>CM060614.1:16015910-16615910 GCA_030578255.1 Tiaroga cobitis
CGTGGTAAAGATGAATTTTAACCACTGATTCTTCACATGCTCGTCCTTGGGCAGTGAAAAAAAACAAAAACTCTCTTTACCGTCACATTATAGAGCACAGCGTCTTCTCCACATGATGCTGTCCAGTATCCACAGGAATCAGCTGCAGTGTTTGAGGTTCAGGTTTTCCCCGGTGTCTGCACGCACAATAAGTGGGCGGACAATATGCAAATGTTTCGTCTTGACGTCACAAAAAAAAAAAAAAGGCCTATGACTCATTTGAAAAACAATTCATTTCATTGACTCAGAGACGACTCTTACTTTTGAAAGACACTAACATTATATACGGTGCACTTTCAGATTTAAAACTTTGCAGGATGTTTTCATTCACTTAGAGCTACGTTACACACTACATGAAAGGATTTTCAAAAATCCATAATGGGGGCACTTTATTTAACATGGAAACAAAATTGAACATTTTCCTTAAAATAGCTTGACAGTTTAATGTTACGATCAGATGTATCTATTATATCTATATTATCTATAAATAATAAATATACCTATCAATTGATTTAAAAATGTATTACATACATGATGCACTAATCCAATTGAGCACATCCTATATCAACATGTTAACAATTCTACTTGAGTTCAAATTGGAACACCATTAACATTAAATATGAACAAAAGTATGTCAAGTATACATTGAGTATAATAGAAAATTAGCTTAATCATTGTATCATTAAATCTAAACTTCAATAGCAAAAAAAATCTGAACTAGTGCAGAGACTTGAGAGTTACACACCTACACCAGATCTGCCTGTTACAGCGTCTTCATCACACATACTGAAAAGCCGGGCTGTTGCTTTGTACCACATTCACTCATCTCCCTCATGTCTAATGTGTAATCTTATTAGCAGGCTTGTTAGAGCTGATAAAGGCACGTTCCCACAATGCAGCGACATCAAACCGCGGTGTCACGGCCATAATCTACAACCGCATCTGTGCTCATTATTCTAGAATGTTCTGCATGTTCGCCGCATAAGATCATCAGCCATCGCCCTGATAATGAGCCCTAATTGGAATATTTTCAAAAGGGCTTGAGGACAGGAAAGGGATGTAATTCTCGAAATTATTCACTTTAAAAGAGGGTCTAGTTCCTGGGCGGAAAGCTGGTGCAATTGCAAAATGCCCTTTATGGATTTTAATTTGGCTGTATACGTTATAAAACTAATTCTGATACTGCAATTAGGAAAAAAAAATTCTGATAATTAGAAAAAAAATCTCTAAAATTCTCTGAGGGTATATAAGGTAGACTATAAAAATGGTCTAAAACTATCAGGCATTATCAAATAACCATTCAAAAGTTCAGGCTCAGTATGATTTTTTTTTATTTTTTTTTAAGGAATGAATACTTAATTCAGCATGCATTAAATTCAAAAGTGACAAAGACATTTATAATATTGCAAAAGATTTATATCTCAAATAAACACTATTTTTTTTGTTTTATTCAAATAATCCTGAAAAAAGTATCAACAATAATTTTTTGTAATGTTTCTTGAGCAGCATATCAGCATATAAGAATGATTTCTGAAGGATCATGTGACACTGAAGACTGGAGTAATGATACAGAAAATTCAGCTTTACATCACATAAATAGATTACATTTTAAAATATATTCAATTAGAAAACAGTTATTTTAAACAGTAATACGATTTAACAATATTAATATTTTTACAGTATTTTTTATCAAATAAATAAAATAAATATATTTGCATATTTATCTAAATAATACTGTAAGTGCTGTCCAGACTAGGAAAATTCACCTTCACCCTTTATTACACCCTTAAAATCCTTTATAAACCCTTATATATATATATATATATATATATATATATATATATATATATATATATATATATATATATATATATATATATATATATATATATTGCATAGTTAAGCTTGGAGTAAAGGGTTTTATTTGTGATAATGCAATGATGCCAAATTGTGCGGAAATAATATTTGACCAGGCTGCCATACAAAGAAATAATGAACACATGCAAAAACATCCATGTTCTTCCCTCATATTAAACAAAATATACAATAATTTCTTAATATTTTGATTGTTTGATCGAACTTGCAGGGTCATTAAAAGCTAATTGGATGGATGGATGGATGGATGGATGGATGGATGGATGGATGGACAGACGGATAAACAGACAGACAGATGGACAGAGACAGACAGACAGAAATATTTCTTAAGAAATACAGTAAGAGATAATCTATCATTTTTGTGCTCCATTTGTCAACCACCTGAGGAAATCTCAAACTCTTGAGAGCAATTTCAGAGCGGGTTGGGAGGAGGTACTCTACGCTCTAGACCATCTGATCAAATCCTTAAAATCGCAGTGACTTTCAAAGTCATCGGAGCGATGTCAATGTCAGATACAAGTCTCCGACCAACACTCCACAGAGAACACATCATATTATCAACTGACACAACACAAATAAACAGACATGTGCTTACGATTACACCTTTAACCTGAGCTACTGTCAGCTCCAAAAGTATCACACAGTGATCGCACCGGAATGCCTATGACCCCTGCTAACTAAATAATTAGACTCAGAGATCCTTTCCCAGCATGAACCCTTGAGCCAGAGCCCTCACTGTCAGAGGAACTTCTCAAAAGGGACGCTGTGCAAATAAATGATGCAGGTAATGAATAGAGCTATCCTTGAGTCTGGAATGAATTGAGGGTTAGCATGTTAAACAGAATGGACCCAATGTGTCTCTTAATTTAGTGATTTGTAAACGTGATACGTGATCAAAATGAAGTTTTCAATCAAGATGAAACATGGAAGTCACATTTACCTTGTGAAAGCTTCTGAAGTAAGCAGCTTTTTCATCTGGATATTTCTCTAATCGCCGTGGTCCTTTACTGGACGCCTTCTTGAATACAAGCCAGCATCTTCTGAAGATCTGTTACAGAAAGATGCATTTGTATTTACTGCAATGTACCATAAAACAACAATTCATAATTCTATTTTTTTTTTAAATCTATTTAAATTAAAAAACTGCATTACGTGACAAGCCGAATTACAAGAACAATACTATGTGTGCCATCTATTATTGTATTATTTAAGTATAACATATTTATAAAAAAAATTACATTTAAATACTATAATAAATATAGACAGCACACACACACACACACACACGTATATAAATAAAACGTATTACTGTAATATGCTGCACATACATGTGTGCTGTCTATATTATACAAATTTCTTTAAAATAAGTAACATTTGGTAACACTTTAATATACTTTAGTGTCCTTGTTACAAGTTAGTTCAAGTTCATGTACTTACTATAGTAATAACAGTAAATTATTCATAATTACATGCACCTAACACTAATCCTAGTAGTGTTGTTAATTATTATAACTCAGAACTTAAATGTATAATTACACCGTAACAAGGACACCTACAATAAAGTGTAACCAAAAATTCTACAAAAATAATGACAGGCAGTTTATTATTGACAGCATCTACCCGCGTATAACGCATACAATATAGAAAACATTTCCATAAAAGGATTTCAGACAAATAAAACACCCTGGCCATACTTTGTGATGTTACACAATGTTCCGCTGAGCCATAAAAACCATGAAAGAGCCTCTAGATCTCAATTTCAGCACTCGTTTCAGTGTCCATTTGTCCGAGTTTGCCCCTGCATACTATTTAAAGAAATAAAGGACTAAAATTCTCTCTGAAACATTCCTCCAAGCAACGTCTGAGACTTTCACAGATTAAACACTCACATTCCCCTGACAGCGTTTCAAGGTCAACAGAAAAAAGAGAGTGTGAGAGAATGTGCACAATCTCTATTAAAAAAATCCACAAACACACACACACATACTCATTTCAATCCATTTCCCTTGACACCTGTGTTTATTTTCTTATACTGCCCAAAAACAGACACAGTTCTCTCCACAAAGGGCATGGGGAAAATCATAGCTTTGCCCAATCAATAACCCAGTAGGTCCATAATTAACAAATGAGGTTTGAATGGCCTTTTCTCAGCGGGAACCTCCACATCTGTTTAATATCTCTGATTTATTCACATAATAAAACATGCTCTCTTCAAATGTAGTAGAACCTTTTACGATGGATATTTACTGAGGCTTAAGAGTCCACCTACATCAGCGCCAAGGTTCACTCTGGGCTGAAAAAATGCTGGGCTGTTTCAACCATTTTTGAACCCAACAGTTGATTTACATTTTTTAAATGAATTTTTTTAACCAAACGGTTTGGTTTGTCCATATTTGACCCAAACATGGGTTGAAAAAAAAAACAGCATTTTTTAGAGTGTTTATTTTTTTAATATAATACTTTAATGGTATCCCGAAGTCTAGCTTTCAAAAAGAAATTCTGCCACCTACACTCTAAAAAAGGCTGGGTTAAAAACAACCCAACTGGCAACCCAGCACTGGGTAAATATTGGACAGAACACATGGGTTAAAGTAGGTTGCACACTTGAACACACCTTCTGCTCATATTGACTAAAATATGGGCTAATTTTACCCAACAAATGGTTATTTAAATGTCCTTGCAGCAAATGTTATTAATATATTTACTTAATTTATATAAATTATTTATATTGGTAATTAAGGAAATGAATGGACATTAAACATAATTTTATTTGATGGTAAGTTCATTCGCGACATAATACCTTTAGGAAGTGACAGGAGCAAAAGGAAAAAAATTAGACTGTACATTCTGTTTCGGCCGAACAGAGAATTAAGTGAAACCCGATCACACTTAAAAACATAAGACCCAGCATGCTTTTTTAGGTTAGAAGGATCTTTTACGGAAGGGATACTGCATATCCTGTTTCAGGCAGCCAATATTCATTTGTTGATGTATGTGAAATCCTGTTGGGATTCATATCCATGGGCGAGATTAATTTGTTTACTCCACTGATGTAGTGCATGGAAAAAGAACAATGCTTAATTTGGCACTCAACATAATTGATCTGGGTGCATTCCTGTACAACGCCTGGTGCTCCTGATACCTGCTATGTGTGTCGACCCAAAAGGTTACACGCAAAATAGCTCCATTTCATCCACATTGTTGCAAATGAGACAATCAGAAATAATGAGAAACTGTGCACGCATGCCATCTGTTATCAAATGTGGTTATGGGAATTTGAGATTCACAAGCCCAGTACGTTCTCTGCTATTTGCTGGACTTTTGGGATGCCGACTGTTGTGATAGACCGGGGTGCTGCTTAATCATGTCCATTCATTTTAACATGCATGCACCCTCTGACAATTCACTAATATTCATTTTCATTTATGTTTTACAACAGCATAAGCTATCTATAATCTCATCTTTTGATTGATTTTAGTCTAGGAATTCAATTTTAAGCAGAGCCAGCTAGAAGAAACCGGCATCAACCATTCATTTCGAATGAATTGTTTCGACATCATGACATTCAGCTGCCTCTTGACCTTCTAGAAGCAAACTTTCAGATTCTTCTCACACCAACACTTTGTTTTTATGACAGACTTTTAGCTGAGTCCTAGAAAACAGCCAAGTAGATGTGCCATGCCCTATATATTATATATAGTTGCATTATATAAATAAATTATATATTTATATAACTATTTATTAAGTAAATAGCTGTAGTATAATAATTAGCAAATAGTTAAAGTAAATAGATGGTAAAAAGTATTGTGTAGTGTTTTCTTGCTTCAATTTTTTTATTTAAATGGAATTTTAGAAAAACATCTACGACAAAGGTAAAAATGGTGGTAAATGAAACTTAAAGGTAGGGTGGGAAATTTTCGAAGAGGCTAGTAATAGCGGGCTAGCTTTGAAAGCAAAAGATCCCACCCTCCCTTCAGAGTGTCTCCAAAGCCACGCCTCCTTCAAAACACATGAACGCGTGTACAGCAGGGAGCAAACAAGCGTCACGAGAGACGGTATTAACCTCAGGTCTCAAAAAATATAACGTTACAATAATTATGATCAAAAAACTAAAAGATCAGTGACCTGTACCACCTGACTGCAGCAGATTCCTTTCGCCATTGATAGTGTTGCCATTGAAGCACATAAATTCGAGTCACGAACCGCTCTGAGTATAAAGTCAGGGGTTTCCATCTCTTCCAAATTACAGTAGTTATGGAAGTAGTAGTCAGTTGGAACTGTAAAAGGTGGCTGCTGTTTCAGTTGCAGTGCTTGCACTGACGTCTGTCTAACTTTGTTTTGTCACATCACAAGTAGTTCCGAAATAAAACCAAACTTGTCAGTAAGGCTGGCGCCAATATCTCTTAAAGTTCATCCAAACACGATTCAGTAAAACTGACTGATGTTTTTTTTTTCTTTCTAAAAAGCTGCTGATTTTCTGCAACAATCCAAATAGGTGCCCACTGATTTTTTTAAAGGTTGACACGGGTAAGTAAATGCAACTTGAGTGTGTAATAGCTTTATATAAATGCTAATTTTGACCATGGCATTTAGATTTTTTCACAGTATTATCCCCAAATAAACACACTACTCTTAGCCAATTTTCACTTTAATGCAACCATGGCCAAAGTCATCAACTCTAACTATGACTGACATAAATGAATTTGCAATCAGCCACCCTCTCCATCACTCAGTGCAGCTCAATGGACGGTAGGAGTTCCAAGCAGACAGTATCTCTCTGAGCTCTCTGATTGCAAACCGAAATTTCAAAGGCTGATTAATGAACAAGTCTTCTGTCTCTGAATTGAATTGTTTAATTATGAATCAGGACACTGTGTACCCTCCAAACCGTCAAAATTATATGTACACACACACAAGGGCTCTTCAGTGGAAACACAGCCAGGTAAATTTAGCCACTTCATTAAGAACCAACCGTAAACAAGTGTATATAAAACATTCTGCAGAGTTTGATTAGAATTGATGCATGCAATATAAGATTCAATAGAGCAAATAATTCACTGTAGATCCTTGTACATGATTCTCCAATGAAAAACACTGCTTAAATTACTAGGTTGAAATAAGCCAAAATGGTAATTGTTACATCTGAATCATGCAACAGGGCAGTATTCACCCCAAAAATGTAAAATAAACAAAATAAACATTTTCATATGATTCTACATTCTTTACACTATAATATATATATATATATATAATATTGTATTGTGATTCAAGTTATTGTCAATGTACTTTTATCTACCTATTACATTTTTAATATTGTTGAAAAGTGGTTAATTTTTGTTAAAATAGCCTATGTAAAATGTATACATACAAATAAATGTAAAATGTATACTACAGTTAAGGATGGCCCACACACGAGATACCACAAACATGACAATAAAAAAATCATAGATTTAACAGCTTTGTTCCTATAGTGTGTGGAGTGTCGTGATGTGACCAAGACAGCACAAAACACACTAGCAAATTCCATTCAGAAACAACCCGAGTCCCGACTGGGAACACGGGGAAATCTAGCAATCTCTCATGGTCAAATGTGACTATAGAGTAAACAAACATGGCAGACGACAGGTAAAAAGAAATGGAGATAATAGTGTTTGGACTGCTTTTAACGGAATATTTACGGATTTGTTTTAGGTTTTAATGAAGTCGTGGAGCCAGCGTTAACATAGACTTTACATGTTACAGATCGAGCTGGAGGTGCAGTCAAACCAAAATTTATTCAGACACCTTCAACATTTCTCACATTATCACAGTTTATTCGCTATAGTTTAGAAAATGGTAATAAAATATGACAAGAACAGAGTTATCAAATCAGTTGATATTTCACTGGTTGTGGCCATCCTTCTGTTAGACTGTCTCACAAATGAATTAGGTTGAATGCTGTCAGCTGTTAAATTTAAGTACACAATTAGATAATATCAATATAGGTCAAGCAATTACCAAGCAATGCTAATTTTGTTCAGTCTGTGGTGTTAAAAGGTTGCATTAGCAATTAAAGAAAAAACACTTAAGCAAAACATGGTCAGGTCAATGTGTCTGAATAATATTTGGTAACAAATTTATTATAAATTTGACTGGTAGACTGTATGAATAATTTTGGGGTATAATATATGTCACAGTTTACTTTATTTTGCTATCCGTGCACTTACATAAATGAACTATAGTGTCCTGCACCCACTACTAAAAAAAAAATCAAAAATTATATCTGGTATAACATTTTTGGTTTGACTGTAAGTCTTCTGTCAGCTTGCTTTCTGTTTGGGTATTGTTTCGCTCCACGTCACACTCTAGTCTACAGAGTGTGTGCTTGTCTGTCCAAGGGGATCGCTAAAGGATTTCTGATCGTAAATATTTAACATGTTGGGCCCAAAATCTGCCCGATTATCTTGTAGTGCGTGCCCAGCTTAAGTTATGGTCCTCAAACAGCATTCATACTTTTCACTTTTTCACTTTGCATTGCAAGTTTTAGACAGACTGTTTTAGTAACTCTTTCTGCAGGTTATATTGTTATGCCATAGGTGGTGACAAGTGGCTTAAAATGAGTGAATCATTTAATCATTCATTCAACATTTGTTCAAAGCCACATATTCATCCAAAAACAAAACAAGTGATTGTCTTAATGAGTGAGTCATTGAATCACTCATTCGACAGATTTGTTTAAAACACTTATTTAAAACCCTTATTTATTCAGGAACAAAACACCAGCACTCTTTGTACACTCTATACACATTCCAATTAGATATACACAGTATATATACACATTTCAATATACCACACTCATGTGGTACACATCCATTTTCACACAATTTCATAAAAGAAAAAAAATCACTTCTGCAGCTGTTGTGTGCACGAGAGTATTCGAGAATCACACCTGTTATGCATGTACTAATGTAGCCAGAAAAAAATATGAAACTATGAACTGAATCAAGGGAATTCAGCAAATGAATGCTACCATAACCATGTAAGAACGCAGGAATGTCTGTTCATGACATTGGCTTATCAAAAGACAATGCAGCTTAGTCAGCGAGATGGCTGACCTTTTCAAGTGCCAGCAAGATGATGTGAGCCACCTTGGAGGCTCCACTGTCTGACGTTTCACCTCTCTAATAAAATCTGTGTCTGCGGTGATCCACAAACCACCCGCTGCTAGCAGAGAAAGTTATCTGATTACTTATAAGACATAGCAATCATACTCACTCTGCATCCAGAGAGGGCAAAAGACAGAGAGAATCAACACTTCCGTAACTTGATTTCTCTGTAAGCCCAGATTGATCTGAACAGACTGAATGCACTGATTAAATACACTGCACGTTACCGTGTGACTTGTAAACAAATGATAATCAGTTTTCAATGCAAACATTTGTAGAAAACTCCCTTAGGTTGTCATCAGATGTGTCTAGATGAAGAAAAAATATTTACAGTAATAGTAGGTCCACAGAAAGTGACAGAAGTGAGGCTCTAAGAAAACAACACGTGCAACACATCTTTTTATACTTGGTACACTACCGTTGAGGGCTTTTTGATTATTCTACACTGCTTCTGTTTAAAAGTTTGGGGTTGGTAAAATATCTTAAATGTTTTTTTTTTTCTAAGTCTTTCTATAAATCACCAAAGCTGTATTTATTTGATAAAATACAGTAAAAACAGTTATACTGAGAAATATTACAATTCAAAATAGCTTTTTTCTAATCATTTTTTTACAAATGTGACAAATTCTTAAAATGTCAACGATGAATTTTCAGCAGCAACTACTCCAGTCTTCAGTGTCACATGATTCTTCAGAAGTCAGTCTAATATGCCGATTTGGTCCTGAAGAAACATTTCTTATTATTACCAGTGTTGAAAGCAGTTGTGCTGCTTAATAATTTATGGAAATCGTGCTTTAAGGATTCTTTGATGAATTGAAAGTTATTTATTTGGAAAAATAAATGTTTGGTAACATTATAAATGTTATAGTGTATATAGTGTACACTGTATACGTTTTGTTCATTTCAATGGGTTTCATGCTGCACGGATGACTTACTATAACGCCCACATACAGCCACTCCCACTTTTTTAATAACGACAAAGATCTTAATCCCATCTGCAAGTACATAAACCACAGACGTTATGCTAATATGATAATAACTGTGAATGTAAACTGTATATGAATCCAGTGCAATTACAGGTCATCTGCAAAGACGCACAAATACACATTAAAGGGTTAGTTCACCCAAAAATGAAAATTAAGTCATTAATTACTCACCCCCATGCTGTACCAACCCCCGTAAGACCTTCGTTCGTTCGTTAGGCCTGAAACGAGACTTCAAGAGATTTCCACGACGCGCACGCGAGAATTGCGATCTCCTTCAACTACTTCAGTTAAGTTCTCGCGTGCGCGTCGTGGAAATCTCTTGAAGTCTCGTTTCAGGCCTACAAGGAAGAAAAGGAATAGTCGAATAAAGTCGTTATTTTTGTTTGCTTTTTTCGCACAAAAAGTATTCTCGTCGCTTGATAAACTTATAGTTGAGCCACTGTTGTGACATAGAATATTTAAACATTTTCTTTAATGACTTTCTGGGCCGTCCGGTGTCATTCCCTTAGGGAGCCTATGTAGCAGTCATGAACCTCTCAGATTTAATCATAAATATCTTCATTTGTGTTCCGAAGACGAACGAAGTTCTTACGGGGTTGGTACAGCATGGGGGTGAGTAATTAATGACTTAATTTTCATTTTTGGGTGAACTAACCCTTTAAACTTACAAGGAAATTGCTAAATACACACACAAAAAGCCATTTCTGCTGATTTTGAGAAGCCGTAAAGAATGAAGCTGCAAGAATGATGAGTACTGATGTTGTTTGGGAATATCCTGACACTGTGAGTACCATTTTCCATACAAACAAAAAAAGGGCTGTTTTGACATGATTGCCAAGCTGTTTTGGGAGTTGGGACAGAGCTGGAGAGGGTGCTGTGATTTGATTTGTTATGTGGACGAGCGGTTGCTAAGGCCATCATTACTGCAATCACATTCACATCCAGACTTCTGTTTGCATCCTGATCAAGCTTTTATTTAACCCTTACACTCAGATTGGTAGCATATGAGATATCAGGGCAAGCCCAGGATTGCTTATATATTATATAGTATTTATTCATATATATATATATATATATATATATGGGCAAAGTAAATGACAGAATTTTCACTCTTGGGTGAACTAGCTCTTATAACTGTTAGGTAGGAAAACAATCAGTTTTACTTTGCCAGTAAAACAAGTACGTGTAAAAGTTTAATGTTGGGCCCTGGGTTATATTTCACTCCCACTGGCTGCAATCCCAACTTTAGGTTGATGTATCTCAGGTGTAGACATCATTTAATGTATTAATTTGTTCTGTGACTAGGGCTGCGTCCAAAATCTTTAAAATGCTGCCTTCGCAGGATGCATTGCAAGGTAGGAAGGCATCAAGGCACATTTGAATCCAATGTTAGCTTAACTTCCTGTCTCCTGAGATACATTCATCTGATTTTGAAGGTAGCATCGATGTATCTTTCTCTGCCTCTGATACCCCTCAATCTTGTGCGTTCCACTCTGTGACAGTTAAGCTAAAAAGGAAAGATGGTGTCTGAAAGTTGCAGTTGGTGTTCAGTTTGTGTGTAAATTTCCATTTTTAAAACAACGTTTTCCACATTCAATGTCATTTCTAGCGAGATATTACTATTACTGGCAATTAAATATTAGCTTAGTTTTCACCAAAGCTCTCTCTAGTTTGCTATAGATCATTAAACAATTACGCTGCCTTCGAACTCTCTCCGAAATCAGTTTTGTGAGTTACCTTCATGCGCAAACGCTCCCTGCAAAGTCACACTGCCTGATAGGGCAGCGAGGCAACAAAGTCAGCTGCCTAAGTTTTTGGACGCAGCCAACAACTGCTCTGGAAAGTGAAACTTCTTCCTGGTTAATCATAGATTACACTATCTGGGGCATTCCGAAAGTGAAACACCCCGTTGCCCCAGTAGCAAGTAATCACAGTATAGCGCCGGCTCATTTCCCATGCACGGACACTCTTTAATAAAATATCCATGGGCTTCCACCCAAGTCCAGAAATGTAATAAGGAGTTAATGACATACAGCAAAGTGACAAACCAGTGGTCGCCTTGTGAAATGAGGAGGCAAAGTCTCTTCTCTGGGCTAAATCTCTTTTTTTAGTCCAATGTAAATTCCAGGTTGAAGCCTTGGAAAACCTGACAATATTAACAAGCAAATATAATATACTAAAAGTCCATAATAACTAGAAGGTGAACCAACCAAACATTTTAAGCATTCTGTTGTCAATTTTTGCCTTCCTTACCTCCTAGAAGAAAGCGCCGCTGGCGCACACACACAACACCACACACTTTCACATATCAAAGAGATGCACGCACACACAACCCAACAAGGTCAAGCTGTGTCAGCATAGGGCTAATCCAAAGTCAAGCCTTTCACAGATCTGCATGGCTGATAACACTGCCAGCAAGAACCAATGTCCAGCATAGCGCAGGAGGGACAGAGAGAGAAATTCTTGGCTTATAGCATTAGCATAACACCATTTACTTATTTCTCTTGCACAAATTCGGTCCAACAGAGCACCCATGCCTCTTTCCCTGTTACTGCAGCCAGATCTGAAAGCTGCAGGAGGAAATAGAATTCAGGTGACATTCAGCAGGTGCTGATGACTCACAAACATTTGGGTTATCAGAGCCACCACATCCCCGTTTCGTATCAGGAACAGAAAGTTCGGTAACACAGTTCAGATGTTCTCTCTATAGGACTAATTATACTGTTGATATTAACATCAAGTTATTATTTCTTTAACGTCAGTCGCATAATTTAAAATCTGAATAATTAACACTTCTTATTTTGTGCATGCATTCTAACACTTAAGGCATCATTTCACTCAGGTACAAGGAGAAAGAGGAGGGGAGAGAGAAAACTCCACATGGAGCATGTAGGTCACTCTAACCTTTTGTGAAGAACATTAGTTAAAATGTCAGGTTTGAGGCAGGTCTAACCGCCTGCCTCAGCTCTGCACATATACTAGTGCATTACCAAAATAGCTGCAAAATAATGTTGAAACAATATGTAGGTCAAGTTTTCTCATCTTAAAGTGAAGCAGTGGCAGCGGCAGCGGGATCATTCGGATACTAAAAACCTATACGCAAGCGTTAAAATCTACAGTTATTAAATATTGAGGTTAGAAGCTTTTTAATTCATTTTCAAGTTTGGTACCAAATCTTTGGTTTTACCAGCATGTTTAGTTCAAGTACATTACAGCTCAAAAGTCTGTACGATTTTTTTTTTTGAGTCGGTAATGGTTTTTAATGCTTTTGAAAGTATATAAGCTCCAAGGCTACATTTAATTTTCAAGAAACTTTACTATTAATGTTGAAATCAGCTATGCTGCTTAAAGTCCCCCAGTAGTCAATATTTGTCTCCCTTAAAACTCACCTTTGATCACTAAAACACATTTAAACTTTTCTTCATACCTTAAAATAGCTTGAATGTAATTCATCCTTGCCTCATTAAGTATAGCCTACGCGGTTCTATGAATATGCAAATTAGCCCCACCTCCACTCACTCACACCAGCTCAGAGATCCACTCGTTGGCGATCACACGTAGTCGTGGTTTGTGACGTCAGAAACACCAGCGATTTCAAACCGCGTTTTCGTTCACTGCAGTTTTAAGGAGAAAATATTCAGCAACGGTTTTGACTTATGAGTTTGTCATAAAGCGTATTTAAAAACCACATAGACATATAAACAATATTAAGTCAAGTCTAGTCATCTTCATTTATATAGCGCTTTTAACAATGGATTGTTCCAAAGCAGCTTTACAGAGATTAACATATAATTTAAGGTAACAGAGATTGTTTTGGCTTTATAGCGGTTCCTGAATAATGTTATTTCCAGCTAAAGTTAGTTGTGATTGATTCACCTCCATTGAAATGATCATTTGTTATTAAATTAGGGGCCACTAAGACGACGCCGTTCTCTCTAAACAGACGTTAAACGTGAACCTGTGATTAACGCTGACGGCGTTTACATGCGTTCACATGCGCATTAAGAATTGATTCGCCCAAGACTGGTTGCCCACTGAAGCTAAGCAGGGCTGAGCCTGGTTAGTACCTGGATGGGAGACCTCCTGAGAAAACCAGGTTGCTGCTGGAAGAGGTGTTAGTGAGGCCAGTAGGGGTGCTCACCGTGTGGTCTGTGTGGGTCCTAACGCCCCAGTGTAGTGACGGGGACACTATACTGTCAAAGAGCACCGTCCTTCGGATGAGACGTTAAACCGAGGTCCTGACTCTCTGTGGTCATTAAAAATCCCAGGATGTTCTTCGAAAAAGAGTAGGGGTGTAACCCCGGCATCCTGGCCAAATTTGCCCCTTGGCCTCTGTCCATCATGGCCTCCTAATCATCCCTATATACTAATTGGCTTCATCACTCTGTCTCCTCTCCACCAATAAGCTGGTGTGTGGTGGGCGTTCTGGCGCAATATGGCTGCCGTCGCATCATCCAGGTGGATGCTGCACATTGGTGGGGGTTGAGGAGATTCCCACTTCCATATGTGAAGCGCTTTGAGGTCCCAGAAAAAGCGCTATATAAATGTAACGAATTATTATTATTATTATTATTATAGTTATGTACTTTTGAAAATATGTGCGCAGGTTTGTAATTCAGGTCATTTTTTGAAAATTAAAAGCTTGATTTTCACCACAGGGCGACTGTGATACTTTTTTTGGATTCTTTGATTAATAGTAAGAACAGTATTTATATGAGTTAGAAATCTTTTCTAATATAAATGCCTTTACTGCCACTTTTATTTAATTTAATGCATCCTTGCTGAATAAAACTACAAATTTTTGAAAAAAAAGAAAAAAAATCTTACTGACCCTAAACATCTGATCTATAACAGCAGAAGTCCCACAATGTTTCCTTAAAGGTACTGTACAGCTCACCATAAAAAAAAATAAAAAAATTATAATAATTATATATATATATATATATATATATATATATATATATATATATATATATATATATATATATATATATATATATATATATATATATATATATATATATATATTCTGTAATTATATACACACCTTTTTTACTTTCTTTCCTACAAAGAACACAAAAGGAGATTTATTACAGTGTTTTTAATACAATTACAATGGGCACTGGAGCTTTCAAGCTTCAAACCCCCATAAAAGTATAGTCCTTATGACTCAATAGCAATATAATGATGGAGAGACCAAAATTGTAATTATATTTCACTGATAATTTTCCACTCCAGTGGGCTGTTAACAACTGAAACTTGGTCAAAGTCCGTAAGTTGATCCTAAGATCAGCTTGATTTGTGAAAGAATTATTAAATCTGGATTTGTGAAATATCATTCAGAGAATCACTTTGTAAACTCTAAGCAACCGATTCAACAATTTGCTTGTGAAATGGACATGCCAAGGATAGCTAAAATATTTTTAAAGATGCATACATTTTTACTTGCGAGTCCAACGATTCATGCACAAACCTCTCAAACTTTCCAGTCACTAGCTCTTTCTCGACTCATTCACTAGCAGTCTGGGAAAAAACACTCTGTTTCCTTTTCTTTGTGCACCCTGAAACTGGGTGTAGCATATGAGATTCAATCAACTAATTACAGGCAGTTCTAGGTATTTTTGTGTGCAAGATGTATCAGACAGTCTGTGAACAGTCTGTGGGTGTGCTGTCTGAGACTATAAGGCGGATAACTACCATACATACTCTCATCCCATCTCTCTAATGGGGAATTTCATTTTTTTAATCATGTACGGTCGCTTGCCTGGAATCTTTTTTTTTTATCCACTGCTTCTATTATGGGGCTCTCATACAAAAGCTGTGCAATTTATAAATCTGCCCAGGGACAAAAACAAACCAGGAAACACTACGCTATGCACAGAACTGTCAAGCTGGATGATCTATATGCCATAATAAAATATCAACAAGGGAATAATCAAACAAACAAACACGCCACCTAAATTTTTTTTTTTTAGAGATGCATACCATGCATGAATAACCTGGGGGTGGGACAGGGATGCATACAGGATTTCACCAATTTCACTGGACATTGTTGGTTGAATTGTCAATTATCAAATGACAGATACAGCAAACCACCCAGAAACCATCTAGAAAAGGTCATCCGTCAAAGCCCTCCAATCGAACAAGTAGGAGATTTGTGAGAGATGCCACAGAGAGGCCAACAATCACTTTGAAGGAGCTAAAGAGTTCAGTAGCTGAGGAGGAAGTGAAGGCGTACCCATGAAGCGTATCAAGCGTTCTGTAGTGCACTGAGAGGGTGGACATAAATGAAGCTATTTCTCTAAAATAAATTAATTGCATAAAAACCAATCCAAATTTTGACAGAAAGTATATAATGACCTACAGGCAAAGTCTGACAAAATGTAGTATTGTTGTCGTTGGGTCATAACGGTCAAATCACTGTTGATATTAGCTGCTGAAATTTATTTGAATGCTGACAGTGTGTTGTTAGTTAGTTTGTATGGTAAAATACATTATATTTACATTAAATAAATGATATTTGAATGCATTTGTGTTTTTGTCGCAATAATTTTGTGACCAAACGCAAAGTATCTTGGTGGTACGCAAAAGTTTGGCAAAAGAACAAAGTTTCTCAGAGGAATGCAAAAATTAGAGAGCAAATGAAAGGTTTTGTGGGGACATGCAAATGTTTTGCAAGACAACACAAAGTTTCTTTGGGTAACGCAAAAGTATTATTGGGGGAACACACACACAAAAAAAATGTAAAAGCAAACAAAGAGTTGTTTGGGGCAATGCAAACGTTTTGCAAGAGAACGCAAAAGCACTGAAATATAATTTTTCCTCCCATCTCTTTTTTTTTCTTCGCCATGTCCCACACACAAGTAGAAACAACATGTTTCAAATATTTATTTAATTTTGGATATTTTCTTACATGAAAATGCTATACACAAGTCATTTTTGAGTCAGTGTTTTTGAAATAAAACAGTGATTAAAATAGAATGACGGTTTGTAAGAAAATAAAAGAATTGGTTTAGGGTCTGATTGCATTTTCAAAGGCTCTGTGAGTTATTCATGAGAAAAGCTCTATCTTATTTAGACACATGGTTGAGAAACTCAAGGATGCTTTGATTTTCTGTCAGTTTAACTTGTTTACCTTCACGCCACCGTGACAACCATCTCCCACATGACAACATGATCAGTGGAGAATAATGAAGTGGAGTTTGGGGACACTGTTGGTTTGCTATTTTTGGACTAATCACCAAGGCTAAGCACGTGCACTCAAGCATCTGCATTGGTAACAATCAGGATTAATGCAGGGTTATTGTTTGAAGATTGTTCCAAGAAATCACTGAGGTCCTTCCAGAAAGTCAGGTGCATGTCTATTTACATTTCTGGTAAAAGTATTAATCGATGAAACCTATGTGACACAGATTAGCAGAGACCCGAAGAACTTAAATGCACCAGTGCACAAAGAAAATATATATTCTGTGTCATTACATGCTTATTTTTATACTCGCTTTTCTCTAAAAGAATGAATTTGATTCATGATTCAGGATAGCTCATGCATAACAGATTGGTTTCAAAAGGAAAATCAAAGCCAAGTGTCTACAGAAACATTCTGAAAAGTAACCAGTGAATGACAAAAGGAGATCATTCACTGCAATCATTCAATTGTTATACTGTAAACGGAGGACTGTGGTCAAAAATTTATGTCTCAAAAACCCTTAATGGAATAGCAAGGTCATGCAAACCTGAAAGGATGCTTTTATCAAAAACCACAGTAGCCTACAAATTCACAATCTTATATGAATCTCCATTCCAGGGAATATATTTCATCATATTCATGACATATAATTTTGTTCCCGGCAATGTTCCCATAAATTGCATGTTGTCTTTACTGTCCAGGCCATTTGTCTTCCCTACATCTCCTACCATTGCCAATATATTTCCCTGGATTTTTTTTTTTTTTTTTTTGCCAAAATGAAAATTGTGCCTAATAAAAGGCAGAATTCATTCTGCTGTGCAATAAAACGCTTTATATTCATCAAAAAAAGATTTGGCTCAGCAGCCATCTCTTTGCTCATTATAGTCTATTGTACTTATATTCCGGGTGACTGCTATTTCTCAACATAATGCCTATGGCATATATGTGTGAGGGACTGTTCATCATTCTGGCAGATATGACAAAGCAGAATGGGCAACCATTAAGTAAACTAGATTTGATGGGACAGAGCAGGCAGCAAATCTCCAAAATAAGCCATTGTGGGATCTGAAAAAAATGATCACAAAACTAATTTCTGCTTGTAAATAACGTATTATTAAGTAGCCGGAGGACAACACTTCACAGATTATTTGGTCTTCTACTAATCCTTAGCTTTAGAGAAAATTCAAACCAAAGACTGACAGCATTCATGGAAAGCTGTTTGCATAACTTACCGCAGGGATCAGGTGCTTAGTGAGTGGCTCTCCAATTAAAACAGAGCATGAAAACTCCCACGTACTGTACACTCGGTCAGATAAACTACACTTCGCTCAACTGAGTTTTGCACTTGGAGCAAGATATTAGACTTCTGCAGTTAATGATGAAGGTTTTTTTATGAAGTTAATATGATGATAATTAAACTACCAACTAAAACATACTGCTGACAAAAATATGACAGGAAAAAAATAACAGCATGATATTAATAATGTGCTTTTTAGAAGTAAAAAGAATTACAGCTGGCCAGTGCATATGCATATATATATATATATATATATATATATATATATTAGGGCTGTAACGATACACCAAACCCACGATTCGATTCGTATCACGATTTTTGACCCACGATTCGATTCGTATCGCGATTCTATCACGGGGGCGGGGCTTGAGGGGGCGGGGCTCCCTCAAAAGAGATTTTGAGAGAAGAAAAAAAATTTTCCAAACAAAATTATTACATTTATCTTGCCTAAATGTTTACGCTCATTGCATTTTTACAATGGGGTAATATTGTTGTTAAGAATTTACACATCACAAGGAAGCTTGATTTAAATTGTTTAATTAAATTGAAAAAAGTAGCACAAATAAATACAATAGAATAAAGATACAAATAAAGACAATTAAAGAGAAAAGTTTTTGAATAGGTCTAACACTAGTATTCACTTACAGAAACTGAATAAAGTAATCAAATGGAAAATAACACTAGGTAGTATTTTAGTCCTGAATAAATTAAATACATAGGCTATTAATCCTGATTCCTTTAACTTAAAGCCGTCTTTTGTTGTTTTGACAACAAAATTAATGACAGACACATATGGCTTCCGTCACTTTAAGAGCTAGTGCACGGATCCTGTGTTCATTATACTGGCATGCGTTTTATGCCTATTAAAGACAAAACCGACTATGTTTAGAGTATAGCCTCACAAAGACCGAAATTGACAATTTTGCGTGTTAAAGCAATATAATCCGCGAAAAATAGTTACTGGCCAGCTGTTTTTGAGGCGGATTTTCTATGAATGTGCGCATAGAAAATAATCTCTCAGAGAGCGCGCGAGCACTGATTAGTTTAAAATTGCTTGAATGTTTAAACTGGTAAGACTTAAAAAGACTTTTACAGTCTATGGTCCCGACTCCAAAACGCGAGTGTGTATTATCGCCGCATGCAGCGCCTGCCTTGCACAACACATTATGAGAGAAGAGATAGAAGACGCGCGCGGCACCGCTGAACACTCACGCTGTTTGTGAAATTGCGTCTGGAAGATAGTTGTTAAAAGAATGATTTGATTTTATTATCTGTGTGGATTACGATTGCGGGAATTTCCCGCATTATAAATGGGAGACCTGCGGGAATGATTAGAATTATGCGCAATACCCGCAATCCCGCGCCGAAATTCGAGCCCTGGTTCTGGACAGGAAGGATAACTCTGGAGTTGGAAGGGGTGTGATCGCGATTCTGCCTTCTCACATCGCGATACAGGATCGTGGACCTGAGTATCGCGATTTCGATTTTATATCGCGTATCGTTACAGCCCTAATATATATGTGATATTTTGATCACTCAACTAGGAAATGTCTCCGGTTTCAATTTCAGAAATCTGGTCACCTTTTGAAGATGCCGTTGTTCGAACAACGGGCAGCATGTAACGCATTATCAATAACAGTCTCTATAATACAGAAGTTAATTTTTGTAGTAGTATCAAACAAGCAAGAGGGCTGTTGTTCCTGAAAATCAGCATGGGGAAACAGCATGAATGCTTTAATTGTCACAATTATGGACTTCTACTTTGGTATTGTTTTGTTTCCTTTAGTTCCTGTTTCCCTGTTCTGTTTAGTTTCAGTTTCCTGGGTTCCTGAGTATGTCCTCATTTGTTTTGTTACTAATAATTTGCAACTGTCTTTCATTATGTTGACCTTGTATTTATATACCGTGTAATATTCAGTCCCATGTCGGTTCTCATTTATGATTTATGTAGTTAGCATTTCTCATATGTTGTTCCTGTGATCTGCATTATAAATAAAGATTGTCTATTTGTATCTTCTTCATCTTTGCGTGTGCCGACTACACGCTACATCAATAAATAAGAAGTTAAGCATCTTAAGCAGTATATTTGCCAGTTACTCTGTAAATACAATATTTCTGTCTGCAGATGAAGTTACATACAAAGCCACAGCAAGAACCATTGTCTCAGTGCAACACACAGTAATGGCGTTCCAGAAAGGATCACTCACTTGTTTAATTCCTGAATGAATCAGCGTTTTTGAACAAATCGGTTGATTGAATGATTTGATGAAGACAGTCACTTGCAGCCAACTCCAGGCAAGTGACAAGCTTAGTTTCTAAGGTTAAATGAAGCTTTGCCAAACAACCTCCTCTCAACCTTTTTATTATAAAAAGGTTAATTACTCGAAGCTTTTCAGCACAGTCTACATTGTGGCCTGTGGCTGATTCTCTCTTTTTTCTTCTTTTAAAAAAAAAAAAAAAAAAAGACTCAAAGTGAATAATTTGTGTCCGTGTACTAGCACTAAAATAAACTAAACAAATACATAGATAAAATCTGCGATCTGTCTGTTTTTAACCATAACCCAGCCCAGTTCAACTGTAATTCCATAATAAATTGAACTCTTCATATATAAATTACAGTATTTATTGTTAAAAACAAAACAAAAACAAAATACAAAGAATAAGAGGAAAAAAAACTGCACTGGGTTTCGCTCCTTTTAAACCAGACATTGAAGCATTCACATGGTTCTCAGATCAACTAAGCTTCATATGTCCTAGATCACATGCTTTTGGCAAAAATTAATCAGGCCTTGAAAAGAGAAAGAGAAATATTTCAGTCTGGAAATTTCATTTGGTGTAAAACAGACTAAAACTAATGAGTATGACAACAATATGAAAACATTGTAGTCAAAATAAAAAAAGTGGGGAAAAAAATATCACTGGCCTTCCGCATTTTATCTTGTAATACAGAGCAGGGGTGGAGCCAGACGATGTAAACATTCAGGGCTTAGCCCAAACCTAGGGGGGTCCGGAGGCATACTCCCCCGGGGAGATTTTTTTCCCATTTACGTCAGCTAAATGCACTATTTTTCAGGCTGTTTGAGGTAATAGAATGCCTAAAAATCTATACACAATCTGGGTTTAATGATGATAGCTACTAAAAAAAAATATGATAGATAGTTCTCCAGCTATAGTGAATCCGAAACACCAAAAATGTTAAGGATGACACATTTTCACCCCTGGAAACTAAAAAGAGGCAACCATTATCTGACTATTTTTAAGTTAGGCTACATAGGTAAAATTGGAATTTGGAGTAAACATCATTACTAATCTAGAGTTCAGTTCTGTTTAGTTTGTGCTTAGCTGACAGATTTGCTACATCAGAATCCATGCCATAATAATTTAGGCTGCTCTACTAGCAAACAGCAAATGCTGCAGTGCCAAGTAAATGTGCTCTTCAATACTCTGAATCGAATATCAGGCCAACAAAAGAACATTCATTAAAATGATATTATATTTCTTTGGGAAATTGCACAGTATGATAAACAACATGACCATATATTATTATGTTACGGTACTTTATTTTAGTTTGACTACTGGTCACGTCTGACGCTGCTTCTGAAACTCTCTCCGGCCGGTGAAGTTTACTGTTAGTGTTACATATAAAAAACTTAGTTTAGATATGTCCTTATTAACTTCAGCCGGTTAGCCAGTAAGCTCGCTACGATGCTGGTGAAACATACAACAGCCCGCCAGCCCTTGATGACAACCATAGACAGTAAAAGAATGACGAAGAAGATTTATATTCTTCTTCGTTAGTTTTTATTGGCAGTTGGTGAACAAGCTGAGTGATGCGCGATGCATTACTGTCCGCCACCACACGCACGGTAATAGAGCTTTTGTTTAATTTTTTGCCGCTCCAGTCAGAAAGACTGAGAGGTAATGAAACAAAGTTGAAGTTATTTAAAAAAAAACTAAAAGATTCTGGGCTTTTGACAAAACATTCGGGGCTTAAGCCCAATTAGCCACCCCCCCGCTCCGCCCCTGATACAGAGACATATTATAGGCTAAACTTTGAAGCAGTCCAGAGGCACATAGTGTCCTTAATCTAGGGTCATAAGTAAACACAACTGTACATGGTCTACGAAATTATGAGTAAAAGAATAAAGCCTAGCTATACTATGGATTGTGGTTTATCTGAAGGTGCATGAAAAACACATTTTCGCTTTTGGCAAAGGAAAGCAGATAGCATGTCCACATAGTAAATTCTCAGAGGCCTGAAGGATCAAGAACTTTCTCAGCTTGAGAGAGAATGAGGGGGTATAAAAAGGAAACTGAGATGTTCTGTGGGAAAGAGAGTGATAGAACAGTGAAGTAAAATTGTCCTGCAGAAAACAAAACACCAAAAATGTGTTCAATGGGCCATGCTAGTGTGACTGGGGCTGGGCTGGCCAGATTGGGTGCTGTTGCTTTAACCAAAGCACATACTGTACTGTTCTGTGCTCAGAGACACTAGACAGCAGAATGACTAGAGATTAGCAAGACCCAGGAGACACAGACATGATTAATGTGTGCCAAATGATTAGACGAGACAGCGGCTGGGTGAATGGACCTATGGTAGATTCATTCAGAGGTGAAAATAGTCCATACAAATGGAAAAAAGTTTCTGAAGACTGAAACCATACAATGGTTTACAGGGCATGCTACTCAAAAAAAGAAAGACTTGGCCATTTTACAATCTCTCCTTTTCTGAAATATTCTTTGAGAATATATGATTTAGCTCTTAGATTAAGACAGATGTGACAGGACTGGTAAATTTGGATACGGAGAGCTTGGGAAGTGAGAAACACTTACTTTTCTTAACTTATCTTATCTTTTTAACTTATATTTTTAGCTGAAGTTAGTGAATACTAAATCCAAGATTATGTCACCCCTGCGGACATTCTAAGATTAGCAACTTGGACAAAAAGGATGCAAAAGCATCATAAATGTGATCCATACTACTTAGAAAAGTTTTTCTGTAATGCACTTTTTTTGGCCAAAATTAATTTCAGATAAAAACCAAAAACTTAAAAATATATATATATTTTATCATTTCTTTGTAAATCATGAAACTTTATGATAAAAAAAAAAATGTGTCCCGCATTTTCACGTCACTACTGAAACTGAAGTGTATGTTTTAGTCCATTGGCTGAGACTGATTTTAACTACACCCTACAATGTTGATCAGACAATATTTATGTGTCCCTCTCTCTCATAGCTACATGGCAAGTAGATACTATAGGTCCCATCATTTTGAGGTAAATGTGTTAAAAAGTCTGAAAATACGTGCAACTAAGGAACTTTTTGTAGAGTTTTAGTATGAGAGTTAAAATTCTGTAATGTGATGTGGCCGCTACCAAAACATTACTGTCACTACCAAAAATGTGCAGGCATGACCGAAACATGGGATGTTTTGCCAAAAAAAAAAAGTATTGAAGTATTGAATTATCATTATCAAATAAGATGTTATGATAGTGTTTGGTTCAATGTATATACAAACTAAAGAATTCTTAACTTTGAAAACAGTATGATTAACTATTTCTTTTACAAAGAAAATTTGGATTCAAATTACAACAAATCTCAGAAATTACACTTGAAATAATATTGTTAAAATTGTAATTGTTATTTTTGCCTTCAGAACTGCCTGAATTCTTCATGGAATAGATTCAACATTGTGCTGGAAACATTCCTTAGAGATTCTGGTTCATATTGACATGATAGCATCACTGTGCGCCAGATACATGTTCAACAGCTCAATGCAAATGATCTAATCAGCCAATCATATGGCAGCAACTACATGCATTTAGGTATAGACATGGTCAAGACAATCTGCAGAAGTTCAAACTGAGCATCAGAACGGGGAAGAAAAAAGGTGAATTAAGTGACTTATGGTTGTTGGTGCCAGAGAGGCTGGTCTGAGTATTTCAGAAACTGCTGATCTACTGGGATTTTCATGCATCTATAAGGAATATATAAGGTTTACAGAGAAAAGAGAAAACATCCAGTGAGCGGCAGTTCTGTGGGCAAAAACGCCTTGTTGATTCCAGAGGTCAGAGGAGAATGGCCAGACTGGTTTGAGCTGATAGAAAGGCAAAAGTAACACACATAACCACTCTTTACAACAGAGGTCTGCAGAAGAACATCTCTGAACTCACAACACGTTGAATCTTGAAGCAGAGATGAGCTACAGCAGCAGAAGACACACCAGGTGCCGCTCCTGTCAGCTAAGATCAGGAAACTGAGGCTACAATTCACACAAGGCTCAACAACATTGGAGAAAAGAAGATTTGAAAAAAGTTGCCTAGTCTGATGAGTCTCGAATTCTGCTCAGATAGGGTCAGAATTTGGCGTAAACAACACAAAAGCATGGATCCATCCTGCCTTGTATCAACGGTTCAGGTTGGTGCTGGTAGTGTAATGGTGTAGGATATTTTCTTGGCACACTTTGAGCCCTTTAGTACCAAGTGAGCATCTTTTAAACACCACAGCCTAGTATTGTTGTTGCTGACCATGTCCATCCCTTTATAACCACAGTGTGTCCATCTTCTGATGGCTACTTCCAGCAGGATAACACGCCATGTCACAAAGGTCAAATCATTTCAAACTGGTTTCTTGAACATGTCAATGAGTTCACTTTAATCAATTGGCCTCCAGAGGACCTTTGGGATGTGGTGGAATGAGAGATTTGCATCATGGATGTGCAGCCGACAAATCTGCAGCAACTGCGTGATGCTATCATGCCAATTTGATCTGAGGAATGTTTCCAGCACCTTGTTGAATCTATGTCACAAAGAATTAAGACAGTTCTGAAAGCAAAAGTGGGTCCAACACAGTACTAGGAAAGTGTACCTAATAAAGTGGCCAGTGAGTGTATATCTGAAAACATATACAGTACTTTTTGCCATATTGGTAGTACAACAAACAGACAAAAATTAAATTCATCATTCAGTAAAAACCTTCACCTTCAGTGTGGGTTGTTAAATAGTCAATGAGTTGTTAAGATTGTCGAGATTTTCAGTGAATAGTGACTAGAAATGTCATTATGTTCCTCATATAAAGCTACTTTATAGCTTTAGTAGTCTCTAAGACTTTATTTCAGGTCTTCTAGAGTACTTTTATGGTGGAGATTTTTTGTAGTTTTGGAGCTTGACATCACCAGTTCTCATTCACATTCATTATAGTTAAAATGGGGTATCCTGGATATCCTATTGTCTAGGATATTCTTCAAATATTCACTTTTTGTGTCCTACAAAAAAAGAAGCTTGAAATGACATGGGGGTGGGTAAATATTGACAGAAACTCTGTGAACTCTTTCTTTATAACATGAAAAGATTACAAGCTTCAGTCTAGTAGTCTGCACTTAGCTAAGAAGTTGGCAAAAATCAAAGATAAAGGGCTCTTTTCAGATTCAACATGACTTTTCAGTCTGATGATTGGCTAAATGGCAGCTCTCAAATGACCTTGGATGAAAGACTTATGACTATCATCAGCAGGAGAACATAAAGCTTTTCCTCACTTTTTTCCCTTTTGCTCTTTCAAGATTATTTAACTTCTAGACAATAAAGTAAGAAAGCAAATGAGTGAAAGAGAACATGAAATGACACAAACAGCACTTGCTCACTCAACATTGAAGAGCCTGCACAATCACAATCAAAGACAGCTAATAGTAATGTTTACTCCTGTTCAAAACAAAAGTGTGTTTTGTAATTAAAAACAGCAGGGATCGATGATGTAAAATGTTGGAGTGAAGACTGAGAGGAGATTTATCTGCCAGAGAAATGGCACAATAGTGCAGCATTATTCACTCTGAAAAACATTTGCTGCTTCTGCTGGTGTGGGGGGCAATTCATCAGCCCTAATAAGAGCCTCCAATTTGTCTTCCGCTCTTTGTTTGAATCAATTTGATGAAAGCTGGATAAACACTATTAGCATGAACATGAAAACAGCATTGGTATGGCATAGTAACGTAACGTAGCTGTGTGCACACAAGAGACACTAACAAGAATTATGAAAACATGCTGTCAGATAATAAGCATCCATACAGTACATCAGTGGTCAGTTAAGAATTGGTTTAGTTAGCACATAGCTGAAATAAAATATTTGCAAAAGTGTGGGTTTGAATATTTAAGGTATAGTTCCATAGTGAAATGACCCAAACCAAATGTTTTGCCTATATGGACAATATAATTAACTAATGGTAAATATACATTAAATAAAATGTAAGTATTTTGAGGACGTTTTAAACAAATACGAAATATTTAAGATTCTGCATTATTTCTAGGTCACTAATCAAATAAGTAAATACGTGACACTGACATTTACAGCAGTTTTAAGTTTTTTACAATTATTTGTAATCGTTTAAAGTGCCACTATTATGCTATTTTAAAGGTTACTCATTTAGTTTTGGAGGTTATAGGTTTACATGCATCTAAGGTAAAAAAAAAATTAAAAAAAAAACACTTTAAAACGGTTTGATAAAGGATTCTAAACCCCTTCTTTCTGAGAGCCTATACTTTGCTCTGATTGGTCAGACGGCCCAATCTTTTGCAGCACGTATCGGAAAATAAATGTCCATAACTATATCTGAATTTCAACTTCAGAGGCTTCCTCAGCACATAATACACAGTGATACGAGTAATAATGACATCGATTTTATCGTATCAAATCAAGGCTGAGTCCTCATCCTTTGGAAGTGCATGCAAAGTGGTTTTGCTTTCACAGCGCAGATGACAGCATCTTCTTGACATGTAGACAACGCAAACCAAACTCTTCCAGGCTTCAGCTACACAACTACAGTGTTTGAGGACGGATCAAAGTAGACTCTAGGGCTGTGCTCAGAATATCGATACAACGATATATCGTCATGAACTCCTGGCGATACGCGTATCGATACAGCAGCTGCCGTATCGATACTTTTGTGCTTTTGAATGTAGCCAATTCAGGGCTCCAATTTCGGACTGCGCATAATTTGAATAATTCCCGCAGTTTATAATGCGGGAAATTCCCGGAAACATTGATTCACTTTAGCATGTAGGTTGTAGTATTAGTAAATGAATCCACACAGATTATAAAATCAAATCAGTCAAATCAAATCAGTCAGAGCAATTTTGAACCTGGGGGGGACAGTAAATGCTTGGGGGGGGGGGGGGGGGGGGGCGAATTTTGTATATATTTTTTTATATATAAGGCACTTAAATGCTAATTTCTAAAGACTTATGGGAACAGACTGTATTAATTTGTTTCTAAGCAGTGATTAAATTGTGATTTATTATGTGGGCTCTCCCTAGGGGGGTCTGGGGGTATGCTCCCCCGGGAATTTTTTTTGAAAAATAAACCATTAAATGGCACTTTCTGGAGAGTTTTGTGCAAAGAAATTGAGAAAATGAGTCTTACATGATATTTGAAAAACTGCAAGGTTAAGAGCATATACTTTGCATTGTTGTAGCATCAACAGGTATTAGGACATTTAGCATTTACATTACTGTTAATCAGTCATGTACTGATTAACTAAAAATTAAAAACTCAAATAAATGGTTGATTTAATTTCCATTAACCACCTAGCTTACCCCCCAAGGATAGATTGAAAAATAAAATCAATCTATGTGGAAAGGTTCCTTGCTAAAAGTAGGTCTAGCAAGTCTTATATTTCTGTAATTCACACAGATCAAACACAAAAAAGCTGCCTGAATAGATTGCTAGTTTATTTTGAGTAGCCAGCTAGCAGTTCTCTTGGCAGTTTGCTGATAATCCGGTGTCTGAAGTAAAATGCTCGAAACATCTCCTGAGAAAAATCACATGGCCAATCTAGTCTTGGTTATTTAATTTAGATTTAGTCTTATTTTCCTTACCTTGTCATTCAAGGCCAGGGCACTTTATGTACATTTCTGGAACTTTTGCACGCTTCCACATCCCGCGCAACTAGGATCTCCCAGGAACACTCATTATATATTGCTGCGTACATTTATCCGTGTCACCTAGATGCGCATGCGCGAGCGGTGCGCGGTCATGGTCGACTGACAACGAGATTAGCAGCTGAAGAGTTCGGCCGTTTTTTTAAATTGAATTATGTATTTAAAAGTTGCCGAATGGATTAATTTGGAGACTCAGAAATCGGCAGAGATAGGCAGGCAATGCAAAACAAAATCTTACATTGGGAAATAGTGGGGGGGACAAAACTTCGATTTTGAAATGTGGGGGGGACAATGGCTCCTACGCCCCTGGTGAGACGCAATTTCACAAACAGCGTGAGTTCAATGTAGTGCTGCGTCTCTCTCTCTCTCGTCTCGGGCAAGCGTCCAGCGCTGCAGCCGGTGAAACTACACGCTCACGGTTAGGAGTCGGGACATGACGGAATATTCACTTGCATAATCGGGCCATCGTGACTAAAGTTGACCATTTGCATGTCTTTAAGTCTTACCAGTTTAAACATTCAAACGATTTTAAACTATTCAGTAGGACTACTTGCGCGCTCTCTGAGAGTTGGTTTTCTCTGCGTGCATACATAGACTACAGTAAAGCCGCCTCACATACAGCTCGCGAGATTATATCGCTTTAACAGACTAAAACACGCAAAATGATGGAAAAAATTTCGTTCTTGGTAAGTATCCTCTAAACACAGTTGGTTATGTCTTAAATAAGCATAAAGATTTTTAACAGAAACGGCAATTCCCCGGTTGTATGATGAAGTTAAGCGAGATATTCTGCTGTCACTCTCTTAACCCTGAGCATGTCAATCAATTGTTGTTTCTGCATAAAAATTTGAAAATGTAATCATTTAAAATGATTTCAACGTAGAAGAAATGACTTTGTTTGGTGCACATTCCAACACTTAAGACCTGTTAAATACTAGGTGTTTAAAAGAGTTTGAGAAAACTAAGTTAAATTTAAGTTGTTACCGTTTTTGCTTTTATTAATGTTTTAAGTTTTGTTTAGTCATTGAGCAGTGTAGACATGCTTCAGTGTCACTATAATTGTCATTTCAGTTATTGAGGCAGACTTTAAAAGCATTTAAAAGCAGACTTTAAAAGGAAGAGCCATTCTAAGCTTTTTTATTCATTTAACTCATTGTTTTTCAGTTATCACAACTGTTATAACACTGGTTATTCAATAAGCAGATATTACTGTTACTAAACTCAGCTCAAAAGAAATTTAAATTCCAAATTGATCCATATCGTGATACATATCGTATCGTGGCTTTAGTATCGTGATACGTATCGTATCGTGACATTGTTGGTGATACACAGCCCTAGTAGACTCCTTTTTTTTTTTCGTGCAGCCAATGAAAACCATAGGCTGGCATTATGCAGATTTGTTACAAACTGTAGGTTCGTGCAGACTGGAATTACTGACGATTCGCTTCAGACAGTTCAGAATCGTTTCTTTCTTTTGGAAGACAATATCTTTTACATTCACAAACAGATATTACACACTTCATGAAAGGTAATATCTGAAAAAGAATAATGGGCCACTATAAATGCTATACACTATACACTATATTAGGGCTGCAACAAACGATTATTTTGATAATCGATTAATCTAACGATTATTAGAACGATTAATCGACTAATCGTCAATTATTTTGCCGGCTAATTAGTAAGTTTGGAACGATTATTCAGCTTTTTCAATTAGTTTAAACATTGAGTTATACATATTCTTACTATAATATAAAAAAAAATCAGTTCAGCTTTTGAAATAGTTGTTTTAATGAACTTTGAGCCAACTAAACAGGGCATTCTCTTTAAGTTTTCAGAATTCGGTCCAACTCAAATCACACAAAAATGCTCCCTAAGCATTGTTTAATAGGCCCACTGCTTTTCTTAGAACTGAAACAGAAAAAGGGTCATTTACTTCAGGACACAAAGAATCGTAAAATATTAATCTGCAAACCATTATTATAAATATAAAATTACAATCTTTTTTTTACATGACAATTGAGCTGACAGAGACGTTCTCATTCACCTTTTAATTTACAGTATGAAAAAGAAAAAGTAACTGCCATGATATTCTTCCTAACATCTCCTTTTGTAAGTCTTCATGATTATGGAACAAAATACAGGCAAGTGATAAGACTATAATACCTAATAGTGTTACAATAATAAAAACAGACCTGACTCCTAAGCTCGATCAAGCTTTATTCTATACAAAATAAATCATCACATTACTGTAATTATATTATTATTGATTATATTCTTACTATTATTAGTAGTATTGCATTATCGAATTAAGAGATTTACCGCTAGTTAGTTAGCTCCAGCTGGAGAACACTCAATTCTCACCGGCTTCTCTTCTGCCGGGATGTTTCCTCTGTAAGTGCTCCGACATGCATGTTGTGCTCCCGTGAAAAGCAAGTTCCGCCTTGCATGTATTGCACATGACAGCATTGTTGGTTTGAAGTTTTGTGAAACTTTCCCAAACCTGGCTAGTTCGGATTCGGATTCGGATTCTGTTTTTTCTTTTACCGCAGTAGCATTTGTAAAGGGCTGCATTACACTCTAGCGCCACAGCGCCGTAGCGGTCAAATCGTGATATTGCACGCCCTTACATTAGGTCACGTTAGATCAGACGACTACTCGACAACAACGATATTTGTCGACAATGTCGACTAATCGTTTCATCCCTACACTATATACACCTTTTTTAAATGGAGAAATTCTCCTACACTGAAAATTTAGATTTGGTCAAGAATTTTCACTCATAATTTGCTGTTAAATTTACTCTCAAAATCGTTATTTACAACTTCAAAATATTTAAAATGTAGGCCTATATCAAATTGCAAATTGCCAGCTGTTTGACATGACATGTCTTAACCTGGAGTGAGACCATGTATACCTAGATCGGCTTTACAGCTAGACACTTTCACTGTCCAGAACATCGTGTTAGGCTGATCTCTGTTAAACATTAATCTCTGGCATTACTAAACTGCCTGTACGTTTAGAGACAGATGACAAAACACAGTTGTCAAATATGGGTCAAGTACTGGCTTGCAACAACAGCTTAAATAAGATTACAGTTCTGCTGAAAGTGTTGAGAGGAAGGCCGCTTTAAGTCGACCGCTCCAGGGTAAGCCTGGTTGATTCTCTATGGATTCACAATGCATTATAAGGCTGTTTGTAATTGTCATTTTTTTTGTCAGGCCCTATTTCGTACCTTATTCGTGGAAAGTGTTGAAAAAGTGACTTAATTTTTACCTTTTTACCCCATTTCGTTTTTTAATTTGCATTACATTTCTAGGTCTCAGAAGATTGAGAAAGAGAGGAGAGGGAAAACAAGAGGAACAGAGAGAGAGAGAGAGAGAGATAGAGAGAGATCAGAGGGAAACCCTAAGCTGATCCTGTTGTTCAAAACATGATACTCGCACTAAAAAAAGACTGTGCCAGCACTGATGAGACAAGTAGTCCTTCCCTTTAAAGCAGTCTTCAAAAGAGCAGCTGCCCGTTTCATCAGCATATTTTATCCAATGATCAGATTCCACTCAAATAGATACAAATGGCTGATAAAGACCAGTAATAGAGGCTTTTTGAGTATGAGTAAAAGCATTTTAAACCTTACTTTTCTGCTGTTTTCTATCAGATGGTTATCATCAACATTTATACTAATATTTATATAATAGATAAAGGTTATTACACAGATGTGTGTCAAATGGGAAAATGCCAAAGGTGCAAAAGACCATGAGTTCAAAGGGCATGGTGTCAATATGAGAAGGTCAGTTAATGTCAGGTGCGTTGAACTGTAAATTCATATTTTACATGGATATCAAAGCAGCTTTTCTAACATGCTTTTACACTTTTTTTAAACATTCATTCTGTTCAATTAATGGGAATAGCAGCCATAAAGATGTACCGCACATAATGGAAAAATAATGAGATTATATATTTTTTCACAGTACTATTAGATGCTAATTCTATGCTCTACAAGCAAGAACAATGCAGTAGATGTAGCAATACTGAGCCGTTTCCTTTATTTTAGTTTCAATGAGATGTGACCACTGTATTTGAATCTGAAATGCAGCTGGTAAGTTTATTGTGACCAATAAAAAATCAAAAAGCAATATGAAGCTGCTTCTTCAAAAAATGCATTTAGAGTAAGCCCACACTATGGAAGCAATATCTGTGGAAATACACTTTATCTCATGTCTCGTATCCCATGTCTAGGGGCAAAAACAAACCATCTTGGTCAAACATCCCTGAGACATCAAATAGAACTAAATATGGAATAGAACTGAGTATTTATGTTTTGTTGCTAAAATAGAGTTCTCAAACTTAAGACAAAAACAATCAGGCACCAGATATAATTTGATATTTTTTTACTAGTGGGTGCAAGACACTATAGTTATTTTATGTAGGTGAGGATAGCAAAATAAAATAAACGGTGACATATTATACACAACAATTCTTCATACAGTGGTCTACCAGTCAAAATTATAAAAATTTGGGACCAAATATTATTCAGACACTTTGACCTGACCATGTTGTGCTTAAGTGTTTTTTCTTTAATTGCTAACGCAACCTTTTAACACCACAGACTGAACATAATTAAGCATTGCTTGGTAATTGCTTGACCTATATTGATATTATCTAATTGTGTACTTAAATTTAACAGCTGACAGCATTCAACCTAATTCATTTGTGAGACAGTCTAACAGAAGGATGGCCACAACCAGTGAAATATCAACTGATTTGATAACTCTGTTCTTGTCATATTTTATTACCATTTTCTAAACTATAGCGAATAAACTGTGATAATGTGAGAAATGATGAAGGTGTCTGAATAAATTTTGATTTGACTGTATATATATATATATAAGTTAAAATTGTATATGTGTATATAAATTTGTGTATACTTTATAATTTTGTGTATATAATATACACATATATACACTATTGTCTATATACGTGTATATATATTGTGCATAATGTACTCCACTGCACTATCTTGTATATTGAAATTTATATTGTATTGCATTGTATACTGCATTGCTATAGATAGCAACAATTCACAAAACATAAAATTTCATATTTCATACATTTTAGCCAATAATTTTCAATAGATACTATATATTCAGCGGTAAAATCCTCATTAAACCCCTTACGCTGCATAAAACTAATCAGCATTTCATCATACCATAGCATAAGAAAGTGAAATCTTTTTTGGTTGGATGACTTCCCCTGCTGTATCACACAGACCTGATGACCTACAGTACTCACTCTATTCACAGCTGCAGAATCAGGAGGACAATAAACAGATGATGCTGCATCTGTAGACTTGACTAATGTATCTTCTCATAGGCAAAGAAACTGAAGACAGCAGTTTCCTGATAAACTCTTTAAAATGTAATAAACTTCATCTATTTAACAGACATTGCAATTATAACTTTAAAAATAAACCATTTTTGAATAAATAAATAATCATGCTTAAAGCAAATATTATGTTTCTGGTAAAACAAGGTGACAAGTTTTGTTTAAACAACCCATAATTGCTCAAAGCACAAGCAATAAAACAATGAATGAGTATTGTATACTAATGATTAACTTGTTCAGATGGATAACATCAGACCAGGATTTAAACTATAGGCTATACACTGAATGATAAATACATATGGTGAAAATGAAACAACTGGTTATTAAGAATAAAACATAAAGTGGAGTTGCTCGTGCACATTGATATGTTCTTGATAAGCGCGCGCTCCTTAAAGCCCTTTTTTTTAAATAGATGCCCCAAAATTACTGACCAAACTGACACGTCCAGCAGATATTGACTATACTCACCCCCAATTTCTTACTCCGAATCCTCACGTAACCCTGCTTCACTATATCATTGAAGTTTGAAGCCATCCTAACAGCCTCTCTGTCCTCGGCTGCGAGTCCCCTCAGAAGTCACCACGACATTCAGTCCTCAAACAACCTGCCCCGGCTCCTCAATGCCTCAGTGTCTCAGTGCCGCTGCTGCTGTTGCTGCTGCTCGGGCAACCGAACCGGCTCTAACGGCTCATTCCACACGAGAATAGGGAGACAGCGCGCTGCGCGCGTCAGATGATTTAATTCAGTAAAGAAGAGTGCAGCTTCCTGGAATGCACCATGAGAGGGCTGTCAGAGGGGTGGGTGCAGTGAACTACTTGGAACCATTTATTTATTTATTTACTTACTTACTTACTTACTCAGTAGTATTAGGATTTTTTGGAAATATGTTAAATTGCAGTTTCATACACAGGCACAGGAATTTTTCTCTACTGTGGATATCAAAATTTAACAGCTGTAGCCTATATTATAATAAAGCCATATAAGCTAAGACTTTTTTTTTATTTCACTGTCACACAGGCACAAGAAATTTCATTTTGATGTGGATATCAAAAATGAACACCTGTAGCTATATTATAAAAAGTAATTTAGGCCTACTAAAGAAAAAACAAAATCATAAAATGTGGCCACAATTTATTGATTATGATGATTATTATCAAGAACAGTTATCTTTCTAAAACGCAAAAAAAGATTGTTGCCTTAAATTTTTAAGTACAATCAACTTGGATGTTGAAGTCATTTCAACTTAATTTGCATTACACTGACTGTAAGATGAGTTGAATCTTGTATAAAACTAAAAAAAAGTCGAAAATTGTTTCACTTATTTTGATGAGTTAAAGCAATGTAGGTTACAGTGTAGGTTTCTAGTCTATTACTCTGTTTTAATTCTTAATCCTTGTGATTTTATTTTATGTAATTATGTGATGTGTTTAAGCTCCACAAAAATCATTGATTGATTGATTGACTGACTGATTGATTGGTTGATTAATTGATTGGTTAATTGATTCATTGATTCATTCATTCATTCATTCATTCATTCATTCATTCATTCATTCATTCATTCATTCATTCGGGGAGGGGGAATTCTGCATTGAAACTAATGTCACAGGGCAAAAAATCCTTAATTATCCTAAAACAGGCCTTATTTTCTGTAAGCAAAATATGAAAATAAAAAATTATTTAAAAGTATGTTTTAATGTTAGTGTGAAATATGAGTTTTCGAGGTTGCATGTTATTATAAGCATGCCTCAAGCATAACACATTAAGTAATTAAAAAAGTGCTGCTATTGATTTACATCGAACTAACTACATGTGATATCTTTAAACATTTAGAGAATATATTTTTATTCATTAGCAAAATACAGTTTTACTTTCATATGAGAATTATCCTACTATAAAAGGGTGGTGATAACTAGTGGATGGGAGATTTGTTTTGTTGATTGGATCCTTGGGATTAAAAGATCAAAGCAGATGAAAAGCAAATGAGAAAAAAAAAAACGTACAGAAATGGATGGGTTGTTATATTAGAGTGTGCTGAACCTCCACTGACACAAATGCTGAAAATGCCTGAAAAAGCCTCCTCCTTTAATCCTACTTTATAGAGACACCCTGCCTGTGGAAAAATGGCAAAACCAATTTGATACAGTTGATGACACAGTTACACGTGTGAGAGGGTTTTCTGCATCTCTCATGACAATGACAGATATTACGTGAATAAAGATCTCTCACATTACTGAAGTCAAATGGTAAAATGGATCAGACATACAATCCACATGGGTGATCACATAATTTGATCTTTTCAGTAAAGTATATATATATTAGTTTGGCTCTCTGTCTATCTTACCGTCTTGTCATACATCCATTCCACTAACACTGGAGTGAAAGAAAAATAGTAGAAAGAAGAAGAACGATAGTTATTTTGAGAGCTATCATTTTTCATTTGTTTAATTTGTTTTTAGGCACAACATTATACCACCATTTCTTCTCTTGGCCATGAAAATAACATTAAATTCATTCAATCATTTCATTAAAATGAAAGACATAAACATAGAGAGTGTGTTGCAAATCTATGTTATCTATGCACCGAAGTTTATATGAGACAATGAGTGAAACAAAAGTTGTCCAATGACATGACCCTCATTTTTTTGACCATTATTGAATTATAAAACATTATTTTTTAATTAAATCATTAAGCATTCATAAAACATTAAACATTTCATGCATATACAATGACTTGAAAACACCTCTCGAAGAACATGCTTAACCTTCCTGAATTGAAGTCATTTTTTGAGGTGGCATAATATATTACCTTAAAAAATATAAAAATGTTATTGAGAATGATGATTAAGACGTGTGCACTGACATGGATCAAACATGTATGGAAAGTATGTTAGTACTTTCTACTTGATTGTTACAACATCTGGCTTTTTTTTTCCTTTTCTTTTTTTTTTTTGAGGTAGTCAATTCAGAACTGCCTTAATTCTTAATGGAATAGATCCGACAAGGTGCTGGAAACATTCCTCAGAGATTTTATTGATATGATAGCATTACGCAGTTGCTGCAGATATGTCGGCTGCAAATCCATGACGACTCTGGGGGCCATTTGAGTATAGTGAACTCATTGTCATGAAACCATTTCGAGATGATTTGAGCTTTGTGACATGGCGTGTTTTCCTGCTGGAAGTAGCCATCAGAAGATGGACGCACTGTGGTTAAAGGGATAGACATGATCAGCAACAATAAGTCTGTGGTGTTCGATGCTCACTTGGTACTAAAGGGCTCAAAGTGTGCCAAGAAAATATCCTACACCATTACATACCAGGCCGTGGAATACTGGACCAGCTCTATACTCTCTACAGGGTGCTGGAAGGTTCATGGGAGTTTGCCCAACCAGTCCACATGTGCTTTGTGGATTTGGAGAAGGCGTTCGACTGTGTCCCTCGCGGCGGCCTGTGGAGGGTGCTCCGGGAGTATGGGGTCCGGGGTCCTTTACTAAGGGCTGTCCGGTCTCTGTATGACCGGAAGGAGCTGAGCCGTAAGGCAATGAAGGAGCTGAGCCGTAAGGCAAAGCTCTCGATTTACCGGTCAATCTACGTTCCTACTCTCACCTATGGTCATGAGCTTTGGGTCATGACCGAAAGGACAAGATCCCGGATACAGGCGGCCGAAATGAGCTTTCTCTGCAGGGTTTGCTGGGCGATCCATTAGAGATAGGGTGAGAAGCTCGGTCACTCGGGAGGAGCTCAGAGTAGAGCCGCTGCTCCTCCACATCGAGAGGGGTCAGCTGAGGTGGCTCGGGCATCTGTTCCGGATGCCTCCTGGACGCCTTCCCGGGTTGGTGTTCCAGGCACGTCTCACTGGGAGGAGACCCCGGGGAAGATCTAGGACACTCTGGAGAGACTGTGTCTCCCGGCTGGCCTGGGAACGCCTCGGTGCCCCCCCGGAAGAGCTGGAGGAAGTGTCTAGGGAGAGCGAAGTCTGGGCATCTCTGCTTAGACTGCTGCCCCCGCGACCCGGCCCCGGATAAGTGGAAGAATGGATGGATGGATGGCATTACATACCAGCACCAACCTGAACAGTTGATACAAGGCAGGATGGATCCATGCTTTCATGTTGTTTATTTCAAATTATAACCAGACCATCTGAATGTTGTGGAAGAAATCGACACTCATCAGACCAGGGGACGTTTTTCAAATCTTCTTTTCTCCAATGTTGTTGAGCCTGTGTGAATTGTAGCCTCAGTTTCCTGATCATAGCTGACAGGAGCGGCACCTGGTGTGTCTTCTGCTGCTGTAGCTCATCTCTGCTTCAAGATTCAACGTGTTGCGAGTTCAGAGATGCTCTTCTGCAGACCTCGGTTGTAAAGAGTTGTTATTTGAATTCTAGCTCGAACCAGTCTGGCCATTTTCCTCTTGGCATCAACAAGGCATTTTCGCCCACAGAACTGCCGCTCACTCGATGTTGTAAATCCTAGAAATGGTTGTGCATGAAAATCCCAGTAGATCAGCAGTTTCTGAAATACTCAGTCCAGCCCATCTGGGTCAACACCCATGCCACATTCAAAGTCCCTTAAATCCCCTTTCTTCCCCATTCTGATGCTCAGTTTGAACGTCAGCATGTCTTGACCATGTCTACATGCCTAAATGCATTGAGTGGCTGCCATGTGATTGGCTGATTAGATATTTGCATTAACGAGCAGTTGAACAGGTGAACCTCCAGTGAGTTATATTGGTAGAATAAAGCACCAATACCTTGACATCAACAAAACTTCAGGTTATTCATTATGTGTTAAGAAAGCAGATCATTTTGCATTCAAGTCTCACAACCAACATTTCATCTTTCTTTTTTTTAAACAGACACGCAACCCTTAGATGAAGTACCTTTCACAGCAACTTTATTTGCAAGCCTTCCACTTACTGTAATGCATAAAAAAAGAAATCTCCACCGTCCACCCTGAGGAGTCTGGTATCATGGTTATGATTTATTCATAACAGTTATGAAATGGTTTGAGGGCTTCCTTGACCTTCACTTTTGAGGTAACATACTTTAGCAGCCCAGCTGCCTTTGAAGTAATTTACTCCTGCTGATGACATAGATAACTCACCTATAAATGAAAGCTCTACACAATGTAACCCTTGATGTATAATGCCTGCTGCAGACTGTGTGGTTTCAGCAATCATATAAGATCATTACAAATCACACTGTACAACATGGATCTAATAAACTTGGGTATGAATGTAGACTGTACGATGACGACACCTCTTAAATCGTAGGCTATGACGCCAGTTAGTATAGAAGAATAAAACATCATCAGCATGCAGTAGTGGTAAACAAATAGAGCAAGATGAATCACAATTTGGCAGTTGTGGTTTTGAAAAAAAAAGGAGGAAGTGAAAGAGGAGAATATGGACGTAGCCATGGCCAGGGAAAAGAAGCCAACTTGTGATGCGAGTTTTGCAAATGTAGCTTGAGGTAGTTTTAAGTTTTAGCGCCATGTCGCGTTGATCATTATGCTATTTCTTGTTGCATTTTTATCAGCTACTCAGTAGACGTAGGTCGTAGGAGCAAACACACCGAGATGATCATGCCAAATTTCTGACACTATAAGCCTATCTTTGGTCGCAAGACCGTGACACAGCCATTGTTGAACCTCTCTCACTGTACGACGTAGGACAACCGTTTAGGAGCCACAGCCACAGAAATCGATTGGTCATCTTTCGTCTGGGACAGTCCAAAATCGTACAATGCGTACCGGGCATGAGGAGTCTGAGATCTGCTCTGCTGTCACTGAAGGTGACAATAAAGTGTTCACTCGAAGATGGAACAAAGCCTTCCACTGGAATAAACTTCACACATTTCATTGTGCCGTGTGTGAAGTGTGAACTCCAAACTATTAATCACAGGCTGGCTGTGCTATATTGAGATTTATTGTCAAAAAATGTGTGCCTTGTCACACTTCTAACTGTCACACTCATTCACACATGAACACAAATACACACTGTGCATGTGAAGTGTCACAATCTCGCTGCCACTGCATGTTTGATCATGCTTGATAACTCAGCTGAAAGCACATTCTAAACAGATGACTATTTTCATTCAACATCTAGTCATTTTTTTTTACGATTAAACGATTTCTTGCTGTATATGAAGGCCATCGAATGGTTCTCTCTCTTTCTATTCCTTATATGACCTTTCCAAGTCATAGGGCTGGAACCTATATATTCCAGTTTCTTATAAGGCCAGGCAGAAGAAAGCTCCCTGGACAGATGGCCAGTCCATCACAGGGCTCTCACACACAGGCAAATTTTTTTTGACTGTTCAATTCACCTAACCTGCATGTCTTTGGACTGTGGGCAAAACCAGAGTAAAACCGGAGTTGCTGGTCACCATTGACTTCCATATGAAAAAAAAAAAAATACTATGGAAGTCAATGGCTACAATCAACTGTCTGCATTCTTCAAAATATCTTCTTTTGTGTTCATCAGAAGAAAGAAACTCATACAGGTTTGGAACAACATGGGGGTGAGTAAATGATGACAGAATGTTCCTTTTTGGGTGAACTATTCCTTTGAAATCACCATGAAATCAAAATGGGCAATTCTTGTTTTTAATTAACTATTGCATATTATACAGGATTTTATCTTTTCCCATATTTTTTTTTCTTAATTAACGTGCCCTCATAAACTTTAATCAAAATAACTTCTTCCTCTAGTAGTGACATCTCTTCTCTTCTCTGATGATGTGTTCACTGGCGCGAGGGCGGGACAACCTGTCACTCACATGACATCACAGCAATAGCAAACCACAACAATCCAACAATCCAATCAATTCCCGATGGAGAAAATCAAGTGCTAAATTTTTTCTTGTTTGAGAAGCTGTTTCACTCAGATCACATCACAACTCAGTTCACAATAGGGAAGAAAATACTTTCGCAACTTCCGTTTCATATCAACTTTAAAGATTACTCTTTAATATGAACTTTGGCAATAAATAAATACCTGCATGCTGCTTTTGGCTATTAACATTAGCTGGTGAGAAATTCTTAAATCAAAATATCATAAATCATCAAAATATCTCCTGTGCTCTAGAAACATGACTGAGATGACAAACACCTGCACTGTCAGCTGTCACAGCAGCTATTGTCCATTAGATGGCAATGTTACATTTGATGCATGTAGTGAGAAACCTAAGGGTCCAGTTAGTGCATGCCAGTACTTGTCACATGGTCATTGAGCTGAGCTCCTGCCAAAATGTCAGTCCTTCCCTTGGATCACCTGACTATTTATATCTGAGTAAATTTCATATGCTTTCATTTGGATGCTTACTCTTTATACTTGAGTCTCTTACAAAAGAAAATATTTGTAAATAGGCCTATTTTAAAGCTTGTTTCTTGTGATTTTTCTTTCGTGAAATGTTTCCTGATCCTGGTTTTCAGAACCATGAGCAAAATGTAGGCTACCACACAGGGTTATCATTGTTAACTAAAACTAAAACCACATGTATATATATATATATATTCACACACACACACACACACACACACACACACACACACACACACACATATATATATATATATATATATATATATATATATATATATATATATATATATGACAACCTTTATATTTTATTTTATATTTTATTTAATTTCAAATAAAGCATATATATATATATATATATATATATATATATATATATATATATATATATATATATATATATATATATATATACATATCAATTATTTATTTGAAATTAAATAAACCTTAACTGAAATAAAATATAAACTTATTTTATTTTAGTTACACTGTAAAAAAAAAGCTGCTGCCTTATGATTCCTGGAAAGTCAGTTCAACTTAAATTACATTAGAATGAAAAAAAAAAAATATTTACAAAAATAATAACTAATAATAACTAAATAATAACTAATAAAATGATAAAAACACAAACTTTGAATAATTCTAAATATTTAAAAACAATACTATTCCAGATGATATTGGTTTGTGTGAAATTATCTCAATATAAGAGCTAATCAATCTGAAAGGAAATAAATAAAACTACTGAAGTTATGTTCATGTGACAATGAGCCTCATCCACTAAAATTTGTCCACAAGTGCGTATATGCACACTAAAATAAAACAACATGTCAACCTTTTGATGAATCAGGATTCCTGCATGAAATCGTTTGCAGATTTTATGCAGAATTACAGTATGTGTATATGCAGATTTTATGCAGAATTACAGTATCTGTGTATGCAGATTTTATCCAAAATTACAGTATGTGTGTATATGCAGATTTTATGCAGAATTACAGTATGCGTGTATGCAGATTTGATCCAGAATTACAGTATGTATATATGTAGATTTTATGCAGAATTACAGTATGCAGATTTGATCCGGAATTACAATATGTATGCATGCACAGTTAGTAGATGAAATCCAGCATAACAATGATTACATTGGTTTCCTTTGCACATTAATGTTTGACCTTGAAATAAAAAATCCAAACTCTATTTAGGCAACACTGGAGCAGTGTAACTGAGTACAGAGAGTGTTCAGAGAGTGCAATGTCATTTCAATAAAACAACCCTCTCCAGAGACACAATTTGTTTGCTTTTTTGGAGTCATAAATATTTATATGCAATTAACAATGCTCTGGCTAATGAATTGTTTTGAAGACTGGAATCAATTATGAATTAAAACAGTAAGGCTTCAAACTTGGTCATCAAAATAAGTCATGCAAGAATAAACCATCAGGGTATTAATGCTGCAATGCCTGTGCTAATTATAGAAAACCGCTTACCGGCATCATTCTCTATCACACACAAGTTCTGCTGTTCTCAGTTTGGGTGTCTGACGTCATCACAGGCAAACGTTTTGCAGGTGGTGTGATGTGGATAACTGCTAGATCTTGTTTCTCTGCTGTCCTTTGTTGAGGATGATGTTGATGTTTCACTATGTCTGCACTCTATTCTTCAACATCTGGAGTTTAAATCTACATATGCACGTGTCCTCTTTGTGGATTTTAGTTCTGCGTTCAACACAATTGTTCCTGTGAAGTTGATTAACACTTTACAGGAGCTAGGTGTTAGAACATCACTTTGCAAGTGGATTTTTAACTTTTTATGTGATAGGAAGCAGGTGGTTAAAATGGGTGATTACGTCTCGCAGTCAAAATTCCTGAACATTGGTGCTCCACAGGGCTGCGTCCTATCTCCACTTCTGTATTCTTTATACACACAATTCTGTCAGTCACACAGTAGTTCAGTTCTGTTATTTAAGTTTGCTGACGACACTTCTTTAGTTGGTCTTATTACTAATGGAGATGAGTCTGACTATTGCAGAGAAGTGGAGGGGCTGGTGAAATGGTGCGAAAGTTTTAACTTGTCACTTAACATCTTAAAAACCAAGGAACTGGTAGTGGATTTTAGAAAGACCTCTAGTCCCCTCTGTACGCTATCCATAAATGGGGTGGAGGTGGAGAGGGTCACTTCATTCCAGTTCCTTGGGACTACAATCCAGGAATCCCTATCATGGGAGCTCAACACTAATATTAAGATCAGTAAAGCACATCAGCGACTCCACTTCTTGCGGCAGCTCAAAAAGTTTGGTGTCAGCCGAGTCGCCATGACCCACTTTTATAGGTCTACTATTGAAAGCGTCCTCACTTTCTCCATGCTTGTCTGGTTTGGTCATACAACCGCTCAGGAAAAAATTAGGATGGAGAGAGTAGTACGCAGGGCTTCAAAAATCATAGGCTGTAGCCTCCCTTCACTTTCTTCACTCTTCTTCACTAGAATAATCAGAAAGGCTAAAAAGATCATAGCGGACCACTCTCACCCTGCTCACCATCTCTTTAATCTCCTTCCATCAGGAAGAAGATAGGAGCATTAAGACTTCTACATCACGCTTCAGAGACAGCACCTTCCCTCTGGCTATTAGACATCTGAATTTGCACTGACTGCTAGCAGCACCTTATTAACAGCAGGCACTGTGCACTTTCTGGGCCGTGGGGTATTATCTTTAGAACGACTGCAGGTTCTGGTCTAATGTCTTATTGTTGTTGGGACTGTTGATGTACATTGTTGGTGTATTTTTGATGTTTGTCTTTTAGGTCATTTATGTCTGAGAGTTGTACCAAGACAAATTCCTATCAACTTGTTGACATGGCAATAAATTATTGAAATGAAATGAAATGTTGGGCTGTTTTGTTCTGCTGGGCCTGATGTGGAGAGTTTGGTCCTCATGGGCCTCAGATAAGAATCAAGAATTCATCAATTGTCTGCATCCTCTACTCACCTTGTATTCAACAAACAATCAGGGCGCACTGTGTTTAAGCCAAGGACAGGGCACTTATGACGTCAATTCTTTTAGTTGATCAATTATTCTCTTAGGCTGGATGGTGCATTCTCAACTGTGGATGAAAAAAGTGGATGAAATCTTGACTTCAGTTTGTACTTAGATTAAAAAAAAAAAACATGACTCAGAGTTTATAATGATGTGTTGAAAGTGACTAAATTAGAACTATTATAATAATATGTACAGTAGTGGGCAACAAATAATGTCCTGAGGGGATATTTGTTATTAATGACCCTACAAGTTCGATTAAACGTATTTACGTCAAATATATTATATATTTTTAATATTTTAAATATGAGGGAAGACTTGGTTAAGCTATTTATCTGACAAAATTATTTGGCAAAAACAGCTACAGGTTTTATTTCACTACACAAAACAAAAAAAATCTGAAAAACACAGAAAAACAGAAAAATCTCACAGGAAAAAGCATAGTACATTGACTGCACACGTTGGTTCTGTCTTTTTTTTTTTTGCATGTTCATAATTTCTTGTAAGTCTGCACAATTTGACATGTTTTATTGTGTTATCACAGATTAAACAACTGACTTCAAGCACAACAATATGCTTAAAAAAAATCTTTAACCAGTTTTTATAATATTTCAGTAAAGGGTGAAGATTTTGATAATTGAATGTCAATTTTCCAAGTGATTTTCCATCACTTTTGGCCACTACTGTAAAACTCTCGTTCTTGTAATACTGATTTTAGTCACAATTGCAAGATTTTTCAGATTCAGTTTTTATTCGCTGTAATCTCATGAAAAAGAGCAATTGAAAAATTGTGAATTTAAAATGGATTTAAAAGGGCATGATGGTAAGATGATGACATGATTTTAATTTATGAACATGAATTCTTCCTTTAATGTTTTGAATATTTTTATATACTTGATAACACAACAAATTATAAATAAATATTAAAAGAAAATTATAAATTTAAGGCTGCACTGATGCTGTACACATATTTTGGTATGGTTTTATGCGCTTTAAAAGAATCAAGAGTTTTCATTCCCTATATAAAGGTTGGTTTTAAAGTAAAAATAAATGATATAGTCAAATAACATTTGTATTTGGGTATTGTTTTTAATATTATTTGAGTTAATTTGATTTACTGTTGTAATTTATTATTATTATTATTATTATTATTGCATGCAGCAAGTGATTGTAAGACTCGGTTAAATACTGATTATCCGGTATTTTTTATTGTTTAAGTTATTAAACTGGACAGGAAATTAATTGATTAAGAAGCAACTGTTGTTAACTTCAGACCAGATTTCATTACACTAGCTGTCACTGCAAGTGAGCTGTAGAATCATTCATGGGATCAGCTGGAAACTAGGGCCAGTGAGGGGGTAGAGGCGTGTATTTTGGCTCACACTGTATTCATAAGTTTATCGGCTCACTCATTTAATCTGACAGATTTAATATAAAACAGTTGAAGTTTGTGGATCTCTGTATCTTGGCTGGTTTTGGCAGAAACATGTGTGGCCGCCACTGCCATTTCATTAAGACAAAGCGACTCTTTTACCTCACCTTGGGTACTGACAACGGCTCATGTGTGAACATGGAAAAAGAAGCGAAATGAAATCCATTTTATAAACAGAGAAAGGTCAGTGGTGACGTGGATGAGTGGCGCAACCCTAGTGCTCACCACAGTTTGTAACCTTAACTGTGTCCTCTATGTTGCTGTAATGGATGTGAACCATATAAACTGAGCAATATATATATATATATATATATATATATATATATATGTGTGTGTGTGTGTGTAATCGAAATTATTCAACCCCCATTGCTCATGAATTCATCAGAAACGCTGCCAGAAGCTGGTGTCTGGTTGTACATCTCAAGTCAGAACAGAAAAAGAGTATTCAAGTACTACTAAAGATGCTTGCCATGAAGGGGTTGAATAATTTTGAGATTGCGGAAGTCATTAAAGGTGGCATTTTCAGTTGAATTTGGGGACACCACTTGAAACATTTGTTGAAACAACATGTATATGTGTGTATGTATATATATATATATATATATATATATATATATAGATAGACATGGTCAAGACGATCTGAAGTTGAAGTTCAAACTAAGCATTAGAATGGGGAAAAAAGGTGTTTTAAGTTATTTTGAAAATGGCATAGTTGTTGGTGCCAGACGGCTGGACTGAGTATTTCAGAAACGACTCGGTTACTAACGTAACCTCGTATAAGTTGATAAGGGAACGAGTATTGCGTTGCTATACGCTATGGGGAAACTCCTTTTCTAAGAATACTGAGGCCTTTTATATAATAACGCAGTGCTACTGCACAGCCAGCATAGCGCTGAGACTCACTCGCACGCTATTGGCTGGTCAGTGGTAACTGCCAGAACCTATGGCAGAGCGGCGTAACTGCGATATACAATAGCACGGTCGTATACGCAATACTCGTTCCCTTACCTCAGGGAACCGAGGTTACGTTAGTAACCGAATCGTTCCCTTTCGAACGGTCAGTCGTATTGCGTAGCTATACGCTATGGGGAACCAATCCAATCACAACGTGCTATGATAAGCGTAATGACATGTTCTGATGCCCAAGTTGGGACACTTGTATAAGGGTCCGACGCAAGGGCCTTTGACATGACATGTTGAACGGGCAAAAAACCCTAATTATGAAGGGCCGGGCTCACCGAGGCTTCAATCACACAGAAAGGATATGTGCCTGCAGTGCAGGGACTTCCAAGTTATAAAACCTGGCGAAGGTAGACTGCGAGGACCAGCCGGCCGTAACACATCACCAATAGATATTCCACTGGACCATGCCCAGGAAGAGGCCATGCCCCTAGTGGAGTGAGCTCTAACGCCTATGGGGCATTGCAGGCCCATAGAGGCGTATACTAAAGCGATAGCATCCACCAGCCATCGGGATAATCTTTGCTTCGTGATCAGAAGCCCTTTGGTGCGACCACCGAAGCTCACAAAGAGCTGCTCCGACTGTCTGTACTGGGCGGAGCGCTCAAGATATATCCTCAGAGCCCGGACCGGGCAGAGTAGGTGTAATTACTTCTCGTCTTCCAATGTGGGAAGAGCAGAGACTTGTGCTTTGAACGGGGTTGAAAGCACTTTGGGCACATAGCCGTGTCTTGGTTTGAGGATGACTTTAGAGTCGCCCGGGCCGAACTCCAGACAGGAAGCGCTGATAGGGAGTCCTTAAAGGTCCCCCACTCACTTAACTGATGCTAGGGCTAGCAGTAGTGCAGTTTTGAGTTAGAGCGGTTTTAATTTGGCCGCTTGTAACGGCTCGAATGGGGGTCCCTTGAGGGCCCGAAGGACCGTTGATAGGTCCCAGGAGGGCACCGTAGGAAGGCGTGGAGGGTTAAGCCTTCTTGCTCCCTTTAGGAAGCGGACAATCGTGTCACTTTTCCCTATTGACTGGCCAGCCACCGGTGCATGGAAGGCTGCAATGGCTGCCACGTAGACCTTGATCGTGGATGGAGTATGGCCTGCATCCAGCAGCTCTTGGAGAAATTAAAGTATCAGTGATACTTCACACAAGACTGGGTCCTGGTTTATGGCTGAGCACCAGCCAGAGAACACAGACCATTTAAGAGTATAGAGGCATCTTGTAGACGGAGCTCTAGCCTCGCTGATTGTGCTTAGGACACTCGCTGGGAGGTCCACTAGCTCCCGTCGAGGGGCCACACATGGAGGGCCCACAGTTTGGAATGGTTGTGCCACATTGTCCTGTTCGTCTGAGAAAGAAGGTCTTTCCTCAGGGGTATTGGCCATGGGGCTGCTGTGAGCAGCTGAATTAATTCAGGGAACCAAGGTTGGGTCTGCCAGAGAGGGGCCACTAGTAGGACTGAATGTCTGCCCTCCCTGATCCTTTTTATGACCTGAGGGAGGAGCGAGACTGGAGGAAAAGCATAAAGGGGAAGGCTGGGCCATTCGTGGGTCAGCGCATCCCTGCTCTTCGAGAAAAATATTGGGCAATGAGAATTGTCTTCGGAGGCGAAGAGGTTGACCTCTGCCATCCCGAAGACGTTCCAGGTCATTTGAACCATTTGGGGATGGAGGGTCCATTCCCCTGGGGACACGTTGCCCCGGGACAGCATGTCTGCTCTCTGGTTTAGTTTGCCCGGCACATGCATTGCTCTCAGCGAGCGCAGGTTGCTTTCTGCCCATAAGAGGAGACTTCTGGCCAGTATGTATAGTCGTCTCGACCTGAGCGGTTTATATAGGACACACCTGGCGGTTTATATAGGACACTACTGTCGTGTTGTCCGTACGGACCAGGACATGGTGACCTGTCAGACGTGGTAGGAAGGTTTTGAGGGCCAGCAAAACCACCAGCATTTCGAGGCAGTTGATATGCAACTGTCCCTTTGTGCTCATCCACGAGCCGGAGGCAGGTTCGCCCTCGCACAGAGCGCCCCATCCTATGTTGGAGGCATCTGTGGTGACCACCATCTCCAAGCTCACCCCTGACTCGAAGAGACTGGGTTTTGACCATGGAGCCAGGGCTCTGGTGCAGCCGTGGTTTACCCTGATATAAAGATGGCCTGAGCGCCATGCTTGGAGGAGAACCTGTGGTTTCAGCCAGTACGTACTGCAGGGGGCGCGTGTGTAGCATACCTAGTGGAAGTACTGATGATGCGGAGGCCATGAAGCCTAGCATCCTTTGAAAGGTTCTGAGGGGTCTCTTGGTCCCCACTCTGAACGAGCTTGCGAGTCGCTGAATAGCCAGAGAGCGTTTGTTCGATAGCGACGCCCTCAGTGTCTATAACTGCACCCAGGAAGGAGATCCTCTGACTGGGAAGAAGAGAGCTCTTGGCTGTATTTAGTCCTAGGCATTCTAAATGGCTAGCACTGATCTGTGAGAGATCAGTTCCGCCTCCGACTGGGCCAGAATGAGCCAGTTGTCGAGGCAGTTCAAGATGCGTATTCCCATTTGTCTCAAAGGGGAAAGTGCTGCATCCATACACTTTGTAAAAGTGTAGGTAGGACTGTATACTGGTAAGCCGCACCCTCAAACGCGAATCTCAAGAACGGTCTGTGATGGGGTATTATTTGGATATGAAAGTAAGCATCTTTCAGATCCACTGAGAAGAACCAATCCATCGGGCGAACCTGCGCAAGGATTTGTTTTAGAGTTAACATCTTGAAAGGCCATTTGATAAGGGCTTTGTTCAGATGTCTGAGATCTAGGATGGGCCTGAGGCCACCGTCTTTTTTGGGAACAAGGAAGTAGCGACTGTAAATGCCTGACTCGCTGTGGACTGGTGGCACTGCCTCTATAGCCCCTTTTTCCAGTAAGCTCATCACTTTGGCACGGAGGACGTGAGACATGTTGCACTTCACCGAAGTGTGGATTATGCCCGCGAAGCGGGGTGGATTGCGATCGAATTGGAGCGAGTAGCCTTGTTTTACTGTGTTCATAACCCATCGTGACACACCAGGAATGCCTTTCCATGCCTCGGCCCGGTTGGCTATGGGTTTTATAGTTTCGAGTGGCAGCGCGCTGCATTTGACCAGGGAGCTGACCCTCGTGTGGTGTGGAATAGGAAAAGTGCTCTTTTGCCGAGTATTTTTGTTTTTTATTGTGTTCGCTATAATAGCGGTAGATTGCAAGGGGGCGTGAACTTGAATGGGCCCACTGCTTGCAATCGCAACATTTGCTCCATTGGCCAGAACTGAACAGGGCATTTGGAGGAACACTCTGGGCTTTTTGAAGGGTGGTCCGGCCTCGGCGAGACTTAGCCCTTCCCTCTTCCTGCTTTGAGGATCAGGACTGCTTCTTTGGTTCAGGGTCCAGCGTAATCCTAGGCCGGGGTCCCTGACGCTTAGGTGGGAAGCGTTTTGCCTGACTAGAGCGCTGCCGTTGCTCAGGTGCTGGGCGAGGCTGAGTAGCCTGCAGGCGCTGCAGGCGCATCCAGTCGGCTGTGTGTGGGCTCCACAGGTGAAGCCCAGTCGAGACCGAGCTCGTCGACTGCTCTGGAAAGGAAGCGGATCAGCTCAGCGTCAATTCCAGCCCTATGTGAGAACTCCAATTTCAATTCCAGCCATACGTGAGAACATCACAGGCGAGATCTCTCTGTTCGGAGACAGTGAGCCACGTGGGGTATGAACCGGTGTAAGCTCACTAGTCCGAGAGCGATCCGAGAGCGGCATACTCTCGCAGAGAGAGTGGCTCGACTCTGTGAGAGCCGTGTCCGCGTGGGCCTTGCCCAGGCAGGCGACGCACTCGCTGTGACCGTCCTTGTCTTGCAGAGGGGCTCTGCATTTGCCACCGCCGTGGCGCGACATTTGCAACAACGTCGCTGCTCTTTTAGACAAATAATGAAAAAGATAAAAAGGGTACGCCTGAAAATCGCCGGAGAGTGCAGGGAAACAGCGCGACAGCTTGCTGAGGATCGTCGGCGAATTGAGCGCACTGGATCAGTCAGTCTGCTGGCTCGCTCGCTGTTCCATTGCTGGCTCCACTTGTCTCGGCGAAGAAGGCGAAGGCTTCATAGAAGGGAGTTCAGCGAAGGTCCGAAGATCGTCGCTGAAGGCATGGTCGTCGGAAGCAAGAAAAAAGTGGGTGGGTCCTCCCCCAGAAAAATGTTACTAATGCCATTTCATGTATTCTGATGCCTTTTTAATTAAACAAGTAAACTCCATGTCCTGCATTAAATGCACAGCTATCCATGGATTATCCCCCTGATACCATGGTCATTTGCCAGCATTGACAAAGCTGTTAAAGCTGTTATTGATGTTTGCAACGCAATATTTGACTGGAAGGGTACAACAGGCGGTTATTTTCGTGAGTTGTGGCTTGAGTTGAGGAATATAATGTAGCGCTTTCAGCGGAAATTGAGTTTAATTCATTAGGGCATTCCTCAAGTGGAATGGATTTGACTCACGGCGCTCTGGAAAACAAACAGTCATATGCACAGAATGTAAAACTGAGTGGGTACACTATCATTGGTCTTAAAAAGTGGGTGGGTCTTGTCCCACCCATATACAATGGTTCCGACGCCCATGGCTGAAGGAGATAAATCTGAATCCATGGCAAAATCGAGCATCTTTTATAGGCAGATGCCCCGCCCATTCTGGCGGGTAGTGTTAATTTCGTTAACGAAAACTAAACGAAAATATTTTCGTCAACGCACATTTTTCACCGAACGAAAACTAGACGAGACGAGACTAAAATCCCCACTAATAAACAATAACTGGGAGTAAATCAGAAATAATTTTCGTAGACTAATAAAGACGAGACGAAAATGCAGTTCGGTAAATAAAAGACTGGGCTAAAATCTATGGACATTTTAGTTCACGAACAAAGACGAGACGAAAATTACATATTATTATATGATATGGTTTTGTCAAATCCTGTCTCCTCCTCCGCCTCCTCCTCGTCAGCTCTTCCGCCACACACCCACTTTCAAACCTGGAGCGGGCGGGCCGGGCACAGAGTAGCCTATACAACACATGGAGCAGACAGGAGCTGGATTCACGGCGAGGCGGCGACAGGTTAAAAGTAAAACATGCTTTGCACGGGGCTCGGGAGAAAGAGAATGAGAGAAAATGTTGAAATGTGAAATAATTTTAGGAAATGTTAAATATTATCTGCTGACAAAAAAGTAAAAGGTTAAAATGATGTCCTGACTAAAACTAGACTAAAATGTTGACAGTTTTTGTTGACTAAAACTAAACGAATAAAATTATGTTTTCTTGGACTAAAATAAAGACTAAAATGCTCGACTTATAGTCGACTAAAACTAGACTAAATAAAAATGGGATGATGTCGACTAAATGTGATAAAAACTAACAAGCGATGCTGAAACTGGACTAAAACTGAAACTAAATTTAAAAATGGCTGGTAAAATTAACACTACTGGCGGGCTCTGCACTCAGCATGGCGGGCTTCGCACCAATTGGTTCACGTAGTTACGCCGCTCTGCCAGAGGTTCGTGCAGTTACCACTGACCAGCCAGTAGTGATAAGTCTCAGCACTGTGCTGGCTGTGCAGTAGCACTGCGTTATTATATGAAAGGCTTCGGTATTCGGAGAAAAGGAGTTTCCCCATAGCGTATAGCAACGCAATACGACTGACAGTTCGAAAGGGAACTGCTAATCTACTGGGATTTTCACGCATAGATTATAATAGGGGTTTGCAGAGACTGGTCCGAAAAAGAGAAAATATCCAGTGAGCCGCAGTTCTGTGGGCGGAAATGCCTTGTTGATTCCAGGTCAGAGGAGAATGGTCAGACTGGTTCGAGCTGTTAGCAGAGGAAGAAAGTAACTAATTACAAATACTTTCGTTACAGTACTTGAGTACATTTTTCGATTTTTTCTACTTTCTTGATTATAATTAAAATGTGGTAGGCCTACTTTTACTCTTACTTGAGTAGAATAAAAATAAAGTATTCAACTTCGCTAAATTTATTTTTCACCAAAAGTACAAAGTAGCCTACTACTTTGACGTGCCGGGCCGACCATGGTGCCGACGGAGCAACAGGGCAAGCTGACATTTGACAGACACTTTTCAAAACTACTGCGGTAGAGCCCTGCGCTTCAGGCAATAACTGACAGGTCTGACTCGGGTGCAAAACCAATCAAAACTCGGCTGGGGGGCCGGGCGTTCAAACCGCGCTTTGACATTCAATCACTGGCGCTGGTGTTTCGAATCAGTATCGCTAACGTTTCAATATTTCAGTGAATGTCAGTGAGCTATGCTAATATTCTGATTTTAAATTTGAATTATTAGCAACTCCTGAAATACGTAATCCCATTGATTATACCAGAGCACTGAGCAGGAAAAGTAAACAAAAAACTCTGCTCATAACATGGACGCAGTTATTGCACTGACGGAACAATGTAAGTGTCTAAAACGCATGCACAGAGCTCAATTAAATGGTAAAGCCGCCCTCTTTAACAATACAGCTAAACTAAATGTACGAAGCAAACGTTGTACAAAGCTGAAAAAACCTCAACAACAGTAAAATAAGATCGCATGATTTGTCTGTCAATCAGAGGCATGTAAAAGTGTAGTTCGTTGCAATAGCAACAATGGCCTCCCAGCACATTATCGGTAGAATGTTGTTTCTTGTGCTCAAATAGCGTTAAAAAAGCGTATTTTTAAGACTAGACCAGCCAATGCGCATGTGCAGTCCTAAGCGCGAGTTTCAGGTTTATAGGGGAACTAGAGCTAACAGCAGCTGCAGTGACATAATGACTTTACCAATCAACGATTGGCTCTTTTATTCAGAAGGCTATTATAAGGTATTCCGACATATTACGCAATGCAGTTTCTCCCATTCATAAGTAATAGGAGTGCAGTGTCTTTGTATATCTATAGACTTTGGCACTGGTAAGAAAGCTGTTACATAGTGTTCCTTTTTTTTTTTTTTTTACCATAATGCTGTTTAAATAGTAGACATTGTACAATACAATTTTCAGCGATAAACAAACCCTTGTTAATAACCCGCTGTCGATCCGAATGCCCGTGGGTGGGGATACAAAAATGTGGAAGTATAATCACTGGAGTTGTCAAAAGTCTGCCACATGATGACACATTTTGCGTCAACTGGCGGACTTTTGCTGACAAATAAACGTGAATTACTCACCCCTGGTATTCACGGAAAATGAGTTAACGTTGTTGTTAACCCGTACCCAACTTATTTATTTAAAAAAAAAAAAAAATTACTGGCACTTTTTTATTCATAGGCTAGGCTACTGTTGAAAATCTCTCTTTTTTTAATGGGTCCTCTCAACCTTTCTTTCAATTTCGAAATGATTCAAATGAAACATTCAAATGATCTTTCCAGGACTTACTTTTCAAAATCACAATACATGTCAGTCGTGTTTGAAATTGGTTTCATGTTGCTTCTTAACACAGAGTGAGAATATATTATTTTATTAAATTATGATACAAGCTATGATTTACATTGCATTAAAGGGTTGAGTAGTGCTCCATATCGCTATCATCTTCCCATTTTGGGTAAAAATAGAAAAATAATACTAAAGTACTTTGTAACATATTACTTGAGTAGTTTTTAAGCAAACTACTTATTTACTCTTACTTGAGTAATATTATTTTTCAGTAGGCCTACTTCTACTTGTACTCAAGTAAATTATTACTTAAGTAGCAATACTTGGTAACACTTGGTCTGTGGTAGTTCCTGTATTTAAAGGTATTTCCTCATTTCACTAATGTGGTTTTGTTTCAGTTAACTAAAACAGTGGGACTTACAGGATCATAATAATAATCCGTACATATTAGAAAAGTATACCATGCATATTCCACCGTAAGAAAAATCTGTACATAATAATCATAATAATAATCTGTATTAGAAAAGTAGGCTACACCATTCCAAGACTTTCATCATAAATCTTTCCTTGAATTTGATTTTGTAATGCACGAATACCAGCAGTTTTCCAGTAATCTCTGTAGAATATCTTGCATATTGGATGTTATTGATACTTGTGAGCTTGCTTTAAAAACCTTCTACATATGGTACACACCTGAAGAAAAAATTTGTTATGGTTTTCCTGACATCTCATAAGAGAATGTTACATTGGTCAAATGAGCAAATGTTTTTCTTGGGCTTTTGTTGATGGAGTTTTGGCATGTATATAGGTAATACAATGAATGGCATGCAATTATGTTTTTTTCTAGGTGCAAATTTCAAGCAAAAATTATTGTGTGTATGAAGATAGCAATAGCAATCTTGTTATTTCAACCAGTGATAGTATATTTGAGTAAAATGTCGTCCAAAAACTAACCATGGCACAGAATGCATGTTTAAAGGAAAAGTTTCACTCAGCACAAAATGACTGTATTAGTGTGGAAACAAGACAGCTTTATTTATTCAATACTGCCTGTACTGGAGCACATGTTCCAGATCCATCTGACATCTCCTCTGCTGTAATGAATGTTCAGTGCGGTCTAATGTTCAGATTGCTCTCTTTAGTGCAATTTGAAGTATTTTCTGTTTTTCTGACTGGTTACTTTAAGATATTTGTGGTTCTTAAATGGTTACTTTAAGAAATATCAAAATGTGAAATGTTGTGTTAATTGCATAGGGAACAGACTTGTTGTTTTTATATGAACAAATGGGATGCTGACTGTGCTTATAGAGTGAGACCTGTTAATGTGACAGAAGTAATAAATCATATCACTCATTCAAGTGCATTTCACATTCATATTAATCCAAAACATGCAGAAACGAGCAGAAGCTTGTGTTTCTGTAGCCCAGATAGTAATTAAATAATATTTAAAATCACAATTATTATATTTATATAGGGGTTTTCTTTTGTCTAAAGAACTGAAATAGCTCATTTTAAGACTCACTTGGCAGGTCAAGAGAAGTCTAAAAAGCTCCTTCCACTTTTTATTCAATTTGTGTGTCATATTTTTAGTGCTTTCCTTCGTCTGTAAATTCAATTCTGATGCCAAGGAAAAGGTGGGCGTAGAAAGGCAGACATTACCTCTGGTCACTATAATATTTCAATTCATCATCAACAACCTTGTGGTTGCCAGACTGAATCGTTTTCAAAGGTTTTGGAAAATGCCACGTGTAAATAGAAAAACGAATGAGTAAGATTGTTGAAGATGTTCCAAAAGACTGAAAGAGAAAAGGCTAACATTCCCTTGCCAGGCAGTGAATATATGCTGCTTTCAGTTCAGTTCATCAAACTGCAGCTTAGAAAGTTATTAATGGTGACTGTTATTTCAAATGACTCTCAGAAAACATAAGGTTTGTCTTTCATCATCCGCACAAACATCTTCAGTCTTCAATCTGCTGCTGCCAACCACTGCACGTGTCGATGGAAAGTTGCGGCAACTCCCAGCCTCATTTGTCCTGCATGAACCTCTGCATGCCTTGCTGTCCAAAGGCAGTCCGTTATGCTCTATTTAGTCAAATTAACTGCACAACCTTCTGTTTGGGCTTATAGGAGGAGTTTGAGTTTGGCGTGAGACGAAAAGTACTATCTACCAGATAAAGAAGACCTTTTATTTGGTGTAAATAAATAAATAAAGAAAAAAAATATTGTTGGTTTCACTTAAAAAAGCAAGTTACCTGGTTGCCTTAAACCTTTGAGTTCATTGAAATTAAAAATTTGAGTTAATACAGTGGAGATTGGTTTAATAAACTCAAAATATTATGTTATCTGAATCACATTAATTATTTAAGTTGATTTGACCAAAGATAAAAAGTTGTGATAACAAATCATGAAAATACAGTGTATGTTTTTACAGTTTAAAAACACTAGAAAGATTTCAAAAGCAGAGATTAGCTTTATAATCCATGAACCAAACCAACCAGCTACGAGGTGAATAAAAACATTACAAACTTTGATTTGAAGCAAAAAAGTATTTAAAAATCAGACAAAAAGACAAAGATACAAGACTGTGTATACTTAACAGCAATAATGAGGGAAAGAACTACTATGAAACTGAATGGCAAAATCAAATTAACGACAGATAAATATTAAACTGTTTATACAAAGATATTGATTGTGTATAGAACAATAATTTTACGTTTATAGCAAAATACGCATAAATATACAAAATATTTAAGTAGTTAAGTAGGAAGCGGACTCTATATTGTGGGCAGTTCTTTTGGCACAATTTTCTTGATTTCTTTGCGGAATCATGGGCAATATTTCTCACCAGGAATTCTGCTGTTAAACCCAATTATTGAAAAAATATGTTGAAATAATGCAGACTGACAGCTTTAACAAAAACATATACCATTATTTAACAACCTCATAGCTCACAGGTCTGTCTTTAATGGTTTATAAGTTATCATTAAAATAATTTCTCTATGGAGAAAATGTATTTTTACTTCCAGAAAGAGTCTGTTGCACTTAATAGGCTTTAGTTACATCAGAGCTATGGAGTTAATTGCTAGTTGATTGCAAATGGTATGTGGGGGCGGGGCATTCTTATTCTAGAGACATTTTGATTGGACAAAAAGTACAGGATAAGTCATCAATATTTGTGGCCCATTTTACTACATTATATATAGAGGCTTTAAAGCTATAGGCATGGAATAAAACCCACAAATACAAATGCATAAAGACCTATTTAAAGAAATAGCACCAAATAAGCAGAGTAGTCATTTGCTTGTTCACAATCCTTCTAAGCAACATTTGATTGTAAATAAATATGGCATTGTCCACACATTTAAGTTTACAAGCAAAAGTATACAGTAGACATTTAAATTAATATTCAATAGTACATTAGAATGAAACCTTGTCATTCAACTATAGCTCAATTTGGTCCAATGGCCATGCTAATTCTGACATGCTCACAGGGTTGTCCTTTGTTCTGTTCTCACTGAAAAAGAGCAATTGAGCATAAATGTGCGCATTTCATTTTCCTTTAATAAAGTGGGTATCTGTTTTTTTGTGTGTGTACATTTTGTTGATTATGATGTAAGAAAGCAGTGGTAACACTAATATTTCCATGTCCAATGTTATTGCTTTTTTGAGTGATTTCCATCCAAAGGCACCTAACTCCAATAAACAGGTTATTTATCAAGGTGTTGAAATCATGTCATTATATGTTAGTGGCACTTTATATTATAAACATATGTTAGTGTGGCAGTCACCCTGCATTACTGTGTTTTGTTATGATGTCAGTGTGGTGGCTGGTAATTACACTTGAGTTGTGTTTCTGGACTGCAGGCATTCAGGTGGAACATGACCTGGATGAAGAATGATGCTTTGGACATTAGCCATAAATACTGGCTTTCTACGGCTCAGCAGGCTGCGACTGCGGCACGTCTGAAAATAGTCAGGTAGCACTGACAAAGTGGACTTCTAACTAATAAACAAGTTATTTAAAAGAAAACTTGAGGTGTCTGCAGTTGTTTAATATTCAATAGCAGCACCCGGTTTAGTAGTTATTTACCCAAATTTAGTAGTTATTTACCCACATCTATCAACCTGAATGAATGAAAGTAATGTCAAAGTATGTTCCTCAATAAAATGATTCTATAATCCATAAGGGATTTGTTTCAGCTGTTACTTTGAGGGTGAGAGAGCAGTAAACACTGAAAATTATTCCATTTGGTTTTCGTTACACACAGATGGCCTCAATCATTTCTCTATTCCATGCATTGTGCTAGTCCAGTGTTTCTACAACAACAACACAAATTCCCATTGTGAGCTGAAAACCCATTTTGAGCTTTTAAATGTTTTCAGTAAAAAAGGCATACAAATTAAGTTTATTGTAAAATGTTTCTTAAACAATGTGAGGTAGAAAACAAATCATTTTTACAACCATATGCATATATTATACAAGGCCATTATAATAGACATTGTAAGGGGAGGACAATGTAAAGTGCCAATCGCCACTGGACAGTTTGGGATATTTCTCTCTTTCCACATGGAAAGTGACTTTGAGCGGTGCTTCATAAATTGGTACACAAAAGACAAAGGAGATTTGGACCATTAAATTTCACTAATGTATCCCCACTTTAAGGCAGTGGTTAACAACTGGTTTCTCAAATTTGATTGGTTGATTGGAATGTTGATCCCGGAACATGTTGTACTTGGTTAAATCGCTTTCACCCAATTATATGGACAAATATTTGGGGTGTGACCCACCAGTTGAGAACCACTGCATTATATGGACAAATTTACTGGCGTAAGGATTGCACAACCTGTCACTCCCATTACAGCAATAACAAACCACAACGATCCAATTAATTCCCGATTGACAAACCCAAGTCCTGCCCTACATTTTTTTTCTTGTTCGAGAAGCAGTTTCACTCAGATTTACAGTACATCACAATAGGGAAGAAACGACTATCGCAACTTCCGTTTCATGTCGACTTTAAGGAAATGTAAATGTTCCAAAAAAAAATTCCAAACAAAAAGGCACCTCAAATTAATTCGGACATCATATAAACGCTAGATTTTTTTAGTAACCTATAAAAAACATTACATGATAATAAAGTTGTTTTATGATACAGTACACAGCACATATGAATACAGCACCTCATTACAATTAATACTATTAAGACAAAGCTATTCAAAACAAGCTATTTACAGTGTTTAATAATGTGGACGTTTCATATAACGTTTTGTTGGATGTTTTTAGATGTAAACTCCTGCCCTGCAGGATTATATCCACATTCTTTATTATCATCAAAATAATCAGCAAAAACCCTTAAACTTTATCAGCAGCCCTTTCTTGCCCTTACATACACACACACACATATACATATACATATACATATACATATATATATATATATAAATACAGTGGAAAAATTAACATGACAACATAAGACAACTTAACATGTTTCTATCTAAAATATATCGTAGATATGCTAAAATAGTCTCTGAAATGTTCTTTATGAAAATAATGGAAGATTAAAACTTAACTTAAGTGCTTTTTCTCTGCAATACAGACACCATATTCCCTGACGATTCTCTAATTACATGCTTTTTAGGCAATACAATGGCTAATCAGCTTGATGCATTGGAGAGGGTCTCAGTCTATACAGCAAATTCTTAGTTCAGGCAACATTTGTGTGAAAGGAAATACAGTATAGGCTGGTTAGAGCAAAAAAGGTCTCACAATGGCCACTATTACAGCCTAATCAACAGAACAAGTTGATGAGTGGCCGCAATTTCAAACAACTGCGAATACTCTGAATGCTTTGCCTCCCGCGGGGTTCTGCAGGCTGTGAGAGAACACAGAGGTTAAATAAGCAATGCTTCCCAACCCTTAAACATAATTGTGTTCATAATGACCACTTTTGGTGAAAAGCTTATTTAGTGTAAGAAGATGTTTATGATAAAAATTCTTGGTGTTGATTTGATGGGATAGATATGTTCATTTTGTCATTACAAGCCATTGTGAAGTAGCATAATTGTAACACGTCCATTCATCCATGATTTTGTCTACCATTAGCAAGCATACCTTCAAGTGACTAACAAAGTTTACTCTATCACGCTTGGAGTGGAACCACTGGTACAGCTCTACCCTAATCAGCTTTCTCAAAAAAGGCCTGTGATTTTAAAAGCTTAAGGAGAGACAGGCTGCCCCATACTCTGCCTTACACCAAGTGCACATGGGCCAGTTTGGGGATAAAACCTACCTTTCTGAGACTATGCCATTCTGGTATGAGGAAATGTACAGCTTCCTGTTGTCTGTGGGCATCACGTCAATGTAACCACCTGACCCGTTGCTTAATACGCCGGCATGAATTGCAGACCTGCATATGCTAGATTTCTGAAAAACGAATACATAGTCTTTAGTGGGACAGCAATCTTTGTGCTTTAAAGGGATAATTCACCCCACAATGAAAATTCTGTCATCATTTACTCACCCTCATGTTGTTCCAAACCTGTATGAATTTCTTTCTTCTGCCGAACACAAAAGAAGATATTTTGAAGAATGTTGGTAACCAAGCAGTTGATAGGCCCCTTTGACTTCCATAATATTTTTTTTTCTCCATTCTATGGAAGTCAAAGGGGCCCTGGGACTGTTTGGTTACCCATATTCGTCAAAATATCTTCTTTTGTGTTCAGCAGAAGAAATAAATTCATACAGGTTTGGAACAACTTGAGGGTGAGTAAATCATGACAGAATTTTCATGTTTGGGTGAACTATCCCTTTAAATTTGATTTTGAAAAATGAAAAAGCTTACATCTGAATAAATTCCGGTGCCAATGACTCGAGAAAGGTGGGGATTTTCTTGCTGGCAGTTGCGAGGACAGTAAATCCTTGTGGGAAGACAACACAAGTTGGAAAGTTTTATTTTTTCAAATGAAGTTTTAAATGCTATTGGCAGGTTGTATTTCAAAACTGTTAAGATAAAATAACATTTCAGCTGGAGGTTTGGTTCATTACAGATTTGTACCTAGGACAGTGTCTTGCAGGCTTGTGGTAAGGGCACAGCACAGAAACTGTAGTCTCACATGTGATAACTTTTACTGCAACAAAGGAAAGATTGTGAAATTAATAGTAAAGGTACTTTATGAAACCCTTCCAGGGTGATACAAGACCCCCCGTTTCCCATTGCGGTCCTGATCACTTATGTCAGGGTTTATTTTGCGATAATAACTGACTGGCTGGTCATTGTTGTGCTTCTTACTCAGCTACTTAGCAAATATTTACACTACTGTTTAAAAGTATGGGCTTATTTAGAAAGGATGCATTGATCGAAAGTGACATTTATAAAAGACATAATAAAGACATTTATAAATTAACCAAAGATTTCTATTTCAAATAAATGCTGTTCTTTTGAACTTTGTTCATCAAAAGAATATATATTCACAAACATATTAAGCAGAACAACCGTTTACAACATTGACAATAATACGATTTTTTTTCTTGAGCACCAAGTCAGCATATGAAAATGATTTCAGAAGGATCATGTGATAGTGAAGTAATAATGCTGAAAAAACATAAAAAAAAAACATTTTAAGACCGAAGCCATTATATGAAATAATTTACCTCTGAATGCTGCAGCGGACCAATCAAAATTAAGTATTGCAGAGTGTAATATATATATATATATATATATATATAAAACTGAAAAACTAATTTAAAACTTACTTATCACTTTGGATACTGTGAAGGCATTGGCACTCTGGTACTTCCTGTAACATTTTCATTATGTTAGATGGAGTTGTTTCTAATGCGCATGTAATTCAATCTTGAACAGATTGCTTACCCAAAGGACTGAAGTCCATTTTTGTATGATTTGATGAAGAAGTCTTTCCTGCCCTGTCTTGTGACATCCATCCAGCCTCCATCATTGTCAATGACACCGTAATGAATGCCTGCCCGGCAAATACTGGATTGCTGAGGGCGAAGATGTTGTTAGCATGAACTACACAAGACATGATAAACTGAAAAAAAAAAAAAAATCTTTATGCCACTTACCATGTCATAATACACTGTTCCAATCACTTTTGCCATGCTGTCTAAACAACCAGCAGGACACTCGTACCTTTGCAGAAATTAAAGATAAAATTGCATACAGATCTTTAGAATTATGGCACATAGATCGTGTGTAGTCAAGACCTGTTATTAATAGTGCCAAGAAAATGGCCAAAATTACGTTTTAAGGTATATATATATTTAAATGAAATATTTTATCTCACCTATTACATGTGGTGCCTTTACACTGGTCTCTTAGCTTTGTGTCACATGTCACAATCTGTGCTGCACAAAGGAGAAAAGAAACACAGGTGGTTCATTTGTGTTTAGACATGCTGTATAGTTTAGCAGCACTGCAGAAATGTACAGCTCTGTTCCTGCAGTTCTGTAAAAGCAAGCTGTGGAATTCCAGCAGGAGTTCATGGTGGCCAACAGCAGGAGATCTCAGCTTTCAGTCCAAACCCCCTTTCAGCAAAGGAAGCAATTTAAAACCCACAAGTATTCATCGTCCCCAAAGCAAACATACTCAGCAGGGGGATCACCATTATGAGAACAAAAAAAACCTCCCTGCTGCACTTCCAACATTAAATATACGTTTGAAAAAAAAAAAAAAAAAAAAAAGATTTCATTGACAGATCCATGCCTGGTGAACATCAAAACAATCTGAGTTAAACAGAAATACGTTTAAGAGCCAGCAATTTTTGGGTGCAGACACTTTCAGAAATTTTATTTTTTAGATGAAACAGAAATTGTTGTTCAAGCACAACTTTTATTTCTGAAAGTGGTTCCCCCATGACTCTAAAAAGTATAATCACAAGTCATAAGTGAACCACAGCTTACACATCTGCTCTTTGCTCACAACTGCATTTGGGCGTCTGGTAGGACTTGGGGCCCATAAATGGGGTCCAGAACTATGAGGGGCCTCAGGTTCTATAGAATTTCTTTCGTCTGTTTCCTCACGTGGGCTTTGTCTATTTGTTCCATCACCTGAAAATGAAGCAAAGAAATTAGTCTTCCATTTTGCCTGGATCAAGTTATGGAGTATTTGAAAAACTGATCCTAACCATCAAGCAATCAATAAATTATTAATTAAACACCATGTATATTTGAAAAATAACTTTTTTTGTAACAATTTAAATGTTAACACATTTTACTGATCCTAAACTTTTGAACAGTAGTGTATGCAGAGCCGGATTAAATAAATGGACTACACTAGGCAGGCTGCATTTTTTGGGCCCCCCTCCACCTATGTTATTTATGAATTGAAATCTGAAACTTACCAAAGTTACTAATACAAGTTAATTCACATTTTACATAGCCTAGTCTTTGGTTGCAAATTGGTTGTTTGTATGCCAAAATAAGTCATGTGTTGTATATTAAACAGTCTATCAGACTATTTTTTGATATTCGTTATTTATACATCATTACACGGCTCTATTAAATGCTATTAAATTATCCTCATCTCATCCATTGGGAGTGTCATTGTTAAGGCAGTAGTACCAGTAAATAACCAATAAGTGTCAGTAAACTATGTAAACAGAGCAAATAAGTTTATCTTATTTGCTCTGTTTACATTTAATCAACACATTCAATTAAGATTTTCTGCAAAATGCAATAGCTTACAACATTTATAAATGTTGTAATTAAGAACAAGAAGGCAAACATGACCCCTTCACATTCATCAAGACCATTTAGAAACTGTCTAACAATAAATAATAATAAATATAAGGATGGAGGACTAACTATGGAAAACTAAAGGTATTCAGACTATTAAAGACTTGTACATGGATGGAATACATTTCAAGAATTGTGTGATAAACACCAGATTCCCTCAAAACATTTTTTTTTAAATATTCACAGCTTAAAAGTTTTATTTCTTCCAGGTCTACAGATATTATGTACATTCCCAAACTGTCATTAATAGAGGAAATAATTGGAAAAAGAGGTGAAAAGGGCCAATTGTCAAAATATTATAATTTAATAATGTCTAACTCTAAAGAGTCTGCTGTAGACAAATTAAACTCATGGAGGAAAGACATTCAAGAAGAAATAGAGGAATTTGAATGGACTGAAGCATGTTTAAAGGCGCAAAAACAAATCATAAACACGCAGCTTAAATTATTACAGTATAAATGGTTGACAAGGGTTTATATAACACCTGAAAAACTCAATCATATGTCTAGCAATATTCCTGATATATGTACAAAATGCCAAAATTATAAAGGAACTCTAATTCACTGTCTATGGGAATGTTCTGATATACAGAAGTTCTGGAAGGATGTCATAAACTGTTTGTCGGCAGGGCCTGCATTTTGTTTTGGAAAATGAAGGGGAAATCCCCCCTTAGGTGATTCTTTAATTTGAGGGGGGAGTTTAGATATTTTTTTTATTACATTTATCTCCTAAAATGTATGCTCACTCATTGCATTTTTACAATGGGGTAATTTTGTTCTTAAGAATTTACGCAACACAAGGAAGCTTGATTTCAATCTTTGAATTAAATTTAAAAAAGTAGCACAAAAGTACAATAGAATAAAGATAACTATAAAGAGAAAAGTTTTTGCTTAGGTCTGACATCAGTATTCAGAAATAGTACTACAGAGACTGAATAAAGTAGGCCTAATCAAATGCAAAATAACACTGGGTAGTGTTTTAGTCCTGAGAACTAAATTAAATACATAGGATATTAATCCTGATTCCTTAAAATGAAAGCTATTTTTTGTTGTGTTGACAAGTTTTGACAACCAAATTAATGACAGACCACGGCTGCTGTCACTGTAAGAGCTCGTGCACAGATCCTGTAGCCACTAACATTATACGGTCACGTGCGATGTATGCTTATTGAAGACATAACCGACTGTGTTTAGAGGATACTCACCAAGACCGAAATTGACATAATTTTCGCATGTTTTTGACTGTTAAAGCGATATAATCCACGAAAAATAACTGTTGTTACCTGCGAGCTTTGAGTATGTGTGCAGAAAAAAACATCTCAGACAGCGCGCAAGTTGCCTACTACCGAATAGTTCAAGATCGCGTGAATGTTTAAACTGGTAAGACTTAAGACGTGCAAATGGTAAACTGTAGATACTCATGATGCAATGCTGGCCCATGCATGCAAATGACAATTCCGTCTATCCCGACTCCGTAACGCGAGTGTATTATCGCCGCCTGAACGAGATAGGACATTTGTACATTTTTTTTATTTTTGTCCCTCTGTCTGGGCCCCATTCCGCCAATCGGGCCCTAGGCACGTGCCTAGTTTGCCTTTGCGTTAATCCGGCTCTGAGTGTATGTATGGGCAAAGTTGGAAGCTACTGTAATATAAGCTCCAAACCTTTATAACAGAGGTTTTCTCTGCAAACTCCTCCATAGCTAGGTGGGCAGGCAGAGCAAGGGGTGCCATGTTTATATGGGGCATATCCCCACCAGTTACCTCTACACAGAACAAAACACAGAGAAGGAGAGACAACAATGACAAGCTATCATAATACAAATGACAGAGAATGAGTACAGTATTTAATAATATATGAAGAATAACGAATAAGTAACTCACTTTGGTGAGTAGTTGCACACAAGATAAACTGCTTTTGTCCAAATCTGGCCCCACACATTCATGTTGTAGCACACATTGATCGCACAGCCAATTCGACTACTAGTTGCCCAAACAAGCTGGAATAAGTAAGGAAGCAAAACAGTCAATCACTTATATCTGACTATAAGTAATCTGGTTGGTATCATTTAATGACCTTAGGCATTATCATCAGCACAATGAATTTGTCCTATATTCAAATCTATTTGCATGGGTTACTCTTGTCTATACAATAAACTCAAGCAGTCTGAAGCTTTTATATCCATATGATTTGCTATTTTCCCTGCTATAAAGTCTTTAGAAACCATAAGATAGCTTTCTGTGAGAAAAATATTGAATTTAGGTTGTCTACTGTATTACTGTACATTCTTCTATTTGGAGTTTAACAGACTAGGATAATGGTTGCTATTAATTGTCATTGTATGGACAAGAGTTGAGTGAAGATTCTTAAAAAAAGTGTTAATTACAGATTTTTAATTTTGGGTGAATTTTTACTTTAAATTACACTTTAATTGTTTGGTAGTTTTGGTAGGCTTTAACTGTTTTTATTTTTTTTAAATTTTTTTTGCCATTTGGGCGCGGCTGTCACACGATGAAGATGATGAGGATGAAGGAGAGTTCAAAAAGGTTTAATTGAACAAAAGGGTCTTTAAATGAAAACAAGGAGGGGACTTAGGAGGTGGCCGAGGCGATGACACAGTGAAGGAGACAGGTTATGATGTGGGGATGGTGACCCCGATGGTGATAATAAAGGGCGACCGACGGCACAGACCCAGAGCCCAGCGATGACAGCCCATGGTGGAGATGAGGCAGGGAGGAGCCAATGTGGCGTAGAGGCTGACCTCACCTCCTCCGAGGCACGACCGACGGAGACTGAGCAGATGGATCCCAGGGCGCAGACGGTGAGCCAATGGAGAAGAGTGACATCGCTGGCACAGAAAGCCTAGGTGATGCCGCGGCGACGATCATCTGACGAGGATCGGGACTGCCAGAGGACTGAGGCGATGCCTGTGGGATGGAGGACTGAGGCGTACCCGAAGGGAAAGAGGGCCTTAAAAAGAGCAGCCGTAGGGCAAGGCAAGGAAAGGCACTTTTATTTCTAGAGCACATTTAAAACAGCCACTGCTGACCAAAGTGCTGTACAACCGCATTTGTAGGGGTGGAGGGGTGTAGGGGTGGAGGAACGGAGCTTAGCGGAAGGTCCGCAAGTTTTTGGTTGAGGAGGAGTGACGACTGACCAAGGAGGAGCTGGTAGGGCGAAGGTGGGAGGGGGCAAGGTTGAGCCGTCAGGTCGACAGAGCGAGACAATCTGAGGCCGGAGGTGGAGCTACTGGATCTATCCGTTCAGTCGCTGATGGTGGTTGCAGGACCTGAGGTTCGATGTGAGTGCTTGGCATTGCAAGGAGATGGTGAAGTGCTGACAACCTCCAGCAGAGGCGGGGCTGGAGGACTGGCTAAGCAGGACGGTGACAGATGATGGCTAGACAGGGTTGAAAGTAACAATAAATTTTCCATGCAGGTGTCTCTGCTGTCTAGAAACAGCAATGAAGGTTCAGTGGGAACAGGAAGAAAGTTCATACAGACCATAGTGCTGTCTAGGAACAGCGATGAACAATCCGAAATGGGGTGGGAGACGATACCTCTGCACTGAAGTCAATGATAGCATCCCTTCAGATCAGCCCAGAGGTGTCTGGGAGGTCTACGGGGTGATGGTAATTTGCCCTGATCCAGAGCAATGACTTCAGGGTCTCGTCATCAAAGGGGCTGGTGATGGCAAGGAGGCAGAATTGTTCAGTGCAGGTTAAAAAACCTGGCTCTCACGAGCCAGATCGTGCAGCATATTCCATTTGGGTTGGTTGTTCTATCACACGATGAAGATGATGAGGATGAAGGAGATTTCAAAATGGTTTTAATGAACAAAAGGGTCTTTTAATAAAAACAAACTCAGGCATTCCATGAAGAGGAAGGCAACATAACAGCGTGTGTAACACACACACACACACACAAACAACAACCAACAAGACAACCAGAGATGACGAACAGGTGTGATGATCTGATGAGTGTCCATGAGAACTGAAGAGAAAACTCAAACAAAGGAACACATGTGACTGATGAAAACAAACTGAAAGTCCATGAAAGTGAAACTAAAGATGAATGAGTCCAGATAACTGTGACAGCGGCTCAGCTAAACTTGTGATGTTCTTCAAGGTTCTATCTTAAAACCTATTTAGTTCAATCACTTCAAAATTCACAACTGCCTTATAACATCTAAGAATCGCCGTCAAAGAGGCACACAGATATTGGCACTCATATGTTCAATGGTTGCAGACAGAAATGCTTTAATGCCCTCCTGTCTGGTGTTCTCCAACAGCTTTGGTTAAACTCCAAACTATTTAAAAAGGCTGCAGCTGAAGTGTTGACAACCAGAACGAGAGCACATATTACATTGGTATTAAAATTCCTTCACTGCCGATTTCAGAATTGTTTTCAGATCTGTCAAATTCATTTTGCACCTAATTACCCACATGATATGCTTATGAGCTATGTTCCAGTCATTATATCTAACCTGAGTGTAGTGGGTACAGACTGGACCACTGCACCTAAAAGGACAGTGAGGGCTACATTCCTGGGGGTATGGGAACAAGTAGTCTTTGACCTCATCATACCAGGCTTGTACATGAGAAGTAGGTGGACGATACCTGGGGTGAACATTAAAAAAGCAAAATGAATAATAACTTAAAATACATGCTTTGTCTAATGCAGAATAAAACCACCAAAACATAGGCATGCATACAGTAGCCAGGTCTTATACAAAACATCATATGGGTTGGTTGTCCACAATTTACTCAAGCAAAGAACTATCCACGTAGACAGGAAGATTGTTAGACTGACGTGTACACTACCATTCAAGAGTTTGGGAAAGATTTTCCCCAAAGTTTTTTTGTTTTTAATAGAGTAGTTTAGATATCACAATGTGTTGACTATTAAGCTCACATGCCAATAAAGCAACAAAGCACAATCAGACCTTCCCCAGTGCACTCCCAGGTTCTGACCAATCTGAGGCAGCAGACCAGCTGGGCCATGTTCCCACAGGCAGGTCTCGGCCCATTCCTCAGCGCTCCGCTCCAGTTCAGTGTCCCACACCTAAAAGAAAAAGTTGGTGGCAAGCAGAGCATTACAGAAACAAATCCCTAATCTTTTGTATGAGTAGTTGTAATTATGAACTGGTTATAAGGTTGTTAACATAAAAAAAATTGTGTAATCCTACTAAAGTCAATGGCTGTTTTAGTCAGTGTGACATTCAGTATGATAGTTTTTATAGATTCAGTTGACTTTAGCAAGCCTTCAATACAATGAGTGCTTGCAGGCTGTACAAAGAACCAGGTTTCTCTCTGGTCCACCTCTTGGTTTGTTTTTCTTGTGCACTGATTCAAAAGGCACAATAATTTTTTTGGATACAGAAGTGGCTCTCAAAGTGTGGGGCGCGGCTGACTGGGGGTTAAGGCACACAGATACTGCAGGGGATTTAAAGGGGAGGCATGACCAAAATAAGTTTGAGAACCACTGGACTACAGTAATGTTCTCCATATGCCTTTGTCTTCTGTATTTCCTGCTCTGTTCCTAGATTTGGTTGCACACTACACCGTTAAAGGCTACTCACAAATCTAAGCATTTCTATGTCTATCTGACCCACATGGAAAAGCAAAATGGCACTTTCACCTTGAATGAAAAGCATACAAAACTCAAGGTTGGAGCCAGAATTGAGGCGGGGGTGACCAGGGAGTTATCTGGCCTGTCACTGCCCATACATGTTACACTTTTCCCCTAGGAACTCCCAAGCACAGTCCAGTGGTAAATCTGGCCCAAAAAGGTCCCCAAAATAGCTGAAACAATTGCCTGAGACATTAATCCTTGAAGTGAGCACCTGCCAACAGGATGTCGGCTTGGTTTGCTAAGCCACCCATCAAAGTAGGCCTTTACACTGTAGAGTTAAAGGTATATTCGGCATTTAATACAAGAAGCTCTAAAGTTGTTATTTTCATTTAGGTTTTAGGCATTACATTGTCATGATAACAAAGTTGTAAAAAAATCTATCACCTTGTATACAAAAAATGCAGTACTTGTAAAGTTACTTATAGTCAGTAGAATGTCTAAAGTGAAAAATCTAAATAAAGTGTTAGCAGATATTAAGCAGACAGTCTACTAATACTCTAATGGCTGGTAGTTGACATGTAGTTGCACAGTTACTTATAGTTAGAAGAATGTATCTAAAGTGAAGTATCAAAATAAAGTGTTAAAAACAAAAAGGGGGGTACAATGGTGTTTCATGTATTCAGAGTTATTTACAGTGTTAAAGAAATGGATTATCATGCTTAACATGGCCAAAGTTTAAAAAAATATATTTTGGACGAATAACGGAGAATTTCTGTGCCGAAAATCTTACTTCCCGGTTCCCTTTCGAAGGGAACTCAACAATACGTCATCGACGTTATGGGGAACGCCTCAGGCGTGACAGGTGTCTGAAATCACTATCAAATCACGTCAATCACATTGACCGGCGACAGCCCGTGAATCATTAACGTGAATGATTAACGTGCGACCTGGAAGTATTTAAGGGCGCCTTGCAAACATGACAAATCATCTCATCGTCTTCAGGGACTGTTTTGAATGAAACGCTATTCAAGTTACAACAAAAGGGTAAGATGAAACGCACAGCAAAAGCAGATTGTTTCCGTAAGTGTGCCGACCCGTGTCCGAGGTTTCTGACACCGGCTGACACACACGAGCTGTGCGTTTTTTGTCTGGGAGAAGAGCATGCACGGGAGGTTCTCGAGGGAACCCTCTGTGCAAACTGCGAGCAGTTTTCGCTTAAAACGCTCCGTTCTCGTCTGGCCCTCTTCTCGAGTGAAGGGGGCTCAGCATCTGTTCCTCGTGGTGCAGGTCCCGCTCGTGCTGAGGCAGAGCGGTGACTTTCATCATGGGGCTCTCAGATGGAGCTCGTCGATCGCCTTGAGAGGTCTGTAAACCTCTCAGATGATTCGACGGCTGACGAGAGCGAACTGCAGGTCGATGATGAGGAAGATTTTTCACCGACTGTACCTGCAGTTGCAGCTCTTCCGGACGCGCAGGAGATGGTTGGGGAGTTTTATGATCAGGAAGATCTTGAACCTCCTCAGCCACCCTGCCCCTTGTATGCTGAGCTGGTGGATGTTATGGAGTGCGCTGCTGACAGGCTGCAGTTGCCTTGGCAGCGCGCTAGAGGAGGGGCTGCTCGCGGAAGGCTCGATGATCGGTTTCTCCCCGGCCATACACCACCAGCTCGGGTGAGCCTTCCATTCCTTCCTGATCTGCACATCGAGATCGAGAAGGCATGGAAGCACCCATACTCTGCCCGTATTCACCAACATCAGCGGGCCAGTTTCGCTGATGTTGAGGGGATCGGAGAGCATGGGTACGTGTCAATGCCGCCCATTGACGAGACGTTCGCGAACTATCTCGTGTCTGGGCGGGCAGCGACACTAAAAGCTCCAACCCTACCATCCAAACCGCTGAAGACAACGGCTCGTTTGAATGGTAGAGCATACATGGCAGCAGGTCAGGCTGGTGCTGCACTGCATACCATGGCGGTGTTACAGGCGTACCAGGCCGACCTGCTGAGGGATCTCGACCAGGGGGCAGGTTTGTCCCCTGAGGCGGTGGCTGAGCTGCGCCGCACCACAGATCTGGCTCTCCGGGCTACCAAACAAACCGCTGCCGCGATCGGTCGGTCGATGGCGGCGATGGTGGCTACGGAGAGGCATCTGTGGCTAAATCTAGCTGGCATCGGGGAGAAGGAAAAAACCTTTCTCCTCGATTCGCCAGTTTCGCCATCCGAACTCTTCGGCACCTCTGTAGAAGCGGTGGTGGGGAAGTTCAGGGAGGCGAAGGCACGCTCAGCAGCATTTAAAACATGTATACCGCTGAGATCCGCGTCCGCACCCAGGCAGGCGGGAGACCCTGGCCCTTCACAGACTGAGGACCGTAGGCAGGGCCAGCGAGCCAGTGTCGCCTCTCGTGCGCCCCCTCCCTCGAGGAGCAGGGCGCAGAGGAGGCGTGACTCCCGCAGCAGAAGAGATTTGAGGGAGGTTATCCAGAACAAACGCTCACAGCGTCGTTAATGGATAACCTCCCTGGAGGGTCACGAGTTCTGCCCTCTCTCTTCTGACCCCCAGGCGTTCATTACATCGGGCCTGGGGATGGGCCTATGATGAGAACTATGTTCTGATGGCCCATCTGGGCCTGGTTAGTGGAAACGCCCCTTTCAGGTATGTAAAGTGGCGGTTCCCAGGTTCGTAAAGAACTTCTGGCGAGTCTTCACTTTGCACGCCGCAGGTGAGCTGCTGGTCTTTTCAAAGAGTATACTTTTTTGTGATAAAAAATAACATATTTCTCTTTACAGACCTCGTTCCCTGTATAGAGTTAGGGGGCCATGTCAAGAATAAGGTAAGAAAACCTTTTTTGGATAAATCAGGGCCTGAAGTTCCCCGTTAGGTGGCCAGAACGGACTATGTTAGCCTTCGGGCTATTAGCCACCTTAGGGTAGCTCTCTCTAGTTGGTAGTTGGTCTCTCTCTGATAGAATGTTTTACTTAGAGTGTTGACTGACGCTAGAGCTTCAGATAGATCTTATGTCCGGCCCATGGGACCGTTTGACTTTTCTGAGTATTTCGCCCCTTGAGCTCTGTTGAGTTTCATTAGGTTGAGCGTTTCTGCAGCCCTTTATATGGAATAATACAGACTATATTATTTAGTAGGCTGTGGCTCCTCCGAGCCCTCAGATAGATCTATGCTTACAGGCTGGCCCTCACCAGGGCCGCCTCTGTAGCTGGCTTAGGCTGTGCCAGGGATATTAGAGGCGTTCTGCTAAAATTAGCATTTCTTCCTCTGACTCTTCACTTTGTGAATGTATGTTTCTGCATCCCTGTATAACAGCCTCCTCCCATGGGAGTCGTTAGGCCATGGCCCGCCCCCATCTCTGCATTCTGGGGCGACTAAGAGTAATGCAGTTTGGTGCAGAGGTTGTTTTATAAGGACGTGGTAGGCCTCAATCAGGCCACCGTGGTATTTCTGTACCTCGCACCGCTATGGCTCGGGTCGAGTACGAAGTAAGCCTTCACTTCTTCCTTTGTCGAAGTTCGCTCCCCTGAAGCCAGAGCATTGCCCTGAGCTGACGCCCATGCATAGATGGTAGGCCCCTGACTTCTGGGGCCTCCGTTTAGGCAGAGTGGCGTATGTTGTACTCCCCTTGTTTTAAGGGTGCTAGCTCTCTTGCTGAGTACACTGCCGTGGGCAATGTGATTAGGCACCAGGATGCTGTAGGCGCTGTGTAAACAGCTTATCTGCCAACGAAGGCTGTGCCATCAGGTAGTAGGCCTCAGCAGGCCTCCTTGTATGGGCAGCCCCCAATAGGGCGCTGTAGGCCACTTCTCGAGAGAAATGGTTGGCCTTGGTGGTTCGGGCAGTTGACTCACTGGTGGGTAGTAGGCCTTAAACAGGCCTCCTCAGAGGTGAGTCCCAACATTGTGGGACATACTTTATAGCCGCTACAGGTAGCTAGCCTTACTAGGCCTCCTGTGGGTGGGCCCAATAGTTTCATTGGTGCAGTATGGTTCCCAACAGTGTTCCTTTGTAGCAGAATTGACTTGCTGTCAGCTAGTAGGCCCAACCAGGCCTCCCTGATAGGCGAGTCCCCAGCCGGCTGGCCTTAGCAGGCCGCCTTGGAACTGTCACCCATCTACATTGGCTGTCAGGTAGTAGGCCTCACCAGGCCTCCCTGGAGACGAGCCCAAGGACTGACAACCGAACAGCTGTGATTATCAGGTGGTAGGCCTCACCAGGCCTCCCTGAAGGTGAGCTCCCCACATACTGTGGTTGTAAGGTAGCAGGCCTCACCAGGCCTCCCTGAAGGTGAGCTCCCCACATACTGTGGTTGTAAGGTAGCAGGCCTCACTAGGCCTCCCTGAAGGTGAGCTCCCCACATACTGTGGTCGTAAGGTAGCAGGCCTCACCAGGCCTCCCTGAAGGTGAGCTCCCACATACAGTGGTTGTAGGGTAGCAGGCCTCACCGGGCCTCCCTGAAGGTGAGTTCCCACATACTATGGTTATCAGGTTGTAGGCCACTCTGGGCCTCCCTGAAGGTGGAGCACCCCACATACTGTGGTTGTAAGGTAGCAGGCCTCACCAGGCCTCCCTGAAGGTGAGCTCCCCACATACTGTGGTTTTAAGGTAGCAGGCCTCACCAGGCCTCCCTGAAGGTGAGCTCCCCACTTACTGTGGTTGTAAGGTAGCAGGCCTCACCAGGCCTCCCTAAAGGTGAGCTCCCCACATACTGTGGTCGTAAGGTAGCAGGCCTCACCGGGCCTCCCTGAAGGTGGAGCACCCCACATACTGTGGTTATCAGGTAGTAGGCCTCACAGGCCTCCCTGAAGGTGGAGCACCCCACATACTGTGGTTATCAGGTAGTAGGCCTCTACGGGCCTCCCTGTAACATTTTTCCTATGGTGCTGGGTTTATGAAGCTAGTGGCCTCTTGCTATCAGTTTCAGCTAGCCTTAATAGGCAGCTGCTGAAGGCGAGCTTGCGCCCTGGCTCGCTAAAGTGTTTATTCTCTGCTATTGGTTCCCTCCCGGAACTTTTCCTGCCTACAGCCTGGTTTGCCTACCAGGCAGACCTTGTGCTCCCCTCACTGAGGGTCTCTAGGAGCATGCAGCTTCCTGAGTCTGGTCAGACGGTCGTAGGCCTCTCGAGAGGCCTCCCAGTTAGATCAGCCCTTAGGCCTTCACAGGCCTCCTCAGTGTTTTGAAACACAGACACTGGGTTGATCCGTGGATCGAGTAGAGAAACTCCCCTCACTAGCAAGGGTCATAAAGCACTATGCTGAGTCATACTCTCCGGGATATCCCGTCTCTGAGATCCGGGCCGAGTGGTTCACTGCCAGCTTCGCAGTCCCTCGGGTTGGATGCCTTACTTAAGGTTTTTTTCCAGAGGCTCTGTCTTCAGACAGACAGGATTTGGCCAGACTAGTGTCTACGTTCTGACGCCAGATCAGGCCGTCCTGGTGGCACTTCGGGGTGAGTACTTTCCCCTGAATAGTGACTGGCTGGGGTTCCTTCGGGTTCCCTAGCCACATTCCCTAGAAGGGACCCCCTTCTAATTGAAGTGGTGGTCCTAGGCCTTTGAGCAGGCCCAGGTAGGCCTTTCATTTAACTATGTTAATGGAAGTTTTCCTGTGAGGCTTTTTGCTTAGGCTATGACCGTAGGGGATGCTGTCACTGACAGCCCAGTGTGACCTGAGGGTGAGTGGTTCTAGCATTTCATTTGAATTTGCTGGTTCGGACAGTTGTCACTGCCCTTGGGCATGCACTCCCCTCAGCATGGCGGCGTGGGTATTTCGTTCCCCATAACGTCGATGACGTATTGTTGAGTTCCCTTCGAAAGGGAACGTCTCAGGTTACGACTGTAACCTTTGTTCCCTGAGAACAGGGAACGAGACAATACGTCTCCCTGCCATGCCTCGGGGCTTGCCTACCGTACAGTCCCTTCAGACGATAAGGTGATTTGTCATGTTTGCAAGGCGCCCTTATATACTTCCAGGTCGCACGTTAATCATTCACGTTAATGATTCACGGGCTGTCGCCGGTCAATGTGATTGACGTGATTTGATAGTGATTTCAGACACCTGTCACGCCTGAGGCGTTCCCCATAACGTCGATGACGTATTGTCTCGTTCCCTGTTCTCAGGGAACAAAGGTTACAGTCGTAACCTGAGACGTTTTCGATCGTGGATCTAATGACGTAGGCGAGAGTGGAGGATTTCTCCTATGGATTTCTCTCGGAAAAGCGCGCGCCCGCGAACACGTCGACCAGAGGAGAGCGAGACCGCGCACATCAACGGGAAATCGGCGGCAGCGCTGCATGGGATTTGTTCAAGAATGTCTTAAATAATTTTTTTTTTAGCTGGCCACTGTAGGTGTCTGTTTGTTTATTGTACAACCAAATCATGTCCTCATAAACCACGAGTAAACACACACAAATGTTTTTTTAGTTATAACTCGCGCATGAAATGGTGTTCTAAAAACACTGCGCTCAAGTTCAAATCATTTCTACTTTTAAAAAACTCCCGCCTCATTCGGCATCAAACTACACTTCCCACATGTACACATTTAAAAAAAAAAAAAAATACGACGACATAAAGTGAAAATTAGTCATTTACAAAAACCGCTAAGCAAATACAGTTCCAGTACACACCACATAGAGACGTCCTGCTGTAGTCGTTGCTGCTACTGCTCGTCTTCAATTTCAGCATCGGGATCTGATTCGGGATCAAAAATGTATGGCTGAATCTGATTGTTAGCCATGGTTTGTTTTTATTTGGGATGTCACAGCTTCCAGAGTGACGCTCTCAGTCTCAACGCAAAAGCTTGAGATGGTTCTCACTGCGGAACATGAAATCCACGGGGAGGAGTCGGATCCAGATCCAACTCCTCCCACCTTACATACACCTAAACCTACCCATCTCCGCCCCCTGATCCCTAAACACACCCCTAATCCCTAAACCCAACCCTAATCCTACCCATCTCCACCCCTTCGATCTTGATCCGACTCCTCCCCGTGGATCTCATGTACTGCATTGAGGTGCTACTGAAAAGCTTCGCGCGCTCGTGATTATTTAGCTCCGCCCACACGGCACGCCTCCACCCGCTCGGTTTTTTCCGGAAAGACTCGGTACAGCCTATCTTTCTTTTATAAATATAATAAAACTAAAGACTTTTGGAGATATGAAGGATGCAAAACTACTCTATAGGTACTCAAGATTAACATGAGATTGACTGAAACTGAGTGTTTCACCCCCCCTTTAAGTAATAAGATACAGTGCTTAGCATTAGTGAACACACCCATGCTAAAGTTGACTAAAAATAGGAATAAAAAAAAAAAAATCACCTTTTGGAAATTGATCTTAATGCCTTAATTTAAATGAGGAAAACTCCAACCTTTAAGGACACCAATTTTCTTTGTGAATGAATAATGCATTGTAAAAAGTTCTCTTGGCTTTTGGAATTAAACACCATCACATACCCTTCTTCACCATACCTAGAGATTGGCATGGTTTTATTTCAGTTAGCGTAATAGCTGGTACGATTTGAATTGAGAGATGATCTTATGGAAAGTACCCCATGCCGATCTCTAGGCATGGCGAAGGGTATGTGATGATGTGGGGCTATTTTAACTCCAAACATTAACTTGGGGGTGTCCTGACATATGCACCCTGTATTTTAAGGAAGAACATTTATTTATTTACGATACATTATTCATTCACAAAGAAAATTGGTGTCCTTAAAGGTTGGAGTTTTCCTCATTTTTTAAACGAAGGCATTAAGATCAATTTCCAAATTCCTCTTTTGATTTTTTATTCCTCTTTTTAGTCAACTTTAGCATGGGTGTGTTCACTTATGCTAAGCACTGTACATTTTTGGCATTTAAGCAATGTTTTCACATTAAAATAATTTAACACACATTTTGTATGTCTTGCCTGTACTATTGAAACAGTGCGTAATTTAACATTTGCGGATTGGCTTCATTCACTTCCATTGTAAGTACCAGTTACACTTTAATTTTAAGGTGACAAAGTTACACGTTACATATAGTCTTATTGTTATAACAGTGAATTATACATTATTACAAGTAACTGTAACGATCACCAGCTGGAGTGCCCTCTGGTGGCTCTCGAGGGCACTCCAGCTGGTGATCGTTACAGTAACGGACCATAAACCAAATCCTTAACCCTATAGTAAGTTCATGTAGTTAATTAATATTACTCAGTACATATTTGTGTAATTACACTGTAACATTGTCACTATAAAATAAAGCATAACCTAAGTAAATGGTAAATGGACTGCATTTATATAGCGCTTTCACAGACCCAATGGCCACCAAAGCGCTTTACAATGTGCCTCACATTCACCCATTCACACACTTATTCATACACCGACGGCGGTGTCAGCCGTGCAAGGCGCCATCCAGCTCGTCGGGAGCAGCTGGGGTTAGGTTTCTTGCTCATGGACACCTCGACACTTGGTCAGCTGGAACCGGGGATTGAACCACCAACCTTCCGGTTTGTAGACAACCTACATGAACCACTGCCGCCGCCAGTACCTCATCGGATCCCAGAATTAGGGAAAGGAAGGAAGGACCAGTCAAAATATTTTCTTGTGGTAATCAACATCATGCCACAAGTACTGTCAACTGATCTTAACTTGTTTTGAACAGAATATTCCTTTAAGCGGATAGGTGTCTAATATCTATATTAACCAACTGACATCAATGGAGATATTTTTTTTCAGTATTCCATTGTGTATATTAATGATCCAAGGTGTTATGGTGTACCAACAAAATCAATGACTTCAAAACCACAAATAGATTGTTTAGCTGCCCAAAACTGAATGCCAGCTTGTACTGTATTTCTTTCAGTGAATCGTCCATCCTGAAAAATCTGTAAACTGAAAAAAAAATCTGTTTACACAGCGTTCTCAGTATGGGAGGCCCTAAAGAATCAGCACTTAGACAGGACCAGTAAAGGAAAACACGTCCCGTCACACACTCTTTCACACACCACTGTTTACATCTTTTGACACCTCATCAGCTGCACGTTTTTTTGTCATCTGGTCACATTCCAAGAAAATGAAAAATTTCCAATGTCCCTTAGGAGCTCATTTTTTTCTGTTGAGTGGCAAAAGAGCCTCAGTTAAAGTATTAAATGAGAAACGTAGAGTAAATGTAGCCGCTGTACAGCGTATGTGTGCGGGAATAAGACTGGGTTCCTGTTGAAATGTGGGTCTGTTGATTGCTGGATTGCCCTGCTGCAGTCTGGAATTCTGCTGTTTTGCCTAGAATTCAGAATTGGTTATTGTAAGAGGCTGTGGAGGGCTGGAGCAGCGCATCATCACATTCCATGTCTCCACATCCATCACACCTTTCCTATTACTCTCACTCTGCTGAGCTGCCCAAACTCCACTCCCGACAGCCAGTTAACAATCTCTCAAACCGCTGCCCGTCTTTCTGAAAAGCTGCAATATAAATGGGCTCTTACTGCTCAAGACTGCTCATGCTGCATGCACCTATTTATTTATTTATTCATTTTCTGAAGTAAAGGTCTAAGCTGGGTCAGTCTCATGGTCCTGTTTTGTTTAACATGCAAGGAAATCCAGCTTCAAATTCTATCCTAATTTTGGTTTGGTTCTACTACACTACACTACTGGTCAAAAGTTTGAAATCATCAATTTTTTAAATCTTTTTGAAAGTAGTCTCTTGATCTCACCAAGGCTGCATTTATTTTTAAAAAATTATAAAAAATAAAATAAAATTGTAAAACAGCAATATTGTCAAATATTATTACAATTTAAAATAACTATTTTATAACTAAAATTAATTTAAAATTGACTTTATTCCTGTAATAGCAAAAAGCTGCATTTCCAGCATCATTACTCCAGTCTTTAGTGTCAAATGATCCTTCAGGAATCATTCTAAGATCATGTCTTATTATTATCAACGTTGAATAAACAGTTTTTGCTTCTTAATATTTTCTTTTCTTTTGTTTTATTTTTGTGGAGATCATGATATACTGCCATTCAAAAGGTTGGGGTTAGTAGGATTAAAAAAATATTTATTTTATCCAGCAAAAGCACATTAAATTTATTTAAAAAATTACAGTATAGACATTTATGAAATTAATAAATGTTGCAAAATAACTATTTAAAATAGCTGTTGCTCTTTTGAACGTTTTACTCATCAAAGAATCCTGGAAAAATATTAAACAGCACAAGTGTTTTCAACATTGATAATAATAATAATAAATGTTCCTTGGGCACCAACTCATCATATTGGAATGATTTCTGAAGGATCAGGTGACACTGAAGACTAATGATGCTGAAAATTCAGCTTTGTCATCACAGGAATAAATTACATTTTAAAATATATTACAATGGCAACCAGAGTTATATTTAAATTGTAATATTTCACATTATAACTGTATTTTTTTTCATCAAATGAACGCAGCCTTGGGTGAGTATGAGAATTGACTTTCATAAATATATTTGTAAAAAATGCTAATCTTCTGACCAGTAGTGTAAAATAGAGCAAATTTAGACACACCTTAAATACCGGTAGATAGTTTCTCCAAACAAAAGATTCTGATTCTGTCATGTTGTTCCAAACACGTTTTTTTTCTTCTTCTTCTGGGGAACACAAAAGGAGATATTTTGAAGAACATGCCAACAACATGAGGGTGTAAATGATGACAAAATGTTCGTTTTTGAATGAACTATGACTCTTTCCTGAAGAAGCTTGAGGAAACCCTGCTTCTGAAACAATATTTAAAGGTATTTGTTTTACAACACTTAAGATACTGACATTTTGCTGGTTTACATCCATGAGTCAACATTCTGATGAAGGTTATTTGTCAGTTTCACAGACAGACTGGAAGAACAATGGGAATAATAATTTATCTTCTTTATCTAGACTAAAGTAAAGTTGTTGATGAGTGTCTGCAAGTATGTGGTCCTCTAGTCTAAAACAGCTCATTGAAAAGTGAGCAGTGCTTGAGCAAAGACATCAAAAACGTATTAGTTACTAGTTTAGACAACGCAATAAGCTCAGTGAAGTACTAATGTTTCAATGTTCTTGTTTTGTTACCTTATTTCTATTCTGCAATGACACCACAATTGTCTGTAATAATCTCATACTTTTTTATTCTCCCCCCTCAAATTACTAAAACATATTATTGGAAGATATAGAGTGACAACTGATATATTTATGCATTTTATGTACTGTAGTTTTTAAGTAGTTTGCTGTTTCCAAAAGCGCATTGATTTACATTACAAGCTATCAAAATTTCATCTTACTTTTTGGCAGTGGTGTAAAGTATTTGAGTAAATGTAATTAGTTACTGTACTTAAAGGAGCCGTATGTAGGATTGTGGCCAAAACTGGTACTGCAATCACTTTAAAAATACCATAGAGCGCTGTATCCCCTCCCCCTATCCCCTGACTGAGGTTGCCAGATTAGCTGCAGGATTCAGCAGAAACGTAGGCTGCTTCCAATGGCAAGTGACGACGAGACGTACACAGTAAGTTTTTGGTGTGTTGAGGTGTTGGGGCCATAATAGCTGAAGAGATAAGCGTTTTTGATTTGATATTTAATTTGATTTCGTTATTTTGAACATATAAATACAATTACAATTTAAAAAAAAGTCTGTGGAAAAATAAATGTATAATAGTAAAACAAAACAAAAAACATAATCACAAAATAAAACTTCCTTATTTTTAAAGACGAAAAAAAAAAATCGATTTACAAGTGCTTAAGTTTTTGTCATAAGCGGGCTAAGAAATAACCAAAACATTTACCACAGCAATTATAACGCCGGACAAATTCAATATCACCAATGGCTATCACAGGGTTGTTTTCAGTTTCATCATAAAATATTGTTAGAGTAATTAAACTTGATTAGCAATGTTCATACAGGTCAACTTGCAGCATGTGTAACTTCGTCCACGATATACGCAAAGAACGAATGACGAATCATTTTTTCTGAGGTAAAGTTAGGCTTCTGTCTCAATTACGCTTCAAATTGCCATAATGGGAGAGCTAATGTTGTTTTCCTCTGCGTCTCAGCATAAGGACAGAGAAACTGGCTCCTATAATACATTGCTAATGTTAGCATACGTCCATGTGAGCTTACGTTACGTTACTTTGCACGAACATGCATAACTTTGTTCGACTGTCATGAATATATGAAATGTCCATTGACATCAAGTACAAGTTAGCGAAGCATAGATGAATCTTACCTGTCCAGGAGAAAATTAGCAACGTTGGCGTCTGTGTTCAAATTCTTCTCCGTTTTCAGCCGTCTCCATCTTTCAAAAGCATCTCCAATGCAAATTCTGGTTTTATTTCTGACTTTTTCACGACGAATTTCTGAATCATAACGAGGTCTTTTTGATTTAGTAACGTTAGACATCTTTATCCGACTACAGTTAGGGTAGATTAGAGCAAAGCTGGCAACCCGGATCCCGAAACACTACTGACTTCGTGATTGGTGGATAGGTGGAGGGTGGCGCATCAGACCAAAACACAACATGACAACATCAACATCAGTTGAGGGCTGCAAGTCTACTTTTTAAATGACAATATCCTAGCCATACTACTGTTGTCAGTGATATAAGTATTTAAAATGAACATGATTTCTTAATGTCTAGTGACATATCAGGGCCTTTTTATGATTAATTGAAATACATTTCTTACATACAGCTCCTTTAAGTATCGTTTTGGCTACTTTGTAGTTTTACTGAGTATCAAAGATATTAGCAACGTGTACACTCTACTTAACTACATTTTTGAATAAGTATACAGTATGTACTCTTTACTCCAATACATTTGTGATGAGTATTGAGTAATGAAATTACTTGTTACATTTTCCATGGCACCTAACTTTCTCTGCAGCAGTTTATTTCTGCTATAAAGAAGTGATGTCGCCATCTATAGGGCATTGAAGGTACTGTATCTTGTGTGTTTTGCCATTACTTACATGAATTTGAACGGATTAGCAGATAGTTGTGTGAATCGCAGGTTTATGAGATGAGGTCATGACTGCAGTCAGTGATGAGGCCGAAACTAGCTGGTCCAGTGCAAGTACACTTTGACTAATTTTACTTAACATTATATTCTTTATCTGTTATACTGAATAGACCTTTTTGAAGGATATTGGTTTACATATGGCCTTGTTGAGCACTTGAGATTAATTCAGTGTTAAGTGTTGTAGATGTTAAGAGGGTGTTGTGTTGACCTTGATTTATTGCAATTTTGAGGTGTTCAGTTTTATGATTTCTCTAGTTACAAATCATCTGTTTCTTATTTTCACTGGCATGTATGTTAGGTGTTGAGGACTAGTGCATATTAGAGCCTACATTCAGTACAAGTAAAATCAGATACTCTAAGGCCTGGTTTCACAGACAGGACTTAGATTAAGCCAGGATTAGACCGTCACGAAGAAGCTGTGAATTTGAAATTATAGTTTTCTATGCAATTCCAAAACCACAAAGGTAACAGCTGACTGCAAAACAAATTAATGCAAAATAGATTGCAAAGTTCTATGTGTACACTTACCACTAAACTAAAGAAAAATTTGAGTGGATAATTCTTCCTAATACATGTTATTCACCATATTTGATCATTTGTAGCAGAGAAGAGACGTTTTACCATGTATTCCATATTTGAAGCTGGTGGGTAGACCTGCCCTCGAAGTTTGTTGTGAAGGTTCAGGATAGCCTGCATGTCACTGGCAGTGATGGCCCTCTTGCCTCGCTGTCTCTCCACCATCCAGTCTCCATCATCATCTTCCAGGTACTTATCCAAGAGAATGCCCAGATCTGTGGCATTAAACAACACCATAGCAAACACACGCTGGGTCACCAGCAGGAGAGAAATCCCCCTCAGTAATGCAGAGGTTAAGTGACCCATGGTGGATGAGTTCTGATGATGACGTGGTGATGACGTCTGAGGGTCTTCAGGTAACTGTTGAGAAGAGGAAGAGCTTTCAGGCAATAAAGCGGAGAAATAAAACAGGTACAAGAAAGAGAAAGAGATGGGCAAGGGCTTGTGAAGAAAATTCAGAAAATTCAACCTAGCTCTTGTTTACATATTCAACATCATTCTGCTGAATAATGTTTTACAGAGTGTACAAAGAGCACACTTTCTTTAAGCGATACTTCACGCAAAAAAGAAAAATCTGTTATCATTTACTCACCCTCAAGTTGTTGCAAACCTGTATGAGTTTCTTTCTTCTGCTGAACACAAAGGAAGATATTTTGAAGAACGATTGGAACCAAACAGTTGTTTGGCACCATTGACTTCCATAGTAGAAAAAAAAAATACTATGGAAGTCAATGGTGCCAAAATTCCAATTGTTCTTCAAAATATCTTCCTTTGTGTTCAGCAGAAAGAAAGAAACTCATTCAGGTTTGCAACAACTTGAGGGTGAGTAAATGATGACAGAATTTTCATTTTTGGGTGGAGTATCCCTTTAAGTTGAAAAACTATTAAAAGAAAAGTCTAATGACCAATTTCAAAGAACTGAATCAATTCAGAACTTATTTAGCCTACATATTTATATAATTACGCTGTCACATTGTCCCTGACATTTTGCCGTTCCATATATTGCTGTTTTTATGTTTATTTCAGTTATGTATTATTTTAAGGCTGTTGTATTTGTATGTATCCACATTCAGCTTGTTGCAACCACGATTCAGCATATAAAAGTTTAACTTTTAAATATTTTACTTGCATGTTAAACAATACAAAAATGTATTAACATCTCTTGTCTGCAAACATTTTTTGGATGTTTCGAATGTTTAGTAAAAGTTATAGGCCTAAACATATTCCCACTACGTTTTATTTATAACATTTCTGCTATTTAGCTTAAAAGCAACTTACTTTTCGGAGAGTTGTTGATTGATTACCGATCGTGAGCGAATGATTCAGATCAGTTCTTTGAACCGGTTCATCAGTCATTAAAAAGATTCGACTAACTGTTCACGAATAGTATACCTCAATGAAAAAGTGTCAAACGGAAAGCAACGGAATTTAAATCATTTTTAAAGTTTTTATCATAAAACGCAACGCCAGAGATTTCTGTCTTACATATCTACGCCTACACTAACAATTAAACATAATGCAAAAACGGCGCGCGTTATAAGATGTAGACTACATACGATGACAAACACAAAACATTAGGCTTGCAAAATATAAAAGAAAAAATCTTTGCTGCTGCATAAAATAAATTAAGAAGGCCTATTATGTATTTATAGTCTTTGATGAGATTTGACACTGCCAGAGAACAACAATAAAGCAATCATTAATTAAACTTTGAACCAAGTGTTTTCGAGAAAAACTAATTTAATACTGATTACCTTAGCTACTGTATCCAGCGAATTAACGATCACTCAGATTTTCTGCAGACTTGCTGTAAATTTCAGCAGGCTAGCCTACTGAGAACTGCTTGTCTTCTGACAGTAGTGTTTTGCGAATGCTCATCCATAGATCCAAAAGCATCTGTAAGCATGCTCATAAATACAATTTAACGATCATAAATGTGCCGAGGAGACCCGGTTCCCCTTATGTGGGACAGAGTGCAACATCTCTTTAAATCTAAACTCAACTTCTTTGACAGTATCGAATTTCTTTGCAAACCACGCCTCCCCTGTTTCAGTCGACCCACCCGTTAAACATGGATTCAAATGAATATATTTTCAAACTGTAAACACATTATTGTGCGCATTTGTGTGGGAGAGGCTAATGCTAAATGTATCATCAATATGCAACTTATTGCTATCCACTTAAGCATGCATCAACTTTCAGTGGCATGAAGTTAACAAGGGGTAGAGACATTCCTGATGTTGATATGATGGCATGCATCATTTGTATTAGATCTGTTACGAAACATCCCAAAATTACTTGTTGGATTGAAGTCTAGATGCCATTTGGGTTCAAACTCATTGTTTGTGGAAGAAGATCATACCAGGGAACATCTGTAGTATAGTTTTCAGCAGGTGCCCAGCCTGGAACCTGGGTTTAGGAGCCTGGAAAGAAATGGTTTTCTGCTGCCGTCTAATGTACTTTACTTCAATGTTCATTGTGTGTTCGGAGATGTTCTTCAGCACAGCACTGTTGTAACATGTGGCTATTTCACACCACATGCTGCCTTTCTGTCGGATTGCACCAGCCTGGTCATCCTACTCTCACCTCTCTCATTAATACAGCATCCCCCCACAAAAAAATATCACTTACTAGTTGTTATTTTGTGTCTGCATCCTCTATCTATAGAGTCTGATGTGCATGAAAATCGCAGAAGATCAGCAGTTGTGGCACTATAAATCATTCAGTATCAGTCACAGATCACATTTCTTCCCCATTTTGATTTGAACAACAGAGCATCTTGACATTATCAGCATGCTTTAAAAGTGTACAGACGTAAATATTTAGTGGTCTTTTCGTGGTTAAATCACAAATCACTCAGGAAATTAGCAGGAATTGCACAAATACTGTAGATAAAATAACTTGGAATAGCCTTCCCTTTTGTTTTCTTTAAAAGTTTGCCATGTGGGTAAACTTACAGACAGATTTTTCAGCCCGTTCTCATCCCAAGGCGTCATACATGTGACGCTTTTGACATTTCGTCGAAATCTTACGCACATGGCATCCTTTAGCGTCAATATGAGACGCAGATCCCAAGGCGTCATACAGGTGACGCCCGTCTAAATCCGACGCACATGGCATCCTTTAGCGTCAGTATGAGACGCAGATCCCAAGGCGTCATAACCGTAACCCTACCCCAGACCTAAACCTACCCATAACAGTGCTTGTTATATTGACGCTTAAAGGGTTAGTTCACCCAAAAATGAAAATTAAGTCATTAATTACTCACCCCCATGCTGTACCAACCCCGTAAGGCCTTCGTTCGTCTTCGGAACACAAATGAAGATATTTTTGATTAAATGTGACAGCTGGATCACTCCTCCATAGGCTCCCTAAGTGAATGAATCCTGACGGCCCAGAAAGTCAATGAAGAAAATGTTTAAATATTCCATGTCACAACAGTGGTTCAACTATAAGTTTATCAAACGACGAGAATACTTTTTGTGCGAAAAAACAAACAAAAATAACGACTTTATTCGACTATTCCTTTTCTTCCTTGTAGGCCTGAAACGAGACTTCAAGAGATTTCCACGACGCGCACGCGCGAGAACTTAACTGAACTTAACTGAACTTAACTGGAGATCGCAATTCTCGCGCGTGCGCGTCGTGGAAATCTCTTGAAGTCTCGTTTCAGGCCTACAAGGAAGAAAAGGAATAGTCGAATAAAGTCGTTATTTTTGTTTGTTTTTTCGCACAAAAAGTATTCTCGTCGCTTGATAAACTTATAGTTGAGCCACTGTTGTGACATGGAATATTTAAACATTTTCTTCATTGACTTTCTGGGCCGTCAGGATTCATTCCCTTAGGGAGCCTATGTAGCAGTCATGCACCTCTCAGATTTAATCATAAATATATCTTCATTTGTGTTCCGAAGACGAACGAAGGTCTTACAGGGTTGGTACAGCATGGGGGTGAGTAATTAATGACTTAATTTTCATTTTTGGGTGAACTAACCCTTTAAGGATGCCATGTGCGTAAGATTTCGACGAAATGTCATATGTGACGCCAAAGGATGAGAATGTGTTGGATTTTTACAGGAAGAAGAGTCTGTGTTGTTTCACTCAATGTTGATGGCTTCAAACAGTTCATGAGTAGTTTAAAAATGTTTCCCAGTTAGTTTAAGTTTATGTGAGACCAAATATTCACTATAGGGTTCAAATCTGGACACTGACTAGGCCAAAACATGAGCCTGATGGTGGACTTGTTCTCAAGCCACTTCTTGGTTGTCTTTGCAATTTGGGTATCTGATCATTTCTCTTTAGATAAAAACGTTTCATTTGTGGGAAGCAAGCCATTCTGCAATATTCTCCTGTCCTTCAAAGCATTAAATGACTTTTCACAGTAAAGTAGCTCACCAATACGAGCAGCTAAAAAGGTTACCGACACAATGACTCCTCTTCCTTAATGCTCCACTGTGGTAGAGATGAATTTGTTATATTTCTCGCCAGATTTTCGAAGACAGCGCTCGGGAGCATCACCATGCAACTCGTGTTTCATTATGATTCATCATTTCACACACAACTTACCATATCCTGCCAAAAACTTAATTCTGTCTCTGATGTCTTTCTGAGACAGCAATGACTTTTTATGTTGTGCATTTGCTTAAATTTTTGCTAATTTCCTGACCTAATTTGTGGTTAAGACAATTGAAAGCTTAGTGGGTAACACTTTACAATAAAGTGAATTAGTTAACATACCTTAGTTAACATGAACTAAGCATGAACAATACTTCTACAGCATTAATTAGTTAATATTAATTTCAACATTTACTGATACATTATTAAAATCAAAGGTTGTATTTGTTAACATTAGTTAATGTCCAGTGAACTATCATGAACAAACAATGAACCGCTGGATTTGTATTAACTAACATTAAAAAAGATGAATAAATACTGTAACAAATGTATTGCTCATTGTTAGTTCATGTTAGTAAATACATTAATGTAATGAACCGTATTGTAAAGTTACCGTGTTTAGGATTTTGGGCATGTCCCTTTTTTATCATTAAATCTATGACATAAAATGAAGAAGATTATGCTCTAGGTCACTAATCACACAAGCAAATTTGTGACACTGAGTATGCTAACTCTTTTACACAAAAAGTTACTTTTTCTTGCTTCTATTTGGATTATGAACTTATGCTGAATAGCTCGATCATCAGGTCTTGAGCAAACTTCATGTTCATTTTAGTTTAGCCTTTCCCTTGCATTTAATTTAGTCTTTTGAACCCCACTGCATCTTAAAAATAAACAAGAAATATAATTAACTGCTACATACAATGTTTCCATACAAAATCATATATGACCTTCATTATTTGACCTAACCAACACTGCCATTTATATTTAGATATTTGGTAAATTAACTTGCCAGAATATGAATTTTCCCTATTTGCTATATTTTGCAGCTCACCTTGTATTTATCTTAATGTAAATCACTGTTCTATGGTATCCCTCATGTGTATACATTTGAACTCAATCCAGTTTTATTGCTGACTCTTAACATCTATATTTAGCATCACTGTCCTGTCCAAACCAAAAGCTGTGATTTTTGGAGTTCAGCTTTACTTTGCACTTACATGTTATAATGAGCCTCTACAGCATGACCTACCATATCTGAAGCAGCAATGAACCAGAGTTTGCAGCTGGTTGTGTAGGTCAGTGGCGTGGGGCTGTGACCGCAGCCATCAGAATAGATAGCTGTGTGAAGAGACCAGGACTGTCCACAACTGAAATAGAAATGCCAACGTGCTTTGAGTGCCAGCAGGAGCCCGCCACAAAACACTACATTAATTCATAAGCCATAGTATAGAGTGACAGCTGCTCTGAGTTTAACTATAATAAATGGGCTTCTAAGACATAAAAATTCAATCAGATATAAAATTCAAAATATGTTTATTGGACATGGTACATGAAACGACATACAGTTTGAAGTGGGGGAATATATTTAAATAAGGTATATACACTCATTGCATTTTGTAATTTATTAATAACTGAACTTTTCATTGCATATTCATCATAAGCTTCAAAATGATGTTTTTAACATAATATGCAGATATGTTATTAATTGAAAATGAACATGGCAGAACATTATGGTGATTATTGGTTCTTCCAAGTTGGAAGTCTGTTTGCACTTTTTTCATATTGGCTCCCTGTCAAAAAGTCAAATCCCCCCTTACTTCCTGAGTGTACATGTACTTTAAGGCTGATGAGACACATAAGTATATAAGTTAGTGTCCTGTTTATTTTTACTTTCCAATAAACTGGATGAACCCATTAATACAAGACCAAAAAACAGTTCAATGTCTCCCTCTACCGTTTTCTTGGTGGAATTTTACCTACACAAGTTCAAATCTAAAGTCTATGGTTCAAATGTTATTTTTATCATGCACCAGTGTATCAACATAATAATGTTATTGTTTTCTGGCTTTGATACATTTATAACCATTTACATATTGTTGATAAAATGTACTTACTATTTCAAAATTATATGATACATAGGCCTACTTTATCATTGTTACAGCAAGTACCCTAATGTACAGTCAAGACTCTACAAGGTTTCAATTCTATAGTGTACTGGTGTAAAGTTGTAATTTGAACTAAAAAAAATTACTATGTTTAATTATTTCAATATGACACATTTAAGTATTTAGGATTATGCACAAGGTCACTAATTAAATAAGCATATTTGTGACTGATCATGTGAATTCCTTTGTACAAAAGGTCAAATTTTCTTGCTTCCATTAGGATCCTTTTTCAAATTATGCTGCAAAACACAATCATTAGGTATTGAGCAAACTTCTTAATACTATCAGGCTCAAGTGTACCACAATAATGTATTTATTGATTTGATAGTAGCACCATTATTACATATTTCAATAATTGCATAAAGCTTCATTGGACAATTTTTTTTATCTTTTTACAAAAACACAAATTTCAGTTTGTGGCCCTGATCGAAAATGACCTGCTAACATCATTTAAAATTTAAATAATCATATCAACACATGGAAAAGTGTGAACAAGTACTAGTCAGGAGAAATCACTCCATTATTCTGATTGGATCATAAGAGCAGACTGATTGCTATAAAAGAGGAAAGAGGTGCTTCCAATCATTGTGCTCCTGTGTTAGCAATGGTTACCTCAGAAAGACGCGCAGCCATGGCTTTGCATCAAAATGGCCAACAAAATATTGCACCTGAAAGAATCATATAAGAAAGAATCATTATTTGATCGCTTACCATAGACATCAGTGTTTATATCCAAACTATAAACTTTTATCCCAGTACTTCTGTTATAATTTGAACGATTGTAAGACAGAAATAATGATATTGTGGTTGAAAATGTTTGTGAAGCTGTTTCATACCTATAAATGACGATTGCTCTCTCTGGGTCAGCAGCGGCACCAACGCAGATCTGAATATTCCACTGTGATCGTACTTATCAAAGGTTTAATAGACATAGCCACATCGCCGTCAAAGGTTTAATAGACATAGTTTAATAGACATAACCACATCGCTGTCGTTTAGGACTACGATCAAACATTGTGAAACACAAAATTTACGTCCCTGACAATACTTTTGGCCACGACTATAATTTTTCAAAATTAAATATGCATATTACACTATACACTAAGTTGGTGATACACTTGGTGATAAATATGCATATTACACTATACACTAAGTTGGTGATACACTTGGTGATAAATTGTTACACTAAGTACCATAATCTACACTACAGTCATAAGTATATCAAAGAAGTGCTGCACAGGGTTTCAACTTCTAACTTAACCTGTTCTTGCATGGTTGGAGAGTGTAAATATTTTTCAAATTAGCTTTTTATTGACTGTGTGATAATTCACCAGAATATGGCAATCTTATCAAATGTTTGTCCAAAAGCAGCTCCACTTTGCTAATAATCATGCAAAGCTTTTTGACGTAAAAACCTCGTGCAACACATTTTAATGCAGCGGATTTTAATATGCACTAGGGATACAACGAGCAAATAATAAAATATATGATTGAAAACACTCAATGCATTTATTGATTAATTAGTCGGGTCCGCACTATGCAGCAAAAAAAAAAAAAATCACTATGCAAAAAAAGTTGAAAAAAAGAGGGAAGTACCTAATTTGGTGACTCTGATATCTTATGCTGAATCTGCAGAGGGAAACGAGTGGAATGGCCCTTATGTTCACATCCCTGATGAGTGGTGCCAGGAAGCTCCTGCCAATGCCTCTGCAATAATGTTCAAAAAGTAAATAAGATAATGCAATGTACAATTCCCAAACAAAGATCTGTTGTCATGCATGTTCCTACAGAGATTCTAATGAGATGTATGATACATTTAAGTACAAGTAGTAAAAATAATTTTTGTGTGTTCATCCCAATTTCCAACCAGCACAGGTAATGCTTTCAACAGCAGGAAAGCACCGGAAATCTTTCTGAATAGTTGGCAGGGCACGTGGAACAAGGAGCGCCGTATTTATATTTTTATAGATCACGTCCTACACTGTTCCCCCAATAAACAGCTACAGCATTAGTCAAACGTGCTACTTTGATTATTGCTTGTGCTGATTTAAGTTTCTTGATAATACTCTTAAAGTGTAACTTTGCTAATTTTCAACCTGTTTAGTACTGTTACAGTGTCGGTAGTATATGTAAATGAACAACGTTAACTCATTTTCCGTGAATACCAGGGCTGAGTAATTCACGTTTATTTGTCAGCAAAAGTCCGCCAGTTGACGCAAAATGTGTCATCATGTGGCAGACTTTTGACAACTCCAGTGATTATACTTCCACATTTTTGTATCCCCACCCACGGGCATTCGGATCGACAGCGGGTTATTAACAAGGGTTTGTTTATCGCTGAAAATTGTATTGTACAATGTCTACTATTTAAACAGCATTATGGTAAAAAAAAAAAAAAAAGGAACACTATGTAACAGCTTTCTTACCAGTGCCAAAGTCTATAGATATACAAAGACACTGCACTCCTATTACTTATGAATGGGAGAAACTGCATTGCGTAATATGTCGGAATACCTTATAATAGCCTTCTGAATAAAAGAGCCAATCGTTGATTGGTAAAGTCATTATGTCACTGCAGCTGCTGTTAGCTCTAGTTCCCCTATAAACCTGAAACTCGCGCTTAGGACTGCACATGCGCATTGGCTGGTCTAGTCTTAAAAATACGCTTTTTTAACGCTATTTGAGCACAAGAAACAACATTAATGTGTCAGTTAGTGTCAGGTTTTGTTAACATATTTCTGATTTAAAACATGTTATTTACTTCTGAGTTCAGCAAGCAGTTTTTGAGATTTCAGGATTCCCCCATTCAAATAGATAGGACTTGGTCTTGGATGTCCGGAATAGCTTGCCTCGGAGGCGTTGCAAATATGGCCACCGAGTGAACAGACTTTGCCTGGAAGCAACAGCATTTTGTTTTTTCCCCTTCGTGTGGCCTAAAACACTTGTGTTCGTCCAGTTTGAAATGATGATTACAAACATGGAGGTTTTTCAGATTTTCCGTTGCAGTGTTCTCTATATATTTATGATTGTTTGCAGCCTTTAGCCTGCACTGGAAACCGAACTAACTCACTCCTGCTAAACATTTACTTTTTGAATTCTTGCACCCAGGAAGTCGACTCGACACCATTATGACTAAAAGTTTGCTAAGTATTTCCTACTAAGCAAGGCAGTATTTGACTCTGGTAAGTGTATACACCTAGACAGTAAAAGAAATGGACACAGCGACCCCATTGATTTCAACGGAGAAGACTGAAGCCCAATTATTGCACTTCCTGGCTGATGTCTGAGCGACCGGCAGGCTCAAACTGAGCTTGACGACAGTCTGACATTTGTAAATCTTCTAGTAGCTGTGCCAAGACAAATCTGAATCACCTAATTCCTCAAAAACGTTGAAATATTTTGTCCCGTTGCTTTTATGGACTCTCTATCTATGGGCTTCTTCCTTGACTTTATGCCTCCATGTCCCCCCGATTGCCTCATAGACAGTAAAAGATTGCCTGCGAGCTTCTCCTCCTGTCTATACGGTAAAGTCTCTATTGTGCGACAGAAAGTTGCGTGGTTATGACGCAATCGTTAGCCTATTTTTACAAAAGCTTCTACGGGCCGTAATGTAAGATACAAAGTAATGGAGCCTTTTATACATTGTCATGTTTCTTTAGAAATAAATAATGGACAAATTAAGTCTTTGGACGCCTCAGATGTAAAGTTATTCGCTGTCAAAGTGACGCCAAAATGAATGGGAGTCAATGGAATGCTAACAGCAGGTGAAGTTCTGCTACAATGGCGGCTCCCGCGAGGCTTCAACTTCCGGCTGATGGATTACCCCCTTGCGTATGCATAACAGACTGGTTGGAGTGGCCTTGGATGGCAACACGCCCAGTGCATCGTGGGTGTTGAAGTTTTCCTACCTATTTGGCAAAAGGGAAGACAACAGTCTTTTTTCTCTGTTTTCTCTAATCAGGTAATAATTTGTTACATTTATATAGCGCTTCTTCTGGGACCTCAAAGCGCTTCACATATGGTAGGGGGGAATCTCCTCAACCACCACCAATGTGCAGCATCCACCTGGATGATGCGACAGCAGCCATATTGCGCCAGAACGCCCACCACACACCAGCTTATTGGTCTGCAGGTAGTGCAGATTTAATTTTGTTTCACCTTTCTACTATATAGGCAGCTAAGTTTTATTGAAAGCCAATTTCGTTAGTGGTGAAGTACCCCTTTAAAATCAGCTTCATACCAGGACAAAACTCATTGAGGGTTAATGCCTGAAAGTTGACATGTTGAGAACTGGTTGCCAGATATTAACTAAATATACAATTTGAAATTCCCTTTGACATGACAAGATTCTTTTTAAAAAGAAATTAATACTTTTATTCAGCAAAGATACAAAAAAATGGATCAAAAATGACAGTAAACTAATTTACAGTATAATGTTAGAAAAGATTTCAAACCAGTTTGTGTTCAAAATTGTGGGATAAGAAATGATTCAAAGAATAAAAAAATACTATTTTTTATTATATAAGGAGTAACAAATGCATGGCACAGCTGGTCATACGACAAACATTAAGGTACAAACCTTGATAAACCAACTGCGACTTCTGACCCAAAGACCCATGCAGACTGGGGCGAGTGTGTCCCTCAATAAAAGTGGATATTGCTCAGCTGTCTTTGCTACAGTCGACCCAGAGCTGAAAAACAAAATACACTGTTATCAGTCCTCTGACTAAAATTTCTGTTCAAAAATAATTTAGTAAATTTGTTCATTTTATTAGAAAGTTTTAATATCCCAAAGACTACCACAAAGAGCAAGAATTTTTGATACTGTAAATGACAGTAAATTAACTAAAGAAAGTCTGGGGAAACACAAACAATGTTCACTGACTCTTAGATCCTAATTTCTTATAACTATTGAAACGGCAAAGTATTTCAGTTCAACAACAATTAAAATACATTTATTTAATCAGTTTTTATGTCATAAAGTGTTTCTGACTGCATCATACATTAAAACGGTGATTACTGTAGTGTACTGTCCATACATTTCATGTTTGTGTTATAGAAATCAAGAATTTCTTGCTTATCATAAAATTAAGATATTTTGGAGGAGTGGAGCCAGTATCAGAGAAATTGGTTACTGGCAGAGATGAAGAGGCAGTGGCATTATTTCTTTCATAGAATTTCTGCCTGCAAAATATAAAGGATAGCCTATAAAACAACAAAAGATACAAGTCATTTAAACTTATAAGTCAATAATCCAAACAACCAGAGTCTCATACAGTCATACAGTGTTTCATTTGTTTTTTTCGTCTATGAAAATGTTGTTGGGCAAAACTGTTTCGGACAAAATTGTGTCTGAGCAAACCTGGAGTGTTCGCCCAGAGTCCCCAGACAAATCAGTCTACGATTAAATCTTCCTTCAAAAGACAAGATCATCTATCTTCTTTGACCACAAATAGACAGAGAGAAAGACAACACTCAACAGACAACAATGAATAATACAGAGGACTATATATATATATATATATATATATATATATATATATATATATATATATATATATATACATATAAATATGTATATAAGTATAAGTATACAACATAACCTGCTCCAGGGTTCGTTTACCTAGTTATATCCCTTTAACTGTCTGCTCAACCAAACGGTTAAGCACATTTTGAGTCACTATATTTTATTGAGAGGAGTACCTAACTTAACTCAAACTGATTGAGCCATCTCTACCATCTGGTTGAGGTATGTTATGCCAAAAAAATCCACTAGCTGTCAGAAACAAATAAATCACCCCAGCTATGTGAACTGTTTTTGGTGAAATTTTGCAAGCTAAGCATATTTTTTTTTTCCTATTACACTGTAAGAGCCCTAACTTTACAAAATTATGTTACTTGGTGCCATGAAAAAAACTTTAGTATGTTTTTAATAATTTTTCAAAAACATGCTCAACTAAACGGTTGATTTGGCAGAAATTGGCACATAACGGTTAACTGTCACCCCCCTTTTTGAGAATGGACATTACAATGCACTATTAAAACTCGGTTGTAATTCAAGTATGCTTTGGAATAAAGACCTAAGTTTAGTCTTGTTTTGAAGAAAACACTCAGCAGATTATTGCTGAAGTAAAAGCACTTCAAAAAATAAAAGTATGAAAAAGTTTTAAATTTACATTAAATAAAATATACTGTACTTAATAGTTTTTCTTTTATATAAAATATATATTTTACAAAATATTTTTTACTATAAGATTACTATAAAATCAAAGCCATATAGCTAACCAAGTTGTGTTCCAAATTTGAAGTTGATATCACAAAAATTGAAGTTCCCATGAGATTTTGTTTAGGCGTAATACCAAAAATGACATAAATTCCATTGAATTTACTTGTATGCATTCTGCTGTAACAAATGAATAAATTTCTGTCCAAATATCACTTCTGTTACAAAATATGGAACCTTGAGACTCAGAGCTTTCTGACAATGTGTTCTGTGAAGACTAGAAAAGGTTTTGATCATAAATTATGATGGGCAATGAAAATGTATGGCAAATGTATGGCAAAGTATGTGTATGCATTCCGGTATTTTTCAATTTTTTTACCATTAAGTGACATCTCAACCATTTGGTAGAGGCCGATTTTTAAAAAATTATGGGATGTGTTGAAAAAATAAATAACATTGAGTGTGGTTACTAGCGACATAAGGAGATAAGAAAGGCAAACAAAAAAAAATGTCCATCACTTTTTTCTTGGAGCGGACTTCGCATAAAACAAACAATATAGTTCTTATTCACAGATTAAAGATTATTAAACGAAAACATTGAAAAATGATTGCACAACCACCAAATAGGTGGCGATATTCACCAAGTATGTAAACCGGCATTGTGCTAAAGAAGAAAGTAGCGCTTTTTGTTTCCTTGGTGACTCGTCCCTCTGTTGGGAACATAGACGAGAATGTCTTGTGTGTTAACCGACACCATTCGCCTTATTCACCTGGCGGCCATTTTGAAAACTCGAACGCCGTTGAGGGGTACACAAACCCGGAAGTTTGACTCCGACGCAGCAGCACCAGCAATGGAAACCCCATGGGAAACCCCAGTGTGGACCACCAATCTTTCCATGTATAATTGTATTGATCAGACTCAATCTGACTCCTGTACATCCTCCTCCTAGCTAGGAAAACTGATGTGATGTATCCCCTAGGTTAGCTTGGGACTAGAAGCTAAATACCACACACCGATCACGCCCACGCCCACGCCCGCGCCTCTCTCTCTCTCTCTCTCCCTCCCTCACACACACACACACACACACACGCACAGAAAGTTCGATCGCGCCCGCGCCTCCCTTTTTATACCGTGTGACGTTATTGTCCGTGTAAATTCGTGCACCGAACCGTGACGCCCGTACCGTTTTGGTTCAATACGAATAACGTTACATGTACCGTTTCACCCTACTCAGAATATGCTTATACTAGTGAATCTGTGGTGGTAGATTTTAATAACAAACATACTACTGATCTTTGGGGAAACGGTGAAACGTTTGTCCTCTGTTGGATTTTTTCCTGTGTGATGAGGTGCAGCGGTGAACACAGCAGTGAAGCGCCATTGCACTGAGAGAAATCGCGTTGTGAGAACTACCGGAAGTGGTAAGTGTACCCCTCAGGCTCGGTGGAACGTTCGAGGTGAATAAGGCGAATGGTCTGGGTTGGCTTGGCTGCACTTACTTACGCGATTTTGGAACCAGCATACCTCGAGCAAACAAGATTTAATTTAATCAACCAAGAGTTTAGTGTATGTTTGATGGTTTCTGGAATACTCCCCTGTTGTCACAAGACTCATGTCGTAAGTACTAAACTTTTCTTTCACATATTATTGGCCTTAACTGTCAATACACAAAAGGTTAAATCACACAAAGTTCACAATACAGTCGATTATCTGTGAATGTAAACAACTGGCAACGAATTCACCTGTATTATCTGTGTATTAAAGCGACAGCAGCTTAATGTACAGAACCTGCTGTTGTCTATTCTGTTAATGAGAATAAAAACAGAAAATCTTGCCTGGATAACTTTAGTAGCTTTGAAAATAACCAATTTCTTATCCAAATATGCACTAGCGAGGAGATAAACATGGCGGACTTTGTTCCACGCGCTCAGGGGAGGAGCTAATGGTTTCTTTCGTCAGACCACTGATATGTTTGTCAGCCGCGGAATGTCTCATTGTGACGTCACAGTATACAACGTATGTCTCCTGCTCTTCACTTTCGAGAAGGTTTCTTGATACTGCGTAAATGGATTACATTCAGAAGTGTTAAAAACTGGCGTTTTATTCACATATTTTTGCACAAAAAAAGAACATCATAGGAGTCATCACCAACAAGACAAGCAGGCGTGAGGACAGATGCCAGACGAGTCACCAACAGCAACAAGACAAGCAGGCATGAGTCTACAACAGATGCCAAGAAGTCATCAACGAGTAAGATGTGACAAATAACTAGTTATTATAATTTATAGGCTAGTTAAAGGTTTGTTAAAGGTACACCATGTAACGTTTTTGTTCAGAATTTGCTAAATGTATATAATGAGAGTACATCATGAATCCATCTTCCAAATCATGTTTTTGTCTTATCCTGAATCACTGCAATAGTACATGCTCAGGTGGAAAAAAATGCCACCCCTCTTATAAGTATTTAATTACCTGTAATGTACTGTAAAAATATATATGAAAATTATGTTTTTACATACTGTAGTAGTTACATACTGTAGAACACATTTAAATTACCTACATATTTATTTATTTAAATATATACAGGAATAAGTATGTCCTTTGGCATTATGGTGAAATTGGTAAATGAGCAAAATCAATGTTGCTCATTACTGACAGAAATTACCATTTATTATTACTATTATTATTATATTATACTTCTCTTATTTAGATTACAGTTGCAGCAGGAATAATGTTATGAAATTAGTGTTTTAAATGTAAAATTTTAAGTATAGAAAATATGAAATTAGCATATACTTTTCTATACATAATTGGGTAAAACGGGGCTAAATGTGCTTTTTATCACTCCCATAGTGTATGATTGTAGAACAAAAATATGTTTTTTTATTGAACATTGATGGAGCAACAGATTTCGTGTGAAAATAAATCAGAAAAGTGTTTTGTTTAAAAATCGTATAAAATGTATGAGGTGGCAGTGCTGGCATAACCCTGTTTGTGGGGTAAAAGGCCCACCTTCATGGGGCAAAAGCACTTATCTTGTCAGAGACCAAAAGGGCAGGTGCTTGAACAACACTTGGGGTCTATCTGCACGTGGCTGATAATAAGTAAGGGATAATGTACATCCAGCTGGTGGTTCTCTCAAAATAACCCTCGACAGGGTGATGAGGACCCCGACGCGAAGCGGAGGCTTATTCTCTTATAATAGGCTTATTCTCTCAAAATAAGCCTATTTTGAGAGAACCACCGGCTGGATGTACATTATCCCGCTTATTACATGGGTACTTGCCACATAAGTAAATAATTAGACACAAAATATTGATCTGAGTTGAAATATTTTATTAGGTGTTTAAACGCAAAGCTTCGGCAGAGAACAGTTGCTAGGGCGGCAAGTTAAAACTAGACGGACATTTAAGAGATACGGTATACACTTATTACACAGCATTTCGCCACATAAATAATAATGGGGATAAGTTACATTGATTTCAGATTAAACTGTTTTAAATTCGTACCTGTTTGTATCTTCTAATCCAACAGTGTACCAAACAAGTCACAAAATGGCAGCATGCTGCGTTTGTATGAAACAAGAGAGAGCGAATCCACGATACTGAATGGCATAATTAAATAACTGTACACAAAATATTGATTCGACTGAGTTTTAGGCTAATACTTTATTAGCTTACCAAATACAAAACTCCACGAAGAAAAACCGTTCCTAGCAGGCGTATAGCACTGCTGACTTCAGTAACCCTGATGAGCCTGCGTTATCTGTTTTGAGCAGTTGTTATCTGGGAATAACTTACCGCTGGATGGCGCTATTGACCAATCAGAATCAAGTATTCCACAGAGCCGTGTAATAAGTGTTTAAAGGTGCTCTTAGCGATGTTGGGTGTCGTCACTTCTTGTTGACGTTCGAAGTATTGTCAAACAAAACGGAGGCTAGCTAGACCCTCCCTCTCCTCATCCCGTCTCCTCCCCCTCCCTTTTGTTGGTTAGGTGAACATGAACGTCAATTTAGAAAAACAAACCAAAAAAATGGATTTACCCACCTGTCCAGCGAAAACAGAGCTACCTGAATGTCGGATTGGAAGCCCTTCTGCCGGCGGAAATCTCGCCACCCTTTCAAAGGCTTTTCCAATGTAAATTCGGGACTTTGCGCATTCCTTCTCCTTTTCCCTCTTCTTTGTGTACATGCACTAAGCCCCCAAATCCCTCTTGTCGGTTATTGGCTGAAACACTGTTTGTTTTGTTTCGTGGAGCGGGTTGCCCCAGTTTTTGTTTTTGTTGTTGCTGTTTGTGGAGCCTGGGCTGTCTACAGAGACCATGCATTTTACAGTGTGTTCAGGGGACAGGCAGCTAGCGGATAGTGAGGAGATGTTTGCTGTATGTGACAAAAAAAATTTTGGCCTAAAAAACGCGTGACATCTCTTAGAGCACCTTTAAAATTGGAGAAGCCCAGTACCAGTGTGACTCACATAAACAGAGAAGTAGCTCCGGCTACTATGTTCTTCCACAAGACACATGCGATTTTGTTTAAGAACCACTAGAGCAGCAAAAGTTACATGGTGTACCTTTACATTTGAAAAACACATTTTAATGTAAACAACAATAAATTGAACACATTAGTTGCATTTACATGGACCCTAATAATCAGTTTGTAGCTGGACAAGCATGACCCCATCAATCGGAATGTATAGAGCTAAGGTTAGAAACCCTTATGTCCAAGTGTTGTGATGGAGACATGTTCTTGTTTTTCTTAAGAGTCTCATTGTGTTCTTTTTGTACTTCTTTTATCATGAAAATGTAATTTGGTGTTTGTTATGTATGCATTTGTTGTGATTTGGCTGCTACCTTGGCCTGGTCTCTCTTGTAAAAGAGATTCTGAATCTCAATGGGACCTCGTGGTTAAATAAAGGTATAATAAAAAAATAAAAAAAATAGCCAAATCCAATTAAAATTTCATCCGAATTGTAAAGGAAACCTTTTCTAATCCATTCGATAGGACATGTAAACACTTGATCGTATCAGGGTTCCAGACTGCGACCAAATTGGTCGCATATGCGACAATTTTTTGAGAATGTGCGAGTTAAAATTTTATGTGGTCGCATTTGTGCGAGTGGACGCTCGCGCAACAGAACGCCGTTGAATCAGCAGCTGCTACAGTCCGTAACTTATGTTCAAAATGAAAGAGTACATCATGAATCCATTTTCCAAACCGTGTTTTTGACTTATCCTGAATCACTACGGTACGCCTATAATAAGCGTTTATATTCAGACTATTTTATCCCGGGGTAGACTCGGTTGCGGAGTTGCCCAGTGCCTGCGTGACTGCCATAGACATTAACGGAGAGAAGTAGCTCCGGCTTGCAGTTTATTTCTTGACGAACGTAGACGTCACGCGCATTGCACACTGATGGTGAAACGCGTCACGAATTCAGGAATTAAGGCATATAAAAATGAAAAGGTCTCACGAAACACCAAGCCCCTTCCAACGTCTCTCAGCGGTTAGATCGCTCGACAGAGGAAAAGGAAATTATTATAAAATGCAGAAGGTAAGGAGTGTGAGATTTCTGATTTTTGTTACAACTATAAACTTTGATAACGAAAAATCTGTATCAGCGTATTATAATCTTTTAAAATGTAATGCATACATTTTGATGTTTAATGATTTTTAAAAGATAGAAAGATGATAATAGACAGACAGATAGATAGATAGATAGATAGATAGATAGATAGAATATGATTCAAATGTAAATAGATAGATTGTATATAATTCAAATGTAAAATGCTTTAAATTACAGATTAAAATTACTGTCCAAAATCCATGAAAATCCTGAAATTTGGCAATGATAATTACCAAATATTACATGTGTTTTTATATAATATATTACAGGTATTTATGCTGCAACCAAGAAAGCCTTTGCTAGCCTTGGTCCATTAAAACCACTATTCATCAGCATGCATTGCTTAATCCCATGGCATGAAGCAAAAAAAAAAAGAAGGTGCGACCAAATCATATGCTGGTGCGACCAACTGACAAAGTTGGTAGCACCAGTGCAACCAGTGGAAAAGTTAGTCTGGAGCCCTGCGTATTATATATTTGTGCAGTGTGCGCATGTCAAAAGCTCAATTCTGATTTGAATGCGAACATCAACTCGATCGATCACTATTTACCATTCATGTATAAATACTAGGGCTGTCAAACGATTAAAATATTTAATCGCGATTAATCGCATTAATGTCATAGTTAACTCGCGATTAATCGCAATTATTTTTTATCTATTCTAAATATCTCTTGATTTTCTTTTTGTCCCATTATTTTTTCTCATTTTAATCCTCTTATCAACATGGAAAAGTGGATCGGCTTGCTTTGTGCAAATGTTTTTTTATTGAAAACAACATTGACATATACTGTGTTCAATTTCACACTAACATTCTCACTTGGAGCAAATAATCTCTCAATGTAACACTGTCCAAAAATAAAAGGGTGAAAGAAATACTGACGATATTGACGAGGGGGCGGAGAATTCGCATCAGCTGTGTGTGTGTGTGCTTGGCCAGTGGTATTTCAGACTGGACGCGCTGCGATGATGATAGCTCAGTTCACAACGACAAAACACACAGATCACTTTGGTCTTGTCAATGGAACTTTTTGCAACTTTTTAAAAGTAAACTTTCCATTCAATCGTATTGGCATCCACTTCGGCGTCTCGCGCTCGCCATCCACTCAAAGCGTAACGTTAACCAACTATTTGGCCGGCTCGCAAGCCCAAACAAGTGTGTGCGGCGTGCCTGTTGTTGTGTTTCCGGTCTAGCTAGATCCGCTTGCGCTTTGGTCGACGAAGCAACAAAACATCCTGTTGCAAAAGCATGTGAAAAATTGGTGGGTGCCAATTGCATGTGGTGGGTGCGGAACACAGGCCACACCCTAGATTGCCAATAAACGGCGAACAATTATAAAAAAATAAAATAAAAAAAAAACGTAAAAACCTGTATCCGTCTTCACAATTAGGGAAAATCTGCCATTTCAGTTCAGTGAAGTAGGGACGTTGTGGTGCTGTACCATGTGCGGGACAATTAGCAATGGACAAAGAGCGCACTGCGCATTGCATACCTTGTCCTGTAAGGTAGTGGTGGGTGGGACACAGGCCACACCCTAGATTGCCAAAAAACGACAAACAATAAAAAAAAAAATAATAATAAAAAAAGGGTCAAATAAAAATAGTTACGTTTGCAATTAAACAAAGTCAAACCGCAACTAATACCCAGATATAATTGTTTTAAAATACAAAATCTACGGTTAATTTGCCTTTTTGTCGTAATGGTTCCTAGCTCCGGTGCAGCACTCTGGGTGGGACTGACTAGGTATTTGCCCATGGCACGTAGTCTTTATCCTGGATACCTGTATCCGTCCTCACAATTAGGGAAAAGCTGCCATTTCAGTTCAGGGAAGTAGGGACGTTGTGGTGCTGTACCATGTGCGGGACAATTAGCAATGGACAAAGAGCGCACTGCGCATTGCATACCTTGGCAAGTTGGAAATTTCGGCAATGCTGGCAGTTCACCCCAAGTAAACACTTGGCGTTAGGACTAGGGTGTGGCCTGTAAGGTCATGGTGGGTGGGACACAGGCCACACCCTAGATTGCCAAAAAACGACAAACGATAAAAAATAAAAAAAATAAAAAAAAAGGGTGAAATAAAATCCGAAATATAGTTACGTTTGCAATTAAACAAAGTCAAACACATTTTCAAATGACAAAGCGCAACTAATACCCATATATAGTTGTTTTAAAATCCAAAATCTACGGTTAATTTGGCTTTTTGTCGTAATGGTTCCTAGCTCCGGTGCAGCACTCTGGGTGGGACTGACTAGGTATTTGCCCATGGCACGTAGTCTTTATCCTGGATACCTGTGTCCGTCTTCACAATTAGGGAAAAGCTGCCATTTCAGTTCAGGGAAGTAGGGACGTTGTGGTGCTGTACCATGTGCGGGACAATTAGCAATGGACAAAGAGCGCACTGCGCATTGCATACCTTGGCAAGTTGGAAATTTCGGCAATGCTGGCAGTTCACCCCAAGTAAACACTTGGCGTTAGGACTAGGGTGTGTCCTGTAAGGTAGTGGTGGGTGGGACACAGGCCACATCCTAGATTGCCAAAAAACGACAAACAATAAAAAAAAAAAAAGAAAAAATAAAAGGGTGAAATAAAATCCGAAATATAGTTACGTTTGCAATTAAACAAAGTCAAACACATTTTCAAATGACAAAGCGCAACTAATACCCATATATAATTGTTTTAAAATCCAAAATCTACGGTTAATTTGCCTTTTTGTCGTAATGGTTCCTAGCTCCGGTGCAGCACTCTGGGTGGGACTGACTAGGTATTTGCCCATGGCACGTAGTCTGCATCCAGGAAACCTGTATCCGTCTTCACAATTAGGGAAAAGCTGCCATTTCAGTTCAGGGAAGTAAGGACGTTGTGGTGCTGTACCATGTGCGGGACAGTTAGCAATAGACAAAGAGCGCACTGCGCATTGCATACCTTGGCAAGTTGGAAATTTCGGCAATGCTGGCAGTTCACCCCAAGTAAACACTTGGCGTTAGGACTAGGGTGTGTCCTGTAAGGTAGTGGTGGGTGGGACACAGGCCACACCCTAGATTGCCAAAAAACGACAATTTAAAAAAAAGGTCAAATAAAATCCGAAATATAGTTACGTTTGTAATTAAACAAAGTCAAAAACATTTTCAAATGACAAAGCGCAACTAATAGCCATATATAATTATTTTATATCTGGGCACAGCTGGCAGTTCACCCCAAGTAAACACTTGGCGTTAGGACTAGGGTGTGTCCTGTAAGGTTGTGGTGGGTGGGGCACAGGCCACACCCTAGATTGCCAAAAACGACAAACAATTCAAAAAATGAAAGGTCAAATAAAATCCGAAATATAGGCAAGGCAAGGCAAGGCAAGGCAAGTTTATTTATATAGCACATTTCATACACAATGGTAATTCAAAGTGCTTTACATAGAAGAAATAAAAATAAAAAAATAAAAATAAAAAATAAAAAGAAATAACCATAATTAAAACAGTTTAGAATAAAGAAATTAAAATAATCAAAACAAATAAGAATAATTAAAACAGTTTAGATTAAAAAACAAAATAAAGTACAGTAAAAACAGTCGGACGAACAGTGGCACAGTGCTCATTCAGTAAATGCACAGCTAAACAGATGTGTTTTGAGTCTGGATTTGAATGTGACTACTGTAGGAGCACATCTGATCTCCTCTGGAAGCTGGTTCCAGCTGCGGCTGGCATAATAGCTAAAAGCAGACTCTCCTTGCTTAGAGTGAACCCTTGGTATTTCTAACTGATGTGATCCTAATGATCTGAGTGATCTGTTGGGTTTATATTCAGTGAGCATATCTGCAATATATTGAGGTCCTAGCCCATTGAATGATTTATATACCAGTAATAATACTTTAAAGTCAATCCTAAATGTAACTGGGAGCCAGTGTAAAGACTTGAGGACTGGTGTGATATGTTCATATTTTCTGGTTCTGCTCAGAATCCTGGCGGCAGCGTTCTGTATGAGCTGCAACTGTCTCATGGTCTTTTTAGGAAGGCCAGTGAGGAGTCCATTACAGTAATCCACCCTGCTGGTGATGAAAGCATGCACAAGTTTCTCTAAGTCTTGACTTGACACAAAGCATCTAATTCTTGCAATATTTTTCAGATGATAGTATGCTGATTTAGTTATTGCTTTGACATGACTACTGAAACTAAGGTCTGACTCTAGAGACACACCAAGATTCCGGACTTGATTTTTAGTTGTTAGACCCCTAGCGTCAAGGTATGCATTCACCTTAAGAACTTCCTCTTTGTTTCCAAACGCAATGACTTCAGTTTTGTCTTTGTTTAACTGAAGAAAGTTTTGGCACATCCAACTGTTTACTTCATCAATGCATTGGCACTAGGAGTCAATTGGGCTGTAGTCGTTAGGCGATAGGGCTAAGTAGAGCTGTGTGTCGTCTGCATAGCTGTGGTAAGAGATGCGGTTCTTTCTCATTATTTGGCTCATTGGGAGCATATACAGGTTGAATAGGAGTGGTGCAAGAATTGAGCCTTGAGGGACTCCGCATGTCATGGATGTCCACTCAGACTTATGGTCTCCTATACTCACATAATAACCTCTCCCTTCTAAGTATGACCTGAACCATTTTAGGACTATCCCAGAAATATAGTTACGTTTGTAATTAAACAAAGTCAAAAACATTTTCAAATGACAAAGCGCAACTAATACCCAGATATCATTATTTTAAAATACAAAATCTACGGTTAATTTGCCTTTTTGTCGTAATGGTTCCTAGCTCCGGTGCAGCACTCTGGGTGGGACTGACTAAGTATTTGCCCATGGCACGTAGTCTGCATCCAGGAAACCTGTATCCGTCTTCACAATTAGGGAAAAGCTGCCATTTCAGTTCATGGAAGTAGGGACGTTGTGGTGCTGTACCATGTGCGGGACAATTAGCAATAGACAAAGAGCGCACTGCGCATTGCATACCTTGGCAAGTTGGAAATTTCGGCAATGCTGGCAGTTCACCCCAAGTAAACACTTGGCGTTAGGACTAGGGTGTGTCCTGTAAGGTAGTGGTGGGTGGGACACAGGCCACACCCTAGATTGCCAAAAAACGACAAACAATTAAAAAAAAAAGAAAAAAAAAAAGGGTGAAATAAAATCCGAAATATAGTTACGTTTGCAATTAAACAAAGTCAAACACATTTTCAAATGACAAAGCGCAACTAATACCCATATATAATTGTTTTAAAATCCAAAATCTACGGTTAATTTGCCTTTTTGTCGTAATGGTTCCTAGCTCCGGTGCAGCACTCTGGGTGGGACTGACTAGGTATTTGCCCATGGCACGTAGTCTGCATCCAGGAAACCTGTATCCGTCTTCACAATTAGGGAAAAGCTGCCATTTCAGTTCAGGGAAGTAGGGACGTTGTGGTGCTGTACCATGTGCGGGACAGTTAGCAATAGACAAAGAGCGCACTGCGCATTGCATACCTTGGCAAGTTGGAAATTTCGGCAATGCTGGCAGTTCACCCCAAGTAAACACTTGGCGTTAGGACTAGGGTGTGTCCTGTAAGGTAGTGGTGGGTGGGACACAGGCCACACCCTAGATTGCCAAAAAACGACAATTTAAAAAAAAAGGTCAAATAAAATCCGAAATATAGTTACGTTTGTAATTAAACAAAGTCAAAAACATTTTCAAATGACAAAGCGCAACTAATAGCCATATATAATTATTTTATATCTGGGCACAGCTGGCAGTTCACCCCAAGTAAACACTTGGCGTTAGGACTAGGGTGTGTCCTGTAAGGTTGTGGTGGGTGGGACACAGGCCACACCCTAGATTGCCAAAAAAGACAAACAATCCAAAAAATGAAAGGTCAAATAAAATCCGAAATATAGTTACGTTTGTAATTAAACAAAGTCAAAAACATTTTCAAATGACAAAGCGCAACTAATACCCAGATATCTTTATTTTATATCTGGGCAGAGCTGGCAGTTCACCCCAAGTAAACACTTGGCGTTAGGACTAGGGTGTGTCCTGTAAGGTCGTGGTGGGTGGGACACAGGCCACACCCTAGATTGCCAAAAAACGACAAACAATAAAAAAAAAAAAAAAAAAAAAAAGGGTGAAATAAAATCCGAAATATAGTTACGTTTGCAATTAAACAAAGTCAAACACATTTTCAAATGACAAAGCGCAACTAATACCCATATATAATTGTTTTAAAATTCAAAATCTACGGTTAATTTGCCTTTTTGTCGTAATGGTTCCTAGCTCCGGTGCAGCACTCTGGGTGGGACTGACTAGGTATTTGCCCATGGCACGTAGTCTGCATCCAGGAAACCTGTATCCGTCTTCACAATTAGGGAAAAGCTGCCATTTCAGTTCAGGGAAGTAAGGACGTTGTGGTGCTGTACCATGTGCGGGACAGTTAGCAATAGACAAAGAGCGCACTGCGCATTGCATACCTTGGCAAGTTGGAAATTTCGGCAATGCTGGCAGTTCACCCCAAGTAAACACTTGGCGTTAGGACTAGGGTGTGTCCTGTAAGGTAGTGGTGGGTGGGACACAGGCCACACCCTAGATTGCCAAAAAACGACAATTTAAAAAAAAAGGTCAAATAAAATCCGAAATATAGTTACGTTTGTAATTAAACAAAGTCAAAAACATTTTCAAATGACAAAGCGCAACTAATAGCCATATATAATTATTTTATATCTGGGCACAGCTGGCAGTTCACCCCAAGTAAACACTTGGCGTTAGGACTAGGGTGTGTCCTGTAAGGTTGTGGTGGGTGGGACACAGGCCACACCCTAGATTGCCAAAAAAGACAAACAATCCAAAAAATGAAAGGTCAAATAAAATCCGAAATATAGTTACGTTTGTAATTAAACAAAGTCAAAAACATTTTCAAATGACAAAGCGCAACTAATACCCAGATATCTTTATTTTATATCTGGGCAGAGCTGGCAGTTCACCCCAAGTAAACACTTGGCGTTAGGACTAGGGTGTGTCCTGTAAGGTCGTGGTGGGTGGGACACAGGCCACACCCTAGATTGCCAAAAAACGACAAACAATAAAAAAAAAAAAATAAAAAAAAAGGGTGAAATAAAATCCGAAATATAGTTACGTTTGCAATTAAACAAAGTCAAACACATTTTCAAATGACAAAGCGCAACTAATACCCATATATAATTGTTTTAAAATTCAAAATCTACGGTTAATTTGCCTTTTTGTCGTAATGGTTCCTAGCTCCGGTGCAGCACTCTGGGTGGGACTGACTAGGTATTTGCCCATGGCACGTAGTCTGCATCCAGGAAACCTGTATCCGTCTTCACAATTAGGGAAAAGCTGCCATTTCAGTTCAGGGAAGTAGGGACGTTGTGGTGCTGTACCATGTGCGGGACAGTTAGCAATAGACAAAGAGCGCACTGCGCATTGCATACCTTGGCAAGTTGGAAATTTCGGCAATGCTGGCAGTTCACCCCAAGTAAACACTTGGCGTTAGGACTAGGGTGTGTCCTGTAAGGTAGTGGTGGGTGGGACACAGGCCACACCCTAGATTGCCAAAAAACGACAATTTAAAAAAAAAGGTCAAATAAAATCCGAAATATAGTTACGTTTGTAATTAAACAAAGTCAAAAACATTTTCAAATGACAAAGTGCAACTAATAGCCATATATAATTATTTTATATCTGGGCACAGCTGGCAGTTCACCCCAAGTAAACACTTGGCGTTAGGACTAGGGTGTGTCCTGTAAGGTTGTGGTGGGTGGGACACAGGCCACACCCTAGATTGCCGAAAACGAAAAACAATCCAAAAAATGAAAGGTCAAATAAAATCCGAAATATAGGCAAGGCAAGGCAAGGCAAGTTTATTTATATAGCACATTTCATACACAATGGTAATTCAAAGTGCTTTACATAGAAGAAATAAAAATAAAAAAATAAAAATAAAAAATAAAAAGAAATAACCATAATTAAAACAGTTTAGAATAAAGAAATGAAAATAATCAAAACAAATAAGAATAATTAAAACAGTTTAGATTAAAAAACAAAATAAAGTACAGTAAAAACAGTCGGACGAACAGTGGCACAGTGCTCATTCAGTAAATGCACAGCTAAACAGATGTGTTTTGAGTCTGGATTTGAATGTGACTACTGTAGGAGCACATCTGATCTCCTCTGGAAGCTGGTTCCAGCTGCGGCTGGCATAATAGCTAAAAGCAGACTCTCCTTGCTTAGAGTGAACCCTTGGTATTTCTAACTGATGTGATCCTAATGATCTGAGTGATCTGTTGGGTTTATATTCAGTGAGCATATCTGCAATATATTGAGGTCCTAGCCCATTGAATGATTTATATACCAGTAATAATACTTTAAAGTCAATCCTAAATGTAACTGGGAGCCAGTGTAAAGACTTGAGGACTGGTGTGATATGTTCATATTTTCTGGTTCTGCTCAGAATCCTGGCGGCAGCGTTCTGTATGAGCTGCAACTGTCTCATGGTCTTTTTAGGAAGGCCAGTGAGGAGTCCATTACAGTAATCCACCCTGCTGGTGATGAAAGCATGCACAAGTTTCTCTAAGTCTTGACTTGACACAAAGCATCTAATTCTTGCAATATTTTTCAGATGATAGTATGCTGATTTAGTTATTGCTTTGACATGACTACTGAAACTAAGGTCTGACTCTAGAGACACACCAAGATTCCGGACTTGATTTTTAGTTGTTAGACCCCTAGCGTCAAGGTATGCATTCACCTTAAGAACTTCCTCTTTGTTTCCAAACGCAATGACTTCAGTTTTGTCTTTGTTTAACTGAAGAAAGTTTTGGCACATCCAACTGTTTACTTCATCAATGCATTGGCACTAGGAGTCAATTGGGCTGTAGTCGTTAGGCGATAGGGCTAAGTAGAGCTGTGTGTCGTCTGCATAGCTGTGGTAAGAGATGCGGTTCTTTCTCATTATTTGGCTCATTGGGAGCATATACAGGTTGAATAGGAGTGGTGCAAGAATTGAGCCTTGAGGGACTCCGCATGTCATGGATGTCCACTCAGACTTATGGTCTCCTATACTCACATAATAACCTCTCCCTTCTAAGTATGACCTGAACCATTTTAGGACTATCCCAGAAATATAGTTACGTTTGTAATTAAACAAAGTCAAAAACATTTTCAAATGACAAAGCGCAACTAATACCCAGATATCATTATTTTAAAATACAAAATCTACGGTTAATTTGCCTTTTTGTCGTAATGGTTCCTAGCTCCGGTGCAGCACTCTGGGTGGGACTGACTAAGTATTTGCCCATGGCACGTAGTCTGCATCCAGGAAACCTGTATCCGTCTTCACAATTAGGGAAAAGCTGCCATTTCAGTTCATGGAAGTAGGGACGTTGTGGTGCTGTACCATGTGCGGGACAATTAGCAATAGACAAAGAGCGCACTGCGCATTGCATACCTTGGCAAGTTGGAAATTTCGGCAATGCTGGCAGTTCACCCCAAGTAAACACTTGGCGTTAGGACTAGGGTGTGTCCTGTAAGGTAGTGGTGGGTGGGACACAGGCCACACCCTAGATTGCCAAAAAACGACAATTTAAAAAAAAAGGTCAAATAAAATCCGAAATATAGTTACGTTTGTAATTAAACAAAGTCAAAAACATTTTCAAATGACAAAGCGCAACTAATAGCCATATATAATTATTTTATATCTGGGCACAGCTGGCAGTTCACCCCAAGTAAACACTTGGCGTTAGGACTAGGGTGTGTCCTGTAAGGTTGTGGTGGGTGGGACACAGGCCACACCCTAGATTGCCAAAAAAGACAAACAATCCAAAAAATGAAAGGTCAAATAAAATCCGAAATATAGTTACGTTTGTAATTAAACAAAGTCAAAAACATTTTCAAATGACAAAGCGCAACTAATACCCAGATATCTTTATTTTATATCTGGGCAGAGCTGGCAGTTCACCCCAAGTAAACACTTGGCGTTAGGACTAGGGTGTGTCCTGTAAGGTCGTGGTGGGTGGGACACAGGCCACACCCTAGATTGCCAAAAAACGACAAAAAAAAAAAAAAAAAAAAAAAGGGTGAAATAAAATCCGAAATATAGTTACGTTTGCAATTAAACAAAGTCAAACACATTTTCAAATGACAAAGCGCAACTAATACCCATATATAATTGTTTTAAAATTCAAAATCTACGGTTAATTTGCCTTTTTGTCGTAATGGTTCCTAGCTCCGGTGCAGCACTCTGGGTGGGACTGACTAGGTATTTGCCCATGGCACGTAGTCTGCATCCAGGAAACCTGTATCCGTCTTCACAATTAGGGAAAAGCTGCCATTTCAGTTCAGGGAAGTAGGGACGTTGTGGTGCTGTACCATGTGCGGGACAGTTAGCAATAGACAAAGAGCGCACTGCGCATTGCATACCTTGGCAAGTTGGAAATTTCGGCAATGCTGGCAGTTCACCCCAAGTAAACACTTGGCGTTAGGACTAGGGTGTGTCCTGTAAGGTAGTGGTGGGTGGGACACAGGCCACACCCTAGATTGCCAAAAAACGACAATTTAAAAAAAAAGTCAAATAAAATCCGAAATATAGTTACGTTTGTAATTAAACAAAGTCAAAAACATTTTCAAATGACAAAGCGCAACTAATAGCCATATATAATTATTTTATATCTGGGCACAGCTGGCAGTTCACCCCAAGTAAACACTTGGCGTTAGGACTAGGGTGTGTCCTGTAAGGTTGTGGTGGGTGGGACACAGGCCACACCCTAGATTGCCGAAAACGAAAAACAATACAAAAAATGAAAGGTCAAATAAAATCCGAAATATAGTTACGTTTGTAATTAAACAAAGTCAAAAACATTTTCAAATGACAAAGCGCAACTAATACCCAGATATCTTTATTTTATATCTGGGCAGAGCTGGCAGTTCACCCCAAGTAAACACTTGGCGTTAGGACTAGGGTGTGTCATGTAAGGTCGTGGTGGGTGGGACACAGGCCACACCCTAGATTGCCAAAAAACGACAAACAATTCAAAAAGAAAAAAGAAAAAAAAAAGGGTCAAATAAAATCCGAAATATAGTTACGTTTGCAATTAAACAAAGTCAAAAACATTTTCAAATGACAAAGCACAAATAATACCCAGATATAATTGTTTTAAATTACAAAATCTACGGTTAATTTGCCTTTTTGTTGTAATGGTTCCTAGCTCCGGTGCAGCACTCTGGGTGGGACTGACTAGGTATTTGCCCATGGCACGTAGTCTGCATCCAGGAAACCTGTATCCGTCTTCACAATTAGGGAAAAGCTGCCACTTCAGTTCATGGAATTAGGGACGTTGTGGTGCTGTACCATGTGCGGGACAATTAGCAATAGAAAAAGAGCGCACTGCGCATTGCATACCTTGGCAAGTTGGAAATTTCGGCAATGCTGGCAGTTCACCCCAAGTAAACACTTGGCGTTAGGACTAGGGTGTGTCCTGTAAGGTAGTGGTGGGTGGGACACAGGCCACACCCTAGATTGCCAAAAAACGACAAACAATAAAAAAAATAAATAAAAAAAAAGGGTGAAATAAAATCCGAAATATAGTTACGTTTGCAATTAAACAAAGTCAAACACATTTTCAAATGACAAAGCGCAACTAATACCCATATATAATTGTTTTAAAATCCAAAATCTACGGTTAATTTGCCTTTTTGTCGTAATGGTTCCTAGCTCCGGTGCATCACTCTGGGTGGGACTGACTAGGTATTTGCCCATGGCACGTAGTCTGCATCCAGGAAACCTGTATCCGTCTTCACAATTAGGGAAAAGCTGCCATTTCAGTTCAGGGAAGTAGGTACGTTGTGGTGCTGTACCATGTGCGGGACAATTAGCAATGGACAAAGAGCGCACTGCGCATTGCATACCTTGGCAAGTTGGAAATTTCGGCAATGCTGGCAGTTCACCCCAAGTAAACACTTGGCGTTAGGACTAGGGTGTGTCCTGTAAGGTAGTGGTGGGTGGGACACAGGCCACACCCTATATTGCCAAAAAACGACAAACAATTAAAAAAAAAAGAAAAAAAAAAAGGGTGAAATAAAATCCGAAATATAGTTACGTTTGCAATTAAACAAAGTCAAACACATTTTCAAATGACAAAGCGCAACTAATACCCATATATAATTGTTTTAAAATCCAAAATCTACGGTTAATTTGCCTTTTTGTCGTAATGGTTCCTAGCTCCTGTGCAGCACTCTGGGTGGGACTGACTAGGTATTTGCCCATGGCACGTAGTCTGCATCCAGGAAACCTGTATCCGTCTTCACAATTAGGGAAAAGCTGCCATTTCAGTTCAGGGAAGTAGGGACGTGGTGGTGCTGTACCATGTGCGGGACAGTTAGCAATAGACAAAGAGCGCACTGCGCATTGCATACCTTGGCAAGTTGGAAATTTCGGCAATGCTGGCAGTTCACCCCAAGTAAACACTTGGCGTTAGGACTAGGGTGTGTCCTGTAAGGTAGTGGTGGGTGGGACACAGGCCACACCCTAGATTGCCAAAAAACGACAATTTAAAAAAAAAGGTCAAATAAAATCCGAAATATAGTTACGTTTGTAATTAAACAAAGTCAAAAACATTTTCAAATGACAAAGCGCAACTAATAGCCATATATAATTATTTTATATCTGGGCACAGCTGGCAGTTCACCCCAAGTAAACACTTGGCGTTAGGACTAGGGTGTGTCCTGTAAGGTTGTGGTGGGTGGGACACAGGCCACACCCTAGATTGCCGAAAACGAAAAACAATCCAAAAAATGAAAGGTCAAATAAAATCCGAAATATAGTTACGTTTGTAATTAAACAAAGTCAAAAACATTTTCAAATGACAAAGCGCAACTAATACCCAGATATCTTTATTTTATATCTGGGCAGAGCTGGCAGTTCACCCCAAGTAAACACTTGGCGTTAGGACTAGGGTGTGTCATGTAAGGTCGTGGTGGGTGGGACACAGGCCACACCCTAGATTGCCAAAAAACGACAAACAATTCAAAAAGAAAAAAGAAAAAAAAAAGGGTCAAATAAAATCCGAAATATAGTTACGTTTGTAATTAAACAAAGTCAAAAACATTTTCAAATGACAAAGCGCAACTAATAGCCATATATAATTATTTTATATCTGGGCACAGCTGGCAGTTCACCCCAAGTAAACACTTGGCGTTAGGACTAGGGTGTGTCCTGTAAGGTTGTGGTGGGTGGGACACAGGCCACACCCTAGATTGCCAAAAACGACAAACAATTAAAAAAATGAAAGGTCAAATAAAATCCGAAATATAGGCAAGGCAAGGCAAGTTTATTTATATAGCACATTTCATACACAATGGTAATTCAAAGTGCTTTACATAGAAGAAATAAAAATAAAAAAATAAAAAAAATAAATAAAAAGAAATAACCATAATTAAAACAGTTTAGAATAAAGAAATGAAAATAATCAAAACAAATAAGAATAATTAAAACAGTTTAGATTAAAAAACAAAATAAAGTACAGTAAAAACAGTCGGACGAACAGTGGCACAGTGCTCATTCAGTAAATGCACAGCTAAACAGATGTGTTTTGAGTCTGGATTTGAATGTGACTACTGTAGGAGCACATCTGATCTCCTCTGGAAGCTGGTTCCAGCTGCGGCTGGCATAATAGCTAAAAGCAGACTCTCCTTGCTTAGAGTGAACCCTTGGTATTTCTAACTGATGTGATCCTAATGATCTGAGTGATCTGTTGGGTTTATATTCAGTGAGCATATCTGCAATATATTGAGGTCCTAGCCCATTGAATGATTTATATACCAGTAATAATACTTTAAAGTCAATCCTAAATGTAACTGGGAGCCAGTGTAAAGACTTGAGGACTGGTGTGATATGTTCATATTTTCTGGTTCTGCTCAGAATCCTGGCGGCAGCGTTCTGTATGAGCTGCAACTGTCTCATGGTCTTTTTAGGAAGGCCAGTGAGGAGTCCATTACAGTAATCCACCCTGCTGGTGATGAAAGCATGCACAAGTTTCTCTAAGTCTTGACTTGACACAAAGCATCTAATTCTTGCAATATTTTTCAGATGATAGTATGCTGATTTAGTTATTGCTTTGACATGACTACTGAAACTAAGGTCTGACTCTAGAGACACACCAAGATTCCGGACTTGATTTTTAGTTGTTAGACCCCTAGCGTCAAGGTATGCATTCACCTTAAGAACTTCCTCTTTGTTTCCAAACGCAATGACTTCAGTTTTGTCTTTGTTTAACTGAAGAAAGTTTTGGCACATCCAACTGTTTACTTCATCAATGCATTGGCACTAGGAGTCAATTGGGCTGTAGTCGTTAGGCGATAGGGCTAAGTAGAGCTGTGTGTCGTCTGCATAGCTGTGGTAAGAGATGCGGTTCTTTCTCATTATTTGGCTCATTGGGAGCATATACAGGTTGAATAGGAGTGGTGCAAGAATTGAGCCTTGAGGGACTCCGCATGTCATGGATGTCCACTCAGACTTATGGTCTCCTATACTCACATAATAACCTCTCCCTTCTAAGTATGACCTGAACCATTTTAGGACTATCCCAGAAATATAGTTACGTTTGTAATTAAACAAAGTCAAAAACATTTTCAAATGACAAAGCGCAACTAATACCCAGATATCATTATTTTATATCTGGGCAGAGCTGGCAGTTTATCCCCAAGTAAACACTTGGCGTTAGGACTAGGGTGTGTCCTGTAAGGTAGTGGTGGGTGGGACACAGGCCACACCCTAGATTGCCAAAAAACGACAATTAAAAAAAAAAGGTCAAATAAAATCCGAAATATAGTTACGTTTGTAATTAAACAAAGTCAAAAACATTTTCAAATGACAAAGCGCAACTAATAGCCATATATAATTATTTTATATCTGGGCACAGCTGGCAGTTCACCCCAAGTAAACACTTGGCGTTAGGACTAGGGTGTGTCCTGTAAGGTTGTGGTGGGTGGGACACAGGCCACACCCTAGATTGCCAAAAAAGACAAACAATCCAAAAAATGAAAGGTCAAATAAAATCCGAAATATAGTTACGTTTGTAATTAAACAAAGTCAAAAACATTTTCAAATGACAAAGCGCAACTAATAGCCATATATAATTATTTTATATCTGGGCACAGCTGGCAGTTCACCCCAAGTAAACACTTGGCGTTAGGACTAGGGTGTGTCCTGTAAGGTTGTGGTGGGTGGGACACAGGCCACACCCTAGATTGCCAAAAAAGACAAACAATCCAAAAAATGAAAGGTCAAATAAAATCCGAAATATAGGCAAGGCAAGGCAAGGCAAGTTTATTTATATAGCACATTTCATACACAATGGTAATTCAAAGTGCTTTACATAGAAGAAATAAAAAAAAATAAAAAAAAAATAAAAAAAAAAAAGAAATAACCATAATTAAAACAGTTTAGAATAAAGAAATGAAAATAATCAAAACAAATAAGAATAATTAAAACAGTTTAGATTAAAAAACAAAATAAAGTACAGTAAAAACAGTCGGACGAACAGTGGCACAGTGCTCATTCAGTAAATGCACAGCTAAACAGATGTGTTTTGAGTCTGGATTTGAATGTGACTACTGTAGGAGCACATCTGATCTCCTCTGGAAGCTGGTTCCAGCTGCGGCTGGCATAATAGCTAAAAGCAGACTCTCCTTGCTTAGAGTGAACCCTTGGTATTTCTAACTGATGTGATCCTAATGATCTGAGTGATCTGTTGGGTTTATATTCAGTGAGCATATCTGCAATATATTGAGGTCCTAGCCCATTGAATGATTTATATACCAGTAATAATACTTTAAAGTCAATCCTAAATGTAACTGGGAGCCAGTGTAAAGACTTGAGGACTGGTGTGATATGTTCATATTTTCTGGTTCTGCTCAGAATCCTGGCGGCAGCGTTCTGTATGAGCTGCAACTGTCTCATGGTCTTTTTAGGAAGGCCAGTGAGGAGTCCATTACAGTAATCCACCCTGCTGGTGATGAAAGCATGCACAAGTTTCTCTAAGTCTTGACTTGACACAAAGCATCTAATTCTTGCAATATTTTTCAGATGATAGTATGCTGATTTAGTTATTGCTTTGACATGACTACTGAAACTAAGGTCTGACTCTAGAGACACACCAAGATTCCGGACTTGATTTTTAGTTGTTAGACCCCTAGCGTCAAGGTATGCATTCACCTTAAGAACTTCCTCTTTGTTTCCAAACGCAATGACTTCAGTTTTGTCTTTGTTTAACTGAAGAAAGTTTTGGCACATCCAACTGTTTACTTCATCAATGCATTGGCACTAGGAGTCAATTGGGCTGTAGTCGTTAGGCGATAGGGCTAAGTAGAGCTGTGTGTCGTCTGCATAGCTGTGGTAAGAGATGCGGTTCTTTCTCATTATTTGGCTCATTGGGAGCATATACAGGTTGAATAGGAGTGGTGCAAGAATTGAGCCTTGAGGGACTCCGCATGTCATGGATGTCCACTCAGACTTATGGTCTCCTATACTCACATAATAACCTCTCCCTTCTAAGTATGACCTGAACCATTTTAGGACTATCCCAGAAATATAGTTACGTTTGTAATTAAACAAAGTCAAAAACATTTTCAAATGACAAAGCGCAACTAATACCCAGATATCATTATTTTAAAATACAAAATCTACGGTTAATTTGCCTTTTTGTCGTAATGGTTCCTAGCTCCGGTGCAGCACTCTGGGTGGGACTGACTAAGTATTTGCCCATGGCACGTAGTCTGCATCCAGGAAACCTGTATCCGTCTTCACAATTAGGGAAAAGCTGCCATTTCAGTTCATGGAAGTAGGGACGTTGTGGTGCTGTACCATGTGCGGGACAATTAGCAATAGACAAAGAGCGCACTGCGCATTGCATACCTTGGCAAGTTGGAAATTTCGGCAATGCTGGCAGTTCACCCCAAGTAAACACTTGGCGTTAGGACTAGGGTGTGTCCTGTAAGGTAGTGGTGGGTGGGACACAGGCCACACCCTAGATTGCCAAAAAACGACAATTTAAAAAAAAAGGTCAAATAAAATCCGAAATATAGTTACGTTTGTAATTAAACAAAGTCAAAAACATTTTCAAATGACAAAGCGCAACTAATAGCCATATATAATTATTTTATATCTGGGCACAGCTGGCAGTTCACCCCAAGTAAACACTTGGCGTTAGGACTAGGGTGTGTCCTGTAAGGTTGTGGTGGGTGGGACACAGGCCACACCCTAGATTGCCAAAAAAGACAAACAATCCAAAAAATGAAAGGTCAAATAAAATCCGAAATATAGTTACGTTTGTAATTAAACAAAGTCAAAAACATTTTCAAATGACAAAGCGCAACTAATACCCAGATATCTTTATTTTATATCTGGGCAGAGCTGGCAGTTCACCCCAAGTAAACACTTGGCGTTAGGACTAGGGTGTGTCCTGTAAGGTCGTGGTGGGTGGGACACAGGCCACACCCTAGATTGCCAAAAAACGACAAAAAAAAAAAAAAAAAAAAAAAAAGGGTGAAATAAAATCCGAAATATAGTTACGTTTGCAATTAAACAAAGTCAAACACATTTTCAAATGACAAAGCGCAACTAATACCCATATATAATTGTTTTAAAATTCAAAATCTACGGTTAATTTGCCTTTTTGTCGTAATGGTTCCTAGCTCCGGTGCAGCACTCTGGGTGGGACTGACTAGGTATTTGCCCATGGCACGTAGTCTGCATCCAGGAAACCTGTATCCGTCTTCACAATTAGGGAAAAGCTGCCATTTCAGTTCAGGGAAGTAGGGACGTTGTGGTGCTGTACCATGTGCGGGACAGTTAGCAATAGACAAAGAGCGCACTGCGCATTGCATACCTTGGCAAGTTGGAAATTTCGGCAATGCTGGCAGTTCACCCCAAGTAAACACTTGGCGTTAGGACTAGGGTGTGTCCTGTAAGGTAGTGGTGGGTGGGACACAGGCCACACCCTAGATTGCCAAAAAACGACAATTTAAAAAAAAAGGTCAAATAAAATCCGAAATATAGTTACGTTTGTAATTAAACAAAGTCAAAAACATTTTCAAATGACAAAGCGCAACTAATAGCCATATATAATTATTTTATATCTGGGCACAGCTGGCAGTTCACCCCAAGTAAACACTTGGCGTTAGGACTAGGGTGTGTCCTGTAAGGTTGTGGTGGGTGGGACACAGGCCACACCCTAGATTGCCGAAAACGAAAAACAATCCAAAAAATGAAAGGTCAAATAAAATCCGAAATATAGTTACGTTTGTAATTAAACAAAGTCAAAAACATTTTCAAATGACAAAGCGCAACTAATACCCAGATATCTTTATTTTATATCTGGGCAGAGCTGGCAGTTCACCCCAAGTAAACACTTGGCGTTAGGACTAGGGTGTGTCATGTAAGGTCGTGGTGGGTGGGACACAGGCCACACCCTAGATTGCCAAAAAACGACAAACAATTCAAAAAGAAAAAAGAAAAAAAAAAGGGTCAAATAAAATCCGAAATATAGTTACGTTTGCAATTAAACAAAGTCAAAAACATTTTCAAATGACAAAGCACAAATAATACCCAGATATAATTGTTTTAAATTACAAAATCTACGGTTAATTTGCCTTTTTGTCGTAATGGTTCCTAGCTCCGGTGCAGCACTCTGGGTGGGACTGACTAGGTATTTGCCCATGGCACGTAGTCTGCATCCAGGAAACCTGTATCCGTCTTCACAATTAGGGAAAAGCTGCCACTTCAGTTCATGGAATTAGGGACGTTGTGGTGCTGTACCATGTGCGGGACAATTAGCAATAGAAAAAGAGCGCACTGCGCATTGCATACCTTGGCAAGTTGGAAATTTCGGCAATGCTGGCAGTTCACCCCAAGTAAACACTTGGCGTTAGGACTAGGGTGTGTCCTGTAAGGTAGTGGTGGGTGGGACACAGGCCACACCCTAGATTGCCAAAAAACCACAAACAATAAAAAAAAATAATAAAAAAAAAGGGTGAAATAAAATCCGAAATATAGTTACGTTTGCAATTAAACAAAGTCAAACACATTTTCAAATGACAAAGCGCAACTAATACCCATATATAATTGTTTTAAAATCCAAAATCTACGGTTAATTTGCCTTTTTGTCGTAATGGTTCCTAGCTCCGGTGCATCACTCTGGGTGGGACTGACTAGGTATTTGCCCATGGCACGTAGTCTGCATCCAGGAAACCTGTATCCGTCTTCACAATTAGGGAAAAGCTGCCATTTCAGTTCAGGGAAGTAGGGACGTTGTGGTGCTGTACCATGTGCGGGACAATTAGCAATGGACAAAGAGCGCACTGCGCATTGCATACCTTGGCAAGTTGGAAATTTCGGCAATGCTGGCAGTTCACCCCAAGTAAACACTTGGCGTTAGGACTAGGGTGTGTCCTGTAAGGTAGTGGTGGGTGGGACACAGGCCACACCCTAGATTGCCAAAAAACGACAATTTAAAAAAAAAGGTCAAATAAAATCCGAAATATAGTTACGTTTGTAATTAAACAAAGTCAAAAACATTTTCAAATGACAAAGCGCAACTAATAGCCATATATAATTATTTTATATCTGGGCACAGCTGGCAGTTCACCCCAAGTAAACACTTGGCGTTAGGACTAGGGTGTGTCCTGTAAGGTTGTGGTGGGTGGGACACAGGCCACACCCTAGATTGCCAAAAACGACAAACAATTCAAAAAATGAAAGGTCAAATAAAATCCGAAATATAGGCAAGGCAAGGCAAGTTTATTTATATAGCACATTTCATACACAATGGTAATTCAAAGTGCTTTACATAGAAGAAATAAAAATAAAAAAATAAAAAAAATAAATAAAAAGAAATAACCATAATTAAAACAGTTTAGAATAAAGAAATGAAAATAATCAAAACAAATAAGAATAATTAAAACAGTTTAGATTAAAAAACAAAATAAAGTACAGTAAAAACAGTCGGACGAACAGTGGCACAGTGCTCATTCAGTAAATGCACAGCTAAACAGATGTGTTTTGAGTCTGGATTTGAATGTGACTACTGTAGGAGCACATCTGATCTCCTCTGGAAGCTGGTTCCAGCTGCGGCTGGCATAATAGCTAAAAGCAGACTCTCCTTGCTTAGAGTGAACCCTTGGTATTTCTAACTGATGTGATCCTAATGATCTGAGTGATCTGTTGGGTTTATATTCAGTGAGCATATCTGCAATATATTGAGGTCCTAGCCCATTGAATGATTTATATACCAGTAATAATACTTTAAAGTCAATCCTAAATGTAACTGGGAGCCAGTGTAAAGACTTGAGGACTGGTGTGATATGTTCATATTTTCTGGTTCTGCTCAGAATCCTGGCGGCAGCGTTCTGTATGAGCTGCAACTGTCTCATGGTCTTTTTAGGAAGGCCAGTGAGGAGTCCATTACAGTAATCCACCCTGCTGGTGATGAAAGCATGCACAAGTTTCTCTAAGTCTTGACTTGACACAAAGCATCTAATTCTTGCAATATTTTTCAGATGATAGTATGCTGATTTAGTTATTGCTTTGACATGACTACTGAAACTAAGGTCTGACTCTAGAGACACACCAAGATTCCGGACTTGATTTTTAGTTGTTAGACCCCTAGCGTCAAGGTATGCATTCACCTTAAGAACTTCCTCTTTGTTTCCAAACGCAATGACTTCAGTTTTGTCTTTGTTTAACTGAAGAAAGTTTTGGCACATCCAACTGTTTACTTCATCAATGCATTGGCACTAGGAGTCAATTGGGCTGTAGTCGTTAGGCGATAGGGCTAAGTAGAGCTGTGTGTCGTCTGCATAGCTGTGGTAAGAGATGCGGTTCTTTCTCATTATTTGGCTCATTGGGAGCATATACAGGTTGAATAGGAGTGGTGCAAGAATTGAGCCTTGAGGGACTCCGCATGTCATGGATGTCCACTCAGACTTATGGTCTCCTATACTCACATAATAACCTCTCCCTTCTAAGTATGACCTGAACCATTTTAGGACTATCCCAGAAATATAGTTACGTTTGTAATTAAACAAAGTCAAAAACATTTTCAAATGACAAAGCGCAACTAATACCCAGATATCATTATTTTAAAATACAAAATCTACGGTTAATTTGCCTTTTTGTCGTAATGGTTCCTAGCTCCGGTGCAGCACTCTGGGTGGGACTGACTAAGTATTTGCCCATGGCACGTAGTCTGCATCCAGGAAACCTGTATCCGTCTTCACAATTAGGGAAAAGCTGCCATTTCAGTTCATGGAAGTAGGGACGTTGTGGTGCTGTACCATGTGCGGGACAATTAGCAATAGACAAAGAGCGCACTGCGCATTGCATACCTTGGCAAGTTGGAAATTTCGGCAATGCTGGCAGTTCACCCCAAGTAAACACTTGGCGTTAGGACTAGGGTGTGTCCTGTAAGGTAGTGGTGGGTGGGACACAGGCCACACCCTAGATTGCCAAAAAACGACAAACAATTAAAAAAAAAAGAAAAAAAAAAGGGTGAAATAAAATCCGAAATATAGTTACGTTTGCAATTAAACAAAGTCAAACACATTTTCAAATGACAAAGCGCAACTAATACCCATATATAATTGTTTTAAAATCCAAAATCTACGGTTAATTTGCCTTTTTGTCGTAATGGTTCCTAGCTCCGGTGCAGCACTCTGGGTGGGACTGACTAGGTATTTGCCCATGGCACGTAGTCTGCATCCAGGAAACCTGTATCCGTCTTCACAATTAGGGAAAAGCTGCCATTTCAGTTCAGGGAAGTAGGGACGTTGTGGTGCTGTACCATGTGCGGGACAGTTAGCAATAGACAAAGAGCGCACTGCGCATTGCATACCTTGGCAAGTTGGAAATTTCGGCAATGCTGGCAGTTCACCCCAAGTAAACACTTGGCGTTAGGACTAGGGTGTGTCCTGTAAGGTAGTGGTGGGTGGGACACAGGCCACACCCTAGATTGCCAAAAAACGACAATTTAAAAAAAAAGGTCAAATAAAATCCGAAATATAGTTACGTTTGTAATTAAACAAAGTCAAAAACATTTTCAAATGACAAAGCGCAACTAATAGCCATATATAATTATTTTATATCTGGGCACAGCTGGCAGTTCACCCCAAGTAAACACTTGGCGTTAGGACTAGGGTGTGTCCTGTAAGGTTGTGGTGGGTGGGACACAGGCCACACCCTAGATTGCCAAAAAAGACAAACAATCCAAAAAATGAAAGGTCAAATAAAATCCGAAATATAGTTACGTTTGTAATTAAACAAAGTCAAAAACATTTTCAAATGACAAAGCGCAACTAATACCCAGATATCTTTATTTTATATCTGGGCAGAGCTGGCAGTTCACCCCAAGTAAACACTTGGCGTTAGGACTAGGGTGTGTCCTGTAAGGTCGTGGTGGGTGGGACACAGGCCACACCCTAGATTGCCAAAAAACGACAAACAATAAAAAAAAAAAAAAAAAAAAAAAGGGTGAAATAAAATCCGAAATATAGTTACGTTTGCAATTAAACAAAGTCAAACACATTTTCAAATGACAAAGCGCAACTAATACCCATATATAATTGTTTTAAAATTCAAAATCTACGGTTAATTTGCCTTTTTGTCGTAATGGTTCCTAGCTCCGGTGCAGCACTCTGGGTGGGACTGACTAAGTATTTGCCCATGGCACGTAGTCTGCATCCAGGAAACCTGTATCCGTCTTCACAATTAGGGAAAAGCTGCCATTTCAGTTCATGGAAGTAGGGACGTTGTGGTGCTGTACCATGTGCGGGACAATTAGCAATAGACAAAGAGCGCACTGCGCATTGCATACCTTGGCAAGTTGGAAATTTCGGCAATGCTGGCAGTTCACCCCAAGTAAACACTTGGCGTTAGGACTAGGGTGTGTCCTGTAAGGTAGTGGTGGGTGGGACACAGGCCACACCCTAGATTGCCAAAAAACGACAATTTAAAAAAAAAGGTCAAATAAAATCCGAAATATAGTTACGTTTGTAATTAAACAAAGTCAAAAACATTTTCAAATGACAAAGCGCAACTAATAGCCATATATAATTATTTTATATCTGGGCACAGCTGGCAGTTCACCCCAAGTAAACACTTGGCGTTAGGACTAGGGTGTGTCCTGTAAGGTTGTGGTGGGTGGGACACAGGCCACACCCTAGATTGCCAAAAAAGACAAACAATCCAAAAAATGAAAGGTCAAATAAAATCCGAAATATAGTTACGTTTGTAATTAAACAAAGTCAAAAACATTTTCAAATGACAAAGCGCAACTAATACCCAGATATCTTTATTTTATATCTGGGCAGAGCTGGCAGTTCACCCCAAGTAAACACTTGGCGTTAGGACTAGGGTGTGTCCTGTAAGGTCGTGGTGGGTGGGACACAGGCCACACCCTAGATTGCCAAAAAACGACAAAAAAAAAAAAAAAAAAAAAAAAAAGGGTGAAATAAAATCCGAAATATAGTTACGTTTGCAATTAAACAAAGTCAAACACATTTTCAAATGACAAAGCGCAACTAATACCCATATATAATTGTTTTAAAATTCAAAATCTACGGTTAATTTGCCTTTTTGTCGTAATGGTTCCTAGCTCCGGTGCAGCACTCTGGGTGGGACTGACTAGGTATTTGCCCATGGCACGTAGTCTGCATCCAGGAAACCTGTATCCGTCTTCACAATTAGGGAAAAGCTGCCATTTCAGTTCAGGGAAGTAGGGACGTTGTGGTGCTGTACCATGTGCGGGACAGTTAGCAATAGACAAAGAGCGCACTGCGCATTGCATACCTTGGCAAGTTGGAAATTTCGGCAATGCTGGCAGTTCACCCCAAGTAAACACTTGGCGTTAGGACTAGGGTGTGTCCTGTAAGGTAGTGGTGGGTGGGACACAGGCCACACCCTAGATTGCCAAAAAACGACAATTAAAAAAAAAAGGTCAAATAAAATCCGAAATATAGTTACGTTTGTAATTAAACAAAGTCAAAAACATTTTCAAATGACAAAGCGCAACTAATAGCCATATATAATTATTTTATATCTGGGCACAGCTGGCAGTTCACCCCAAGTAAACACTTGGCGTTAGGACTAGGGTGTGTCCTGTAAGGTTGTGGTGGGTGGGACACAGGCCACACCCTAGATTGCCGAAAACGAAAAACAATCCAAAAAATGAAAGGTCAAATAAAATCCGAAATATAGTTACGTTTGTAATTAAACAAAGTCAAAAACATTTTCAAATGACAAAGCGCAACTAATACCCAGATATCTTTATTTTATATCTGGGCAGAGCTGGCAGTTCACCCCAAGTAAACACTTGGCGTTAGGACTAGGGTGTGTCATGTAAGGTCGTGGTGGGTGGGACACAGGCCACACCCTAGATTGCCAAAAAACGACAAACAATTCAAAAAGAAAAAAGAAAAAAAAAAGGGTCAAATAAAATCCGAAATATAGTTACGTTTGCAATTAAACAAAGTCAAAAACATTTTCAAATGACAAAGCACAAATAATACCCAGATATAATTGTTTTAAATTACAAAATCTACGGTTAATTTGCCTTTTTGTCGTAATGGTTCCTAGCTCCGGTGCAGCACTCTGGGTGGGACTGACTAGGTATTTGCCCATGGCACGTAGTCTGCATCCAGGAAACCTGTATCCGTCTTCACAATTAGGGAAAAGCTGCCACTTCAGTTCATGGAATTAGGGACGTTGTGGTGCTGTACCATGTGCGGGACAATTAGCAATAGAAAAAGAGCGCACTGCGCATTGCATACCTTGGCAAGTTGGAAATTTCGGCAATGCTGGCAGTTCACCCCAAGTAAACACTTGGCGTTAGGACTAGGGTGTGTCCTGTAAGGTAGTGGTGGGTGGGACACAGGCCACACCCTAGATTGCCAAAAAACGACAATTTAAAAAAAAAGGTCAAATAAAATCCGAAATATAGTTACGTTTGTAATTAAACAAAGTCAAAAACATTTTCAAATGACAAAGCGCAACTAATAGCCATATATAATTATTTTATATCTGGGCACAGCTGGCAGTTCACCCCAAGTAAACACTTGGCGTTAGGACTAGGGTGTGTCCTGTAAGGTTGTGGTGGGTGGGACACAGGCCACACCCTAGATTGCCAAAAACGACAAACAATTCAAAAAATGAAAGGTCAAATAAAATCCGAAATATAGGCAAGGCAAGGCAAGGCAAGTTTATTTATATAGCACATTTCATACACGATGGTAATTCAAAGTGCTTTACATAGAAGAAAAAAAAAAAAAAAAAAAAAAAAAAAAAAAAAAAAAGAAATAACCATAATTAAAACAGTTTAGAATAAAGAAATGAAAATAATCAAAACAAATAAGAATAATTAAAACAGTTTAGATTAAAAAACAAAATAAAGTACAGTAAAAACAGTCGGACGAACAGTGGCACAGTGCTCATTCAGTAAATGCACAGCTAAACAGATGTGTTTTGAGTCTGGATTTGAATGTGACTACTGTAGGAGCACATCTGATCTCCTCTGGAAGCTGGTTCCAGCTGCGGCTGGCATAATAGCTAAAAGCAGACTCTCCTTGCTTAGAGTGAACCCTTGGTATTTCTAACTGATGTGATCCTAATGATCTGAGTGATCTGTTGGGTTTATATTCAGTGAGCATATCTGCAATATATTGAGGTCCTAGCCCATTGAATGATTTATATACCAGTAATAATACTTTAAAGTCAATCCTAAATGTAACTGGGAGCCAGTGTAAAGACTTGAGGACTGGTGTGATATGTTCATATTTTCTGGTTCTGCTCAGAATCCTGGCGGCAGCGTTCTGTATGAGCTGCAACTGTCTCATGGTCTTTTTAGGAAGGCCAGTGAGGAGTCCATTACAGTAATCCACCCTGCTGGTGATGAAAGCATGCACAAGTTTCTCTAAGTCTTGACTTGACACAAAGCATCTACTTCTTGCAATATTTTTCAGATGATAGTATGCTGATTTAGTTATTGCTTTGACATGACTACTGAAACTAAGGTCTGACTCTAGAGACACACCAAGATTCCGGACTTGATTTTTAGTTGTTAGACCCCTAGCGTCAAGGTATGCATTCACCTTAAGAACTTCCTCTCTGTTTCCAAACGCAATGACTTCAGTTTTGTCTTTGTTTAACTGAAGAAAGTTTTGGCACATCCAACTGTTTACTTCATCAATGCATTGGCACTAGGAGTCAATTGGGCTGTAGTCGTTAGGCGATAGGGCTAAGTAGAGCTGTGTGTCGTCTGCATAGCTGTGGTAAGAGATGCGGTTCTTTCTCATTATTTGGCTCATTGGGAGCATATACAGGTTGAATAGGAGTGGTGCAAGAATTGAGCCTTGAGGGACTCCGCATGTCATGGATGTCCACTCAGACTTATGGTCTCCTATACTCACATAATAACCTCTCCCTTCTAAGTATGACCTGAACCATTTTAGGACTATCCCAGAAATATAGTTACGTTTGTAATTAAACAAAGTCAAAAACATTTTCAAATGACAAAGCGCAACTAATACCCAGATATCATTATTTTAAAATACAAAATCTACGGTTAATTTGCCTTTTTGACGTAATGGTTCCTAGCTCCGGTGCAGCACTCTGGGTGGGACTGACTAAGTATTTGCCCATGGCACGTAGTCTGCATCCAGGAAACCTGTATCCGTCTTCACAATTAGGGAAAAGCTGCCATTTCAGTTCATGGAAGTAGGGACGTTGTGGTGCTGTACCATGTGCGGGACAATTAGCAATAGACAAAGAGCGCACTGCGCATTGCATACCTTGGCAAGTTGGAAATTTCGTTAATGCTGGCAGTTCACCCCAAGTAAACACTTGGCGTTAGGACTAGGGTGTGTCCTGTAAGGTAGTGGTGGGTGGGACACAGGCCACACCCTAGATTGCCAAAAAACGACAATTTAAAAAAAAAGGTCAAATAAAATCCGAAATATAGTTACGTTTGTAATTAAACAAAGTCAAAAACATTTTCAAATGACAAAGCGCAACTAATAGCCATATATAATTATTTTATATCTGGGCACAGCTGGCAGTTCACCCCAAGTAAACACTTGGCGTTAGGACTAGGGTGTGTCCTGTAAGGTTGTGGTGGGTGGGGCACAGGCCACACCCTAGATTGCCAAAAACGACAAACAATTCAAAAAATGAAAGGTCAAATAAAATCCGAAATATAGGCAAGGCAAGGCAAGGCAAGTTTATTTATATGGCACATTTCATACACAATGGTAATTCAAAGTGCTTTACATAGAAGAAAAAAAAAAAAATAATAAAAATAAAAAATAAAAAGAAATAACCATAATTAAAACAGTTTAGAATAAAGAAATTAAAATAATCAAAACAAATAAGAATAATTAAAACAGTTTAGATTAAAAAACAAAGTAAAGTACAGTAAAAACAGTCGGACGAACAGTGGCACAGTGCTCATTCAGTAAATGCACAGCTAAACAGATGTGTTTTGAGTCTGGATTTGAATGTGACTACTGTAGGAGCACATCTGATCTCCTCTGGAAGCTGGTTCCAGCTGCGGCTGGCATAATAGCTAAAAGCAGACTCTCCTTGCTTAGAGTGAACCCTTGGTATTTCTAACTGATATGATCCTAATGATCTGAGTGATCTGTTGGGTTTATATTCAGTGAGCATATCTGCAATATATTGAGGTCCTAGCCCATTGAATGATTTATATACCAGTAATAATACTTTAAAGTCAATCCTAAATGTAACTGGGAGCCAGTGTAAAGACTTGAGGACTGGTGTGATATGTTCATATTTTCTGGTTCTGCTCAGAATCCTGGCGGCAGCGTTCTGTATGAGCTGCAACTGTCTCATGGTCTTTTTAGGAAGGCCAGTGAGGAGTCCATTACAGTAATCCACCCTGCTGGTGATGAAAGCATGCACAAGTTTCTCTAAGTCTTGACTTGACACAAAGCATCTAATTCTTGCAATATTTTTCAGATGATAGTATGCTGATTTAGTTATTGCTTTGACATGACTACTGAAACTAAGGTCTGACTCTAGAGACACACCAAGATTCCGGACTTGATTTTTAGTTGTTAGACCCCTAGCGTCAAGGTATGCATTCACCTTAAGAACTTCCTCTTTGTTTCCAAACGCAATGACTTCAGTTTTGTCTTTGTTTAACTGAAGAAAGTTTTGGCACATCCAACTGTTTACTTCATCAATGCATTGGCACTAGGAGTCAATTGGGCTGTAGTCGTTAGGCGATAGGGCTAAGTAGAGCTGTGTGTCGTCTGCATAGCTGTGGTAAGAGATGCGGTTCTTTCTCATTATTTGGCTCATTGGGAGCATATACAGGTTGAATAGGAGTGGTGCAAGAATTGAGCCTTGAGGGACTCCGCATGTCATGGATGTCCACTCAGACTTATGGTCTCCTATACTCATATAATAACCTCTCCCTTCTAAGTATGACCTGAACCATTTTAGGACTATCCCAGAAATATAGTTACGTTTGTAATTAAACAAAGTCAAAAGCATTTTCAAATGACAAAGCGCAACTAATACCCAGATATCATTATTTTAAAATACAAAATCTATGGTTAATTTGCCTTTTTGTCGTAATGGTTCCTAGCTCCGGTGCAGCACTCTGGGTGGGACTGACTAAGTATTTGCCCATGGCACGTAGTCTGCATCCAGGAAACCTGTATCCGTCTTCACAATTAGGGAAAAGCTGCCATTTCAGTTCATGGAAGTAGGGACGTTGTGGTGCTGTACCATGTGCGGGACAATTAGCAATAGACAAAGAGCGCACTGCGCATTGCATACCTTGGCAAGTTGGAAATTTCGGCAATGCTGGCAGTTCACCCCAAGTAAACACTTGGCGTTAGGACTAGGGTGTGTCCTGTAAGGTAGTGGTGGGTGGGACACAGGCCACACCCTAGATTGCCAAAAAACGACAATTTAAAAAAAAAGGTCAAATAAAATCCGAAATATAGTTACGTTTGTAATTAAACAAAGTCAAAAACATTTTCAAATGACAAAGCGCAACTAATAGCCATATATAATTATTTTATATCTGGGCACAGCTGGCAGTTCACCCCAAGTAAACACTTGGCGTTAGGACTAGGGTGTGTCCTGTAAGGTTGTGGTGGGTGGGACACAGGCCACACCCTAGATTGCCAAAAACGACAAACAATTCAAAAAATGAAAGGTCAAATAAAATCCGAAATATAGGCAAGGCAAGGCAAGGCAAGTTTATTTATATAGCACATTTCATACACAATGGTAATTCAAAGTGCTTTACATAGAAGAAATAAAAAAAAAATAAATAAAAAAAATAAATAAAAAGAAATAACCATAATTAAAACAGTTTAGAATAAAGAAATTAAAATAATCAAAACAAATAAGAATAATTAAAACAGTTTAGATTAAAAAACAAAATAAAGTACAGTAAAAACAGTCGGACGAACAGTGGCACAGTGCTCATTCAGTAAATGCACAGCTAAACAGATGTGTTTTGAGTCTGGATTTGAATGTGACTACTGTAGGAGCACATCTGATCTCCTCTGGAAGCTGGTTCCAGCTGCGGCTGGCATAATAGCTAAAAGCAGACTCTCCTTGCTTAGAGTGAACCCTTGGTATTTCTAACTGATGTGATTCTAATGATCTGAGTGATCTGTTGGGTTTATATTCAGTGAGCATATCTGCAATATATTGAGGTCCTAGCCCATTGAATGATTTATATACCAGTAATAATACTTTAAAGTCAATCCTAAATGTAACTGGGAGCCAGTGTAAAGACTTGAGGACTGGTGTGATATGTTCATATTTTCTGGTTCTGCTCAGAATCCTGGCGGCAGCGTTCTGTATGAGCTGCAACTGTCTCATGGTCTTTTTAGGAAGGCCAGTGAGGAGTCCATTACAGTAATCCACCCTGCTGGTGATGAAAGCATGCACAAGTTTCTCTAAGTCTTGACTTGACACAAAGCATCTAATTCTTGCAATATTTTTCAGATGATAGTATGCTGATTTAGTTATTGCTTTGACATGACTACTGAAACTAAGGTCTGACTCTAGAGACACACCAAGATTCCGGACTTGATTTTTAGTTGTTAGACCCCTAGCGTCAAGGTATGCATTCACCTTAAGAACTTCCTCTTTGTTTCCAAACGCAATGACTTCAGTTTTGTCTTTGTTTAACTGAAGAAAGTTTTGGCACATCCAACTGTTTACTTCATCAATGCATTGGCACTAGGAGTCAATTGGGCTGTAGTCGTTAGGCGATAGGGCTAAGTAGAGCTGTGTGTCGTCTGCATAGCTGTGGTAAGAGATGCGGTTCTTTCTCATTATTTGGCTCATTGGGAGCATATACAGGTTGAATAGGAGTGGTGCAAGAATTGAGCCTTGAGGGACTCCGCATGTCATGGATGTCCACTCAGACTTATGGTCTCCTATACTCACATAATAAACTCTCCCTTCTAAGTATGACCTGAACCATTTTAGGACTATCCCAGAAATATAGTTACGTTTGTAATTAAACAAAGTCAAAAGCATTTTCAAATGACAAAGCGCAACTAATACCCAGATATCATTATTTTAAAATACAAAATCTACGGTTAATTTGCCTTTTTGTCGTAATGGTTCCTAGCTCCGGTGCAGCACTCTGGGTGGGACTGACTAAGTATTTGCCCATGGCACGTAGTCTGCATCCAGGAAACCTGTATCCGTCTTCACAATTAGGGAAAAGCTGCCATTTCAGTTCATGGAAGTAGGGACGTTGTGGTGCTGTACCATGTGCGGGACAATTAGCAATAGACAAAGAGCGCACTGCGCATTGCATACCTTGGCAAGTTGGAAATTTCGGCAATGCTGGCAGTTCACTCCAAGTAAACACTTGGCGTTAGGACTAGGGTGTGTCCTGTAAGGTAGTGGTGGGTGGGACACAGGCCACACCCTAGATTGCCAAAAAACGACAATTAAAAAAAAAAGGTCAAATAAAATCCGAAATATAGTTACGTTTGTAATTAAACAAAGTCAAAAACATTTTCAAATGACAAAGCGCAACTAATAGCCATATATAATTATTTTATATCTGGGCACAGCTGGCAGTTCACCCCAAGTAAACACTTGGCGTTAGGACTAGGGTGTGTCCTGTAAGGTTGTGGTGGGTGGGACACAGGCCACACCCTAGATTGCCAAAAACGACAAACAATTCAAAAAATTAAAGGTCAAATAAAATCCGAAATATAGGCAAGGCAAGGCAAGGCAAGTTTATTTATATAGCACATTTCATACACGATGGTAATTCAAAGTGCTTTACATAGAAGAAATAAAAAAAAATAAAAATAAAAAAAAAATAAAAAGAAATAACCATAATTAAAACAGTTTAGAATAAAGAAATTAAAATAATCAAAACAAATAAGAATAATTAAAACAGTTTAGATTAAAAAAACAAAATAAAGTACAGTAAAAACAGTCGGACGAACAGTGGCACAGTGCTCATTCGGTAAATGCACAGCTAAACAGATGTGTTTTGAGTCTGGATTTGAATGTGACTACTGTAGGAGCACATCTGATCTCCTCTGGAAGCTGGTTCCAGCTGCGGCTGGCATAATAGCTAAAAGCAGACTCTCCTTGCTTAGAGTGAACCCTTGGTATTTCTAACTGATGTGATCCTAATGATCTGAGTGATCTGTTGGGTTTATATTCAGTGAGCATATCTGCAATATATTGAGGTCCTAGCCCATTGAATGATTTATATACCAGTAATAATACTTTAAAGTCAATCCTAAATGTAACTGGGAGCCAGTGTAAAGACTTGAGGACTGGTGTGATATGTTCATATTTTCTGGTTCTGCTCAGAATCCTGGCGGCAGCGTTCTGTATGAGCTGCAACTGTCTCATGGTCTTTTTAGGAAGGCCAGTGAGGAGTCCATTACAGTAATCCACCCTGCTGGTGATGAAAGCATGCACAAGTTTCTCTAAGTCTTGACTTGACACAAAGCATCTAATTCTTGCAATATTTTTCAGATGATAGTATGCTGATTTAGTTATTGCTTTGACATGACTACTGAAACTAAGGTCTGACTCTAGAGACACACCAAGATTCCGGACTTGATTTTTAGTTGTTAGACCCCTAGCGTCAAGGTATGCATTCACCTTAAGAACTTCCTCTTTGTTTCCAAACGCAATGACTTCAGTTTTGTCTTTGTTTAACTGAAGAAAGTTTTGGCACATCCAACTGTTTACTTCATCAATGCATTGGCACTAGGAGTCAATTGGGCTGTAGTCGTTAGGCGATAGGGCTAAGTAGAGCTGTGTGTCGTCTGCATAGCTGTGGTAATAGATGCGGTTCTTTCTCATTATTTGGCTCATTGGGAGCATATACAGGTTGAATAGGAGTGGTGCAAGAATTGAGCCTTGAGGGACTCCGTATGTCATGGATGTCCACTCAGACTTATGGTCTCCTATACTCACATAATAACCTCTCCCTTCTAAGTATGACCTGAACCATTTTAGGACTATCCCAGAAATATAGTTACGTTTGTAATTAAACAAAGTCAAAAACATTTTCAAATGACAAAGCGCAACTAATACCCAGATATCATTATTTTAAAATACAAAATCTACGGTTAATTTGCCTTTTTGTCGTAATGGTTCCTAGCTCCGGTGCAGCACTCTGGGTGGGACTGACTAAGTATTTGCCCATGGCACGTAGTCTGCATCCAGGAAACCTGTATCCGTCTTCACAATTAGGGAAAAGCTGCCATTTCAGTTCATGGAAGTAGGGACGTTGTGGTGCTGTACCATGTGCGGGACAATTAGCAATAGACAAAGAGCGCACTGCGCATTGCATACCTTGGCAAGTTGGAAATTTCGGCAATGCTGGCAGTTCACCCCAAGTAAACACTTGGCGTTAGGACTAGGGTGTGTCCTGTAAGGTAGTGGTGGGTGGGACACAGGCCACACCCTAGATTGCCAAAAAACGACAATTTAAAAAAAAAGGTCAAATAAAATCCGAAATATAGTTACGTTTGTAATTAAACAAAGTCAAAAACATTTCCAAATGACAAAGCGCAACTAATAGCCATATATAATTATTTTATATCTGGGCACAGCTGGCAGTTCACCCCAAGTAAACACTTGGCGTTAGGACTAGGGTGTGTCCTGTAAGGTTGTGGTGGGTGGGACACAGGCCACACCCTAGATTGCCAAAAACGACAAACAATTCAAAAAATGAAAGGTCAAATAAAATCCGAAATATAGGCAAGGCAAGGCAAGGCAAGTTTATTTATATAGCACATTTCATACACAATGGTAATTCAAAGTGCTTTACATAGAAGAAATAAAAAAAAATAAATAAATAAAATAAATAAAAAGAAATAACCATAATTAAAACAGTTTAGAATAAAGAAATTAAAATAATCAAAACAAATAAGAATAATAAAAACAGTTTAGATTAAAAAACAAAATAAAGTACAGTAAAAACAGTCGGACGAACAGTGGCACAGTGCTCATTCAGTAAATGCTCAGCTAAACAGATGTGTTTTGAGTCTGGATTTGAATGTGACTACTGTAGGAGCACATCTGATCTCCTCTGGAAGCTGGTTCCAGCTGCGGCTGGCATAATAGCTAAAAGCAGACTCTCCTTGCTTAGAGTGAACCCTTGGTATTTCTAACTGATGTGATCCTAATGATCTGAGTGATCTGTTGGGTTTATATTCAGTGAGCATATCTGCAATATATTGAGGTCCTAGCCCATTGAATGATTTATATACCAGTAATAATACTTTAAAGTCAATCCTAAATGTAACTGGGAGCCAGTGTAAAGACTTGAGGACTGGTGTGATATGTTCATATTTTCTGGTTCTGCTCAGAATCCTGGCGGCAGCGTTCTGTATGAGCTGCAACTGTCTCATGGTCTTTTTAGGAAGGCCAGTGAGGAGTCCATTACAGTAATCCACCCTGCTGGTGATGAAAGCATGCACAAGTTTCTCTAAGTCTTGACTTGACACAAAGCATCTAATTCTTGCAATATTTTTCAGATGATAGTATGCTGATTTAGTTATTGCTTTGACATGACTACTGAAACTAAGGTCTGACTCTAGAGACACACCAAGATTCCGGACTTGATTTTTAGTTGTTAGACCCCTAGCGTCAAGGTATGCATTCACCTTAAGAACTTCCTCTTTGTTTCCAAACGCAATGACTTCAGTTTTGTCTTTGTTTAACTGAAGAAAGTTTTGGCACATCCAACTGTTTACTTCATCAATGCATTGGCACTAGGAGTCAATTGGGCTGTAGTCGTTAGGCGATAGGGCTAAGTAGAGCTGTGTGTCGTCTGCATAGCTGTGGTAAGAGATGCGGTTCTTTCTCATTATTTGGCTCATTGGGAGCATATACAGGTTGAATAGGAGTGGTGCAAGAATTGAGCCTTGAGGGACTCCGCATGTCATGGATGTCCACTCAGACTTATGGTCTCCTATACTCACATAATAACCTCTCCCTTCTAAGTATGACCTGAACCATTTTAGGACTATCCCAGAAATATAGTTACGTTTGTAATTAAACAAAGTCAAAAACATTTTCAAATGACAAAGCGCAACTAATACCCAGATATCATTATTTTATATCTGGGCAGAGCTGGCAGTTTATCCCCAAGTAAACACTTGGCGTTAGGACTAGGGTGTGTCCTGTAAGGTAGTGGTGGGTGGGACACAGGCCACACCCTAGATTGCCAAAAAACGACAAACAATAAAAAAAAAAAAGAAAAAAAAAAAGGGTGAAATAAAATCCGAAATATAGTTACGTTTGCAATTAAACAAAGTCAAACACATTTTCAAATGACAAAGCGCAACTAATACCCATATATAATTGTTTTAAAATCCAAAATCTACGGTTAATTTGCCTTTTTGTCGTAATGGTTCCTAGCTCCGGTGCAGCACTCTGGGTGGGACTGACTAGGTATTTGCCCACGGCACGTAGTCTGCATCCAGGAAACCTGTATCCGTCTTCACAATTAGGGAAAAGCTGCCATTTCAGTTCAGGGAAGTAGGGACGTTGTGGTGCTGTACCATGTGCGGGACAATTAGCAATGGACAAAGAGCGCACTGCGCATTGCATACCTTGGCAAGTTGGAAATTTCGGCAATGCTGGCAGTTCACCCCAAGTAAACACTTGGCGTTAGGACTAGGGTGTGTCCTGTAAGGTAGTGGTGGGTGGGACACAGGCCACACCCTAGATTGCCAAAAAACGACAAACAATAAAAAAAAATAAAAAAAAGGGTGAAATAAAATCCGAAATATAGTTACGTTTGCAATTAAACAAAGTCAAACACATTTTCAAATGACAAAGCGCAACTAATACCCATATATAATTGTTTTAAAATCCAAAATCTACGGTTAATTTGCCTTTTTGTCGTAATGGTTCCTAGCTCCGGTGCAGCACTCTGGGTGGGACTGACTAGGTATTTGCCCATGGCACGTAGTCTGCATCCAGGAAACCTGTATCCGTCTTCACAATTAGGGAAAAGCTGCCATTTCAGTTCAGGGAAGTAGGGACGTTGTGGTGCTGTACCATGTGCGGGACAGTTAGCAATAGACAAAGAGCGCACTGCGCATTGCATACCTTGGCAAGTTGGAAATTTCGGCAATGCTGGCAGTTCACCCCAAGTAAACACTTGGCGTTAGGACTAGGGTGTGTCCTGTAAGGTAGTGGTGGGTGGGACACAGGCCACACCCTAGATTGCCAAAAAACGACAATTTAAAAAAAAAGGTCAAATAAAATCCGAAATATAGTTACGTTTGTAATTAAACAAAGTCAAAAACATTTTCAAATGACAAAGCGCAACTAATAGCCATATATAATTATTTTATATCTGGGCACAGCTGGCAGTTCACCCCAAGTAAACACTTGGCGTTAGGACTAGGGTGTGTCCTGTAAGGTAGTGGTGGGTGGGACACAGGCCACACCCTAGATTGCCAAAAAACGACAATTAAAAAAAAAAGGTCAAATAAAATCCGAAATATAGTTACGTTTGTAATTAAACAAAGTCAAAAACATTTTCAAATGACAAAGCGCAACTAATAGCCATATATAATTATTTTATATCTGGGCACAGCTGGCAGTTCACCCCAAGTAAACACTTGGCGTTAGGACTAGGTTGTGTCCTGTAAGGTTGTGGTGGGTGGGACACAGGCCACACCCTAGATTGCCAAAAACGACAAACAATCCAAAAAATGAAAGGTCAAATAAAATCCGAAATATAGTTACGTTTGTAATTAAACAAAGTCAAAAACATTTTCAAATGACAAAGCGCAACTAATACCCAGATATCTTTATTTTATATCTGGGCAGAGCTGGCAGTTCACCCCAAGTAAACACTTGGCGTTAGGACTAGGGTGTGTCATGTAAGGTCGTGGTGGGTGGGACACAGGCCACACCCTAGATTGCCAAAAACCGACAAACAATTCAAAAATAAAAAATAAAAAAAAAGGGTCAAATAAAATCCGAAATATAGTTACGTTTGCAATTAAACAAAGTCAAAAACATTTTCAAATGACAAAGCACAAATAATACCCAGATATAATTGTTTTTAAATTACAAAATCTACGGTTAATTTGCCTTTTTGTCGTAATGGTTCCTAGCTCCGGTGCAGCACTCTGGGTGGGACTGACTAGGTATGTTCATGGCACGTAGTCTGCATCCAGGAAACCTGTATCCGTCTTCACAATTAGGGAAAAGCTGCCACTTCAGTTCATGGAAGTAGGGACGTTGTGGTGCTGTACCATGTGCGGGACAATTAGCAATAGAAAAAGAGCGCACTGCGCATTGCATACCTTGGCAAGTTGGAAATTTCGGCAATGCTGGCAGTTCACCCCAAGTAAACACTTGGCGTTAGGACTAGGGTGTGTCCTGTAAGGTAGTGGTGGGTGTGACACAGGCCACACCCTAGAATGCCAAAAAACGACAAACAATAAAAAAATAAAATAAAAAAAAAGGGTGAAATAAAATCCGAAATATAGTTACGTTTCCAATTAAACAAAGTCAAACACATTTTCAAATGACAAAGCGCAACTAATACCCATATATAATTGTTTTAAAATCCAAAATCTACGGTTAATTTGCCTTTTTGTCGTAATGGTTCCTAGCTCCGGTGCATTACTCTGGGTGGGACTGACTAGGTATTTGCCCATGGCACGTAGTCTGCATCCAGGAAACCTGTATCCGTCTTCACAATTAGGGAAAAGCTGCCATTTCAGTTCAGGGAAGTAGGGACGTTGTGGTGCTGTACCATGTGCGGGACAATTAGCAATGGACAAAGAGCGCACTGCGCATTGCATACCTTGGCAAGTTGGAAATTTCGGCAATGCTGGCAGTTCACCCCAAGTAAACACTTGGCGTTAGGACTAGGGTGTGTCCTGTAAGGTAGTGGTGGGTGGGACACAGGCCACACCCTAGATTGCCAAAAAACGACAAACAATAAAAAAATAAAATAAAAAAAAAGGTCAAATAAAATCCGAAATATAGTTACGTTTGTAATTAAACAAAGTCAAACACATTTTCAAATGACAAAGCGCAACTAATACCCATATATAATTATTTTATATCTGGGCAGAGCTGGCAGTTCACCCCAAGTAAACACTTGGCGTTAGGACTAGGGTGTGTCCTGTAAGGTCGTGGTGGGTGGGACACAGGCCACACCCTATATTGCCAAAAAACGACAAACGATAAAAAAAAGGTCAAATAAAATCCAAAATATAGTTACGTTTGTAATCCGTCCTTCGGATGAGACGTTAAACCGAGGTCCTGACTCTCTGTGGTCATTAAAAATCCCATGATGTCCTTCGAAAAAGAGTAGGGGTCTAACCCCGGCATCCTGGCCAAATTTGCCCCTTGGCCTCTGTCCATCATGGCCTCCTAATCATCCCTATATACTAATTGGCTTCATCACTCTGTCTCCTCTCCACCAATAAGCTGGTGTGTGGTGGGCGTTCTGGCGCAATATGGCTGCCGTCGCATCATCCAGGTGGATGCTGCACATTGGTGGTGGTTGAGGAGATTCCCCCCTACCATATGTGAAGCGCTTTGAGGTCCCAGAAAAAGCGCTATATAAATGTAACGAATTATTATTATTATTATTATTAATTAAACAAAATCAAAAACATTTTCAAATGACAAAGCGCAATTAATACCCAGATATAATTATTTTATATCTGGGCAGAGCTGGCAGTTCACCCCAAGTAAACACTTGGCGTTAGGACTAGGGTGTGTCCTGTAAGGTCGTGGTGGGTGGGACACAGGCCACACCCTAGATTGCCAAAAAACGACAAACAATTCAAAAAGAAAAAAAAAGGGTCAAATAAAATCCGAAATATAGTTATGTTTGCAATTAAACAAAGTCAAAAACATTTTCAAATGACAAAGCGCAACTAATACCCAGATATAATTGTTTTAAAATACAAAATCTACGGTTAATTTGCCTTTTTGTCGTAATGGTTCCTAGCTCCGGTGCAGCACTCTGGGTGGGACTGACTAAGTATTTGCCCATGGCACGTAGTCTGCATCCAGGAAACCTGTATCCGTCTTCACAATTAGGGAAAAGCTGCCATTTCAGTTCATGGAAGTAGGGACGTTGTGGTGCTGTACCATGTGCGGGACAATTAGCAATAGACAAAGAGCGCACTGCGCATTGCATACCTTGGCAAGTTGGAAATTTCGGCAATGCTGGCAGTTCACCCCAAGTAAACGCTTGGCGTTAGGACTAGGGTGTGTCCTGTAAGGTAGTGGTGGGTGGGACACAGGCCACACCCTAGATTGCCAAAAAACGACAATTTAAAAAAAAAGGTCAAATAAAATCCGAAATATAGTTACGTTTGTAATTAAACAAAGTCAAAAACATTTTCAAATGACAAAGCGCAACTAATAGCCATATATAATTATTTTATATCTGGGCACAGCTGGCAGTTCACCCCAAGTAAACACTTGGCGTTAGGACTAGGGTGTGTCCTGTAAGGTTGTGGTGGGTGGGACACAGGCCACACCCTAGATTGCCAAAAACGACAAACAATTCAAAAAATGAAAGGTCAAATAAAATCCGAAATATAGGCAAGGCAAGGCAAGGCAAGTTTATTTATATAGCACATTTCATACACAATGGTAATTCAAAGTGCTTTACATAGAAGAAATAAAAAAAAAATAATAAAAATAAAAAATAAAAAGAAATAACCATAATTAAAACAGTTTAGAATAAAGAAATTAAAATAATCAAAACAAATAAGAATAATTAAAACAGTTTAGATTAAAAAACAAAATAAAGTACAGTAAAAACAGTCGGACGAACAGTGGCACAGTGCTCATTCAGTAAATGCACAGCTAAACAGATGTGTTTTGAGTCTGGATTTGAATGTGACTACTGTAGGAGCACATCTGATCTCCTCTGGAAGCTGGTTCCAGCTGCGGCTGGCATAATAGCTAAAAGCAGACTCTCCTTGCTTAGAGTGAACCCTTGGTATTTCTAACTGATGTGATCCTAATGATCTGAGTGATCTGTTGGGTTTATATTCAGTGAGCATATCTGCAATATATTGAGGTCCTAGCCCATTGAATGATTTATATACCAGTAATAATACTTTAAAGTCAATCCTAAATGTAACTGGGAGCCAGTGTAAAGACTTGAGGACTGGTGTGATATGTTCATATTTTCTGGTTCTGCTCAGAATCCTGGCGGCAGCGTTCTGTATGAGCTGCAACTGTCTCATGGTCTTTTTAGGAAGGCCAGTGAGGAGTCCATTACAGTAATCCACCCTGCTGGTGATGAAAGCATGCACAAGTTTCTCTAAGTCTTGACTTGACACAAAGCATCTAATTCTTGCAATATTTTTCAGATGATAGTATGCTGATTTAGTTATTGCTTTGACATGACTACTAAAACTAAGGTCTGACTCTAGAGACACACCAAGATTCCGGACTTGATTTTTAGTTGTTAGACCCCTAGCGTCAAGGTATGCATTCACCTTAAGAACTTCCTCTTTGTTTCCAAACGCAATGACTTCAGTTTTGTCTTTGTTTAACTGAAGAAAGTTTTGGCACATCCAACTGTTTACTTCATCAATGCAATGGCACTAGGAGTCAATTGGGCTGTAGTCGTTAGGCGATAGGGCTAAGTAGAGCTGTGTGTCGTCTGCATAGCTGTGGTAAGAGATGCGGTTCTTTCTCATTATTTGGCTCATTGGGAGCATATACAGGTTGAATAGGAGTGGTGCAAGAATTGAGCCTTGAGGGACTCCGCATGTCATGGATGTCCACTCAGACTTATGGTCTCCTATACTCACATAATAACCTCTCCCTTCTAAGTATGACCTGAACCATTTTAGGACTATCCCAGAAATATAGTTACGTTTGTAATTAAACAAAGTCAAAAACATTTTCAAATGACAAAGCGCAACTAATACCCAGATATCATTATTTTAAAATGCAAAATCTACGGTTAATTTGCCTTTTTGTCGTAATGGTTCCTAGCTCCGGTGCAGCACTCTGGGTGGGACTGACTAAGTATTTGCCCATGGCACGTAGTCTGCATCTAGGAAACCTGTATCCGTCTTCACAATTAGGGAAAAGCTGCCATTTCAGTTCATGGAAGTAGGGACGTTGTGGTGCTGTACCATGTGCGGGACAATTAGCAATAGACAAAGAGCGCACTGCGCATTGCATACCTTGGCAAGTTGGAAATTTCGGCAATGCTGGCAGTTCACCCCAAGTAAACACTTGGCGTTAGGACTAGGGTGTGTCCTGTAAGGTAGTGGTGGGTGGGACACAGGCCACACCCTAGATTGCCAAAAAACGACAATTTAAAAAAAAAGGTCAAATAAAATCCGAAATATAGTTACGTTTGTAATTAAACAAAGTCAAAAACATTTTCAAATGACAAAGCGCAACTAATAGCCATATATAATTATTTTATATCTGGGCACAGCTGGCAGTTCACCCCAAGTAAACACTTGGCGTTAGGACTAGGGTGTGTCCTGTAAGGTCGGCGTGGGTGGGACACAGGCCACACCCTAGATTGCCAAAAAACGACAAACAATTCAAAAAGAAAAAAAAAGGGTCAAATAAAATCCGAAATATAGTTATGTTTGCAATTAAACAAAGTCAAAAACATTTTCAAATGATAAAGCGCAACTAATACCCAGATATAATTGTTTTAAAATACAAAATCTACGGTTAATTTGCCTTTTTGTCGTAATGGTTCCTAGCTCCGGTGCAGCACTCTGGGTGGGACTGACTAAGTATTTGCCCATGGCACGTAGTCTGCATCCAGGAAACCTGTATCCGTCTTCACAATTAGGGAAAAGCTGCCATTTCAGTTCATGGAAGTAGGGACGTTGTGGTGCTGTACCATGTGCGGGACAATTAGCAATAGACAAAGAGCGCACTGCGCATTGCATACCTTGGCAAGTTGGAAATTTCGGCAATGCTGGCAGTTCACCCCAAGTAAACACTTGGCGTTAGGACTAGGGTGTGTCCTGTAAGGTAGTGGTGGGTGGGACACAGGCCACACCCTAGATTGCCAAAAAACGACAATTTAAAAAAAAAGGTCAAATAAAATCCGAAATATAGTTACGTTTGTAATTAAACAAAGTCAAAAACATTTTCAAATGACAAAGCGCAACTAATAGCCATATATAATTATTTTATATCTGGGCACAGCTGGCAGTTCACCCCAAGTAAACACTTGGCGTTAGGACTAGGGTGTGTCCTGTAAGGTTGTGGTGGGTGGGACACAGGCCACACCCTAGATTGCCAAAAACGACAAACAATTCAAAAAATGAAAGGTCAAATAAAATCCGAAATATAGGCAAGGCAAGGCAAGTTTATTTATATAGCACATTTCATACACAATGGTAATTCAAAGTGCTTTACATAGAAGAAATAAAAAAATAAAAATAAAAATAAAAAATAAAAAGAAATAACCATAATTAAAACAGTTTAGAATAAAGAAATTAAAATAATCAAAACAAATAAGAATAATTAAAACAGTTTAGATTAAAAAACAAAATAAAGTACAGTAAAAACAGTCGGACGAACAGTGGCACAGTGCTCATTCAGTAAATGCACAGCTAAACAGATGTGTTTTGAGTCTGGATTTGAATGTGACTACTGTAGGAGCACATCTGATCTCCTCTGGAAGCTGGTTCCAGCTGCGGCTGGCATAATAGCTAAAAGCAGACTCTCCTTGCTTAGAGTGAACCCTTGGTATTTCTAACTGATGTGATCCTAATGATCTGAGTGATCTGTTGGGTTTATATTCAGTGAGCATATCTGCAATATATTGAGGTCCTAGCCCATTGAATGATTTATATACCAGTAATAATACTTTAAAGTCAATCCTAAATGTAACTGGGAGCCAGTGTAAAGACTTGAGGACTGGTGTGATATGTTCATATTTTCTGGTTCTGCTCAGAATCCTGGCGGCAGCGTTCTGTATGAGCTGCAACTGTCTCATGGTCTTTTTAGGAAGGCCAGTGAGGAGTCCATTACAGTAATCCACCCTGCTGGTGATGAAAGCATGCACAAGTTTCTCTAAGTCTTGACTTGACACAAAGCATCTAATTCTTGCAATATTTTTCAGATGATAGTATGCTGATTTAGTTATTGCTTTGACATGACTACTGAAACTAAGGTCTGACTCTAGAGACACACCAAGATTCCGGACTTGATTTTTAGTTGTTAGACCCCTAGCGTCAAGGTATGCATTCACCTTAAGAACTTCCTCTTTGTTTCCAAACGCAATGACTTCAGTTTTGTCTTTGTTTAACTGAAGAAAGTTTTGGCACATCCAACTGTTTACTTCATCAATGCAATGGCACTAGGAGTCAATTGGGCTGTAGTCGTTAGGCGATAGGGCTAAGTAGAGCTGTGTGTCGTCTGCATAGCTTTGGTAAGAGATGCGGTTCTTTCTCATTATTTGGCTCATTGGGAGCATATACAGGTTGAATAGGAGTGGTGCAAGAATTGAGCCTTGAGGGACTCCGCATGTCATGGATGTCCACTCAGACTTATGGTCTCCTATACTCACATAATAACCTCTCCCTTCTAAGTATGACCTGAACCATTTTAGGACTATCCCAGAAATATAGTTACGTTTGTAATTAAACAAAGTCAAAAACATTTTCAAATGACAAAGCGCAACTAATACCCAGATATCATTATTTTAAAATACAAAATCTACGGTTAATTTGTCTTTTTGTCGTAATGGTTCCTAGCTCCGGTGCAGCACTCTGGGTGGGACTGACTAAGTATTTGCCCATGGCACGTAGTCTGCATCCAGGAAACCTGTATCCGTCTTCACAATTAGGGAAAAGCTGCCATTTCAGTTCATGGAAGTAGGGACGTTGTGGTGCTGTACCATGTGCGGGACAATTAGCAATAGACAAAGAGCGCACTGCGCATTGCATACCTTGGCAAGTTGGAAATTTCGGCAATGCTGGCAGTTCACCCCAAGTAAACACTTGGCGTTAGGACTAGGGTGTGTCCTGTAAGGTAGTGGTGGGTGGGACACAGGCCACACCCTAGATTGCCAAAAAACGACAATTTAAAAAAAAAGGTCAAATAAAATCCGAAATATAGTTACGTTTGTAATTAAACAAAGTCAAAAACATTTTCAAATGACAAAGCGCAACTAATAGCCATATATAATTATTTTATATCTGGGCACAGCTGGCAGTTCACCCCAAGTAAACACTTGGCGTTAGGACTAGGGTGTGTCCTGTAAGGTTGTGGTGGGTGGGACACAGGCCACACCCTAGATTGCCAAAAACGACAAACAATTCAAAAAATGAAAGGTCAAATAAAATCCGAAATATAGGCAAGGCAAGGCAAGGCAAGTTTATTTATATAGCACATTTCATACACGATGGTAATTCAAAGTGCTTTACATAGAAGAAATAAAAAAAAAATAATAAAAATAAAAAATAAAAAGAAATAACCATAATTAAAACAGTTTAGAATAAAGAAATTAAAATAATCAAAACAAATAAGAATAATTAAAACAGTTTAGATTAAAAAACTAAATAAAGTACAGTAAAAACAGTCGGACGAACAGTGGCACAGTGCTCATTCAGTAAATGCACAGCTAAACAGATGTGTTTTGAGTCTGGATTTGAATGTGACTACTGTAGGAGCACATCTGATCTCCTCTGGAAGCTGGTTCCAGCTGCGGCTGGCATAATAGCTAAAAGCAGACTCTCCTTGCTTAGAGTGAACCCTTGGTATTTCTAACTGATGTGATTCTAATGATCTGAGTGATCTGTTGGGTTTATATTCAGTGAGCATATCTGCAATATATTGAGGTCCTAGCCCATTGAATGATTTATATACCAGTAATAATACTTTAAAGTCAATCCTAAATGTAACTGGGAGCCAGTGTAAAGACTTGAGGACTGGTGTGATATGTTCATATTTTCTGGTTCTGCTCAGAATCCTGGCGGCAGCGTTCTGTATGAGCTGCAACTGTCTCATGGTCTTTTTAGGAAGGCCAGTGAGGAGTCCATTACAGTAATCCACCCTGCTGGTGATGAAAGCATGCACAAGTTTCTCTAAGTCTTGACTTGACACAAAGCATCTAATTCTTGCAATATTTTTCAGATGATAGTATGCTGATTTAGTTATTGCTTTGACATGACTACTGAAACTAAGGTCTGACTCTAGAGACACACCAAGATTCCGGACTTGATTTTTAGTTGTTAGACCCCTAGCGTCAAGGTATGCATTCACCTTAAGAACTTCCTCTTTGTTTCCAAACGCAATGACTTCAGTTTTGTCTTTGTTTAACTGAAGAAAGTTTTGGCACATCCAACTGTTTACTTCATCAATGCATTGGCACTAGGAGTCAATTGGGCTGTAGTCGTTAGGCGATAGGGCTAAGTAGAGCTGTGTGTCGTCTGCATAGCTGTGGTAAGAGATGCGGTTCTTTCTCATTATTTGGCTCATTGGGAGCATATACAGGTTGAATAGGAGTGGTGCAAGAATTGAGCCTTGAGGGACTCCGCATGTCATGGATGTCCACTCAGACTTATGGTCTCCTATACTCACATAATAACCTCTCCCTTCTAAGTATGACCTGAACCATTTTAGGACTATCCCAGAAATATAGTTACGTTTGTAATTAAACAAAGTCAAAAACATTTTCAAATGACAAAGCGCAACTAATACCCAGATATCATTATTTTAAAATACAAAATCTACGGTTAATTTGCCTTTTTGTCGTAATGGTTCCTAGCTCCGGTGCAGCACTCTGGGTGGGACTGACTAAGTATTTGCCCATGGCACGTAGTCTGCATCCAGGAAACCTGTATCCGTCTTCACAATTAGGGAAAAGCTGCCATTTCAGTTCATGGAAGTAGGGACGTTGTGGCGCTGTACCATGTGCGGGACAATTAGCAATAGACAAAGAGCGCACTGCGCATTGCATACCTTGGCAAGTTGGAAATTTCGGCAATGCTGGCAGTTCACCCCAAGTAAACACTTGGCGTTAGGACTAGGGTGTGTCCTGTAAGGTAGTGGTGGGTGGGACACAGGCCACACCCTAGATTGCCAAAAAACGACAATAAAAAAAAAAGGTCAAATAAAATCCGAAATATAGTTACGTTTGTAATTAAACAAAGTCAAAAACATTTTCAAATGACAAAGCGCAACTAATAGCCATATATAATTATTTTATATCTGGGCACAGCTGGCAGTTCACCCCAAGTAAACACTTGGCGTTAGGACTAGGGTGTGTCCTGTAAGGTTGTGGTGGGTGGGACACAGGCCACACCCTAGATTGCCAAAAACGACAAACAATTCAAAAAATGAAAGGTCAAATAAAATCCGAAATATAGGCAAGGCAAGGCAAGGCAAGTTTATTTATATAGCACATTTCATACACGATGGTAATTCAAAGTGCTTTACATAGAAGAAATAAAAAAAAAATAATAAAAATAAAAAATAAAAAGAAATAACCATAATTAAAACAGTTTAGAATAAAGAAATTAAAATAATCAAAACAAATAAGAATAATTAAAACAGTTTAGATTAAAAAACTAAATAAAGTACAGTAAAAACAGTCGGACGAACAGTGGCACAGTGCTCATTCAGTAAATGCACAGCTAAACAGATGTGTTTTGAGTCTGGATTTGAATGTGACTACTGTAGGAGCACATCTGATCTCCTCTGGAAGCTGGTTCCAGCTGCGGCTGGCATAATAGCTAAAAGCAGACTCTCCTTGCTTAGAGTGAACCCTTGGTATTTCTAACTGATGTGATTCTAATGATCTGAGTGATCTGTTGGGTTTATATTCAGTGAGCATATCTGCAATATATTGAGGTCCTAGCCCATTGAATGATTTATATACCAGTAATAATACTTTAAAGTCAATCCTAAATGTAACTGGGAGCCAGTGTAAAGACTTGAGGACTGGTGTGATATGTTCATATTTTCTGGTTCTGCTCAGAATCCTGGCGGCAGCGTTCTGTATGAGCTGCAACTGTCTCATGGTCTTTTTAGGAAGGCCAGTGAGGAGTCCATTACAGTAATCCACCCTGCTGGTGATGAAAGCATGCACAAGTTTCTCTAAGTCTTGACTTGACACAAAGCATCTAATTCTTGCAATATTTTTCAGATGATAGTATGCTGATTTAGTTATTGCTTTGACATGACTACTGAAACTAAGGTCTGACTCTAGAGACACACCAAGATTCCGGACTTGATTTTTAGTTGTTAGACCCCTAGCGTCAAGGTATGCATTCACCTTAAGAACTTCCTCTTTGTTTCCAAACGCAATGACTTCAGTTTTGTCTTTGTTTAACTGAAGAAAGTTTTGGCACATCCAACTGTTTACTTCATCAATGCATTGGCACTAGGAGTCAATTGGGCTGTAGTCGTTAGGCGATAGGGCTAAGTAGAGCTGTGTGTCGTCTGCATAGCTGTGGTAAGAGATGCGGTTCTTTCTCATTATTTGGCTCATTGGGAGCATATACAGGTTGAATAGGAGTGGTGCAAGAATTGAGCCTTGAGGGACTCCGCATGTCATGGATGTCCACTCAGACTTATGGTCTCCTATACTCACATAATAACCTCTCCCTTCTAAGTATGACCTGAACCATTTTAGGACTATCCCAGAAATATAGTTACGTTTGTAATTAAACAAAGTCAAAAACATTTTCAAATGACAAAGCGCAACTAATACCCAGATATCATTATTTTAAAATACAAAATCTACGGTTAATTTGCCTTTTTGTCGTAATGGTTCCTAGCTCCGGTGCAGCACTCTGGGTGGGACTGACTAAGTATTTGCCCATGGCACGTAGTCTGCATCCAGGAAACCTGTATCCGTCTTCACAATTAGGGAAAAGCTGCCATTTCAGTTCATGGAAGTAGGGACGTTGTGGCGCTGTACCATGTGCGGGACAATTAGCAATAGACAAAGAGCGCACTGCGCATTGCATACCTTGGCAAGTTGGAAATTTCGGCAATGCTGGCAGTTCACCCCAAGTAAACACTTGGCGTTAGGACTAGGGTGTGTCCTGTAAGGTAGTGGTGGGTGGGACACAGGCCACACCCTAGATTGCCAAAAAACGACAATTAAAAAAAAAAGGTCAAATAAAATCCGAAATATAGTTACGTTTGTAATTAAACAAAGTCAAAAACATTTTCAAATGACAAAGCGCAACTAATAGCCATATATAATTATTTTATATCTGGGCACAGCTGGCAGTTCACCCCAAGTAAACACTTGGCGTTAGGACTAGGGTGTGTCCTGTAAGGTTGTGGTGGGTGGGACACAGGCCACACCCTAGACTGCCAAAAACGACAAACAATTCAAAAAATGAAAGGTCAAATAAAATCCGAAATATAGGCAAGGCAAGGCAAGGCAAGTTTATTTATATAGCACATTTCCTACACGATGGTAATTCAAAGTGCTTTACATAGAAGAAATAAAAAATAAAAAATAAAAAAAATAAATAAAAAGAAATAACCATAATTAAAACAGTTTAGAATAAAGAAATTTAAATAATCAAAACAAATAAGAATAATTAAAACAGTTTAGATTAAAAAACAAAATAAAGTACAGTAAAAACAGTCGGACGAACAGTGGCACAGTGCTCATTCAGTAAATGCACAGCTAAACAGATGTGTTTTGAGTCTGGATTTGAATATGACTACTGTAGGAGCACATCTGATCTCCTCTGGAAGCTGGTTCCAGCTGCGGCTGGCATAATAGCTAAAAGCAGACTCTCCTTGCTTAGAGTGAACCCTTGGTATTTCTAACTGATGTGATTCTAATGATCTGAGTGATCTGTTGGGTTTATATTCAGTGAGCATATCTGCAATATATTGAGGTCCTAGCCCATTGAATGATTTATATACCAGTAATAATACTTTAAAGTCAATCCTAAATGTAACTGGGAGCCAGTGTAAAGACTTGAGGACTGGTGTGATATGTTCATATTTTCTGGTTCTGCTCAGAATCCTGGCGGCAGCGTTCTGTATGAGCTGCAACTGTCTCATGGTCTTTTTAGGAAGGCCAGTGAGGAGTCCATTACAGTAATCCACCCTGCTGGTGATGAAAGCATGCACAAGTTTCTCTAAGTCTTGACTTGACACAAAGCATCTAATTCTTGCAATATTTTTCAGATGATAGTATGCTGATTTAGTTATTGCTTTGACATGACTACTGAAACTAAGGTCTGACTCTAGAGACACACCAAGATTCCGGACTTGATTTTTAGTTGTTAGACCCCTAGCGTCAAGGTATGCATTCACCTTAAGAACTTCCTCTTTGTTTCCAAACGCAATGACTTCAGTTTTGTCTTTGTTTAACTGAAGAAAGTTTTGGCACATCCAACTGTTTACTTCATCAATGCATTGGCACAAGGAGTCAATTGGGCTGTAGTCGTTAGGCGATAGGGCTAAGTAGAGCTGTGTGTCGTCTGCATAGCTGTGGTAAGAGATGCGGTTCTTTCTCATTATTTGGCTCATTGGGAGCATATACAGGTTGAATAGGAGTGGTGCAAGAATTGAGCCTTGAGGGACTCCGCATGTCATGGATGTCCACTCAGACTTATGGTCTCCTATACTCACATAATAACCTCTCCCTTCTAAGTATGACCTGAACCATTTTAGGACTATCCCAGAAATATAGTTACGTTTGTAATTAAACAAAGTCAAAAACATTTTCAAATGACAAAGCGCAACTAATACCCAGATATCATTATTTTAAAATACAAAATCTACGGTTAATTTGCCTTTTTGTCGTAATGGTTCCTAGCTCCGGTGCAGCACTCTGGGTGGGACTGACTAAGTATTTGCCCATGGCACGTAGTCTGCATCCAGGAAACCTGTATCCGTCTTCACAATTAGGGAAAAGCTGCCATTTCAGTTCATGGAAGTAGGGACGTTGTGGTGCTGTACCATGTGCGGGACAATTAGCAATAGACAAAGAGCGCACTGCGCATTGCATACCTTGGCAAGTTGGAAATTTCGGCAATGCTGGCAGTTCACCCCAAGTAAACACTTGGCGTTAGGACTAGGGTGTGTCCTGTAAGGTAGTGGTGGGTGGGACACAGGCCACACCCTAGATTGCCAAAAAATGACAATTTAAAAAAAAAGGTCAAATAAAATCCGAAATATAGTTACGTTTGTAATTAAACAAAGTCAAAAACATTTTCAAATGACAAAGCGCAACTAATAGCCATATATAATTATTTTATATCTGGGCACAGCTGGCAGTTCACCCCAAGTAAACACTTGGCGTTAGGACTAGGGTGTGTCCTGTAAGGTTGTGGTGGGTGGGACACAGGCCACACCCTAGATTGCCAAAAACGACAAACAATTCAAAAAATGAAAGGTCAAATAAAATCCGAAATATAGGCAAGGCAAGGCAAGGCAAGTTTATTTATATAGCACATTTCATACACGATGGTAATTCAAAGTGCTTTACATAGAAGAAATAAAAAATAAAAATAAAAAAAAAGAAATAAAAAAAAGAAATAACCATAATTAAAACAGTTTAGAATAAAGAAATTAAAATAATCAAAACAAATAAGAATAATTAAAACAGTTTAGATTAAAAAACAAAATAAAGTACAGTAAAAACAGTCGGACGAACAGTGGCACAGTGCTCATTCAGTAAATGCACAGCTAAACAGATGTGTTTTGAGTCTGGATTTGAATGTGACTACTGTAGGAGCACATCTGATCTCCTCTGGAAGCTGGTTCCAGCTGCGGCTGGCATAATAGCTAAAAGCAGACTCTCCTTGCTTAGAGTGAACCCTTGGTATTTCTAACTGATGTGATTCTAATGATCTGAGTGATCTGTTGGGTTTATATTCAGTGAGCATATCTGCAATATATTGAGGTCCTAGCCCATTGAATGATTTATATACCAGTAATAATACTTTAAAGTCAATCCTAAATGTAACTGGGAGCCAGTGTAAAGACTTGAGGACTGGTGTGATATGTTCATATTTTCTGGTTCTGCTCAGAATCCTGGCGGCAGCGTTCTGTATGAGCTGCAACTGTCTCATGGTCTTTTTAGGAAGGCCAGTGAGGAGTCCATTACAGTAATCCACCCTGCTGGTGATGAAAGCATGCACAAGTTTCTCTAAGTCTTGACTTGACACAAAGCATCTAATTCTTGCAATATTTTTCAGATGATAGTATGCTGATTTAGTTATTGCTTTGACATGACTACTGAAACTAAGGTCTGACTCTAGAGACACACCAATATTCCGGACTTGATTTTTAGTTGTTAGACCCCTAGCGTCAAGGTATGCATTCACCTTAAGAACTTCCTCTTTGTTTCCAAACGCAATGACTTCAGTTTTGTCTTTGTTTAACTGAAGAAAGTTTTGGCACATCCAACTGTTTACTTCATCAATGCATTGGCACTAGGAGTCAATTGGGCTGTAGTCGTTAGGCGATAGGGCTAAGTAGAGCTGTGTGTCGTCTGTATAGCTGTGGTAAGAGATGCGGTTCTTTCTCATTATTTGGCTCATTGGGAGCATATACAGGTTGAATAGGAGTGGTGCAAGAATTGAGCCTTGAGGGACTCCGCATGTCATGGATGTCCACTCAGACTTATGGTCTCCTATACTCACATAATAACCTCTCCCTTCTAAGTATGACCTGAACCATTTTAGGACTATCCCAGAAATATAGTTACGTTTTTAATTAAACAAAGTCAAAAATATTTTCAAATGACAAAGCGCAACTAATACCCAGATATCATTATTTTATATCTGGGCAGAGCTGGCAGTTTATCCCCAAGTAAACACTTGGCGTTAGGACTAGGGTGTGTCCTGTAAGGTAGTGGTGGGTGGGACACAGGCCACACCCTAGATTGCCAAAAAACGACAAACAATAAAAAAAAAAAAGAAAAAAAAAAGGGTGAAATAAAATCCGAAATATAGTTACGTTTGCAATTAAACAAAGTCAAACTCATTTTCAAATGACAAAGCGCAACTAATACCCATATATAATTGTTTTAAAATCCAAAATCTACGGTTAATTTGCCTTTTTGTCGTAATGGTTCCTAGCTCCGGTGCAGCACTCTGGGTGGGACTGACTAGGTATTTGCCCACGGCACGTAGTCTGCATCCAGGAAACCTGTATCCGTCTTCACAATTAGGGAAAAGCTGCCATTTCAGTTCAGGGAAGTAGGGACGTTGTGGTGCTGTACCATGTGCGGGACAATTAGCAATGGACAAAGAGCGCACTGCGCATTGCATACCTTGGCAAGTTGGAAATTTCGGCAATGCTGGCAGTTCACCCCAAGTAAACACTTGGCGTTAGGACTAGGGTGTGTCCTGTAAGGTAGTGGTGGGTGGGACACAGGCCACACCCCAGATTGCCAAAAAACGACAAACAATAAAAAAATAAAAAAATAAAAAAAAAGGGTGAAATAAAATCCGAAATATAGTTACGTTTGCAATTAAACAAAGTCAAACACATTTTCAAATGACAAAGCGCAACTAATACCCATATATAATTGTTTTAAAATCCAAAATCTACGGTTAATTTGCCTTTTTGTCGTAATGGTTCCTAGCTCCGGTGCAGCACTCTGGGTGGGACTGACTAGGTATTTGCCCATGGCACGTAGTCTGCATCCAGGAAACCTGTATCCGTCTTCACAATTAGGGAAAAGCTGCCATTTCAGTTCAGGGAAGTAGGGACGTTGTGGTGCTGTACCATGTGCGGGACAGTTAGCAATAGACAAAGAGCGCACTGCGCATTGCATACCTTGGCAAGTTGGAAATTTCGGCAATGCTGGCAGTTCACCCCAAGTAAACACTTGGCGTTAGGACTAGGGTGTGTCCTGTAAGGTAGTGGTGGGTGGGACACAGGCCACACCCTAGATTGCCAAAAAACGACAAACAATAAAAAAAAAAGAAAAAAAAAGGTCAAATAAAATCCGAAATATAGTTACGTTTGTAATTAAACAAAGTCAAACACATTTGCAAATGACAAAGCGCAACTAATACCCATATATAATAATTTTATATCTGGGCAGAGCTGGCAGTTCACCCCAAGTAAACACTTGGCGTTAGGACTAGGGTGTGTCCTGTAAGGTCGTGGTGGGTGGGACACAGGCCACACCCTAGATTGCCAAAAAACGACAAACGATAAAAAAAAAGGTCAAATAAAATCCGAAATATAGTTACGTTTGTAATCCATCCTTCGGATGAGACGTTAAACCGAGGTCCTGACTCTCTGTGGTCATTAAAAATCCCATGATGTCCTTCGAAAAAGAGTAGGGGTGTAACCCCGGCATCCTGGCCAAATTTGCCCCTTGGCCTCTGTCCATCATGGCCTCCTAATCATCCCTATATACTAATTGGCTTCATCACTCTGTCTCCTCTCCACCAATAAGCTGGTGTGTGGTGGGCGTTCTGGCGCAATATGGCTGCCGTCGCATCATCCAGGTGGATGCTGCACATTGGTGGTGGTTGAGGAGATTCCCCCCTACCATATGTGAAGCGCTTTGAGGTCCCAGAAAAAGCGCTATATAAATGTAACGAATTATTATTATTATTATTATTAATTAAACAAAATCAAAAACATTTTCAAATGACAAAGCGCAATTAATACCCAGATATAATTATTTTATATCTGGGCAGAGCTGGCAGTTCACCCCAAGTAAACACTTGGCGTTAGGACTAGGGTGTGTCCTGTAAGGTAGTGGTGGGTGGGACACAGGCCACACCCTAGATTGCCAAAAAACGACAATTAAAAAAAAAAAAGGTCAAATAAAATCCGAAATATAGTTACGTTTGTAATTAAACAAAGTCAAAAACATTTTCAAATGACAAAGCGCAATTAATACCCAGATATAATTATTTTATATCTGGGCAGAGCTGGCAGTTCACCCCAAGTAAACACTTGGCGTTAGGACTAGGGTGTGTCCTGTAAGGTTGTGGTGGGTGGGACACAGGCCACACCCTAGATTGCCAAAAACGACAAACAATTCAAAAAATGAAAGGTCAAATAAAATCCGAAATATAGGCAAGGCAAGGCAAGGCAAGTTTATTTATATAGCACATTTCATACACAATGGTAATTCAAAGTGCTTTACATAGAAGAAATAAAAATAAAAAAATAAAAATAAAAAATAAAAAGAAATAACCATAATTAAAACAGTTTAGAATAAAGAAATTAAAATAATCAAAACAAATAAGAATAATTAAAACAGTTTAGATTAAAAAACAAAATAAAGTACAGTAAAAACAGTCGGACGAACAGTGGCACAGTGCTCATTCAGTAAATGCACAGCTAAACAGATGTGTTTTGAGTCTGGATTTGAATGTGACTACTGTAGGAGCACATCTGATCTCCTCTGGAAGCTGGTTCCAGCTGCGGCTGGCATAATAGCTAAAAGCAGACTCTCCTTGCTTAGAGTGAACCCTTGGTATTTCTAACTGATGTGATCCTAATGATCTGAGTGATCTGTTGGGTTTATATTCAGTGAGCATATCGGCAATATATTGAGGTCCTAGCCCATTGAATGATTTATATACCAGTAATAATACTTTAAAGTCAATCCTAAATGTAACTGGGAGCCAGTGTAAAGACTTGAGGACTGGTGTGATATGTTCATATTTTCTGGTTCTGCTCAGAATCCTGGCGGCAGCGTTCTGTATGAGCTGCAACTGTCTCATGGTCTTTTTAGGAAGGCCAGTGAGTAGTCCATTACAGTAATCCACCCTGCTGGTGATGAAAGCATGCACAAGTTTCTCTAAGTCTTGACTTGACACAAAGCATCTAATTCTTGCAATATTTTTCAGATGATAGTATGCTGATTTAGTTATTGCTTTGACATGACTACTGAAACTAAGGTCTGACTCTAGAGACACACCAAGATTCCGGACTTGATTTTTAGTTGTTAGACCCCTAGCGTCAAGGTATGCATTCACCTTAAGAACTTCCTCTTTGTTTCCAAACGCAATGACTTCAGTTTTGTCTTTGTTTAACTGAAGAAAGTTTTGGCACATCCAACTGTTTACTTCATCAATGCTTTGGCACTAGGAGTCAATTGGGCTGTAGTCGTTAGGCGATAGGGCTAAGTAGAGCTGTGTGTCGTCTGCATAGCTGTGGTAAGAGATGCGGTTCTTTCTCATTATTTGGCTCATTGGGAGCATATACAGGTTGAATAGGAGTGGTGCAAGAATTGAGCCTTGAGGGACTCCGCATGTCATGGATGTCCACTCAGACTTATGGTCTCCTATACTCACATAATAACCTCTCCCTTCTAAGTATGACCTGAACCATTTTAGGACTATCCCAGAAATATAGTTACGTTTGTAATTAAACAAAGTCAAAAACATTTTCAAATGACAAAGCGCAACTAATACCCAGATATCATTATTTTATATCTGGGCAGAGCTGGCAGTTTATCCCCAAGTAAACACTTGGCGTTAGGACTAGGGTGTGTCCTGTAAGGTAGTGGTGGGTGGGACACAGGCCACACCCTAGATTGCCAAAAAACGACAAACAATAAAAAAAAAAAAAAAAAAAAAAAAGGGTGAAATACAATCCGAAATATAGTTACGTTTGCAATTAAACAAAGTCAAACACATTTTCAAATGACAAAGCGCAACTAATACCCATATATAATTGTTTTAAAATTCAAAATCTACGGTTAATTTGCCTTTTTGTCGTAATGGTTCCTAGCTCCGGTGCAGCACTCTGGGTGGGACTGACTAGGTATTTGCCCATGGCACGTAGTCTGCATCCAGGAAACCTGTATCCGTCTTCACAATTAGGGAAAAGCTGCCATTTCAGTTCAGGGAAGTAGGGACGTTGTGGTGCTGTACCATGTGCGGGACAGTTAGCAATAGACAAAGAGCGCACTGCGCATTGCATACCTTGGCAAGTTGGAAATTTCGGCAATGCTGGCAGTTCACCCCAAGTAAACACTTGGCGTTAGGACTAGGGTGTGTCCTGTAAGGTAGTGGTGGGTGGGACACAGGCCACACCCTAGATTGCCAAAAAACGACAAACAATAAAAAAAAAAGAAAAAAAAAGGTCAAATAAAATCCGAAATATAGTTACGTTTGTAATTAAACAAAGTCAAACACATTTGCAAATGACAAAGCGCAACTAATACCCATATATAATAATTTTATATCTGGGCAGAGCTGGCAGTTCACCCCAAGTAAACACTTGGCGTTAGGACTAGGGTGTGTCCTGTAAGGTCGTGGTGGGTGGGACACAGGCCACACCCTAGATTGCCAAAAAACGACAAACGATAAAAAAAAAGGTCAAATAAAATCCGAAATATAGTTACGTTTGTAATCCATCCTTCGGATGAGACGTTAAACCGAGGTCCTGACTCTCTGTGGTCATTAAAAATCCCATGATGTCCTTCGAAAAAGAGTAGGGGTGTAACCCCGGCATCCTGGCCAAATTTGCCCCTTGGCCTCTGTCCATCATGGCCTCCTAATCATCCCTATATACTAATTGGCTTCATCACTCTGTCTCCTCTCCACCAATAAGCTGGTGTGTGGTGGGCGTTCTGGCGCAATATGGCTGCCGTCGCATCATCCAGGTGGATGCTGCACATTGGTGGTGGTTGAGGAGATTCCCCCCTACCATATGTGAAGCGCTTTGAGGTCCCAGAAAAAGCGCTATATAAATGTAACGAATTATTATTATTATTATTATTAATTAAACAAAATCAAAAACATTTTCAAATGACAAAGCGCAATTAATACCCAGATATAATTATTTTATATCTGGGCAGAGCTGGCAGTTCACCCCAAGTAAACACTTGGCGTTAGGACTAGGGTGTGTCCTGTAAGGTAGTGGTGGGTGGGACACAGGCCACACCCTAGATTGCCAAAAAACGACAATTAAAAAAAAAAAAGGTCAAATAAAATCCGAAATATAGTTACGTTTGTAATTAAACAAAGTCAAAAACATTTTCAAATGACAAAGCGCAATTAATACCCAGATATAATTATTTTATATCTGGGCAGAGCTGGCAGTTCACCCCAAGTAAACACTTGGCGTTAGGACTAGGGTGTGTCCTGTAAGGTTGTGGTGGGTGGGACACAGGCCACACCCTAGATTGCCAAAAACGACAAACAATTCAAAAAATGAAAGGTCAAATAAAATCCGAAATATAGGCAAGGCAAGGCAAGGCAAGTTTATTTATATAGCACATTTCATACACAATGGTAATTCAAAGTGCTTTACATAGAAGAAATAAAAATAAAAAAATAAAAATAAAAAATAAAAATAAATAACCATAATTAAAACAGTTTAGAATAAAGAAATTAAAATAATCAAAACAAATAAGAATAATTAAAACAGTTTAGATTAAAAAACAAAATAAAGTACAGTAAAAACAGTCGGACGAACAGTGGCACAGTGCTCATTCAGTAAATGCACAGCTAAACAGATGTGTTTTGAGTCTGGATTTGAATGTGACTACTGTAGGAGCACATCTGATCTCCTCTGGAAGCTGGTTCCAGCTGCGGCTGGCATAATAGCTAAAACCAGACTCTCCTTGCTTAGAGTGAACCCTTGGTATTTCTAACTGATGTGATCCTAATGATCTGAGTGATCTGTTGGGTTTATATTCAGTGAGCATATCGGCAATATATTGAGGTCCTAGCCCATTGAATGATTTATATACCAGTAATAATACTTTAAAGTCAATCCTAAATGTAACTGGGAGCCAGTGTAAAGACTTGAGGACTGGTGTGATATGTTCATATTTTCTGGTTCTGCTCAGAATCCTGGCGGCAGCGTTCTGTATGAGCTGCAACTGTCTCATGGTCTTTTTAGGAAGGCCAGTGAGGAGTCCATTACAGTAATCCACCCTGCTGGTGATGAAAGCATGCACAAGTTTCTCTAAGTCTTGACTTGACACAAAGCATCTAATTCTTGCAATATTTTTCAGATGATAGTATGCTGATTTAGTTATTGCTTTGACATGACTACTGAAACTAAGGTCTGACTCTAGAGACACACCAAGATTCCGGACTTGATTTTTAGTTGTTAGACCCCTAGCGTCAAGGTATGCATTCACCTTAAGAACTTCCTCTTTGTTTCCAAACGCAATGACTTCAGTTTTGTCTTTGTTTAACTGAAGAAAGTTTTGGCACATCCAACTGTTTACTTCATCAATGCATTGGCACTAGGAGTCAATTGGGCTGTAGTCGTTAGGCGATAGGGCTAAGTAGAGCTGTGTGTCGTCTGCATAGCTGTGGTAAGAGATGCGGTTCTTTCTCATTATTTGGCTCATTGGGAGCATATACAGGTTGAATAGGAGTGGTGCAAGAATTGAGCCTTGAGGGACTCCGCATGTCATGGATGTCCACTCAGACTTATGGTCTCCTATACTCACATAATAACCTCTCCCTTCTAAGTATGACCTGAACCATTTTAGGACTATCCCAGAAATATAGTTACGTTTGTAATTAAACAAAGTCAAAAACATTTTCAAATGACAAAGCGCAACTAATACCCAGATATCATTATTTTAAAATACAAAATCTACGGTTAATTTGCCTTTTTGTCGTAATGGTTCCTAGCTCCGGTGCAGCACTCTGGGTGGGACTGACTAAGTATTTGCCCATGGCACGTAGTCTGCATCCAGGAAACCTGTATCCGTCTTCACAATTAGGGAAAAGCTGCCATTTCAGTTCATGGAAGTAGGGACGTTGTGGTGCTGTACCATGTGCGGGACAATTAGCAATAGACAAAGAGCGCACTGCGCATTGCATACCTTGGCAAGTTGGAAATTTCGGCAATGCTGTCAGTTCACCCCAAGTAAACACTTGGCGTTAGGACTAGGGTGTGTCCTGTAAGGTAGTGGTGGGTGGGACACAGGCCACACCCTAGATTGCCAAAAAACGACAATTTAAAAAAAAAGGTCAAATAAAATCCGAAATATAGTTACGTTTGTAATTAAACAAAGTCAAAAACATTTTCAAATGACAAAGCGCAATTAATACCCAGATATAATTATTTTATATCTGGGCAGAGCTGGCAGTTCACCCCAAGTAAACACTTGGCGTTAGGACTAGGGTGTGTCCTGTAAGGTAGTGGTGGGTGGGACACAGGCCACACCCTAGATTGCCAAAAAACGACAATTAAAAAAAAAAAGGTCAAATAAAATCCGAAATATAGTTACGTTTGTAATTAAACAAAGTCAAAAACATTTTCAAATGACAAAGCGCTATTAATACCCAGATATAATTATTTTATATCTGGGCAGAGCTGGCAGTTCACCCCAAGTAAACACTTGGCGTTAGGACTAGGGTGTGTCCTGTAAGGTTGTGGTGGGTGGGACACAGGCCACACCCTAGATTGACAAAAACGACAAACAATCCAAAAAATGAAAGGTCAAATAAAATCCGAAATATAGTTACGTTTGTAATTAAACAAAGTCAAAAACATTTTCAAATGACAAAGCGCAACTAATACCCAGATATCTTTATTTTATATCTGGGCAGAGCTGGCAGTTCACCCCAAGTAAACACTTGGCGTTAGGACTAGGGTGTGTCCTGTAAGGTCGTGGTGGGTGGGACACAGGCCACACCCTAGATTGCCAAAAAACGACAAACAATAAAAAAAAAAAAAAAAAAAAAAAAATGGTGAAATAAAATCCGAAATATAGTTACGTTTGCAATTAAACAAAGTCAAACACATTTTCAAATGACAAAGCGCAACTAATACCCATATATAATTGTTTTAAAATCCAAAATCTACGGTTAATTTGCCTTTTTGTCGTAATGGTTCCTAGCTCCGGTGCATCACTCTGGGTGGGACTGACTAAGTATTTGCCCATGGCACGTAGTCTGCATCCAGGAAACCTGTATCCGTCTTCACAATTAGGGAAAAGCTGCCATTTCAGTTCAGGGAAGTAGGGACGTTGTGGTGCTGTACCATGTGCGGAACAATTAGCAATGGACAAAGAGCGCACTGCGCATTGCATACCTTGGCAAGTTGGAAATTTCGGCAATGCTGGCAGTTCACCCCAAGTAAACACTTGGCGTTAGGACTAGGGTGTGTCCTGTAAGGTAGTGGTGGGTGGGACACAGGCCACACCCTAGATTGCCAAAAAACGACAAACAATAAAAAAAAAAGAAAAAAAAAAGGTCAAATAAAATCCGAAATATAGTTACGTTTGTAATTAAACAAAGTCAAACACATTTTCAAATGACAGAGCGCAACTAATACCCATATATAATTATTTTATATCTGGGCAGAGCTGGCAGTTCACCCCAAGTAAACACTTGGCGTTAGGACTAGGGTGTGTCCTGTAAGGTCGTGGTGGGTGGGACACAGGCCACACCCTATATTGCCAAAAAACGACAGACAATAAAAAAAAAGAAAAAAAAAAAGGTCAAATAAAATCCGAAATATAGTTACGTTTGTAATCCGTCCTTCGGATTAGACGTTAAACCGAGGTCCTGACTCTCTGTGGTCATTAAAAATCCCATGATGTCCTTCGAAAAAGAGTAGAGGTGTAACCCCGGCATCCTGGCCAAATTTGCCCCTTGGCCTCTGTCCATCATGGCCTCCTAATCATCCCTATATACTAATTGGCTTCATCACTCTGTCTCCTCTCCACCAATAAGCTGGTGTGTGGTGGGCGTTCTGGCGCAATATGGCTGCCGTCGCATCATCCAGGTGGATGCTGCACATTGGTGGTGGTTGAGGAGATTCCCCCCTACCATATGTGAAGCGCTTTGAGGTCCCAGAAAAAGCGCTATATAAATGTAACGAATTATTATTATTATTATTATTATTAATTAAACAAAATCAAAAACATTTTCAAATGACAAAGCGCAACTAATAGCCATATATAATTATTTTATATCTGGGCACAGCTGGCAGTTCACCCCAAGTAAACACTTGGCGTTAGGACTAGGGTGTGTCCTGTAAGGTCGTGGTGGGTGGGACACAGGCCACACCCTAGATTGCCAAAAAACGACAAACAATTCAAAAAGAAAAAAAAAGGGTCAAATAAAATCCGAAATATAGTTATGTTTGCAATTAAACAAAGTCAAAAACATTTTCAAATGACAAAGCGCAACTAATACCCAGATATAATTGTTTTAAAATACAAAATCTACGGTTAATTTGCCTTTTTGTCGTAATGGTTCCTAGCTCCGGTGCAGCACTCTGGGTGGGACTGACTAAGTATTTGCCCATGGCACGTAGTCTGCATCCAGGAAACCTGTATCCGTCTTCACAATTAGGGAAAAGCTGCCATTTCAGTTCATGGAAGTAGGGACGTTGTGGTGCTGTACCATGTGCGGGACAATTAGCAATAGACAAAGAGCGCACTGCGCATTGCATACCTTGGCAAGTTGGAAATTTCGGCAATGCTGGCAGTTCACCCCAAGTAAACACTTGGCGTTAGGACTAGGGTGTGTCCTGTAAGGTAGTGGTGGGTGGGACACAGGCCACACCCTAGATTGCCAAAAAACGACAATTTAAAAAAAAAGGTCAAATAAAATCCGAAATATAGTTACGTTTGTAATTAAACAAAGTCAAAAACATTTTCAAATGACAAAGCGCAACTAATAGCCATATATAATTATTTTATATCTGGGCACAGCTGGCAGTTCACCCCAAGTAAACACTTGGCGTTAGGACTAGGGTGTGTCCTGTAAGGTTGTGGTGGGTGGGGCACAGGCCACACCCTAGATTGCCAAAAACGACAAACAATTCAAAAAATGAAAGGTCAAATAAAATCCGAAATATAGGCAAGGCAAGGCAAGGCAAGTTTATTTATATAGCACATTTCATACACAATGGTAATTCAAAGTGCTTTACATAGAAGAAAAAAATAAAATAAATAAATAAATAAATAAAAAGAAATAACCATAATTAAAACAGTTTAGAATAAAGAAATTAAAATAATCAAAACAAATAAGAATAATTAAAACAGTTTAGATTAAAAAACAAAATAAAGTACAGTAAAAACAGTCGGACGAACAGTGGCACAGTGCTCATTCAGTAAATGCACAGCTAAACAGATGTGTTTTGAGTCTGGATTTGAATGTGACTACTGTAGGAGCACATCTGATCTCCTCTGGAAGCTGGTTCCAGCTGCGGCTGGCATAATAGCTAAAAGCAGACTCTCCTTGCTTAGAGTGAACCCTTGGTATTTCTAACTGATGTGATCCTAATGATCTGAGTGATCTGTTGGGTTTATATTCAGTGAGCATATCTGCAATATATTGAGGTCCTAGCCCATTGAATGATTTATATACCAGTAATAATACTTTAAAGTCAATCCTAAATGTAACTGGGAGCCAGTGTAAAGACTTGAGGACTGGTGTGATATGTTCATATTTTCTGGTTCTGCTCAGAATCCTGGCGGCAGCGTTCTGTATGAGCTGCAACTGTCTCATGGTCTTTTTAGGAAGGCCAGTGAGGAGTCCATTACAGTAATCCACCCTGCTGGTGATGAAAGCATGCACAAGTTTCTCTAAGTCTTGACTTGACACAAAGCATCTAATTCTTGCAATATTTTTCAGATGATAGTATGCTGATTTAGTTATTGCTTTGACATGACTACTGAAACTAAGGTCTGACTCTAGAGACACACCAAGATTCCGGACTTGATTTTTAGTTGTTAGACCCCTAGCGTCAAGGTATGCATTCACCTTAAGAACTTCCTCTTTGTTTCCAAACGCAATGACTTCAGTTTTGTCTTTGTTTAACTGAAGAAAGTTTTGGCACATCCAACTGTTTACTTCATCAATGCATTGGCACTAGGAGTCAATTGGGCTGTAGTCGTTAGGCGATAGGGCTAAGTAGAGCTGTGTGTCGTCTGCATAGCTGTGGTAAGAGATGCGGTTCTTTCTCATTATTTGGCTCATTGGGAGCATATACAGGTTGAATAGGAGTGGTGCAAGAATTGAGCCTTGAGGGACTCCGCATGTCATGGATGTCCACTCAGACTTATGGTCTCCTATACTCACATAATAACCTCTCCCTTCTAAGTATGACCTGAACCATTTTAGGACTATCCCAGAAATATAGTTACGTTTGTAATTAAACAAAGTCAAAAACATTTTCAAATGACAAAGCGCAACTAATACCCAGATATCATTATTTTATATCTGGGCAGAGCTGGCAGTTTATCCCCAAGTAAACACTTGGCGTTAGGACTAGGGTGTGTCCTGTAAGGTAGTGGTGGGTGGGACACAGGCCACACCCTAGATTGCCAAAAAACGACAAACAATAAAAAAAAAAAAAGAAAAAAAAAAAGAAAAAAAAAAAGGGTGAAATAAAATCCGAAATATAGTTACGTTTGCAATTAAACAAAGTCAAACACATTTTCAAATGACAAAGCACAACTAATACCCATATATAATTGTTTTAAAATCCAAAATCTACGGTTAATTTGCCTTTTTGTCGTAATGGTTCCTAGCTCCGGTGCAGCACTCTGGGTGGGACTGACTAGGTATTTGCCCACGGCACGTAGTCTGCATCCAGGAAACCTGTATCCGTCTTCACAATTAGGGAAAAGCTGCCATTTCAGTTCAGGGAAGTAGGGACGTTGTGGTGCTGTACCATGTGCGGGACAATTAGCAATGAACAAAGAGCGCACTGCGCATTGCATACCTTGGCAAGTTGGAAATTTCGGCAATGCTGGCAGTTCACCCCAAGTAAACACTTGGCGTTAGGACTAGGGTGTGTCCTGTAAGGTAGTGGTGGGTGGGACACAGGCCACACCCTAGATTGCCAAAAAACGACAAACAATAAAAAAAAAAAAAAAAAAAAGGGTGAAATAAAATCCGAAATATAGTTACGTTTGCAATTAAACAAAGTCAAACACATTTTCAAATGACAAAGCGCAACTAATACCCATATATAATTGTTTTAAAATCCAAAATCTACGGTTAATTTGCCTTTTTGTCGTAATGGTTCCTGGCTCCGGTGCAGCACTCTGGGTGGGACTGACTAGGTATTTGCCCATGGCACGTAGTCTGCATCCAGGAAACCTGTATCCGTCTTCACAATTAGGGAAAAGCTGCCATTTCAGTTCAGGGAAGTAGGGACGTTGTGGTGCTGTACCATGTGCGGGACAGTTAGCAATAGACAAAGAGCGCACTGCGCATTGCATACCTTGGCAAGTTGGAAATTTCGGCAATGCTGGCAGTTCACCCCAAGTAAACACTTGGCGTTAGGACTAGGGTGTGTCCTGTAAGGTAGTGGTGGGTGGGACACAGGCCACACCCTAGATTGCCAAAAAATGACAATTAAAAAAAAAAGGTCAAATAAAATCCGAAATATAGTTACGTTTGTAATTAAACAAAGTCAAAAACATTTTCAAATGACAAAGCGCAACTAATAGCCATATATAATTATTTTATATCTGGGCACAGCTGGCAGTTCACCCCAAGTAAACACTTGGCGTTAGGACTAGGGTGTGTCCTGTAAGGTTGTGGTGGGTGGGACACAGGCCACACCCTAGATTGCCAAAAACGACAAACAATTCAAAAAATTAAAGGTCAAATAAAATCCGAAATATAGGCAAGGCAAGGCAAGTTTATTTATATAGCACATTTCATACACAATGGTAATTCAAAGTGCTTTACATAGAAGAAATAAAAATAAAAAAATAAAAATAAAAAATAAAAAGAAATAACCATAATTAAAACAGTTTAGAATAAAGAAATTAAAATAATCAAAACAAATAAGAATAATTAAAACAGTTTAGATTAAAAAAACAAAATAAAGTACAGTAAAAACAGTCGGACGAACAGTGGCACAGTGCTCATTCAGTAAATGCACAGCTAAACAGATGTGTTTTAAATCTGGATTTGAATGTGACTACTGTAGGAGCACATCTGATCTCCTCTGGAAGCTGGTTCCAGCTGCGGCTGGCATAATAGCTAAAAGCAGACTCTCCTTGCTTAGAGTGAACCCTTGGTATTTCTAACTGATGTGATCCTAATGATCTGAGTGATCTGTTGGGTTTATATTCAGTGAGCATATCTGCAATATATTGAGGTCCTAGCCCATTGAATGATTTATATACCAGTAATAATACTTTAAAGTCAATCCTAAATGTAACTGGGAGCCAGTGTAAAGACTTGAGGACTGGTGTGATATGTTCATATTTTCTGGTTCTGCTCAGAATCCTGGCGGCAGCGTTCTGTATGAGCTGCAACTGTCTCATGGTCTTTTTAGGAAGGCCAGTGAGGAGTCCATTACAGTAATCCACCCTGCTGGTGATGAAAGCATGCACAAGTTTCTCTAAGTCTTGACTTGACACAAAGCATCTAATTCTTGCAATATTTTTCAGATGATAGTATGCTGATTTAGTTATTGCTTTGACATGACTACTGAAACTAAGGTCTGACTCTAGAGACACACCAAGATTCCGGACTTGATTTTTAGTTGTTAGACCCCTAGCGTCAAGGTATGCATTCACCTTAAGAACTTCCTCTTTGTTTCCAAACGCAATGACTTCAGTTTTGTCTTTGTTTAACTGAAGAAAGTTTTGGCACATCCAACTGTTTACTTCATCAATGCATTGGCACTAGGAGTCAATTGGGCTGTAGTCGTTAGGCGATAGGGCTAAGTAGAGCTGTGTGTCGTCTGCATAGCTGTGGTAAGAGATGCGGTTCTTTCTCATTATTTGGCTCATTGGGAGCATATACAGGTTGAATAGGAGTGGTGCAAGAATTGAGCCTTGAGGGACTCCGTATGTCATGGATGTCCACTCAGACTTATGGTCTCCTATACTCACATAATAACCTCTCCCTTCTAAGTATGACCTGAACCATTTTAGGACTATCCCAGAAATATAGTTACGTTTGTAATTAAACAAAGTCAAAAACATTTTCAAATGACAAAGCGCAACTAATACCCAGATATCATTATTTTAAAATACAAAATCTACGGTTAATTTGCCTTTTTGTCGTAATGGTTCCTAGCTCCGGTGCAGCACTCTGGGTGGGACTGACTAAGTATTTGCCCATGGCACGTAGTCTGCATCCAGGAAACCTGTATCCGTCTTCACAATTAGGGAAAAGCTGCCATTTCAGTTCATGGAAGTAGGGACGTTGTGGTGCTGTACCATGTGCGGGACAATTAGCAATAGACAAAGAGCGCACTGCGCATTGCATACCTTGGCAAGTTGGAAATTTCGGCAATGCTGGCAGTTCACCCCAAGTAAACACTTGGCGTAAGGACTAGGGTGTGTCCTGTAAGGTAGTGGTGGGTGGGACACAGGCCACACCCTAGATTGCCAAAAAACGACAATTTAAAAAAAAGGTCAAATAAAATCCGAAATATAGTTACGTTTGTAATTAAACAAAGTCAAAAACATTTCCAAATGACAAAGCGCAACTAATAGCCATATATAATTATTTTATATCTGGGCACAGCTGGCAGTTCACCCCAAGTAAACACTTGGCGTTAGGACTAGGGTGTGTCCTGTAAGGTTGTGGTGGGTGGGACACAGGCCACACCCTAGATTGCCAAAAACGACAAACAATTCAAAAAAATGAAAGGTCAAATAAAATCCGAAATATAGGCAAGGCAAGGCAAGGCAAGTTTATTTATATAGCACATTTCATACACAATGGTAATTCAAAGTGCTTTACATAGAAGAAATAAAAATAAAAAAATAAAAAAAAAAAATAAAAAGAAATAACTATAATTAAAACAGTTTAGAATAAAGAAATTAAAATAATCAAAACAAATAAGAATAATTAAAACAGTTTAGATTAAAAAACAAAATAAAGTACAGTAAAAACAGTCGGACGAACAGTGGCACAGTGCTCATTCAGTAAATGCACAGCTAAACAGATGTGTTTTGAGTCTGGATTTGAATGTGACTACTGTAGGAGCACATCTGATCTCCTCTGGAAGCTGGTTCCAGCTGCGGCTGGCATAATAGCTAAAAGCAGACTCTCCTTGCTTAGAGTGAACCCTTGGTATTTCTAACTGATGTGATCCTAATGATCTGAGTGATCTGTTGGGTTTATATTCAGTGAGCATATCTGCAATATATTGAGGTCCTAGCCCATTGAATGATTTATATACCAGTAATAATACTTTAAAGTCAATCCTAAATGTAACTGGGAGCCAGTGTAAAGACTTGAGGACTGGTGTGATATGTTCATATTTTCTGGTTCTGCTCAGAATCCTGGCGGCAGCGTTCTGTATGAGCTGCAACTGTCTCATGGTCTTTTTAGGAAGGCCAGTGAGGAGTCCATTACAGTAATCCACCCTGCTGGTGATGAAAGCATGCACAAGTTTCTCTAAGTCTTGACTTGACACAAAGCATCTAATTCTTGCAATATTTTTCAAATGATAGTATGCTGATTTAGTTATTGCTTTGACATGACTACTGAAACTAAGGTCTGACTCTAGAGACACACCAAGATTCCGGACTTGATTTTTAGTTGTTAGACCCCTAGCGTCAAGGTATGCATTCACCTTAAGAACTTCCTCTTTGTTTCCAAACGCAATGACTTCAGTTTTGTCTTTGTTTAACTGAAGAAAGTTTTGGCACATCCAACTGTTTACTTCATCAATGCATTGGCACTAGGAGTCAATTGGGCTGTAGTCGTTAGGCGATAGGGCTAAGTAGAGCTGTGTGTCGTCTGCATAGCTGTGGTAAGAGATGCGGTTCTTTCTCATTATTTGGCTCATTGGGAGCATATACAGGTTGAATAGGAGTGGTGCAAGAATTGAGCCTTGAGGGACTCCGCATGTCATGGATGTCCACTCAGACTTATGGTCTCCTATACTCACATAATAACCTCTCCCTTCTAAGTATGACCTGAACCATTTTAGGACTATCCCAGAAATATAGTTACGTTTGTAATTAAACAAAGTCAAAAACATTTTCAAATGACAAAGCGCAACTAATACCCAGATATCATTATTTTATATCTGGGCAGAGCTGGCAGTTTATCCCCAAGTAAACACTTGGCGTTAGGACTAGGGTGTGTCCTGTAAGGTAGTGGTGGGTGGGACACAGGCCACACCCTAGATTGCCAAAAAACGACAAACAATAAAAAAAAAAAAGAAAAAAAAAAAGGGTGAAATAAAATCCGAAATATAGTTACGTTTGCAATTAAACAAAGTCAAACACATTTTCAAATGACAAAGCGCAACTAATAGCCATATATAATTGTTTTAAAATCCAAAATCTACGGTTAATTTGCCTTTTTGTCGTAATGGTTCCTAGCTCCGGTGCAGCACTCTGGGTGGGACTGACTAGGTATTTGCCCACGGCACGTAGTCTGCATCCAGGAAACCTGTATCCGTCTTCACAATTAGGGAAAAGCTGCCATTTCAGTTCAGGGAAGTAGGGACGTTGTGGTGCTGTACCATGTGCGGGACAATTAGCAATGGACAAAGAGCGCACTGCGCATTGCATACCTTGGCAAGTTGGAAATTTCGGCAATGCTGGCAGTTCACCCCAAGTAAACACTTGGCGTTAGGACTAGGGTGTGTCCTGTAAGGTAGTGGTGGGTGGGACACAGGCCACACCCTAGATTGCCAAAAAACGACAAACAATAAAAAAAAAAAAAAAAAAAAGGGTGAAATAAAATCCGAAATATAGTTACGTTTGCAATTAAACAAAGTCAAACACATTTTCAAATGACAAAGCGCAACTAATACCCATATATAATTGTTTTAAAATCCAAAATCTACGGTTAATTTGCCTTTTTGTCGTAATGGTTCCTAGCTCCGGTGCAGCACTCTGGGTGGGACTGACTAGGTATTTGCCCATGGCACGTAGTCTGCATCCAGGAAACCTGTATCCGTCTTCACAATTAGGGAAAAGCTGCCATTTCAGTTCAGGGAAGTAGGGACGTTGTGGTGCTGTACCATGTGCGGGACAGTTAGCAATAGACAAAGAGCGCACTGCGCATTGCATACCTTGGCAAGTTGGAAATTTCGGCAATGCTGGCAGTTCACCCCAAGTAAACACTTGGCGTTAGGACTAGGGTGTGTCCTGTAAGGTAGTGGTGGGTGGGACACAGGCCACACCCTAGATTGCCAAAAAACGACAATTTAAAAAAAAAGGTCAAATAAAATCCGAAATATAGTTACGTTTGTAATTAAACAAAGTCAAAAACATTTTCAAATGACAAAGCGCAACTAATAGCCATATATAATTATTTTATATCTGGGCACAGCTGGCAGTTCACCCCAAGTAAACACTTGGCGTTAGGACTAGGGTGTGTCCTGTAAGGTTGTGGTGGGTGGGACACAGGCCACACCCTAGATTGCCAAAAACGACAAACAATCCAAAAAATGAAAGGTCAAATAAAATCCGAAATATAGTTACGTTTGTAATTAAACAAAGTCAAAAACATTTTCAAATGACAAAGCGCAACTAATACCCAGATATCTTTATTTTATATCTGGGCAGAGCTGGCAGTTCACCCCAAGTAAACACTTGGCGTTAGGACTAGGGTGTGTCATGTAAGGTCGTGGTGGGTGGGACACAGGCCACACCCTAGATTGCCAAAAAACGACAAACAATTCAAAAAGAAAAAAGAAAAAAAAAGGGTCAAATAAAATCCGAAATATAGTTACGTTTGCAATTAAACAAAGTCAAAAACATTTTCAAATGACAAAGCACAAATAATACCCAGATATAATTGTTTTAAATTACAAAATCTACGGTTAAATTGCCTTTTTGTCGTAATGGTTCCTAGCTCCGGTGCAGCACTCTGGGTGGGACTGACTAGGTATTTGCCCATGGCACGTAGTCTGCATCCAGGAAACCTGTATCCGTCTTCACAATTAGGGAAAAGCTGCCACTTCAGTTCATGGAAGTAGGGACGTTGTGGTGCTGTACCATGTGCGGGACAATTAGCAATAGAAAAAGAGCGAACTGCGCATTGCATACCTTGGCAAGTTGGAAATTTCGGCAATGCTGGCAGTTCACCCCAAGTAAACACTTGGCGTTAGGACTAGGGTGTGTCCTGTAAGGTAGTGGTGGGTGGGACACAGGCCACACCCTAGATTGCCAAAAAACGACAAACAATAAAAAATAAAATAAAAAAAAAGGGTGAAATAAAATCCGAAATATAGTTACGTTTCCAATTAAACAAAGTCAAACACATTTTCAAATGACAAAGCGCAACTAATACCCATATATAATTGTTTTAAAATCCAAAATCTACGGTTAATTTGCCTTTTTGTCGTAATGGTTCCTAGCTCCGGTGCATCACTCTGGGTGGGACTGACTAGGTATTTGCCCATGGCACGTAGTCTGCATCCAGGAAACCTGTATCCGTCTTCACAATTAGGGAAAAGCTGCCATTTCAGTTCAGGGAAGTAGGGACGTTGTGGTGCTGTACCATGTGCGGGACAATTAGCAATGGACAAAGAGCGCACTGCGCATTGCATACCTTGGCAAGTTGGAAATTTCGGCAATGCTGGCAGTTCACCCCAAGTAAACACTTGGCGTTAGGACTAGGGTGTGTCCTGTAAGGTAGTGGTGGGTGGGACACAGGCCACACCCTAGATTGCCAAAAAACGACAAACAATAATAAAAAAAAAATTAAAAAAAAGGTCAAATAAAATCCGAAATATAGTTACGTTTGTAATTAAACAAAGTCAAACACATTTTCAAATGACAAAGCGCAACTAATACCCATATATAATTATTTTATATCTGGGCAGAGCTGGCAGTTCACCCCAAGTAAACACTTGGCGTTAGGACTAGGGTGTGTCCTGTAAGGTCGTGGTGGGTGGGACACAGGCCACACCCTATATTGCCAAAAAACGACAAACGATAAAAAAAAGGTCAAATAAAATCCGAAATATAGTTACGTTTGTAATCCGTCCTTCGGATGAGACGTTAAACCGAGGTCCTGACTCTCTGTGGTCATTAAAAATCCCATTATGTCCTTCGAAAAAGAGTAGGGGTGTAACCCCGGCATCCTGGCCAAATTTGCCCCTTGGCCTCTGTCCATCATGGCCTCCTAATCATCCCTATATACTAATTGGCTTCATCACTCTGTCTCCTCTCCACCAATAAGCTGGTGTGTGGTGGGCATTCTGGCGCAATATGGCTGCCGTCGCATCATCCAGGTGGATGCTGCACATTGGTGGTGGTTGAGGAGATTCCCCCCTACCATATGTGAAGCGCTTTGAGGTCCCAGAAAAAGCGCTATATAAATGTAACGAATTATTATTATTATTATTATTATTAATTAAACAAAATCAAAAACATTTTCAAATGACAAAGCGCAATTAATACCCAGATATAATTATTTTATATCTGGGCAGAGCTGGCAGTTCACCCCAAGTAAACACTTGGCGTTAGGACTAGGGTGTGTCCTGTAAGGTCGTGGTGGGTGGGACACAGGCCACACCCTAGATTGCCAAAAAACGACAAACAATTCAAAAAGAAAAAAAAGGGTCAAATAAAATCCGAAATATAGTTATGTTTGCAATGAAACAAAGTCAAAAACATTTTCAAATGACAAAGCGCAACTAATACCCAGATATAATTGTTTTAAAATACAAAATCTACGGTTAATTTGCCTTTTTGTCGTAATGGTTCCTAGCTCCGGTGCAGCACTCTGGGTGGGACTGACTAAGTATTTGCCCATGGCACGTAGTCTGCATCCAGGAAACCTGTATCCGTCTTCACAATTAGGGAAAAGCTACCATTTCAGTTCATGGAAGTAGGGACGTTGTGGTGCTGTACCATGTGCGGGACAACTAGCAATAGACAAAGAGCGCACTGCGCATTGCATACCTTGGCAAGTTGGAAATTTCGGCAATGCTGGCAGTTCACCCCAAGTAAACACTTGGCGTTAGGACTAGGGTGTGTCCTGTAAGGTAGTGGTGGGTGGGACACAGGCCACACCCTAGATTGCCAAAAAACGACAATTTAAAAAAAAAGGTCAAATAAAATCCGAAATATAGTTACGTTTGTAATTAAACAAAGTCAAAAACATTTTCAAATGACAAAGCGCAACTAATAGCCATATATAATTATTTTATATCTGGGCACAGCTGGCAGTTCACCCCAAGTAAACACTTGGCGTTAGGACTAGGGTGTGTCCTGTAAGGTTGTGGTGGGTGGGACACAGGCCACACCCTAGATTGCCAAAAACGACAAACAATTCAAAAAATGAAAGGTCAAATAAAATCCGAAATATAGGCAAGGCAAGGCAAGGCAAGTTTATTTATATAGCACATTTCATACACAATGGTAATTCAAAGTGCTTTACATAGAAGAAATAAAAAATAAAAAATAAAAAATAAAAATAAAAAGAAATAACCATAATTAAAACAGTTTAGAATAAAGAAATTAAAATAATCAAAACAAATAAGAATAATTAAAACAGTTTAGATTAAAAAACAAAATAAAGTACAGTAAAAACAGTCGGACGAACAGTGGCACAGTGCTCATTCAGTAAATGCACAGCTAAACAGATGTGTTTTGAGTCTGGATTTGAATGTGACTACTGTAGGAGCACATCTGATCTCCTCTGGAAGCTGGTTCCAGCTGCGGCTGGCATAATAGCTAAAAGCAGACTCTCCTTGCTTAGAGTGAACCCTTGGTATTTCTAACTGATGTGATCCTAATGATCTGAGTGATCTGTTGGGTTTATATTCAGTGAGCATATCTGCAATATATTGAGGTCCTAGCCCATTGAATGATTTATATACCAGTAATAATACTTTAAAGTCAATCCTAAATGTAACTGGGAGCCAGTGTAAAGACTTGAGGACTCGTGTGATATGTTCATATTTTCTGGTTCTGCTCAGAATCCTGGCGGCAGCGTCCTGTATGAGCTGCAACTGTCTCATGGTCATTTTAGGAAGGCCAGTGAGGAGTCCATTACAGTAATCCACCCTGCTGGTGATGAAAGCATGCACAAGTTTCTCTAAGTCTTGACTTGACACAAAGCATCTAATTCTTGCAATATTTTTCAGATGATAGTATGCTGATTTAGTTATTGCTTTGACATGACTACTGAAACTAAGGTCTGACTCTAGAGACACACCAAGATTCCGGACTTGATTTTTAGTTGTTAGACCCCTAGCGTCAAGGTATGCATTCACCTTAAGAACTTCCTCTTTGTTTCCAAACGCAATGACTTCAGTTTTGTCTTTGTTTAACTGAAGAAAGTTTTGGCACATCCAACTGTTTACTTCATCAATGCATTGGCACTAGGAGTCAATTGGGCTGTAGTCGTTAGGCGATAGGGCTAAGTAGAGCTGTGTGTCGTCTGCATAGCTGTGGTAAGAGATGCGGTTCTTTCTCATTATTTGGCTCATTGGGAGCATATACAGGTTGAATAGGAGTGGTGCAAGAATTGAGCCTTGAGGGACTCCGCATGTCATGGATGTCCACTCAGACTTATGGTCTCCTATACTCACATAATAACCTCTCCCTTCTAAGTATGACCTGAACCATTTTAGGACTATCCCAGAAATATAGTTACGTTTGTAATTAAACAAAGTCAAAAACATTTTCAAATGACAAAGCGCAACTAATACCCAGATATCATTATTTTATATCTGGGCAGAGCTGGCAGTTTATCCCCAAGTAAACACTTGGCGTTAGGACTAGGGTGTGTCCTGTAAGGTAGTGGTGGGTGGGACACAGGCCACACCCTAGATTGCCAAAAAACGACAAACAATAAAAAAAAAAAAGATTAAAAAAAAGGGTGAAATAAAATCCGAAATATAGTTACGTTTGCAATTAAACAAAGTCAAACACATTTTCAAATGACAAAGCGCAACTAATAGCCATATATAATTATTTTATATCTGGGCACAGCTGGCAGTTCACCCCAAGTAAACACTTGGCGTTAGGACTAGGTTGTGTCCTGTAAGGTTGTGGTGGGTGGGACACAGGCCACACCCTAGATTGCCAAAAACGACAAACAATCCAAAAAATGAAAGGTCAAATAAAATCCGAAATATAGTTACGTTTGTAATTAAACAAAGTCAAAAACATTTTCAAATGACAAAGCGCAACTAATACCCAGATATCTTTATTTTATATCTGGGCAGAGCTGGCAGTTCACCCCAAGTAAACACTTGGCGTTAGGACTAGGGTGTGTCATGTAAGGTCGTGGTGGGTGGGACACAGGCCACACCCTAGATTGCCAAAAACCGACAAACAATTCAAAAAGAAAAAAGAAAAAAAAAGGGTCAAATAAAATCCGAAATATAGTTACGTTTGCAATTAAACAAAGTCAAAAACATTTTCAAATGACAAAGCACAAATAATACCCAGATATAATTGTTTTAAATTACAAAATCTACGGTTAATTTGCCTTTTTGTCGTAATGGTTCCTAGCTCCGGTGCAGCACTCTGGGTGGGACTGACTAGGTATTTGCCCATGGCACGTAGTCTGCATCCAGGAAACCTGTATCCGTCTTCACAATTAGGGAAAAGCTGCCACTTCAGTTCATGGAAGTAGGGACGTTGTGTTGCTGTACCATGTGCGGGACAATTAGCAATAGAAAAAGAGCGCACTGCGCATTGCATACCTTGGCAAGTTGGAAATTTCGGCAATGCTGGCAGTTCACCCCAAGTAAACACTTGGCGTTAGGACTAGGGTGTGTCCTGTAAGGTAGTGGTGGGTGTGACACAGGCCACACCCTAGAATGCCAAAAAACGACAAACAATAAAAAAATAAAATAAAAAAAAAAGGGTGAAATAAAATCCGAAATATAGTTACGTTTCCAATTAAACAAAGTCAAACACATTTTCAAATGACAAAGCGCAACTAATACCCATATATAATTGTTTTAAAATCCAAAATCTACGGTTAATTTGCCTTTTTGTCGTAATGGTTCCTAGCTCCGGTGCATTACTCTGGGTGGGACTGACTAGGTATTTGCCCATGGCACGTAGTCTGCATCCAGGAAACCTGTATCCGTCTTCACAATTAGGGAAAAGCTGCCATTTCAGTTCAGGGAAGTAGGGACGTTGTGGTGCTGTACCATGTGCGGGACAATTAGCAATGGACAAAGAGCGCACTGCGCATTGCATACCTTGGCAAGTTGGAAATTTCGGCAATGCTGGCAGTTCACCCCAAGTAAACACTTGGCGTTAGGACTAGGGTGTGTCCTGTAAGGTAGTGGTGGGTGGGACACAGGCCACACCCTAGATAGCCAAAAAACGACAAACAATTAAAAAAAAAAAAAAAAAAAAAGGTCAAATAAAATCCGAAATATAGTTACGTTTGTAATTAAACAAAGTCAAACACATTTTCAAATGACAAAGCGCAACTAATACCCATATATAATTATTTTATATCTGGGCAGAGCTGGCAGTTCACCCCAAGTAAACACTTGGCGTTAGGACTAGGGTGTGTCCTGTAAGGTCGTGGTGGGTGGGACACAGGCCACACCCTATATTGCCAAAAAACGACAAACGATAAAAAAAAGGTCAAATAAAATCCAAAATATAGTTACGTTTGTAATCCGTCCTTCGGATGAGACGTTAAACCGAGGTCCTGACTCTCTGTGGTCATTAAAAATCCCATGATGTCCTTCGAAAAAGAGTAGGGGTGTAACCCCGGCATCCTGGCCAAATTTGCCCCTCGGCCTCTGTCCATCATGGCCTCCTAATCATCCCTATATACTAATTGGCTTCATCACTCTGTCTCCTCTCCACCAATAAGCTGGTGTGTGGTGGGCGTTCTGGCGCAATATGGCTGCCGTCGCATCATCCAGGTGGATGCTGCACATTGGTGGTGGTTGAGGAGATTCCCCCCTACCATATGTGAAGCGCTTTGAGGTCCCAGAAAAAGCGCTATATAAATGTAACGAATTATTATTATTATTATTATTAATTAAACAAAATCAAAAACATTTTCAAATGACAAAGCGCAATTAATACCCAGATATAATTATTTTATATCTGGGCAGAGCTGGCAGTTCACCCCAAGTAAACACTTGGCGTTAGGACTAGGGTGTGTCCTGTAAGGTCGTGGTGGGTGGGACACAGGCCACACCCTAGATTGCCAAAAAACGACAAACAATTCAAAAAGAAAAAAAAAGGGTCAAATAAAATCCGAAATATAGTTATGTTTGCAATTAAACAAAGTCAAAAACATTTTCAAATGACAAAGCGCAACTAATACCCAGATATAATTGTTTTAAAATACAAAATCTACGGTTAATTTGCCTTTTTGTCGTAATGGTTCCTAGCTCCGGTGCAGCACTCTGGGTGGGACTGACTAAGTATTTGCCCATGGCACGTAGTCTGCATCCAGGAAACCTGTATCCGTCTTCACAATTAGGGAAAAGCTGCCATTTCAGTTCATGGAAGTAGGGACGTTGTGGTGCTGTACCATGTGCGGGACAATTAGCAATAGACAAAGAGCGCACTGCGCATTGCATACCTTGGCAAGTTGGAAATTTCGGCAATGCTGGCAGTTCACCCCAAGTAAACGCTTGGCGTTAGGACTAGGGTGTGTCCTGTAAGGTAGTGGTGGGTGGGACACAGGCCACACCCTAGATTGCCAAAAAACGACAATTAAAAGAAAAAGGTCAAATAAAATCCGAAATATAGTTACGTTTGTAATTAAACAAAGTCAAAAACATTTTCAAATGACAAAGCGCAACTAATAGCCATATATAATTATTTTATATCTGGGCACAGCTGGCAGTTCACCCCAAGTAAACACTTGGCGTTAGGACTAGGGTGTGTCCTGTAAGGTTGTGGTGGGTGGGACATAGGCCACACCCTAGATTGCCAAAAACGACAAACAATTCAAAAAATGAAAGGTCAAATAAAATCCGAAATATAGGCAAGGCAAGGCAAGGCAAGTTTATTTATATAGCACATTTCATACACAATGGTAATTCAAAGTGCTTTACATAGAAGAAATAAAAATAAAAAAATAAAAATAAAAAATAAAAAGAAATAACCATAATTAAAACAGTTTAGAATAAAGAAATTAAAATAATCAAAACAAATAAGAATAATTAAAACAGTTTAGATTAAAAAACAAAATAAAGTACAGTAAAAACAGTCGGACGAACAGTGGCACAGTGCTCATTCAGTAAATGCACAGCTAAACAGATGTGTTTTGAGTCTGGATTTGAATGTGACTACTGTAGGAGCACATCTGATCTCCTCTGGAAGCTGGTTCCAGCTGCGGCTGGCATAATAGCTAAAAGCAGACTCTCCTTGCTTAGAGTGAACCCTTGGTATTTCTAACTGATGTGATCCTAATGATCTGAGTGATCTGTTGGGTTTATATTCAGTGAGCATATCTGCAATATATTGAGGTCCTAGCCCATTGAATGATTTATATACCAGTAATAATACTTTAAAGTCAATCCTAAATGTAACTGGGAGCCAGTGTAAAGACTTGAGGACTGGTGTGATATGTTCATATTTTCTGGTTCTGCTCAGAATCCTGGCGGCAGCGTTCTGTATGAGCTGCAACTGTCTCATGGTCTTTTTAGGAAGGCCAGTGAGGAGTCCATTACAGTAATCCACCCTGCTGGTGATGAAAGCATCCACAAGTTTCTCTAAGTCTTGACTTGACACAAAGCATCTAATTCTTGCAATATTTTTCAGATGATAGTATGCTGATTTAGTTATTGCTTTGACATGACTACTGAAACTAAGGTCTGACTCTAGAGACACACCAAGATTCCGGACTTGATTTTTAGTTGTTAGACCCCTAGCGTCAAGGTATGCATTCACCTTAAGAACTTCCTCTTTGTTTCCAAACGCAATGACTTCAGTTTTGTCTTTGTTTAACTGAAGAAAGTTTTGGCACATCCAACTGTTTACTTCATCAATGCAATGGCACTAGGAGTCAATTGGGCTGTAGTCGTTAGGCGATAGGGCTAAGTAGAGCTGTGTGTCGTCTGCATAGCTGTGGTAAGAGATGCGGTTCTTTCTCATTATTTGGCTCATTGGGAGCATATACAGGTTGAATAGGAGTGGTGCAAGAATTGAGCCTTGAGGGACTCCGCATGTCATGGATGTCCACTCAGACTTATGGTCTCCTATACTCACATAATAACCTCTCCCTTCTAAGTATGACCTGAACCATTTTAGGACTATCCCAGAAATATAGTTACGTTTGTAATTAAACAAAGTCAAAAACATTTTCAAATGACAAAGCGCAACTAATACCCAGATATCATTATTTTAAAATACAAAATCTACGGTTAATTTGCCTTTTTGTCGTAATGGTTCCTAGCTCCGGTGCAGCACTCTGGGTGGGACTGACTAAGTATTTGCCCATGGCACGTAGTCTGCATCTAGGAAACCTGTATCCGTCTTCACAATTAGGGAAAAGCTGCCATTTCAGTTCATGGAAGTAGGGACGTTGTGGTGCTGTACCATGTGCGGGACAATTAGCAATAGACAAAGAGCGCACTGCGCATTGCATACCTTGGCAAGTTGGAAATTTCGGCAATGCTGGCAGTTCACCCCAAGTAAACACTTGGCGTTAGGACTAGGGTGTGTCCTGTAAGGTAGTGGTGGGTGGGACACAGGCCACACCCTAGATTGCCAAAAAACGACAATTTAAAAAAAAAATGTCAAATAAAATCCGAAATATAGTTACGTTTGTAATTAAACAAAGTCAAAAACATTTTCAAATGACAAAGCGCAACTAATAGCCATATATAATTATTTTATATCTGGGCACAGCTGGCAGTTCACCCCAAGTAAACACTTGGCGTTAGGACTAGGGTGTGTCCTGTAAGGTCGGCGTGGGTGGGACACAGGCCACACCCTAGATTGCCAAAAAACGACAAACAATTCAAAAAGAAAAAAAAAGGGTCAAATAAAATCCGAAATATAGTTATGTTTGCAATTAAACAAAGTCAAAAACATTTTCAAATGATAAAGCGCAACTAATACCCAGATATAATTGTTTTAAAATACAAAATCTACGGTTAATTTGCCTTTTTGTCGTAATGGTTCCTAGCTCCGGTGCAGCACTCTGGGTGGGACTGACTAAGTATTTGCCCATGGCACGTAGTCTGCATCCAGGAAACCTGTATCCGTCTTCACAATTAGGGAAAAGCTGCCATTTCAGTTCATGGAAGTAGGGACGTTGTGGTGCTGTACCATGTGCGGGACAATTAGCAATAGACAAAGAGCGCACTGCGCATTTCATACCTTGGCAAGTTGGAAATTTCGGCAATGCTGGCAGTTCACCCCAAGTAAACACTTGGCGTTAGGACTAGGGTGTGTCCTGTAAGGTAGTGGTGGGTGGGACACAGGCCACACCCTAGATTGCCAAAAAACGACAATTTAAAAAAAAAGGTCAAATAAAATCCGAAATATAGTTACGTTTGTAATTAAACAAAGTCAAAAACATTTTCAAATGACAAAGCGCAACTAATAGCCATATATAATTATTTTATATCTGGGCACAGCTGGCAGTTCACCCCAAGTAAACACTTGGCGTTAGGACTAGGGTGTGTCCTGTAAGGTTGTGGTGGGTGGGACACAGGCCACACCCTAGATTGCCAAAAACGACAAACAATTCAAAAAATGAAAGGTCAAATAAAATCCGAAATATAGGCAAGGCAAGGCAAGGCAAGTTTATTTATATAGCACATTTCATACACGATGGTAATTCAAAGTGCTTTACATAGAAGAAATAAAAAAAATAAAAAAAAATAAATAGAAATAACCATAATTAAAACAGTTTAGAATATAGAAATTAAAATAATCAAAACAAATAAGAATAATTAAAACAGTTTAGATTAAAAAACAAAATAAAGTACAGTAAAAACAGTCGGACGAACAGTGGCACAGTGCTCATTCAGTAAATGCACAGCTAAACAGATGTGTTTTGAGTCTGGATTTGAATGTGACTACTGTAGGAGCACATCTGATCTCCTCTGGAAGCTGGTTCCAGCTGCGGCTGGCATAATAGCTAAAAGCAGACTCTCCTTGCTTAGAGTGAACCCTTGGTATTTCTAACTGATGTGATTCTAATGATCTGAGTGATCTGTTGGGTTTATATTCAGTGAGCATATCTGCAATATATTGAGGTCCTAGCCCATTGAATGATTTATATACCAGTAATAATACTTTAAAGTCAATCCTAAATGTAACTGGGAGCCAGTGTAAAGACTTGAGGACTGGTGTGATATGTTCATATTTTCTGGTTCTGCTCAGAATCCTGGCGGCAGCGTTCTGTATGAGCTGCAACTGTCTCATGGTCTTTTTAGGAAGGCCAGTGAGGAGTCCATTACAGTAATCCACCCTGCTGGTGATGAAAGCATGCACAAGTTTCTCTAAGTCTTGACTTGACACAAAGCATCTAATTCTTGCAATATTTTTCAGATGATAGTATGCTGATTTAGTTATTGCTTTGACATGACTACTGAAACTAAGGTCTGACTCTAGAGACACACCAAGATTCCGGACTTGATTTTTAGTTGTTAGACCCCTAGCGTCAAGGTATGCATTCACCTTAAGAACTTCCTCTTTGTTTCCAAACGCAATGACTTCAGTTTTGTCTTTGTTTAACTGAAGAAAGTTTTGGCACATCCAACTGTTTACTTCATCAATGCAATGGCACTAGGAGTCAATTGGGCTGTAGTCGTTAGGCGATAGGGCTAAGTAGAGCTGTGTGTCGTCTGCATAGCTGTGGTAAGAGATGCGGTTCTTTCTCATTATTTGGCTCATTGGGAGCATATACAGGTTGAATAGGAGTGGTGCAAGAATTGAGCCTTGAGGGACTCAGCATGTCATGGATGTCCACTCAGACTTATGGTCTCCTATACTCACATAATAACCTCTCCCTTCTAAGTATGACCTGAACCATTTTAGGACTATCCCAGAAATATAGTTACGTTTGTAATTAAACAAAGTCAAAAACATTTTCAAATGACAAAGCGCAACTAATACCCAGATATCATTATTTTAAAATACAAAATCTACGGTTAATTTGCCTTTTTGTCGTAATGGTTCCTAGCTCCGGTGCAGCACTCTGGGTGGGACTGACTAAGTATTTGCCCATGGCACGTAGTCTGCATCCAGGAAACCTGTATCCGTCTTCACAATTAGGGAAAAGCTGCCATTTCAGTTCATGGAAGTAGGGACGTTGTGGTGCTGTACCATGTGCGGGACAATTAGCAATAGACAAAGAGCGCACTGCGCATTGCATACCTTGGCAAGTTGGAAATTTCGGCAATGCTGGCAGTTCACCCCAAGTAAACACTTGGCGTTAGGACTAGGGTGTGTCCTGTAAGGTAGTGGTGGGTGGGACACAGGCCACACCCTAGATTGCCAAAAAACGACAATTTAAAAAAAAAGGTCAAATAAAATCCGAAATATAGTTACGTTTGTAATTAAACAAAGTCAAAAACATTTTCAAATGACAAAGCGCAACTAATAGCCATATATAATTATTTTATATCTGGGCACAGCTGGCAGTTCACCCCAAGTAAACACTTGGCGTTAGGACTAGGGTGTGTCCTGTAAGGTTGTGGTGGGTGGGACACAGGCCACACCCTAGATTGCCAAAAACGACAAACAATTCAAAAAATGAAAGGTCAAATAAAATCCGAAATATAGGCAAGGCAAGGCAAGGCAAGTTTATTTATATAGCACATTTCATACACGATGGTAATTCAAAGTGCTTTACATAGAAGAAATAAAAAATAAAAAATAAAAAATAAAAATAAAAAGAAATAACCATAATTAAAACAGTTTAGAATAAAGAAATTAAAATAATCAAAACAAATAAGAATAATTAAAACAGTTTAGATTAAAAAACAAAATAAAGTACAGTAAAAACAGTCGGACGAACAGTGGCACAGTGCTCATTCAGTAAATGCACAGCTAAACAGATGTGTTTTGAGTCTGGATTTGAATGTGACTACTGTAGGAGCACATCTGATCTCCTCTGGAAGCTGGTTCCAGCTGCGGCTGGCATAATAGCTAAAAGCAGACTCTCCTTGCTTAGAGTGAACCCTTGGTATTTCTAACTGATGTGATTCTAATGATCTGAGTGATCTGTTGGGTTTATATTCAGTGAGCATATCTGCAATATATTGAGGTCCTAGCCCATTGAATGATTTATATACCAGTAATAATACTTTAAAGTCAATCCTAAATGTAACTGGGAGCCAGTGTAAAGACTTGAGGACTGGTGTGATATGTTCATATTTTCTGGTTCTGCTCAGAATCCTGGCGGTAGCGTTCTGTATGAGCTGCAACTGTCTCATGGTCTTTTTAGGAAGGCCAGTGAGGAGTCCATTACAGTAATCCACCCTGCTGGTGATGAAAGCATGCACAAGTTTCTCTAAGTCTTGACTTGACACAAAGCATCTAATTCTTGCAATATTTTTCAGATGATAGTATGCTGATTTAGTTATTGCTTTGACATGACTACTGAAACTAAGGTCTGACTCTAGAGACACACCAAGATTCCGGACTTGATTTTTAGTTGTTAGACCCCTAGCGTCAAGGTATGCATTCACCTTAAGAACTTCCTCTTTGTTTCCAAACGCAATGACTTCAGTTTTGTCTTTGTTTAACTGAAGAAAGTTTTGGCACATCCAACTGTTTACTTCATCAATGCATTGGCACTAGGAGTCAATTGGGCTGTAGTCGTTAGGCGATAGGGCTAAGTAGAGCTGTGTGTCGTCTGCATAGCTGTGGTAAGAGATGCGGTTCTTTCTCATTATTTGGCTCATTGGGAGCATATACAGGTTGAATAGGAGTGGTGCAAGAATTGAGCCTTGAGGGACTCCGCATGTCATGGATGTCCACTCAGACTTATGGTCTCCTATACTCACATAATAACCTCTCCCTTCTAAGTATGACCTGAACCATTTTAGGACTATCCCAGAAATATAGTTACGTTTGTAATTAAACAAAGTCAAAAACATTTTCAAATGACAAAGCGCAACTAATACCCAGATATCATTATTTTAAAATACAAAATCTACGGTTAATTTGCCTTTTTGTCGTAATGGTTCCTAGCTCCGGTGCAGCACTCTGGGTGGGACTGACTAAGTATTTGCCCATGGCACGTAGTCTGCATCCAGGAAACCTGTATCCGTCTTCACAATTAGGGAAAAGCTGCCATTTCAGTTCATGGAAGTAGGGACGTTGTGGTGCTGTACCATGTGCGGGACAATTAGCAATAGACAAAGAGCGCACTGCGCATTGCATACCTTGGCAAGTTGGAAATTTCGGCAATGCTGGCAGTTCACCCCAAGTAAACACTTGGCGTTAGGACTAGGGTGTGTCCTGTAAGGTAGTGGTGGGTGGGACACAGGCCACACCCTAGATTGCCAAAAAACGACAATTTAAAAAAAAAGGTCAAATAAAATCCGAAATATAGTTACGTTTGTAATTAAACAAAGTCAAAAACATTTTCAAATGACAAAGCGCAACTAATGGCCATATATAATTATTTTATATCTGGGCACAGCTGGCAGTTCACCCCAAGTAAACACTTGGCGTTAGGACTAGGGTGTGTCCTGTAAGGTTGTGGTGGGTGGGACACAGGCCACACCCTAGATTGCCAAAAACGACAAACAATTCAAAAAATGAAAGGTCAAATAAAATCCGAAATATAGGCAAGGCAAGGCAAGTTTATTTATATAGCACATTTCATACACGATGGTAATTCAAAGTGCTTTACATAGAAGAAATAAAAAATAAAAAATAAAAAATAAAAATAAAAAGAAATAACCATAATTAAAACAGTTTAGAATAAAGAAATTAAAATAATCAAAACAAATAAGAATAATTAAAACAGTTTAGATTAAAAAACAAAATAAAGTACAGTAAAAACAGTCGGACGAACAGTGGCACAGTGCTCATTCAGTAAATGCACAGCTAAACAGATGTGTTTTGAGTCTGGATTTGAATGTGACTACTGTAGGAGCACATCTGATCTCCTCTGGAAGCTGGTTCCAGCTGCGGCTGGCATAATAGCTAAAAGCAGACTCTCCTTGCTTAGAGTGAACCCTTGGTATTTCTAACTGATGTGATTCTAATGATCTGAGTGATCTGTTGGGTTTATATTCAGTGAGCATATCTGCAATATATTGAGGTCCTAGCCCATTGAATGATTTATATACCAGTAATAATACTTTAAAGTCAATCCTAAATGTAACTGGGAGCCAGTGTAAAGACTTGAGGACTGGTGTGATATGTTCATATTTTCTGGTTCTGCTCAGAATCCTGGCGGCAGCGTTCTGTATGAGCTGCAACTGTCTCATGGTCTTTTTAGGAAGGCCAGTGAGGAGTCCATTACAGTAATCCACCCTGCTGGTGATGAAAGCATGCACAAGTTTCTCTAAGTCTTGACTTGACACAAAGCATCTAATTCTTGCAATATTTTTCAGATGATAGTATGCTGATTTAGTTATTGCTTTGACATGACTACTGAAACTAAGGTCTGACTCTAGAGACACACCAAGATTCCGGACTTGATTTTTAGTTGTTAGACCCCTAGCGTCAAGGTATGCATTCACCTTAAGAACTTCCTCTTTGTTTCCAAACGCAATGACTTCAGTTTTGTCTTTGTTTAACTGAAGAAAGTTTTGGCACATCCAACTGTTTACTTCATCAATGCATTGGCACTAGGAGTCAATTGGGCTGTAGTCGTTAGGCGATAGGGCTAAGTAGAGCTGTGTGTCGTCTGCATAGCTGTGGTAAGAGATGCGGTTCTTTCTCATTATTTGGCTCATTGGGAGCATATACAGGTTGAATAGGAGTGGTGCAAGAATTGAGCCTTGAGGGACTCCGCATGTCATGGATGTCCACTCAGACTTATGGTCTCCTATATTCACATAATAACCTCTCCCTTCTAAGTATGACCTGAACCATTTTAGGACTATCCCAGAAATATAGTTACGTTTGTAATTAAACAAAGTCAAAAACATTTTCAAATGACAAAGCGCAACTAATACCCAGATATCATTATTTTATATCTGGGCAGAGCTGGCAGTTTATCCCCAAGTAAACACTTGGCGTTAGGACTAGGGTGTGTCCTGTAAGGTAGTGGTGGGTGGGACACAGGCCACACCCTAGATTGCCAAAAAACGACAAACAATAAAAAAAAAAAAAAATAAAAAAAAAAAGGGTGAAATAAAATCCGAAATATAGTTACGTTTGCAATTAAACAAAGTCAAACACATTTTCAAATGACAAAGCGCAACTAATACCCATATATAATTGTTTTAAAATCCAAAATCTACGGTTAATTTGCCTTTTTGTCGTAATGGTTCCTAGCTCCGGTGCAGCACTCTGGGTGGGACTGACTAGGTATTTGCCCACGGCACGTAGTCTGCATCCAGGAAACCTGTATCCGTCTTCACAATTAGGGAAAAGCTGCCATTTCAGTTCAGGGAAGTAGGGACGTTGTGGTGCTGTACCATGTGCGGGACAATTAGCAATGGACAAAGAGCGCACTGCGCATTGCATACCTTGGCAAGTTGGAAATTTCGGCAATGCTGGCAGTTCACCCCAAGTAAACACTTGGCGTTAGGACTAGGGTGTGTCCTGTAAGGTAGTGGTGGGTGGGACACAGGCCACACCCTAGATTGCCAAAAAACGACAGTTTAAAAAAAAAGGTCAAATAAAATCCGAAATATAGTTACGTTTGTAATTAAACTAAGTCAAAAACATTTTCAAATGACAAAGCGCAACTAATAGCCATATATAATTATTTTATATCTGGGCACAGCTGGCAGTTCACCCCAAGTAAACACTTGGCGTTAGGACTAGGGTGTGTCCTGTAAGGTTGTGGTGGGTGGGACACAGGCCACACCCTAGATTGCCAAAAACGACAAACAATCCAAAAAATGAAAGGTCAAATAAAATCCGAAATATAGTTACGTTTGTAATTAAACAAAGTCAAAAACATTTTCAAATGACAAAGCGCAACTAATACCCAGATATCTTTATTTTATATCTGGGCAGAGCTGGCACTTCACCCCAAGTAAACACTTGGCGTTAGGACTAGGGTGTGTCCTGTAAGGTCGTGGTGGGTGGGACACAGGCCACACCCTAGATTGCCAAAAAACGACAAACAATAAAAAATAAAAAATAAAAAAAAAGGGTGAAATAAAATCCGAAATATAGTTACGTTTGCAATTAAACAAAGTCAAACACATTTTCAAATGACAAAGCGCAACTAATACCCATATATAATTGTTTTAAAATTCAAAATCTACGGTTAATTTGCCTTTTTGTCGTAATGGTTCCTAGCTCCGGTGCAGCACTCTGGGTGGGACTGACTAGGTATTTGCCCATGGCACGTAGTCTGCATCCAGGAAACCTGTATCCGTCTTCACAATTAGGGAAAAGCTGCCATTTCAGTTCAGGGAAGTAGGGACGTTGTGGTGCTGTACCATGTGCGGGACAGTTAGCAATAGACAAAGAGCGCACTGCGCATTGCATACCTTGGCAAGTTGGAAATTTCGGCAATGCTGGCAGTTCACCCCAAGTAAACACTTGGCGTTAGGACTAGGGTGTGTCCTGTAAGGTAGTGGTGGGTGGGACACAGGCCACACCCTAGATTGCCAAAAAACGACAATTTAAAAAAAAAGGTCAAATAAAATCCGAAATATAGTTACGTTTGTAATTAAACAAAGTCAAAAACATTTTCAAATGACAAAGTGCAACTAATAGCCATATATAATTATTTTATATCTGGGCACAGCTGGCAGTTCACCCCAAGTAAACACTTTGCGTTAGGACTAGGGTGTGTCCTGTAAGGTTGTGGTGGGTGGGACACAGGCCACACCCTAGATTGCCAAAAACGACAAACAATCCAAAAAATGAAAGGTCAAATAAAATCCGAAATATAGTTACGTTTGTAATTAAACAAAGTCAAAAACATTTTCAAATGACAAAGCGCAAATAATACCCAGATATCTTTATTTTATATCTGGGCAGAGCTGGCAGTTCACCCCAAGTAAACACTTGGCGTTAGGACTAGGGTGTGTCATGTAAGGTCGTGGTGGGTGGGACACAGGCCACACCCTAGATTGCCAAAAAACGACAAACAATTCAAAAAGAAAAAAAAAGGGTCAAATAAAATCCGAAATATAGTTACGTTTGCAATTAAACAAAGTCAAAAACATTTTCAAATGACAAAGCACAAATAATACCCAGATATAATTGTTTTAAATGACAAAATCTACGGTTAATTTGCCTTTTTGTCGTAATGGTTCCTAGCTCCGGTGCAGCACTCTGGGTGGGACTGACTAGGTATTTGCCCATGGCACGTAGTCTGCATCCAGGAAACCTGTATCCGTCTTCACAATTAGGGAAAAGCTGCCACTTCAGTTCATGGAAGTAGGGACGTTGTGGTGCTGTACCATGTGCGGGACAATTAGCAATAGAAAAAGAGCGCACTGCGCATTGCATACCTTGGCAAGTTGGAAATGTCGGCAATGCTGGCAGTTCACCCCAAGTAAACACTTGGCGTTAGGACTAGGGTGTGTCCTGTAAGGTAGTGGTGGGTGGGACACAGGCCACACCCTAGATTGCCAAAAAACGACAAACAATAAAAAAATAAATAAAAAAAAAGGGTGAAATAAAATCCGAAATATAGTTACGTTTCCAATTAAACAAAGTCAAACACATTTTCAAATGACAAAGCGCAACTAATACCCATATATAATTGTTTTAAAATCCAAAATCTACGGTTAATTTGCCTTTTTGTCGTAATGGTTCCTAGCTCCGGTGCATCACTCTGGGTGGGACTGACTAAGTATTTGCCCATGGCACGTAGTCTGCATCCAGGAAACCTGTATCCGTCTTCACAATTAGGGAAAAGCTGCCATTTCAGTTCAGGGAAGTAGGGACGTTGTGGTGCTGTACCATGTGCGGGACAATTAGCAATGGACAAAGAGCACACTGCGCATTGCATACCTTGGCAAGTTGGAAATTTCGGCAATGCTGGCAGTTCACCCCAAGTAAACACTTGGCGTTAGGACTAGGGTGTGTCCTGTAAGGTAGTGGTGGGTGGGACACAGGCCACACCCTAGATTGCCAAAAAACGACAAACAATAAAAAAAAAGAAAAAAAAAAGGTCAAATAAAATCCGAAATATAGTTACGTTTGTAATTAAACAAAGTCAAACACATTTTCAAATGACAGAGCGCAACTAATACCCATATATAATTATTTTATATCTGGGCAGAGCTGGCAGTTCACCCCAAGTAAACACTTGGCGTTAGGACTAGGGTGTGTCCTGTAAGGTCGTGGTGGGTGGGACACAGGCCACACCCTATATTGCCAAAAAACGTCAAACAATAAAAAAAAGAAAAAAAAAAGGTCAAATAAAATCCGAAATATAGTTACGTTTGTAATCCGTCCTTCGGATGAGACGTTAAACCGAGGTCCTGACTCTCTGTGGTCATTAAAAATCCCATGATGTCCTTCGAAAAAGAGTAGGGGTGTAACCCCGGCATCCTGGCCAAATTTGCCCCTTGGCCTCTGTCCATCATGGCCTCCTAATCATCCCTATATACTAATTGGCTTCATCACTCTGTCTCCTCTCCACCAATAAGCTGGTGTGTGGTGGGCGTTCTGGTGCAATATGGCTGCCGTCGCATCATCCAGGTGGATGCTGCATATTGGTGGTGGTTGAGGAGATTCCCCCCTACCATATGTGGAGCGCTTTGAGGTCCCAGAAAAAGCGCTATATAAATGTAACGAATTATTATTATTATTATTATTATTAATTAAACAAAATCAAAAACATTTTCAAATGACAAAGCGCAACTAATAGCCATATATAATTATTTTATATCTGGGCACAGCTGGCAGTTCACCCCAAGTAAACACTTGGCGTTAGGACTAGGGTGTGTCCTGTAAGGTCGTGGTGGGTGGGACACAGGCCACACCCTAGATTGCCAAAAAACGACAAACAATTCAAAAAGAAAAAAAAAGGGTCAAATAAAATCCGAAATATAGTTATGTTTGCAATTAAACAAAGTCAAAAACATTTTCAAATGACAAAGCGCAACTAATACCCAGATATAATTGTTTTAAAATACAAAATCTACGGTTAATTTGCCTTTTTGTCGTAATGGTTCCTAGCTCCGGTGCAGCACTCTGGGTGGGACTGACTAAGTATTTGCCCATGGCACGTAGTCTGCATCCAGGAAACCTGTATCCGTCTTCACAATTAGGGAAAAGCTGCCATTTCAGTTCATGGAAGTAGGGACGTTGTGGTGCTGTACCATGTGCGGGACAATTAGCAATAGACAAAGAGCGCACTGCGCATTGCATACCTTGGCAAGTTGGAAATTTCGGCAATGCTGGCAGTTCACCCCAAGTAAACACTTGGCGTTAGGACTAGGGTGTGTCCTGTAAGGTAGTGGTGGGTGGGACACAGGCCACACCCTAGATTGCCAAAAAACGACAATTTAAAAAAAAAGGTCAAATAAAATCCGAAATATAGTTACGTTTGTAATTAAACAAAGTCAAAAACATTTTCAAATGACAAAGTGCAACTAATAGCCATATATAATTATTTTATATCTGGGCACAGCTGGCAGTTCACCCCAAGTAAACACTTTGCGTTAGGACTAGGGTGTGTCCTGTAAGGTTGTGGTGGGTGGGACACAGGCCACACCCTAGATTGCCAAAAACGACAAACAATCCAAAAAATGAAAGGTCAAATAAAATCCGAAATATAGTTACGTTTGTAATTAAACAAAGTCAAAAACATTTTCAAATGACAAAGCGCAAATAATACCCAGATATCTTTATTTTATATCTGGGCAGAGCTGGCAGTTCACCCCAAGTAAACACTTGGCGTTAGGACTAGGGTGTGTCATGTAAGGTCGTGGTGGGTGGGACACAGGCCACACCCTAGATTGCCAAAAAACGACAAACAATTCAAAAAGAAAAAAAAAGGGTCAAATAAAATCCGAAATATAGTTACGTTTGCAATTAAACAAAGTCAAAAACATTTTCAAATGACAAAGCACAAATAATACCCAGATATAATTGTTTTAAATGACAAAATCTACGGTTAATTTGCCTTTTTGTCGTAATGGTTCCTAGCTCCGGTGCAGCACTCTGGGTGGGACTGACTAGGTATTTGCCCATGGCACGTAGTCTGCATCCAGGAAACCTGTATCCGTCTTCACAATTAGGGAAAAGCTGCCACTTCAGTTCATGGAAGTAGGGACGTTGTGGTGCTGTACCATGTGCGGGACAATTAGCAATAGAAAAAGAGCGCACTGCGCATTGCATACCTTGGCAAGTTGGAAATGTCGGCAATGCTGGCAGTTCACCCCAAGTAAACACTTGGCGTTAGGACTAGGGTGTGTCCTGTAAGGTAGTGGTGGGTGGGACACAGGCCACACCCTAGATTGCCAAAAAACGACAAACAATAAAAAAATAAATAAAAAAAAAGGGTGAAATAAAATCCGAAATATAGTTACGTTTCCAATTAAACAAAGTCAAACACATTTTCAAATGACAAAGCGCAACTAATACCCATATATAATTGTTTTAAAATCCAAAATCTACGGTTAATTTGCCTTTTTGTCGTAATGGTTCCTAGCTCCGGTGCATCACTCTGGGTGGGACTGACTAAGTATTTGCCCATGGCACGTAGTCTGCATCCAGGAAACCTGTATCCGTCTTCACAATTAGGGAAAAGCTGCCATTTCAGTTCAGGGAAGTAGGGACGTTGTGGTGCTGTACCATGTGCGGGACAATTAGCAATGGACAAAGAGCACACTGCGCATTGCATACCTTGGCAAGTTGGAAATTTCGGCAATGCTGGCAGTTCACCCCAAGTAAACACTTGGCGTTAGGACTAGGGTGTGTCCTGTAAGGTAGTGGTGGGTGGGACACAGGCCACACCCTAGATTGCCAAAAAACGACAAACAATAAAAAAAAAGAAAAAAAAAAGGTCAAATAAAATCCGAAATATAGTTACGTTTGTAATTAAACAAAGTCAAACACATTTTCAAATGACAGAGCGCAACTAATACCCATATATAATTATTTTATATCTGGGCAGAGCTGGCAGTTCACCCCAAGTAAACACTTGGCGTTAGGACTAGGGTGTGTCCTGTAAGGTCGTGGTGGGTGGGACACAGGCCACACCCTATATTGCCAAAAAACGTCAAACAATAAAAAAAAGAAAAAAAAAAGGTCAAATAAAATCCGAAATATAGTTACGTTTGTAATCCGTCCTTCGGATGAGACGTTAAACCGAGGTCCTGACTCTCTGTGGTCATTAAAAATCCCATGATGTCCTTCGAAAAAGAGTAGGGGTGTAACCCCGGCATCCTGGCCAAATTTGCCCCTTGGCCTCTGTCCATCATGGCCTCCTAATCATCCCTATATACTAATTGGCTTCATCACTCTGTCTCCTCTCCACCAATAAGCTGGTGTGTGGTGGGCGTTCTGGTGCAATATGGCTGCCGTCGCATCATCCAGGTGGATGCTGCATATTGGTGGTGGTTGAGGAGATTCCCCCCTACCATATGTGGAGCGCTTTGAGGTCCCAGAAAAAGCGCTATATAAATGTAACGAATTATTATTATTATTATTATTATTAATTAAACAAAATCAAAAACATTTTCAAATGACAAAGCGCAACTAATAGCCATATATAATTATTTTATATCTGGGCACAGCTGGCAGTTCACCCCAAGTAAACACTTGGCGTTAGGACTAGGGTGTGTCCTGTAAGGTCGTGGTGGGTGGGACACAGGCCACACCCTAGATTGCCAAAAAACGACAAACAATTCAAAAAGAAAAAAAAAGGGTCAAATAAAATCCGAAATATAGTTATGTTTGCAATTAAACAAAGTCAAAAACATTTTCAAATGACAAAGCGCAACTAATACCCAGATATAATTGTTTTAAAATACAAAATCTACGGTTAATTTGCCTTTTTGTCGTAATGGTTCCTAGCTCCGGTGCAGCACTCTGGGTGGGACTGACTAAGTATTTGCCCATGGCACGTAGTCTGCATCCAGGAAACCTGTATCCGTCTTCACAATTAGGGAAAAGCTGCCATTTCAGTTCATGGAAGTAGGGACGTTGTGGTGCTGTACCATGTGCGGGACAATTAGCAATAGACAAAGAGCGCACTGCGCATTGCATACCTTGGCAAGTTGGAAATTTCGGCAATGCTGGCAGTTCACCCCAAGTAAACACTTGGCGTTAGGACTAGGGTGTGTCCTGTAAGGTTGTGGTGGGTGGGACACAGGCCACACCCTAGATTGCCAAAAACGACAAACAATTCAAAAAATGAAAGGTCAAATAAAATCCGAAATATAGGCAAGGCAAGGCAAGGCAAGTTTATTTATATAGCACATTTCATACACAATGGTAATTCAAAGTGCTTTACATAGAAGAAATAAAAATAAAAAAAGAAAAATAAAAAATAAAAAGAAATAACCATAATTAAAACAGTTTAGAATAAAGAAATTACAATAATCAAAACAAATAAGAATAATTAAAACAGTTTAGATTAAAAAACAAAATAAAGTACAGTAAAAACAGTCGGACGAACAGTGGCACAGTGCTCATTCAGTAAATGCACAGCTAAACAGATGTGTTTTGAGTCTGGATTTGAATGTGACTACTGTAGGAGCACATCTGATCTCCTCTGGAAGCTGGTTCCAGCTGCGGCTGGCATAATAGCTAAAAGCAGACTCTCCTTGCTTAGAGTGAACCCTTGGTATTTCTAACTGATGTGATCCTAATGATCTGAGTGATCTGTTGGGTTTATATTCAGTGAGCATATCTGCAATATATTGAGGTCCTAGCCCATTGAATGATTTATATACCAGTAATAATACTTTAAAGTCAATCCTAAATGTAACTGGGAGCCAGTGTAAAGACTTGAGGACTGGTGTGATATGTTCATATTTTCTGGTTCTGCTCAGAATCCTGGCGGCAGCGTTCTGTATGAGCTGCAACTGTCTCATGGTCTTTTTAGGAAGGCCAGTGAGGAGTCCATTACAGTAATCCACCCTGCTGGTGATGAAAGCATGCACAAGTTTCTCTAAGTCTTGACTTGACACAAAGCATCTAATTCTTGCAATATTTTTCAGATGATAGTATGCTGATTTAGTTATTGCTTTGACATGACTACTGAAACTAAGGTCTGACTCTAGAGACACACCAAGATTCCGGACTTGATTTTTAGTTGTTAGACCCCTAGCGTCAAGGTATGCATTCACCTTAAGAACTTCCTCTTTGTTTCCAAACGCAATGACTTCAGTTTTGTCTTTGTTTAACTGAAGAAAGTTTTGGCACATCCAACTGTTTACTTCATCAATGCATTGGCACTAGGAGTCAATTGGGCTGTGGTCGTTAGGCGATAGGGCTAAGTAGAGCTGTGTGTCGTCTGCATAGCTGTGGTAAGAGATGCGGTTCTTTCTCATTATTTGGCTCATTGGGAGCATATACAGGTTGAATAGGAGTGGTGCAAGAATTGAGCCTTGAGGGACTCCGCATGTCATGGATGTCCACTCAGACTTATGGTCTCCTATACTCACATAATAACCTCTCCCTTCTAAGTATGACCTGAACCATTTTAGGACTATCCCAGAAATATAGTTACGTTTGTAATTAAACAAAGTCAAAAACATTTTCAAATGACAAAGCGCAACTAATACCCAGATATCATTATTTTAAAATACAAAATCTACGGTTAATTTGCCTTTTTGTCGTAATGGTTCCTAGCTCCGGTGCAGCACTCTGGGTGGGACTGACTAAGTATTTGCCCATGGCACGTAGTCTGCATCCAGGAAACCTGTATCCGTCTTCACAATTAGGGAAAAGCTGCCATTTCAGTTCATGGAAGTAGGGACGTTGTGGTGCTGTACCATGTGCGGGACAATTAGCAATAGACAAAGAGCGCACTGCGCATTGCATACCTTGGCAAGTTGGAAATTTCGGCAATGCTGTCAGTTCACCCCAAGTAAACACTTGGCGTTAGGACTAGGGTGTGTCCTGTAAGGTAGTGGTGGGTGGGACACAGGCCACACCCTAGATTGCCAAAAAACGACAATTTAAAAAAAAAGGTCAAATAAAATCCGAAATATAGTTACGTTTGTAATTAAACAAAGTCAAAAACATTTTCAAATGACAAAGCGCAATTAATACCCAGATATAATTATTTTATATCTGGGCAGAGCTGGCAGTTCACCCCAAGTAAACACTTGGCGTAAGGACTAGGGTGTGTCCTGTAAGGTTGTGGTGGGTGGGACACAGGCCACACCCTAGATTGCCAAAAACGACAAACAATCCAAAAAATGAAAGGTCAAATAAAATCCGAAATATAGTTATGTTTGTTATTAAACAAAGTCAAAAACATTTTCAAATGACAAAGCGCAATTAATACCCAGATATAATTATTTTATATCTGGGCAGAGCTGGCAGTTCACCCCAAGTAAACACTTGGCGTTAGGACTAGGGTGTGTCCTGTAAGGTAGTGGTGGGTGGGACACAGGCCACACCCTAGATTGCCAAAAAACGACAATTAAAAAAAAAAAGGTCAAATAAAATCCGAAATATAGTTACGTTTGTAATTAAACAAAGTCAAAAACATTTTCAAATGACAAAGCGCAATTAATACCCAGATATAATTATTTTATATCTGGGCAGAGCTGGCAGTTCACCCCAAGTAAACACTTGGCGTAAGGACTAGGGTGTGTCCTGTAAGGTTGTGGTGGGTGGGACACAGGCCACACCCTAGATTGCCAAAAACGACAAACAATCCAAAAAATGAAAGGTCAAATAAAATCCGAAATATAGTTATGTTTGTAATTAAACAAAGTCAAAAACATTTTCAAATGACAAAGCGCAACTAATACCCAGATATCATTATTTTATATCTGGGCAGAGCTGGCAGTTTATCCCCAAGTAAACACTTGGCGTTAGGACTAGGGTGTGTCCTGTAAGGTAGTGGTGGGTGGGACACAGGCCACACCCTAGATTGCCAAAAAACGACAAACAATAAAAAAAAAATAAAAAAAATTAAAAAAGGGTGAAATAAAATCCGAAATATAGTTACGTTTGCAATTAAACAAAGTCAAACACATTTTCAAATGACAACGCGCAACTAATACCCATATATAATTGTTTTAAAATCCAAAATCTACGGTTAATTTGCCTTTTTGTCGTAATGGTTCCTAGCTCCGGTGCAGCACTCTGGGTGGGACTGACTAGCTATTTGCCCACGGCACGTAGTCTGCATCCAGGAAACCTGTATCCGTCTTCACAATTAGGGAAAAGCTGCCATTTCAGTTCAGGGAAGTAGGGACGTTGTGGTGCTGTACCATGTGCGGGACAATTAGCAATAGACAAAGAGCGCACTGCGCATTGCATACCTTGGCAAGTTGGAAATTTCGGCAATGCTGGCAGTTCACCCCAAGTAAACACTTGGCGTTAGGACTAGGGTGTGTCCTGTAAGGTAGTGGTGGGTGGGACACAGGCCACACCCTAGATTGCCAAAAAACGACAAACAATAAAAAAAAAAGGAAAAAAAAAGGTCAAATAAAATCCGAAATATAGTTACGTTTGTAATTAAACAAAGTCAAACACATTTGCAAATGACAAAGCGCAACTAATACCCATATATAATTATTTTATATCTGGGCAGAGCTGGCAGTTCACCCCAAGTAAACACTTGGCGTTAGGACTAGGGTGTGTCCTGTAAGGTCGTGGTGGGTGGGACACAGGCCACACCCTAGATTGCCAAAAAACGACAAACGATAAAAAAAAAGGTCAAATAAAATCCGAAATATAGTTACGTTTGTAATCCATCCTTCGGATGAGACGTTAAACCGAGGTCCTGACTCTCTGTGGTCATTAAAAATCCCATGATGGTCTTCGAAAAAGAGTAGGGGTGTAACCCCGGCATCCTGGCCAAATTTGCCCCTTGGCCTCTGTCCATCATGGCCTCCTAATCATCCCTATATACTAATTGGCTTCATCACTCTGTCTCCTCTCCACCAATAAGCTGGTGTGTGGTCGGCGTTCTGGCGCAATATGGCTGCCGTCGCATCATCCAGGTGGATGCTGCACATTGGTGGTGGTTGAGGAGATTCCCCCCTACCATATGTGAAGCGCTTTGAGGTCCCAGAAAAAACGCTATATAAATGTAACGAATTATTATTATTATTATTATTAATTAAACAAAATCAAAAACATTTTCAAATGACAAAGCGCAATTAATACCCAGATATAATTATTTTATATCTGGGCAGAGCTGGCAGTTCACCCCAAGTAAACACTTGGCGTTAGGACTAGGGTGTGTCCTGTAAGGTAGTGGTGGGTGGGACACAGGCCACACCCTAGATTGCCAAAAAACGACAATTAAAAAAAAAAAGGTCAAATAAAATCCGAAATATAGTTACGTTTGTAATTAAACAAAGTCAAAAACATTTTCAAATGACAAAGCGCAATTAATACCCAGATATAATTATTTTATATCTGGGCACAGCTGGCAGTTCACCCCAAGTAAACACTTGGCGTTAGGACTAGGGTGTGTCCTGTAAGGTTGTGGTGGGTGGGACACAGGCCACACCCTAGATTGCCAAAAACGACAAACAATTCAAAAAATGAAAGGTCAAATAAAATCCGAAATATAGGCAAGGCAAGGCAAGGCAAGTTTATTTATATAGCACATTTCATACACAATGGTAATTCAAAGTGCTTTACATAGAAGAAATAAAAATAAAAAAATAAAAATAAAAAATAAAAAGAAATAACCATAATTAAAACAGTTTAGAATAAAGAAATTAAAATAATCAAAACAAATAAGAATAATTAAAACAGTTTAGATTAAAAAACAAAATAAAGTACAGTAAAAACAGTCGGACGAACAGTGGCACAGTGCTCATTCAGTAAATGCACAGCTAAACAGATGTGTTTTGAGTCTGGATTTGAATGTGACTACTGTAGGAGCACATCTAATCTCCTCTGGAAGCTGGTTCCAGCTGCGGCTGGCATAATAGCTAAAAGCAGACTCTCCTTGCTTAGAGTGAACCCTTGGTATTTCTAACTGATGTGATCCTAATGATCTGAGTGATCTGTTGGGTTTATATTCAGTGAGCATATCTGCAATATATTGAGGTCCTAGCCCATTGAATGATTTATATACCAGTAATAATACTTTAAAGTCAATCCTAAATGTAACTGGGAGCCAGTGTAAAGACTTGAGGACTGGTGTGATATGTTCATATTTTCTGGTTCTGCTCAGAATCCTGGCGGCAGCGTTCTGTATGAGCTGCAACTGTCTCATGGTCTTTTTAGGAAGGCCAGTGAGGAGTCCATTACAGTAATCCACCCTGCTGGTGATGAAAGCATGCACAAGTTTCTCTAAGTCTTGACTTGACACAAAGCATCTAATTCTTGCAATATTTTTCAGATGATAGTATGCTGATTTAGTTATTGCTTTGACATGACTACTGAAACTAAGGTCTGACTCTAGAGACACACCAAGATTCCGGACTTGATTTTTAGTTGTTAGACCCCTAGCGTCAAGGTATGCATTCACCTTAAGAACTTCCTCTTTGTTTCCAAACGCAATGACTTCAGTTTTGTCTTTGTTTAACTGAAGAAAGTTTTGGCACATCCAACTGTTTACTTCATCAATGCATTGGCACTAGGAGTCAATTGGGCTGTAGTCGTTAGGCGATAGGGCTAAGTAGAGCTGTGTGTCGTCTGCATAGCTGTGGTAAGAGATGCGGTTCTTTCTCATTATTTGGCTCATTGGGAGCATATACAGGTTGAATAGGAGTGGTGCAAGAATTGAGCCTTGAGGGACTCCGCATGTCATGGATGTCCACTCAGACTTATGGTCTCCTATACTCACATAATAACCTCTCCCTTCTAAGTATGACCTGAACCATTTTAGGACTATCCCAGAAATATAGTTACGTTTGTAATTAAACAAAGTCAAAAACATTTTCAAATGACAAAGCGCAACTAATACCCAGATATCATTATTTTATATCTGGGCAGAGCTGGCAGTTTATCCCCAAGTAAACACTTGGCGTTAGGACTAGGGTGTGTCCTGTAAGGTAGTGGTGGGTGGGACACAGGCCACACCCTAGATTGCCAAAAAACGACAAACAATAAAAAAAATAAAAATAAAAAAAAAGGGTGAAATAAAATCCGAAATATAGTTACGTTTGCAATTAAACAAAGTCAAACACATTTTCAAATGACAAAGCGCAACTAATACCCATATATAATTGTTTTAAAATCCAAAATCTACGGTTAATTTGCCTTTTTGTCGTAATGGTTCCTAGCTCCGGTGCAGCACTCTGGGTGGGACTGACTAGGTATTTGCCCACGGCACGTAGTCTGCATCCAGGAAACCTGTATCCGTCTTCACAATTAGGGAAAAGCTGCCATTTCAGTTCAGGGAAGTAGGGACGTTGTGGTGCTGTACCATGTGCGGGACAATTAGCAATAGACAAAGAGCGCACTGCGCATTGCATACCTTGGCAAGTTGGAAATTTCGGCAATGCTGGCAGTTCACCCCAAGTAAACACTTGGAATTAGGACTAGGGTGTGTCCTGTAAGGTAGTGGTGGGTGGGACACAGGCCACACCCTAGATTGCCAAAAAACGACAAACAATAAAAAAAAAAAAAAAAAAAAAAAAAGGGTGAAATAAAATCCGAAATATAGTTACGTTTGCAATTAAACAAAGTCAAACACATTTTCAAATGACAAAGCGCAACTAATACCCATATATAATTGTTTTAAAATTCAAAATCTAGGGTTAATTTGCCTTTTTGTCGTAATGGTTCCTAGCTCCGGTGCAGCACTCTGGGTGGGACTGACTAGGTATTTGCCCATGGCACGTAGTCTGCATCCAGGAAACCTGTATCCGTCTTCACAATTAGGGAAAAGCTGCCATTTCAGTTCAGGGAAGTAGGGACGTTGTGGTGCTGTACCATGTGCGGGACAGTTAGCAATAGACAAAGAGCGCACTGCGCATTGCATACCTTGGCAAGTTGGAAATTTCGGCAATGCTGGCAGTTCACCCCAAGTAAACACTTGGCGTTAGGACTAGGGTGTGTCCTGTAAGGTAGTGGTGGGTGGGACACAGGCCACACCCTAGATTGCCAAAAAACGACAAACAATAAAAAAAAAAGAAAAAAAAAGGTCAAATAAAATCCGAAATATAGTTACGTTTGTAATTAAACAAAGTCAAACACATTTGCAAATGACAAAGCGCAACTAATACCCATATATAATAATTTTATATCTGGGCAGAGCTGGCAGTTCACCCCAAGTAAACACTTGGCGTTAGGACTAGGGTGTGTCCTGTAAGGTCGTGGTGGGTGGGACACAGGCCACACCCTAGATTGCCAAAAAACGACAAACGATAAAAAAAAAGGTCAAATAAAATCCGAAATATAGTTACGTTTGTAATCCATCCTTCGGATGAGACGTTAAACCGAGGTCCTGACTCTCTGTGGTCATTAAAAATCCCATGATGTCCTTCGAAAAAGAGTAGGGGTGTAACCCCGGCATCCTGGCCAAATTTGCCCCTTGGCCTCTGTCCATCATGGCCTCCTAATCATCCCTATATACTAATTGGCTTCATCACTCTGTCTCCTCTCCACCAATAAGCTGGTGTGTGGTGGGCGTTCTGGCGCAATATGGCTGCCGTCGCATCATCCAGGTGGATGCTGCACATTGGTGGTGGTTGAGGAGATTCCCCCCTACCATATGTGAAGCGCTTTGAGGTCCCAGAAAAAGCGCTATATAAATGTAACGAATTATTATTATTATTATTATTAATTAAACAAAATCAAAAACATTTTCAAATGACAAAGCGCAATTAATACCCAGATATAATTATTTTATATCTGGGCAGAGCTGGCAGTTCACCCCAAGTAAACACTTGGCGTTAGGACTAGGGTGTGTCCTGTAAGGTAGTGGTGGGTGGGACACAGGCCACACCCTAGATTGCCAAAAAACGACAATAAAAAAAAAAAAGGTCAAATAAAATCCGAAATATAGTTACGTTTGTAATTAAACAAAGTCAAAAACATTTTCAAATGACAAAGCGCAATTAATACCCAGATATAATTATTTTATATCTGGGCAGAGCTGGCAGTTCACCCCAAGTAAACACTTGGCGTTAGGACTAGGGTGTGTCCTGTAAGGTTGTGGTGGGTGGGACACAGGCCACACCCTAGATTGCCAAAAACGACAAACAATCCAAAAAATGAAAGGTCAAATAAAATCCGAAATATAGTTACGTTTGTAATTAAACAAAGTCAAAAACATTTTCAAATGACAAAGCGCAATTAATACCCAGATATAATTATTTTATATCTGGGCAGAGCTGGCAGTTCACCCCAAGTAAACACTTGGCGTTAGGACTAGGGTGTGTCCTGTAAGGTAGTGGTGGGTGGGACACAGGCCACACCCTAGATTGCCAAAAAACGACAATAAAAAAAAAAAAGGTCAAATAAAATCCGAAATATAGTTACGTTTGTAATTAAACAAAGTCAAAAACATTTTCAAATGACAAAGCGCAATTAATACCCAGATATAATTATTTTATATCTGGGCAGAGCTGGCAGTTCACCCCAAGTAAACACTTGGCGTTAGGACTAGGGTGTGTCCTGTAAGGTTGTGGTGGGTGGGACACAGGCCACACCCTAGATTGCCAAAAACGACAAACAATCCAAAAAATGAAAGGTCAAATAAAATCCGAAATATAGTTACGTTTGTAATTAAACAAAGTCAAAAACATTTTCAAATGACAAAGCGCAACTAATACCCAGATATCTTTATTTTATATCTGGGCAGAGCTGGCAGTTCACCCCAAGTAAACACTTGGCGTTAGGACTAGGGTGTGTCCTGTAAGGTCGTGGTGGGTGGGACACAGGCCACACCCTAGATTGCCAAAAAACGACAAACAATAAAAAAAAAAAAAATAAAAAAAAAAATGGTGAAATAAAATCCGAAATATAGTTACGTTTGCAATTAAACAAAGTCAAACACATTTTCAAATGACAAAGCGCAACTAATACCCATATATAATTGTTTTAAAATTCAAAATCTACGGTTAATTTGCCTTTTTGTCGTAATGGTTCCTAGCTCCGGTGCAGCACTCTGGGTGGGACTGACTAGGTATTTGCCCATGGCACGTAGTCTGCATCCAGGAAACCTGTATCCGTCTTCACAATTAGGGAAAAGCTGCCATTTCAGTTCAGGGAAGTAGGGACGTTGTGGTGCTGTACCATGTGCGGGACAATTAGCAATGGACAAAGAGCGCACTGCGCATTGCATACCTAGGCAAGTTGGAAATTTCGGCAATGCTGGCAGTTCACCCCAAGTAAACACTTGGCGTTAGGACTAGGGTGTGTCCTGTAAGGTAGTGGTGGGTGGGACACAGGCCACACCCTAGATTGCCAAAAAACGACAATTTAAAAAAAAAGGTCAAATAAAATCCGAAATATAGTTACGTTTGTAATTAAACAAAGTCAAAAACATTTTCAAATGACAAAGCGCAACTAATAGCCATATATAATTATTTTATATCTGGGCACAGCTGGCATATCACCCCAAGTAAACACTTGGCGTTAGGACTAGGGTGTGTCCTGTAAGGTTGTGGTGGGTGGGACACAGGCCACACCCTAGATTGCCAAAAACGACAAACAATCCAAAAAATGAAAGGTCAAATAAAATCCGAAATATAGTTACGTTTGTAATTAAACAAAGTCAAAAACATTTTCAAATGACAAAGCGCAACTAATACCCAGATATCTTTATTTTATATCTGGGCAGAGCTGGCAGTTCACCCCAAGTAAACACTTGGCGTTAGGACTAGGGTGTGTCCTGTAAGGTCGTGGTGGGTGGGACACAGGCCACACCCTATATTGCCAAAAAACGACAAACAATTCAAAAAATGAAAGGTCAAATAAAATCCGAAATATAGGCAAGGCAAGGCAAGGCAAGTTTATTTATATAGCACATTTCATACACAATGGTAATTCAAAGTGCTTTACATAGAAGAAATAAAAATAAAAAAATAAAAATAAAAAATAAAAATAAATAACCATAATTAAAACAGTTTAGAATAAAGAAATTAAAATAATCAAAACAAATAAGAATAATTAAAACAGTTTAGATTAAAAAAACAAAATAAAGTACAGTAAAAACAGTCGGACGAACAGTGGCACAGTGCTCATTCAGTAAATGCACAGCTAAACAGATGTGTTTTGAGTCTGGATTTGAATGTGACTACTGTAGGAGCACATCTGATCTCCTCTGGAAGCTGGTTCCAGCTGCGGCTGGCATAATAGCTAAAAGCAGACTCTCCTTGCTTAGAGTGAACCCTTGGTATTTCTAACTGATGTGATCCTAATGATCTGAGTGATCTGTTGGGTTTATATTCAGTGAGCATATCTGCAATATATTGAGGTCCTAGCCCATTGAATGATTTATATACCAGTAATAATACTTTAAAGTCAATCCTAAATGTAACTGGGAGCCAGTGTAAAGACTTGAGGACTGGTGTGATATGTTCATATTTTCTGGTTCTGCTCAGAATCCTGGCGGCAGCGTTCTGTATGAGCTGCAACTGTCTCATGGTCTTTTTAGGAAGGCCAGTGAGGAGTCCATTACAGTAATCCACCCTGCTGGTGATGAAAGCATGCACAAGTTTCTCTAAGTCTTGACTTGACACAAAGCATCTAATTCTTGCAATATTTTTCAGATGATAGTATGCTGATTTAGTTATTGCTTTGACATGACTACTGAAACTAAGGTCTGACTCTAGAGACACACCAAGATTCCGGACTTGATTTTTAGTTGTTAGACCCCTAGCGTCAAGGTATGCATTCACCTTAAGAACTTCCTCTTTGTTTCCAAACGCAATGACTTCAGTTTTGTCTTTGTTTAACTGAAGAAAGTTTTGGCACATCCAACTGTTTACTTCATCAATGCATTGGCACTAGGAGTCAATTGGGCTGTAGTCGTTAGGCGATAGGGCTAAGTAGAGCTGTGTGTCGTCTGCATAGCTGTGGTAAGAGATGCGGTTCTTTCTCATTATTTGGCTCATTGGGAGCATATACAGGTTGAATAGGAGTGGTGCAAGAATTGAGCCTTGAGGGACTCCGCATGTCATGGATGTCCACTCAGACTTATGGTCTCCTATACTCACATAATAACCTCTCCCTTCTAAGTATGACCTGAACCATTTTAGGACTATCCCAGAAATATAGTTACGTTTTTAATTAAACAAAGTCAAAAACATTTTCAAATGACAAAGCGCAACTAATACCCAGATATCATTATTTTATATCTGGGCAGAGCTGGCAGTTTATCCCCAAGTAAACACTTGGCGTTAGGACTAGGGTGTGTCCTGTAAGGTAGTGGTGGGTGGGACACAGGCCACACCCTAGATTGCCAAAAAACGACAAACAATAAAAAAAAAAAAAGAAAAAAAAAAAGGGTGAAATAAAATCCGAAATATAGTTACGTTTGCAATTAAACAAAGTCAAACTCATTTTCAAATGACAAAGCGCAACTAATATCCATATATAATTGTTTTAAAATCCAAAATCTACGGTTAATTTGCCTTTTTGTCGTAATGGTTCCTAGCTCCGGTGCAGCACTCTGGGTGGGACTGACTAGGTATTTGCCCACGGCACGTAGTCTGCATCCAGGAAACCTGTATCCGTCTTCACAATTAGGGAAAAGCTGCCATTTCAGTTCAGGGAAGTAGGGACGTTGTGGTGCTGTACCATGTGCGGGACAATTAGCAATGGACAAAGAGCGCACTGCGCATTGCATACCTTGGCAAGTTGGAAATTTCGGCAATGCTGGCAGTTCACCCCAAGTAAACACTTGGCGTTAGGACTAGGGTGTGTCCTGTAAGGTAGTGGTGGGTGGGACACAGGCCACACCCTAGATTGCCAAAAAACGACAAACAATAAAAAAATAAAAAAATAAAAAAAAAGGGTGAAATAAAATCCGAAATATAGTTACGTTTGCAATTAAACAAAGTCAAACACATTTTCAAATGACAAAGCGCAACTAATACCCATATATAATTGTTTTAAAATCCAAAATCTACGGTTAATTTGCCTTTTTGTCGTAATGGTTCCTAGCTCCGGTGCAGCACTCTGGGTGGGACTGACTAGGTATTTGCCCATGGCACGTAGTCTGCATCCAGGAAACCTGTATCCGTCTTCACAATTAGGGAAAAGCTGCCATTTCAGTTCAGGGAAGTAGGGACGTTGTGGTGCTGTACCATGTGCGGGACAGTTAGCAATAGACAAAGAGCGCACTGCGCATTGCATACCTTGGCAAGTTGGAAATTTCGGCAATGCTGGCAGTTCACCCCAAGTAAACACTTGGCGTTAGGACTAGGGTGTGTCCTGTAAGGTAGTGGTGGGTGGGACACAGGCCACACCCTAGATTGCCAAAAAACGACAATTAAAAAAAAAAGGTCAAATAAAATCCGAAATATAGTTACGTTTGTAATTAAACAAAGTCAAAAACATTTTCAAATGACAAAGCGCAACTAATAGCCATATATAATTATTTTATATCTGGGCACAGCTGGCAGTTCACCCCAAGTAAACACTTGGCGTTAGGACTAGGGTGTGTCCTGTAAGGTTGTGGTGGGTGGGACACAGGCCACACCCTAGATTGCCAAAAACGACAAACAATTCAAAAAATTAAAGGTCAAATAAAATCCGAAATATAGGCAAGGCAAGGCAAGGCAAGTTTATTTATATAGCACATTTCATACACAATGGTAATTCAAAGTGCTTTACATAGAAGAAATAAAAATAAAAAAAATAAAAAATAAAAATAAATAACCATAATTAAAACAGTTTAGAATAAAGAAATGAAAATAATCAAAACAAATAAGAATAATTAAAACAGTTTAGATTAAAAAACTAAATAAAGTACAGTAAAAACAGTCGGACGAACAGTGGCACAGTGCTCATTCAGTAAATGCACAGCTAAACAGATGTGTTTTGAGTCTGGATTTGAATGTGACTACTGTAGGAGCACATCTGATCTCCTCTGGAAGCTGGTTCCAGCTGCGGCTGGCATAATAGCTAAAAGCAGACTCTCCTTGCTTAGAGTGAACCCTTGGTATTTCTAACTGATGTGATCCTAATGATCTGAGTGATCTGTTGGGTTTATATTCAGTGAGCATATCTGCAATATATTGAGGTCCTAGCCCATTGAATGATTTATATACCAGTAATAATACTTTAAAGTCAATCCTAAATGTAACTGGGAGCCAGTGTAAAGACTTGAGGACTGGTGTGATATGTTCATATTTTCTGGTTCTGCTCAGAATCCTGGCGGCAGCGTTCTGTATGAGCTGCAACTGTCTCATGGTCTTTTTAGGAAGGCCAGTGAGGAGTCCATTACAGTAATCCACCCTGCTGGTGATGAAAGCATGCACAAGTTTCTCTAAGTCTTGACTTGACACAAAGCATCTAATTCTTGCAATATTTTTCAGATGATAGTATGCTGATTTAGTTATTGCTTTGACATGACTACTGAAACTAAGGTCTGACTCTAGAGACACACCAAGATTCCGGACTTGATTTTTAGTTGTTAGACCCCTAGCGTCAAGGTATGCATTCACCTTAAGAACTTCCTCTTTGTTTCCAAACGCAATGACTTCAGTTTTGTCTTTGTTTAACTGAAGAAAGTTTTGGCACATCCAACTGTTTACTTCATCAATGCATTGGCACTAGGAGTCAATTGGGCTGTAGTCGTTAGGCGATAGGGCTAAGTAGAGCTGTGTGTCGTCTGCATAGCTGTGGTAAGAGATGCGGTTCTTTCTCATTATTTGGCTCATTGGGAGCATATACAGGTTGAATAGGAGTGGTGCAAGAATTGAGCCTTGAGGGACTCCGCATGTCATGGATGTCCACTCAGACTTATGGTCTCCTATACTCACATAATAACCTCTCCCTTCTAAGTATGACCTGAACCATTTTAGGACTATCCCAGAAATATAGTTACGTTTGTAATTAAACAAAGTCAAAAACATTTTCAAATGACAAAGCACAACTAATACCCAGATATCATTATTTTATATCTGGGCAGAGCTGGCAGTTTATCCCCAAGTAAACACTTGGCGTTAGGACTAGGGTGTGTCCTGTAAGGTAGTGGTGGGTGGGACACAGGCCACACCCTAGATTGCCAAAAAACGACAAACAATAAAAAAAAAAATAAAAAAAAAAGGGTGAAATAAAATCCGAAATATAGTTACGTTTGCAATTAAACAAAGTCAAACACATTTTCAAATGACAAAGCGCAACTAATACCCATATATAATTGTTTTAAAATCCAAAATCTACGGTTAATTTGCCTTTTTGTCGTAATGGTTCCTAGCTCCGGTGCAGCACTCTGGGTGGGACTGACTAGGTATTTGCCCACGGCACGTAGTCTGCATCCAGGAAACCTGTATCCGTCTTCACAATTAGGGAAAAGCTGCCATTTCAGTTCAGGGAAGTAGGGACGTTGTGGTGCTGTACCATGTGCGGGACAATTAGCAATAGACAAAGAGCGCACTGCGCATTGCATACCTTGGCAAGTTGGAAATTTCGGCAATGCTGGCAGTTCACCCCAAGTAAACACTTGGCGTTAGGACTAGGGTGTGTCCTGTAAGGTAGTGGTGGGTGGGACACAGGCCACACCCTAGATTGCCAAAAAACGACAATTTAAAAAAAAAGGTCAAATAAAATCCGAAATATAGTTACGTTTGTAATTAAACAAAGTCAAAAACATTTTCAAATGACAAAGCGCAATTAATACCCAGATATAATTATTTTATATCTGGGCAGAGCTGGCAGTTCACCCCAAGTAAACACTTGGCGTTAGGACTAGGGTGTGTCCTGTAAGGTCGTGGTGGGTGGGACACAGGCCACACCCTAGATTGCCAAAAAACGACAAACGATAAAAAAAAAGGTCAAATAAAATCCGAAATATAGTTACGTTTGTAATCCATCCTTCGGATGAGACGTTAAACCGAGGTCCTGACTCTCTGTGGTCATTAAAAATCCCATGATGTCCTTCGAAAAAGAGTAGGGGTGTAACCCCGGCATCCTGGCCAAATTTGCCCCTTGGCCTCTGTCCATCATGGCCTCCTAATCATCCCTATATACTAATTGGCTTCATCACTCTGTCTCCTCTCCACCAATAAGCTGGTGTGTGGTGGGCGTTCTGGCGCAATATGGCTGCCGTCGCATCATCCAGGTGGATGCTGCACATTGGTGGTGGTTGAGGAGATTCCCCCCTACCATATGTGAAGCGCTTTGAGGTCCCAGAAAAAGCGCTATATAAATGTAACGAATTATTATTATTATTATTATTAATTAAACAAAATCAAAAACATTTTCAAATGACAAAGCGCAATTAATACCCAGATATAATTATTTTATATCTGGGCAGAGCTGGCAGTTCACCCCAAGTAAACACTTGGCGTTAGGACTAGGGTGTGTCCTGTAAGGTAGTGGTGGGTGGGACACAGGCCACACCCTAGATTGCCAAAAAACGACAATAAAAAAAAAAAAGGTCAAATAAAATCCGAAATATAGTTACGTTTGTAATTAAACAAAGTCAAAAACATTTTCAAATGACAAAGCGCAATTAATACCCAGATATAATTATTTTATATCTGGGCAGAGCTGGCAGTTCACCCCAAGTAAACACTTGGCGTTAGGACTAGGGTGTGTCCTGTAAGGTTGTGGTGGGTGGGACACAGGCCACACCCTAGATTGCCAAAAACGACAAACAATCCAAAAAATTAAAGGTCAAATAAAATCCGAAATATAGTTACGTTTGTAATTAAACAAAGTCAAAAACATTTTCAAATGACAAAGCGCAATTAATACCCAGATATAATTATTTTATATCTGGGCAGAGCTGGCAGTTCACCCCAAGTAAACACTTGGCGTTAGGACTAGGGTGTGTCCTGTAAGGTAGTGGTGGGTGGGACACAGGCCACACCCTAGATTGCCAAAAAACGACAATAAAAAAAAAAAAGGTCAAATAAAATCCGAAATATAGTTACGTTTGTAATTAAACAAAGTCAAAAACATTTTCAAATGACAAAGCGCAATTAATACCCAGATATAATTATTTTATATCTGGGCAGAGCTGGCAGTTCACCCCAAGTAAACACTTGGCGTTAGGACTAGGGTGTGTCCTGTAAGGTTGTGGTGGGTGGGACACAGGCCACACCCTAGATTGCCAAAAACGACAAACAATCCAAAAAATGAAAGGTCAAATAAAATCCGAAATATAGTTACGTTTGTAATTAAACAAAGTCAAAAACATTTTCAAATGACAAAGCGCAACTAATACCCAGATATCTTTATTTTATATCTGGGCAGAGCTGGCAGTTCACCCCAAGTAAACACTTGGCGTTAGGACTAGGGTGTGTCCTGTAAGGTCGTGGTGGGTGGGACACAGGCCACACCCTAGATTGCCAAAAAACGACAAACAATAAAAAAAAAAAAAATTAAAAAAAAAATGGTGAAATAAAATCCGAAATATAGTTACGTTTGCAATTAAACAAAGTCAAACACATTTTCAAATGACAAAGCGCAACTAATACCCATATATAATTGTTTTAAAATTCAAAATCTACGGTTAATTTGCCTTTTTGTCGTAATGGTTCCTAGCTCCGGTGCAGCACTCTGGGTGGGACTGACTAGGTATTTGCCCATGGCACGTAGTCTGCATCCAGGAAACCTGTATCCGTCTTCACAATTAGGGAAAAGCTGCCATTTCAGTTCAGGGAAGTAGGGACGTTGTGGTGCTGTACCATGTGCGGGACAATTAGCAATGGACAAAGAGCGCACTGCGCATTGCATACCTAGGCAAGTTGGAAATTTCGGCAATGCTGGCAGTTCACCCCAAGTAAACACTTGGCGTTAGGACTAGGGTGTGTCCTGTAAGGTAGTGGTGGGTGGGACACAGGCCACACCCTAGATTGCCAAAAAACGACAATTTAAAAAAAAAGGTCAAATAAAATCCGAAATATAGTTACGTTTGTAATTAAACAAAGTCAAAAACATTTTCAAATGACAAAGCGCAACTAATAGCCATATATAATTATTTTATATCTGGGCACAGCTGGCAGTTCACCCCAAGTAAACACTTGGCGTTAGGACTAGGGTGTGTCCTGTAAGGTTGTGGTGGGTGGGACACAGGCCACACCCTAGATTGCCAAAAACGACAAACAATCCAAAAAATGAAAGGTCAAATAAAATCCGAAATATAGTTACGTTTGTAATTAAACAAAGTCAAAAACATTTTCAAATGACAAAGCGCAACTAATACCCAGATATCTTTATTTTATATCTGGGCAGAGCTGGCAGTTCACCCCAAGTAAACACTTGGCGTTAGGACTAGGGTGTGTCATGTAAGGTCGTGGTGGGTGGGACACAGGCCACACCCTAGATTGCCAAAAAACGACAAACAATTCAAAAAGAAAAAAGAAAAAAAAAGGGTCAAATAAAATCCGAAATATAGTTACGTTTCCAATTAAACAAAGTCAAACACATTTTCAAATGACAAAGCGCAACTAATACCCATATATAATTGTTTTAAAATCCAAAATCTACGGTTAATTTGCCTTTTTGTCGTAATGGTTCCTAGCTCCGGTGCATCACTCTGGGTGGGACTGACTAAGTATTTGCCCATGGCACGTAGTCTGCATCCAGGAAACCTGTATCCGTCTTCACAATTAGGGAAAAGCTGCCATTTCAGTTCAGGGAAGTAGGGACGTTGTGGTGCTGTACCATGTGCGGAACAATTAGCAATGGACAAAGAGCGCACTGCGCATTGCATACCTTGGCAAGTTGGAAATTTCGGCAATGGTGGCAGTTCACCCCAAGTAAACACTTGGCGTTAGGACTAGGGTGTGTCCTGTAAGGTCGTGGTGGGTGGGACACAGGCCACACCCTATATTGCCAAAAAACGACAAACAATTCAAAAAATGAAAGGTCAAATAAAATCCGAAATATAGGCAAGGCAAGGCAAGGCAAGTTTATTTATATAGCACATTTCATACACAATGGTAATTCAAAGTGCTTTACATAGAAGAAATAAAAATAAAAAAATAAAAAATAAAAATAAATAACCATAATTAAAACAGTTTAGAATAAAGAAATTAAAATAATCAAAACAAATAAGAATAATTAAAACAGTTTAGATTAAAAAAACAAAATAAAGTACAGTAAAAACAGTCGGACGAACAGTGGCACAGTGCTCATTCAGTAAATGCACAGCTAAACAGATGTGTTTTGAGTCTGGATTTGAATGTGACTACTGTAGGAGCACATCTGATCTCCTCTGGAAGCTGGTTCCAGCTGCGGCTGGCATAATAGCTAAAAGCAGACTCCCCTTGCTTAGAGTGAACCCTTGGTATTTCTAACTGATGTGATCCTAATGATCTGAGTGATCTGTTGGGTTTATATTCAGTGAGCATATCTGCAATATATTGAGGTCCTAGCCCATTGAATGATTTATATACCAGTAATAATACTTTAAAGTCAATCCTAAATGTAACTGGGAGCCAGTGTAAAGACTTGAGGACTGGTGTGATATGTTCATATTTTCTGGTTCTGCTCAGAATCCTGGCGGCAGCGTTCTGCATGAGCTGCAACTGTCTCATGGTCTTTTTAGGAAGGCCAGTGAGGAGTCCATTACAGTAATCCACCCTGCTGGTGATGAAAGCATGCACAAGTTTCTCTAAGTCTTGACTTGACACAAAGCATCTAATTCTTGCAATATTTTTCAGATGATAGTATGCTGATTTAGTTATTGCTTTGACATGACTACTGAAACTAAGGTCTGACTCTAGAGACACACCAAGATTCCGGACTTGATTTTTAGTTGTTAGACCCCTAGCGTCAAGGTATGCATTCACCTTAAGAACTTCCTCTTTGTTTCCAAACGCAATGACTTCAGTTTTGTCTTTGTTTAACTGAAGAAAGTTTTGGCACATCCAACTGTTTACTTCATCAATGCATTGGCACTAGGAGTCAATTGGGCTGTAGTCGTTAGGCGATAGGGCTAAGTAGAGCTGTGTGTCGTCTGCATAGCTGTGGTAAGAGATGCGGTTCTTTCTCATTATTTGGCTCATTGGGAGCATATACAGGTTGAATAGGAGTGGTGCAAGAATTGAGCCTTGAGGGACTCCGCATGTCATGGATGTCCACTCAGACTTATGGTCTCCTATACTCACATAATAACCTCTCCCTTCTAAGTATGACCTGAACCATTTTAGGACTATCCCAGAAATATAGTTACGTTTTTAATTAAACAAAGTCAAAAACATTTTCAAATGACAAAGCGCAACTAATACCCAGATATCATTATTTTATATCTGGGCAGAGCTGGCAGTTTATCCCCAAGTAAACACTTGGCGTTAGGACTAGGGTGTGTCCTGTAAGGTAGTGGTGGGTGGGACACAGGCCACACCCTAGATTGCCAAAAAAAGACAAACAATAAAAAAAAAAAAAAAAAAAAAAAAAAGGGTGAAATAAAATCCGAAATATAGTTACGTTTGCAATTAAACAAAGTCAAACTCATTTTCAAATGACAAAGCGCAACTAATACCCATATATAATTGTTTTAAAATCCAAAATCTACGGTTAATTTGCCTTTTTGTCGTAATGGTTCCTAGCTCCGGTGCAGCACTCTGGGTGGGACTGACTAGGTATTTGCCCACGGCACGTAGTCTGCATCCAGGAAACCTCTATCCGTCTTCACAATTAGGGAAAAGCTGCCATTTCAGTTCAGGGAAGTAGGGACGTTGTGGTGCTGTACCATGTGCGGGACAATTAGCAATGGACAAAGAGCGCACTGCGCATTGCATACCTTGGCAAGTTGGAAATTTCGGCAATGCTGGCAGTTCACCCCAAGTAAACACTTGGCGTTAGGACTAGGGTGTGTCCTGTAAGGTAGTGGTGGGTGGGACACAGGCCACACCCTAGATTGCCAAAAAACGACAATTTAAAAAAAAAGGTCAAATAAAATCCGAAATATAGTTACGTTTGTAATTAAACAAAGTCAAAAACATTTTCAAATGACAAAGCGCAACTAATAGCCATATATAATTATTTTATATCTGGGCACAGCTGGCAGTTCACCCCAAGTAAACACTTGGCGTTAGGACTAGGGTGTGTCCTGTAAGGTTGTGGTGGGTGGGACACAGGCCACACCCTAGATTGCCAAAAACGACAAACAATTCAAAAAATTAAAGGTCAAATAAAATCCGAAATATAGGCAAGGCAAGGCAAGGCAAGTTTATTTATATAGCACATTTCATACACAATGGTAATTCAAAGTGCTTTACATAGAAGAAATAAAAATAAAAAAATAAAAAATAAAAATAAATAACCATAATTAAAACAGTTTAGAATAAAGAAATGAAAATAATCAAAACAAATAAGAATAATTAAAACAGTTTAGATTAAAAAACTAAATAAAGTACAGTAAAAACAGTCGGACGAACAGTGGCACAGTGCTCATTCAGTAAATGCACAGCTAAACAGATGTGTTTTGAGTCTGGATTTGAATGTGACTACTGTAGGAGCACATCTGATCTCCTCTGGAAGCTGGTTCCAGCTGCGGCTGGCATAATAGCTAAAAGCAGACTCTCCTTGCTTAGAGTGAACCCTTGGTATTTCTAACTGATGTGATCCTAATGATCTGAGTGATCTGTTGGGTTTATATTCAGTGAGCATATCTGCAATATATTGAGGTCCTAGCCCATTGAATGATTTATATACCAGTAATAATACTTTAAAGTCAATCCTAAATGTAACTGGGAGCCAGTGTAAAGACTTGAGGACTGGTGTGATATGTTCATATTTTCTGGTTCTGCTCAGAATCCTGGCGGCAGCGTTCTGTATGAGCTGCAACTGTCTCATGGTCTTTTTAGGAAGGCCAGTGAGGAGTCCATTACAGTAATCCACCCTGCTGGTGATGAAAGCATGCACAAGTTTCTCTAAGTCTTGACTTGACACAAAGCATCTAATTCTTGCAATATTTTTCAGATGATAGTATGCTGATTTAGTTATTGCTTTGACATGACTACTGAAACTAAGGTCTGACTCTAGAGACACACCAAGATTCCGGACTTGATTTTTAGTTGTTAGACCCCTAGCGTCAAGGTATGCATTCACCTTAAGAACTTCCTCTTTGTTTCCAAACGCAATGACTTCAGTTTTGTCTTTGTTTAACTGAAGAAAGTTTTGGCACATCCAACTGTTTACTTCATCAATGCATTGGCACTAGGAGTCAATTGGGCTGTAGTCGTTAGGCGATAGGGCTAAGTAGAGCTGTGTGTCGTCTGCATAGCTGTGGTAAGAGATGCGGTTCTTTCTCATTATTTGGCTCATTGGGAGCATATACAGGTTGAATAGGAGTGGTGCAAGAATTGAGCCTTGAGGGACTCCGCATGTCATGGATGTCCACTCAGACTTATGGTCTCCTATACTCACATAATAACCTCTCCCTTCTAAGTATGACCTGAACCATTTTAGGACTATCCCAGAAATATAGTTACGTTTGTAATTAAACAAAGTCAAAAACATTTTCAAATGACAAAGCGCAACTAATACCCAGATATCATTATTTTAAAATACAAAATCTACGGTTAATTTGCCTTTTTGTCGTAATGGTTCCTAGCTCCGGTGCAGCACTCTGGGTGGGACTGACTAAGTATTTGCCCATGGCACGTAGTCTGCATCCAGGAAACCTGTATCCGTCTTCACAATTAGGGAAAAGCTGCCATTTCAGTTCATGGAAGTAGGGACGTTGTGGTGCTGTACCATGTGCGGGACAATTAGCAATAGACAAAGAGCGCACTGCGCATTGCATACCTTGGCAAGTTGGAAATTTCGGCAATGCTGTCAGTTCACCCCAAGTAAACACTTGGCGTTAGGACTAGGGTGTGTCCTGTAAGGTAGTGGTGGGTGGGACACAGGCCACACCCTAGATTGCCAAAAAACGACAATTTAAAAAAAAAGGTCAAATAAAATCCGAAATATAGTTACGTTTGTAATTAAACAAAGTCAAAAACATTTTCAAATGACAAAGCGCAATTAATACCCAGATATAATTATTTTATATCTGGGCAGAGCTGGCAGTTCACCCCAAGTAAACACTTGGCGTTAGGACTAGGGTGTGTCCTGTAAGGTAGTGGTGGGTGGGACACAGGCCACACCCTAGATTGCCAAAAAACGACAATTAAAAAAAAAAAGGTCAAATAAAATCCGAAATATAGTTACGTTTGTAATTAAACAAAGTCAAAAACATTTTCAAATGACAAAGCGCAATTAATACCCAGATATAATAATTTTATATCTGGGCAGAGCTGGCAGTTCACCCCAAGTAAACACTTGGCGTTAGGACTAGGGTGTGTCCTGTAAGGTTGTGGTGGGTGGGACACAGGCCACACCCTAGATTGCCAAAAACGACAAACAATCCAAAAAATGAAAGGTCAAATAAAATCCGAAATATAGTTACGTTTGTAATTAAACAAAGTCAAAAACATTTTCAAATGACAAAGCGCAACTAATACCCAGATATCTTTATTTTATATCTGGGCAGAGCTGGCAGTTCACCCCAAGTAAACACTTGGCGTTAGGACTAGGGTGTGTCCTGTAAGGTCGTGGTGGGTGGGACACAGGCCACACCCTAGATTGCCAAAAAACGACAAACAATAAAAAAAAAAAAAAGTAAAAAAAAAATTGTGAAATAAAATCCGAAATATAGTTACGTTTGCAATTAAACAAAGTCAAACACATTTTCAAATGACAAAGCGCAACTAATACCCATATATAATTGTTTTAAAATTCAAAATCTACGGTTAATTTGCCTTTTTGTCGTAATGGTTCCTAGCTCCGGTGCAGCACTCTGGGTGGGACTGACTAGGTATTTGCCCATGGCACGTAGTCTGCATCCAGGAAACCTGTATCCGTCTTCACAATTAGGGAAAAGCTGCCATTTCAGTTCAGGGAAGTAGGGACGTTGTGGTGCTGTACCATGTGCGGGACAATTAGCAATGGACAAAGAGCGCACTGCGCATTGCATACCTAGGCAAGTTGGAAATTTCGGCAATGCTGGCAGTTCACCCCAAGTAAACACTTGGCGTTAGGACTAGGGTGTGTCCTGTAAGGTAGTGGTGGGTGGGACACAGGCCACACCCTAGATTGCCAAAAAACGACAATTAAAAAAAAAAGGTCAAATAAAATCCGAAATATAGTTACGTTTGTAATTAAACAAAGTCAAAAACATTTTCAAATGACAAAGCGCAACTAATAGCCATATATAATTATTTTATATCTGGGCACAGCTGGCAGTTCACCCCAAGTAAACACTTGGCGTTAGGACTAGGGTGTGTCCTGTAAGGTTGTGGTGGGTGGGACACAGGCCACACCCTAGATTGCCAAAAACGACAAACAATCCAAAAAATGAAAGGTCAAATAAAATCCGAAATATAGTTACGTTTGTAATTAAACAAAGTCAAAAACATTTTCAAATGACAAAGCGCAACTAATACCCAGATATCTTTATTTTATATCTGGGCAGAGCTGGCAGTTCACCCCAAGTAAACACTTGGCGTTAGGACTAGGGTGTGTCATGTAAGGTCGTGGTGGGTGGGACACAGGCCACACCCTAGATTGCCAAAAAACGACAAACAATTCAAAAAGAAAAAAGAAAAAAAAAGGGTCAAATAAAATCCGAAATATAGTTACGTTTCCAATTAAACAAAGTCAAACACATTTTCAAATGACAAAGCGCAACTAATACCCATATATAATTGTTTTAAAATCCAAAATCTACGGTTAATTTGCCTTTTTGTCGTAATGGTTCCTAGCTCCGGTGCATCACTCTGGGTGGGACTGACTAAGTATTTGCCCATGGCACGTAGTCTGCATCCAGGAAACCTGTATCCGTCTTCACAATTAGGGAAAAGCTGCCATTTCAGTTCAGGGAAGTAGGGACGTTGTGGTGCTGTACCATGTGCGGAACAATTAGCAATGGACAAAGAGCGCACTGCGCATTGCATACCTTGGCAAGTTGGAAATTTCGGCAATGCTGGCAGTTCACCCCAAGTAAACACTTGGCGTTAGGACTAGGGTGTGTCCTGTAAGGTCGTGGTGGGTGGGACACAGGCCACACCCTATATTGCCAAAAAACGACAAACAATTCAAAAAATGAAAGGTCAAATAAAATCCGAAATATAGGCAAGGCAAGGCAAGGCAAGTTTATTTATATAGCACATTTCATACACAATGGTAATTCAAAGTGCTTTACATAGAAGAAATAAAAATAAAAAAATAAAAAATAAAAATAAATAACCATAATTAAAACAGTTTAGAATAAAGAAATTAAAATAATCAAAACAAATAAGAATAATTAAAACAGTTTAGATTAAAAAAACAAAATAAAGTACAGTAAAAACAGTCGGACGAACAGTGGCACAGTGCTCATTCAGTAAATGCACAGCTAAACAGATGTGTTTTGAGTCTGGATTTGAATGTGACTACTGTAGGAGCACATCTGATCTCCTCTGGAAGCTGGTTCCAGCTGCGGCTGGCATAATAGCTAAAAGCAGACTCTCCTTGCTTAGAGTGAACCCTTGGTATTTCTAACTGATGTGATCCTAATGATCTGAGTGATCTGTTGGGTTTATATTCAGTGAGCATATCTGCAATATATTGAGGTCCTAGCCCATTGAATGATTTATATACCAGTAATAATACTTTAAAGTCAATCCTAAATGTAACTGGGAGCCAGTGTAAAGACTTGAGGACTGGTGTGATATGTTCATATTTTCTGGTTCTGCTCAGAATCCTGGCGGCAGCGTTCTGCATGAGCTGCAACTGTCTCATGGTCTTTTTAGGAAGGCCAGTGAGGAGTCCATTACAGTAATCCACCCTGCTGGTGATGAAAGCATGCACAAGTTTCTCTAAGTCTTGACTTGACACAAAGCATCTAATTCTTGCAATATTTTTCAGATGATAGTATGCTGATTTAGTTATTGCTTTGACATGACTACTGAAACTAAGGTCTGACTCTAGAGACACACCAAGATTCCGGACTTGATTTTTAGTTGTTAGACCCCTAGCGTCAAGGTATGCATTCACCTTAAGAACTTCCTCTTTGTTTCCAAACGCAATGACTTCAGTTTTGTCTTTGTTTAACTGAAGAAAGTTTTGGCACATCCAACTGTTTACTTCATCAATGCATTGGCACTAGGAGTCAATTGGGCTGTAGTCGTTAGGCGATAGGGCTAAGTAGAGCTGTGTGTCGTCTGCATAGCTGTGGTAAGAGATGCGGTTCTTTCTCATTATTTGGCTCATTGGGAGCATATACAGGTTGAATAGGAGTGGTGCAAGAATTGAGCCTTGAGGGACTCCGCATGTCATGGATGTCCACTCAGACTTATGGTCTCCTATACTCACATAATAACCTCTCCCTTCTAAGTATGACCTGAACCATTTTAGGACTATCCCAGAAATATAGTTACGTTTTTAATTAAACAAAGTCAAAAACATTTTCAAATGACAAAGCGCAACTAATACCCAGATATCATTATTTTATATCTGGGCAGAGCTGGCAGTTTATCCCCAAGTAAACACTTGGCGTTAGGACTAGGGTGTGTCCTGTAAGGTAGTGGTGGGTGGGACACAGGCCACACCCTAGATTGCCAAAAAACGACAAACAATAAAAAAAAAAAAAATAAAAAAAAAAGGGTGAAATAAAATCCGAAATATAGTTACGTTTGCAATTAAACAAAGTCAAACTCATTTTCAAATGACAAAGCGCAACTAATACCCATATATAATTGTTTTAAAATCCAAAATCTACGGTTAATTTGCCTTTTTGTCGTAATGGTTCCTAGCTCCGGTGCAGCACTCTGGGTGGGACTGACTAGGTATTTGCCCACGGCACGTAGTCTGCATCCCGGAAACCTCTATCCGTCTTCACAATTAGGGAAAAGCTGCCATTTCAGTTCAGGGAAGTAGGGACGTTGTGGTGCTGTACCATGTGCGGGACAGTTAGCAATAGACAAAGAGCGCACTGCGCATTGCATACCTTGGCAAGTTGGAAATTTCGGCAATGCTGGCAGTTCACCCCAAGTAAACACTTGGCGTTAGGACTAGGGTGTGTCCTGTAAGGTAGTGGTGGGTGGGACACAGGCCACACCCTAGATTGCCAAAAAACGACAAACAATAAAAAAATTAAAAAATTAAAAAAAAGGGTGAAATAAAATCCGAAATATAGTTACGTTTGCAATTAAACAAAGTCAAACACATTTTCAAATGACAAAGCGCAACTAATACCCATATATAATTGTTTTAAAATCCAAAATCTACGGTTAATTTGCCTTTTTGTCGTAATGGTTCCTAGCTCCGGTGCAGCACTCTGGGTGGGACTGACTAGGTATTTGCCCATGGCACGTAGTCTGCATCCAGGAAACCTGTATCCGTCTTCACAATTAGGGAAAAGCTGCCATTTCAGTTCAGGGAAGTAGGGACGTTGTGGTGCTGTACCATGTGCGGGACAGTTAGCAATAGACAAAGAGCGCACTGCGCATTGCATACCTTGGCAAGTTGGAAATTTCGGCAATGCTGGCAGTTCACCCCAAGTAAACACTTGGCGTTAGGACTAGGGTGTGTCCTGTAAGGTAGTGGTGGGTGGGACACAGGCCACACCCTAGATTGCCAAAAAACGACAATTTAAAAAAAAGGTCAAATAAAATCCGAAATATAGTTACGTTTGTAATTAAACAAAGTCAAAAACATTTTCAAATGACAAAGCGCAACTAATAGCCATATATAATTATTTTATATCTGGGCACAGCTGGCAGTTCACCCCAAGTAAACACTTGGCGTTAGGACTAGGGTGTGTCCTGTAAGGTTGTGGTGGGTGGGACACAGGCCACACCCTAGATTGCCAAAAACGACAAACAATTCAAAAAATTAAAGGTCAAATAAAATCCGAAATATAGGCAAGGCAAGGCAAGGCAAGTTTATTTATATAGCACATTTCATACACAATGGTAATTCAAAGTGCTTTACATAGAAGAAATAAAAATAAAAAAATAAAAAATAAAAATAAATAACCATAATTAAAACAGTTTAGAATAAAGAAATGAAAATAATCAAAACAAATAAGAATAATTAAAACAGTTTAGATTAAAAAACTAAATAAAGTACAGTAAAAACAGTCGGACGAACAGTGGCACAGTGCTCATTCAGTAAATGCACAGCTAAACAGATGTGTTTTGAGTCTGGATTTGAATGTGACTACTGTAGGAGCACATCTGATCTCCTCTGGAAGCTGGTTCCAGCTGCGGCTGGCATAATAGCTAAAAGCAGACTCTCCTTGCTTAGAGTGAACCCTTGGTATTTCTAACTGATGTGATCCTAATGATCTGAGTGATCTGTTGGGTTTATATTCAGTGAGCATATCTGCAATATATTGAGGTCCTAGCCCATTGAATGATTTATATACCAGTAATAATACTTTAAAGTCAATCCTAAATGTAACTGGGAGCCAGTGTAAAGACTTGAGGACTGGTGTGATATGTTCATATTTTCTGGTTCTGCTCAGAATCCTGGCGGCAGCGTTCTGTATGAGCTGCAACTGTCTCATGGTCTTTTTAGGAAGGCCAGTGAGGAGTCCATTACAGTAATCCACCCTGCTGGTGATGAAAGCATGCACAAGTTTCTCTAAGTCTTGACTTGACACAAAGCATCTAATTCTTGCAATATTTTTCAGATGATAGTATGCTGATTTAGTTATTGCTTTGACATGACTACTGAAACTAAGGTCTGACTCTAGAGACACACCAAGATTCCGGACTTGATTTTTAGTTGTTAGACCCCTAGCGTCAAGGTATGCATTCACCTTAAGAACTTCCTCTTTGTTTCCAAACGCAATGACTTCAGTTTTGTCTTTGTTTAACTGAAGAAAGTTTTGGCACATCCAACTGTTTACTTCATCAATGCATTGGCACTAGGAGTCAATTGGGCTGTAGTCGTTAGGCGATAGGGCTAAGTAGAGCTGTGTGTCGTCTGCATAGCTGTGGTAAGAGATGCGGTTCTTTCTCATTATTTGGCTCATTGGGAGCATATACAGGTTGAATAGGAGTGGTGCAAGAATTGAGCCTTGAGGGACTCCGCATGTCATGGATGTCCACTCAGACTTATGGTCTCCTATACTCACATAATAACCTCTCCCTTCTAAGTATGACCTGAACCATTTTAGGACTATCCCAGAAATATAGTTACGTTTGTAATTAAACAAAGTCAAAAACATTTTCAAATGACAAAGCGCAACTAATACCCAGATATCATTATTTTATATCTGGGCAGAGCTGGCAGTTTATCCCCAAGTAAACACTTGGCGTTAGGACTAGGGTGTGTCCTGTAAGGTAGTGGTGGGTGGGACACAGGCCACACCCTAGATTGCCAAAAAACGACAAACAATAAAAAAAATAAAAATAAAAAAAAAGGGTGAAATAAAATCCGAAATATAGTTACGTTTGCAATTAAACAAAGTCAAACACATTTTCAAATGACAAAGCGCAACTAATACCCATATATAATTGTTTTAAAATCCAAAATCTACGGTTAATTTGCCTTTTTGTCGTAATGGTTCCTAGCTCCGGTGCAGCACTCTGGGTGGGACTGACTAGGTATTTGCCCACGGCACGTAGTCTGCATCCAGGAAACCTGTATCCGTCTTCACAATTAGGGAAAAGCTGCCATTTCAGTTCAGGGAAGTAGGGACGTTGTGGTGCTGTACCATGTGCGGGACAATTAGCAATAGACAAAGAGCGCACTGCGCATTGCATACCTTGGCAAGTTGGAAATTTCGGCAATGCTGGCAGTTCACCCCAAGTAAACACTTGGAATTAGGACTAGGGTGTGTCCTGTAAGGTAGTGGTGGGTGGGACACAGGCCACACCCTAGATTGCCAAAAAACGACAAACAATAAAAAATAAAAAAAAATAAAAAAAAGGGTGAAATAAAATCCGAAATATAGTTACGTTTGCAATTAAACAAAGTCAAACACATTTTCAAATGACAAAGCGCAACTAATACCCATATATAATTGTTTTAAAATTCAAAATCTAGGGTTAATTTGCCTTTTTGTCGTAATGGTTCCTAGCTCCGGTGCAGCACTCTGGGTGGGACTGACTAGGTATTTGCCCATGGCACGTAGTCTGCATCCAGGAAACCTGTATCCGTCTTCACAATTAGGGAAAAGCTGCCATTTCAGTTCAGGGAAGTAGGGACGTTGTGGTGCTGTACCATGTGCGGGACAGTTAGCAATAGACAAAGAGCGCACTGCGCATTGCATACCTTGGCAAGTTGGAAATTTCGGCAATGCTGGCAGTTCACCCCAAGTAAACACTTGGCGTTAGGACTAGGGTGTGTCCTGTAAGGTAGTGGTGGGTGGGACACAGGCCACACCCTAGATTGCCAAAAAACGACAAACAATAAAAAAAAAAGAAAAAAAAAGGTCAAATAAAATCCGAAATATAGTTACGTTTGTAATTAAACAAAGTCAAACACATTTGCAAATGACAAAGCGCAACTAATACCCATATATAATAATTTTATATCTGGGCAGAGCTGGCAGTTCACCCCAAGTAAACACTTGGCGTTAGGACTAGGGTGTGTCCTGTAAGGTAGTGGTGGGTGGGACACAGGCCACACCCTAGATTGCCAAAAAACGACAAACGATAAAAAAAAAGGTCAAATAAAATCCGAAATATAGTTACGTTTGTAATCCATCCTTCGGATGAGACGTTAAACCGAGGTCCTGACTCTCTGTGGTCATTAAAAATCCCATGATGTCCTTCGAAAAAGAGTAGGGGTGTAACCCCGGCATCCTGGCCAAATTTGCCCCTTGGCCTCTGTCCATCATGGCCTCCTAATCATCCCTATATACTAATTGGCTTCATCACTCTGTCTCCTCTCCACCAATAAGCTGGTGTGTGGTGGGCGTTCTGGCGCAATATGGCTGCCGTCGCATCATCCAGGTGGATGCTGCACATTGGTGGTGGTTGAGGAGATTCCCCCCTACCATATGTGAAGCGCTTTGAGGTCCCAGAAAAAGCGCTATATAAATGTAACGAATTATTATTATTATTATTATTAATTAAACAAAATCAAAAACATTTTCAAATGACAAAGCGCAATTAATACCCAGATATAATTATTTTATATCTGGGCAGAGCTGGCAGTTCACCCCAAGTAAACACTTGGCGTTAGGACTAGGGTGTGTCCTGTAAGGTAGTGGTGGGTGGGACACAGGCCACACCCTAGATTGCCAAAAAACGACAATAAAAAAAAAAAAGGTCAAATAAAATCCGAAATATAGTTACGTTTGTAATTAAACAAAGTCAAAAACATTTTCAAATGACAAAGCGCAATTAATACCCAGATATAATTATTTTATATCTGGGCAGAGCTGGCAGTTCACCCCAAGTAAACACTTGGCGTTAGGACTAGGGTGTGTCCTGTAAGGTTGTGGTGGGTGGGACACAGGCCACACCCTAGATTGCCAAAAACGACAAACAATCCAAAAAATGAAAGGTCAAATAAAATCCGAAATATAGTTACGTTTGTAATTAAACAAAGTCAAAAACATTTTCAAATGACAAAGCGCAATTAATACCCAGATATAATTATTTTATATCTGGGCAGAGCTGGCAGTTCACCCCAAGTAAACACTTGGCGTTAGGACTAGGGTGTGTCCTGTAAGGTAGTGGTGGGTGGGACACAGGCCACACCCTAGATTGCCAAAAAACGACAATAAAAAAAAAAAAGGTCAAATAAAATCCGAAATATAGTTACGTTTGTAATTAAACAAAGTCAAAAACATTTTCAAATGACAAAGCGCAATTAATACCCAGATATAATTATTTTATATCTGGGCAGAGCTGGCAGTTCACCCCAAGTAAACACTTGGCGTTAGGACTAGGGTGTGTCCTGTAAGGTTGTGGTGGGTGGGACACAGGCCACACCCTAGATTGCCAAAAACGACAAACAATCCAAAAAATGAAAGGTCAAATAAAATCCGAAATATAGTTACGTTTGTAATTAAACAAAGTCAAAAACATTTTCAAATGACAAAGCGCAACTAATACCCAGATATCTTTATTTTATATCTGGGCAGAGCTGGCAGTTCACCCCAAGTAAACACTTGGCGTTAGGACTAGGGTGTGTCCTGTAAGGTCGTGGTGGGTGGGACACAGGCCACACCCTAGATTGCCAAAAAACGACAAACAATAAAAAAAAAAAAAATTAAAAAAAAAATGGTGAAATAAAATCCGAAATATAGTTACGTTTGCAATTAAACAAAGTCAAACACATTTTCAAATGACAAAGCGCAACTAATACCCATATATAATTGTTTTAAAATTCAAAATCTACGGTTAATTTGCCTTTTTGTCGTAATGGTTCCTAGCTCCGGTGCAGCACTCTGGGTGGGACTGACTAGGTATTTGCCCATGGCACGTAGTCTGCATCCAGGAAACCTGTATCCGTCTTCACAATTAGGGAAAAGCTGCCATTTCAGTTCAGGGAAGTAGGGACGTTGTGGTGCTGTACCATGTGCGGGACAATTAGCAATGGACAAAGAGCGCACTGCGCATTGCATACCTAGGCAAGTTGGAAATTTCGGCAATGCTGGCAGTTCACCCCAAGTAAACACTTGGCGTTAGGACTAGGGTGTGTCCTGTAAGGTAGTGGTGGGTGGGACACAGGCCACACCCTAGATTGCCAAAAAACGACAATTTAAAAAAAAAGGTCAAATAAAATCCGAAATATAGTTACGTTTGTAATTAAACAAAGTCAAAAACATTTTCAAATGACAAAGCGCAACTAATAGCCATATATAATTATTTTATATCTGGGCACAGCTGGCAGTTCACCCCAAGTAAACACTTGGCGTTAGGACTAGGGTGTGTCCTGTAAGGTTGTGGTGGGTGGGACACAGGCCACACCCTAGATTGCCAAAAACGACAAACAATCCAAAAAATGAAAGGTCAAATAAAATCCGAAATATAGTTACGTTTGTAATTAAACAAAGTCAAAAACATTTTCAAATGACAAAGCGCAACTAATACCCAGATATCTTTATTTTATATCTGGGCAGAGCTGGCAGTTCACCCCAAGTAAACACTTGGCGTTAGGACTAGGGTGTGTCATGTAAGGTCGTGGTGGGTGGGACACAGGCCACACCCTAGATTGCCAAAAAACGACAAACAATTCAAAAAGAAAAAAGAAAAAAAAAGGGTCAAATAAAATCCGAAATATAGTTACGTTTCCAATTAAACAAAGTCAAACACATTTTCAAATGACAAAGCGCAACTAATACCCATATATAATTGTTTTAAAATTCAAAATCTACGGTTAATTTGCCTTTTTGTCGTAATGGTTCCTAGCTCCGGTGCATCACTCTGGGTGGGACTGACTAAGTATTTGCCCATGGCACGTAGTCTGCATCCAGGAAACCTGTATCCGTCTTCACAATTAGGGAAAAGCTGCCATTTCAGTTCAGGGAAGTAGGGACGTTGTGGTGCTGTACCATGTGCGGAACAATTAGCAATGGACAAAGAGCGCACTGCGCATTGCATACCTTGGCAAGTTGGAAATTTCGGCAATGCTGGCAGTTCACCCCAAGTAAACACTTGGCGTTAGGACTAGGGTGTGTCCTGTAAGGTCGTGGTGGGTGGGACACAGGCCACACCCTATATTGCCAAAAAACGACAAACAATTCAAAAAATGAAAGGTCAAATAAAATCCGAAATATAGGCAAGGCAAGGCAAGGCAAGTTTATTTATATAGCACATTTCATACACAATGGTAATTCAAAGTGCTTTACATAGAAGAAATAAAAATAAAAAAATAAAAATAAAAAATAAAAATAAATAACCATAATTAAAACGGTTTAGAATAAAGAAATTAAAATAATCAAAACAAATAAGAATAATTAAAACAGTTTAGATTAAAAAAACAAAATAAAGTACAGTAAAAACAGTCGGACGAACAGTGGCACAGTGCTCATTCAGTAAATGCACAGCTAAACAGATGTGTTTTGAGTCTGGATTTGAATGTGACTACTGTAGGAGCACATCTGATCTCCTCTGGAAGCTGGTTCCAGCTGCGGCTGGCATAATAGCTAAAAGCAGACTCTCCTTGCTTAGAGTGAACCCTTGGTATTTCTAACTGATGTGATCCTAATGATCTGAGTGATCTGTTGGGTTTATATTCAGTGAGCATATCTGCAATATATTGAGGTCCTAGCCCATTGAATGATTTATATACCAGTAATAATACTTTAAAGTCAATCCTAAATGTAACTGGGAGCCAGTGTAAAGACTTGAGGACTGGTGTGATATGTTCATATTTTCTGGTTCTGCTCAGAATCCTGGCGGCAGCGTTCTGCATGAGCTGCAACTGTCTCATGGTCTTTTTAGGAAGGCCAGTGAGGAGTCCATTACAGTAATCCACCCTGCTGGTGATGAAAGCATGCACAAGTTTCTCTAAGTCTTGACTTGACACAAAGCATCTAATTCTTGCAATATTTTTCAGATGATAGTATGCTGATTTAGTTATTGCTTTGACATGACTACTGAAACTAAGGTCTGACTCTAGAGACACACCAAGATTCCGGACTTGATTTTTAGTTGTTAGACCCCTAGCGTCAAGGTATGCATTCACCTTAAGAACTTCCTCTTTGTTTCCAAACGCAATGACTTCAGTTTTGTCTTTGTTTAACTGAAGAAAGTTTTGGCACATCCAACTGTTTACTTCATCAATGCATTGGCACTAGGAGTCAATTGGGCTGTAGTCGTTAGGCGATAGGGCTAAGTAGAGCTGTGTGTCGTCTGCATAGCTGTGGTAAGAGATGCGGTTCTTTCTCATTATTTGGCTCATTGGGAGCATATACAGGTTGAATAGGAGTGGTGCAAGAATTGAGCCTTGAGGGACTCCGCATGTCATGGATGTCCACTCAGACTTATGGTCTCCTATACTCACATAATAACCTCTCCCTTCTAAGTATGACCTGAACCATTTTAGGACTATCCCAGAAATATAGTTACGTTTTTAATTAAACAAAGTCAAAAACATTTTCAAATGACAAAGCGCAACTAATACCCAGATATCATTATTTTATATCTGGGCAGAGCTGGCAGTTTATCCCCAAGTAAACACTTGGCGTTAGGACTAGGGTGTGTCCTGTAAGGTAGTGGTGGGTGGGACACAGGCCACACCCTAGATTGCCAAAAAACGACAAACAATAAAAAAAAAAAGGGTGGAATAAAATCCGAAATATAGTTACGTTTGCAATTAAACAAAGTCAAACTCATTTTCAAATGACAAAGCGCAACTAATATCCATATATAATTGTTTTAAAATCCAAAATCTACGGTTAATTTGCCTTTTTGTCGTAATGGTTCCTAGCTCCGGTGCAGCACTCTGGGTGGGACTGACTAGGTATTTGCCCACGGCACGTAGTCTGCATCCAGGAAACCTGTATCCGTCTTCACAATTAGGGAAAAGCTGCCATTTCAGTTCAGGGAAGTAGGGACGTTGTGGTGCTGTACCATGTGCGGGACAATTAGCAATGGACAAAGAGCGCACTGCGCATTGCATACCTTGGCAAGTTGGAAATTTCGGCAATGCTGGCAGTTCACCCCAAGTAAACACTTGGCGTTAGGACTAGGGTGTGTCCTGTAAGGTAGTGGTGGGTGGGACACAGGCCACACCCTAGATTGCCAAAAAACGACAAACAATAAAAAAATAAAAAAATAAAAAAAAAGGGTGAAATAAAATCCGAAATATAGTTACGTTTGCAATTAAACAAAGTCAAACACATTTTCAAATGACAAAGCGCAACTAATACCCATATATAATTGTTTTAAAATCCAAAATCTACGGTTAATTTGCCTTTTTGTCGTAATGGTTCCTAGCTCCGGTGCAGCACTCTGGGTGGGACTGACTAGGTATTTGCCCATGGCACGTAGTCTGCATCCAGGAAACCTGTATCCGTCTTCACAATTAGGGAAAAGCTGCCATTTCAGTTCAGGGAAGTAGGGACGTTGTGGTGCTGTACCATGTGCGGGACAGTTAGCAATAGACAAAGAGCGCACTGCGCATTGCATACCTTGGCAAGTTGGAAATTTCGGCAATGCTGGCAGTTCACCCCAAGTAAACACTTGGCGTTAGGACTAGGGTGTGTCCTGTAAGGTAGTGGTGGGTGGGACACAGGCCACACCCTAGATTGCCAAAAAACGACAATTTAAAAAAAAAGGTCAAATAAAATCCGAAATATAGTTACGTTTGTAATTAAACAAAGTCAAAAACATTTTCAAATGACAAAGCGCAACTAATAGCCATATATAATTATTTTATATCTGGGCACAGCTGGCAGTTCACCCCAAGTAAACACTTGGCGTTAGGACTAGGGTGTGTCCTGTAAGGTTGTGGTGGGTGGGACACAGGCCACACCCTAGATTGCCAAAAACGACAAACAATTCAAAAAATTAAAGGTCAAATAAAATCCGAAATATAGGCAAGGCAAGGCAAGGCAAGTTTATTTATATAGCACATTTCATACACAATGGTAATTCAAAGTGCTTTACATAGAAGAAATAAAAATAAAAAAAATAAAAAATAAAAATAAATAACCATAATTAAAACAGTTTAGAATAAAGAAATGAAAATAATCAAAACAAATAAGAATAATTAAAACAGTTTAGATTAAAAAACTAAATAAAGTACAGTAAAAACAGTCGGACGAACAGTGGCACAGTGCTCATTCAGTAAATGCACAGCTAAACAGATGTGTTTTGAGTCTGGATTTGAATGTGACTACTGTAGGAGCACATCTGATCTCCTCTGGAAGCTGGTTCCAGCTGCGGCTGGCATAATAGCTAAAAGCAGACTCTCCTTGCTTAGAGTGAACCCTTGGTATTTCTAACTGATGTGATCCTAATGATCTGAGTGATCTGTTGGGTTTATATTCAGTGAGCATATCTGCAATATATTGAGGTCCTAGCCCATTGAATGATTTATATACCAGTAATAATACTTTAAAGTCAATCCTAAATGTAACTGGGAGCCAGTGTAAAGACTTGAGGACTGGTGTGATATGTTCATATTTTCTGGTTCTGCTCAGAATCCTGGCGGCAGCGTTCTGTATGAGCTGCAACTGTCTCATGGTCTTTTTAGGAAGGCCAGTGAGGAGTCCATTACAGTAATCCACCCTGCTGGTGATGAAAGCATGCACAAGTTTCTCTAAGTCTTGACTTGACACAAAGCATCTAATTCTTGCAATATTTTTCAGATGATAGTATGCTGATTTAGTTATTGCTTTGACATGACTACTGAAACTAAGGTCTGACTCTAGAGACACACCAAGATTCCGGACTTGATTTTTAGTTGTTAGACCCCTAGCGTCAAGGTATGCATTCACCTTAAGAACTTCCTCTTTGTTTCCAAACGCAATGACTTCAGTTTTGTCTTTGTTTAACTGAAGAAAGTTTTGGCACATCCAACTGTTTACTTCATCAATGCATTGGCACTAGGAGTCAATTGGGCTGTAGTCGTTAGGCGATAGGGCTAAGTAGAGCTGTGTGTCGTCTGCATAGCTGTGGTAAGAGATGCGGTTCTTTCTCATTATTTGGCTCATTGGGAGCATATACAGGTTGAATAGGAGTGGTGCAAGAATTGAGCCTTGAGGGACTCCGCATGTCATGGATGTCCACTCAGACTTATGGTCTCCTATACTCACATAATAACCTCTCCCTTCTAAGTATGACCTGAACCATTTTAGGACTATCCCAGAAATATAGTTACGTTTGTAATTAAACAAAGTCAAAAACATTTTCAAATGACAAAGCACAACTAATACCCAGATATCATTATTTTATATCTGGGCAGAGCTGGCAGTTTATCCCCAAGTAAACACTTGGCGTTAGGACTAGGGTGTGTCCTGTAAGGTAGTGGTGGGTGGGACACAGGCCACACCCTAGATTGCCAAAAAACGACAAACAATAAAAAAAAAAAATAAAAAAAAAGGGTGAAATAAAATCCGAAATATAGTTACGTTTGCAATTAAACAAAGTCAAACACATTTTCAAATGACAAAGCGCAACTAATACCCATATATAATTGTTTTAAAATCCAAAATCTACGGTTAATTTGCCTTTTTGTCGTAATGGTTCCTAGCTCCGGTGCAGCACTCTGGGTGGGACTGACTAGGTATTTGCCCACGGCACGTAGTCTGCATCCAGGAAACCTGTATCCGTCTTCACAATTAGGGAAAAGCTGCCATTTCAGTTCAGGGAAGTAGGGACGTTGTGGTGCTGTACCATGTGCGGGACAATTAGCAATAGACAAAGAGCGCACTGCGCATTGCATACCTTGGCAAGTTGGAAATTTCGGCAATGCTGGCAGTTCACCCCAAGTAAACACTTGGCGTTAGGACTAGGGTGTGTCCTGTAAGGTAGTGGTGGGTGGGACACAGGCCACACCCTAGATTGCCAAAAAACGACAAACAATAAAAAAAAAAGAAAAAAAAAGGTCAAATAAAATCCGAAATATAGTTACGTTTGTAATTAAACAAAGTCAAACACATTTGCAAATGACAAAGCGCAACTAATACCCATATATAATAATTTTATATCTGGGCAGAGCTGGCAGTTCACCCCAAGTAAACACTTGGCGTTAGGACTAGGGTGTGTCCTGTAAGGTCGTGGTGGGTGGGACACAGGCCACACCCTAGATTGCCAAAAAACGACAAACGATAAAAAAAAAGGTCAAATAAAATCCGAAATATAGTTACGTTTGTAATCCATCCTTCGGATGAGACGTTAAACCGAGGTCCTGACTCTCTGTGGTCATTAAAAATCCCATGATGTCCTTCGAAAAAGAGTAGGGGTGTAACCCCGGCATCCTGGCCAAATTTGCCCCTTGGCCTCTGTCCATCATGGCCTCCTAATCATCCCTATATACTAATTGGCTTCATCACTCTGTCTCCTCTCCACCAATAAGCTGGTGTGTGGTGGGCGTTCTGGCGCAATATGGCTGCCGTCGCATCATCCAGGTGGATGCTGCACATTGGTGGTGGTTGAGGAGATTCCCCCCTACCATATGTGAAGCGCTTTGAGGTCCCAGAAAAAGCGCTATATAAATGTAACGAATTATTATTATTATTATTATTAATTAAACAAAATCAAAAACATTTTCAAATGACAAAGCGCAATTAATACCCAGATATCATTATTTTATATCTGGGCAGAGCTGGCAGTTCACCCCAAGTAAACACTTGGCGTTAGGACTAGGGTGTGTCCTGTAAGGTAGTGGTGGGTGGGACACAGGCCACACCCTAGATTGCCAAAAAACGACAATTAAAAAAAAAAAAGGTCAAATAAAATCCGAAATATAGTTACGTTTGTAATTAAACAAAGTCAAAAACATTTTCAAATGACAAAGCGCAATTAATACCCAGATATAATTATTTTATATCTGGGCAGAGCTGGCAGTTCACCCCAAGTAAACACTTGGCGTTAGGACTAGGGTGTGTCCTGTAAGGTTGTGATGGGTGGGACACAGGCCACACCCTAGATTGCCAAAAACGACAAACAATTCAAAAAATGAAAGGTCAAATAAAATCCGAAATATAGGCAAGGCAAGGCAAGGCAAGTTTATTTATATAGCACATTTCATACACAATGGTAATTCAAAGTGCTTTACATAGAAGAAATAAAAAAATAAAAATAAAAAAAAATAAAAAAAAGAAATAACCATAATTAAAACAGTTTAGAATAAAGAAATTAAAATAATCAAAACAAATAAGAATAATTAAAACAGTTTAGATTAAAAAACAAAATAAAGTACAGTAAAAACAGTCGGACGAACAGTGGCACAGTGCTCATTCAGTAAATGCACAGCTAAACAGATGTGTTTTGAGTCTGGATTTGAATGTGACTACTGTAGGAGCACATCTGATCTCCTCTGGAAGCTGGTTCCAGCTGCGGCTGGCATAATAGCTAAAAGCAGACTCTCCTTGCTTAGAGTGAACCCTTGGTATTTCTAACTGATGTGATCCTAATGATCTGAGTGATCTGTTGGGTTTATATTCAGTGAGCATATCGGCAATATATTGAGGTCCTAGCCCATTGAATGATTTATATACCAGTAATAATACTTTAAAGTCAATCCTAAATGTAACTGGGAGCCAGTGTAAAGACTTGAGGACTGGTGTGATATGTTCATATTTTCTGGTTCTGCTCAGAATCCTGGCGGCAGCGTTCTGTATGAGCTGCAACTGTCTCATGGTCTTTTTAGGAAGGCCAGTGAGGAGTCCATTACAGTAATCCACCCTGCTGGTGATGAAAGCATGCACAAGTTTCTCTAAGTCTTGACTTGACACAAAGCATCTAATTCTTGCAATATTTTTCAGATGATAGTATGCTGATTTAGTTATTGCTTTGACATGACTACTGAAACTAAGGTCTGACTCTAGAGACACACCAAGATTCCGGACTTGATTTTTAGTTGTTAGACCCCTAGCGTCAAGGTATGCATTCACCTTAAGAACTTCCTCTTTGTTTCCAAACGCAATGACTTCAGTTTTGTCTTTGTTTAACTGAAGAAAGTTTTGGCACATCCAACTGTTTACTTCATCAATGCATTGGCACTAGGAGTCAATTGGGCTGTAGTCGTTAGGCGATAGGGCTAAGTAGAGCTGTGTGTCGTCTGCATAGCTGTGGTAAGAGATGCGGTTCTTTCTCATTATTTGGCTCATTGGGAGCATATACAGGTTGAATAGGAGTGGTGCAAGAATTGAGCCTTGAGGGACTCCGCATGTCATGGATGTCCACTCAGACTTATGGTCTCCTATACTCACATAATAACCTCTCCCTTCTAAGTATGACCTGAACCATTTTAGGACTATCCCAGAAATATAGTTACGTTTGTAATTAAACAAAGTCAAAAACATTTTCAAATGACAAAGCGCAACTAATACCCAGATATCATTATTTTAAAATACAAAATCTACGGTTAATTTGCCTTTTTGTCGTAATGGTTCCTAGCTCCGGTGCAGCACTCTGGGTGGGACTGACTAAGTATTTGCCCATGGCACGTAGTCTGCATCCACGAAACCTGTATCCGTCTTCACAATTAGGGAAAAGCTGCCATTTCAGTTCATGGAAGTAGGGACGTTGTGGTGCTGTACCATGTGCGGGACAATTAGCAATAGACAAAGAGCGCACTGCGCATTGCATACCTTGGCAAGTTGGAAATTTCGGCAATGCTGTCAGTTCACCCCAAGTAAACACTTGGCGTTAGGACTAGGGTGTGTCCTGTAAGGTAGTGGTGGGTGGGACACAGGCCACACCCTAGATTGCCAAAAAACGACAAACGATAAAAAAAAAGGTCAAATAAAATCCGAAATATAGTTACGTTTGTAATCCATCCTTCGGATGAGACGTTAAACCGAGGTCCTGACTCTCTGTGGTCATTAAAAATCCCATGATGTCCTTCGAAAAAGAGTAGGGGTGTAACCCCGGCATCCTGGCCAAATTTGCCCCTTGGCCTCTGTCCATCATGGCCTCCTAATCATCCCTATATACTAATTGGCTTCATCACTCTGTCTCCTCTCCACCAATAAGCTGGTGTGTGGTGGGCGTTCTGGCGCAATATGGCTGCCGTCGCATCATCCAGGTGGATGCTGCACATTGGTGGTGGTTGAGGAGATTCCCCCCTACCATATGTGAAGCGCTTTGAGGTCCCAGAAAAAGCGCTATATAAATGTAACGAATTATTATTATTATTATTATTAATTAAACAAAATCAAAAACATTTTCAAATGACAAAGCGCAATTAATACCCAGATATAATTATTTTATATCTGGGCAGAGCTGGCAGTTCACCCCAAGTAAACACTTGGCGTTAGGACTAGGGTGTGTCCTGTAAGGTAGTGGTGGGTGGGACACAGGCCACACCCTAGATTGCCAAAAAACGACAATAAAAAAAAAAAAGGTCAAATAAAATCCGAAATATAGTTACGTTTGTAATTAAACAAAGTCAAAAACATTTTCAAATGACAAAGCGCAATTAATACCCAGATATAATTATTTTATATCTGGGCAGAGCTGGCAGTTCACCCCAAGTAAACACTTGGCGTTAGGACTAGGGTGTGTCCTGTAAGGTTGTGGTGGGTGGGACACAGGCCACACCCTAGATTGCCAAAAACGACAAACAATCCAAAAAATGAAAGGTCAAATAAAATCCGAAATATAGTTACGTTTGTAATTAAACAAAGTCAAAAACATTTTCAAATGACAAAGCGCAATTAATACCCAGATATAATTATTTTATATCTGGGCAGAGCTGGCAGTTCACCCCAAGTAAACACTTGGCGTTAGGACTAGGGTGTGTCCTGTAAGGTAGTGGTGGGTGGGACACAGGCCACACCCTAGATTGCCAAAAAACGACAATAAAAAAAAAAAAGGTCAAATAAAATCCGAAATATAGTTACGTTTGTAATTAAACAAAGTCAAAAACATTTTCAAATGACAAAGCGCAATTAATACCCAGATATAATTATTTTATATCTGGGCAGAGCTGGCAGTTCACCCCAAGTAAACACTTGGCGTTAGGACTAGGGTGTGTCCTGTAAGGTTGTGGTGGGTGGGACACAGGCCACACCCTAGATTGCCAAAAACGACAAACAATCCAAAAAATGAAAGGTCAAATAAAATCCGAAATATAGTTACGTTTGTAATTAAACAAAGTCAAAAACATTTTCAAATGACAAAGCGCAACTAATACCCAGATATCTTTATTTTATATCTGGGCAGAGCTGGCAGTTCACCCCAAGTAAACACTTGGCGTTAGGACTAGGGTGTGTCCTGTAAGGTCGTGGTGGGTGGGACACAGGCCACACCCTAGATTGCCAAAAAACGACAAACAATAAAAAAAAAAAAAATTAAAAAAAAAATGGTGAAATAAAATCCGAAATATAGTTACGTTTGCAATTAAACAAAGTCAAACACATTTTCAAATGACAAAGCGCAACTAATACCCATATATAATTGTTTTAAAATTCAAAATCTACGGTTAATTTGCCTTTTTGTCGTAATGGTTCCTAGCTCCGGTGCAGCACTCTGGGTGGGACTGACTAGGTATTTGCCCATGGCACGTAGTCTGCATCCAGGAAACCTGTATCCGTCTTCACAATTAGGGAAAAGCTGCCATTTCAGTTCAGGGAAGTAGGGACGTTGTGGTGCTGTACCATGTGCGGGACAATTAGCAATGGACAAAGAGCGCACTGCGCATTGCATACCTAGGCAAGTTGGAAATTTCGGCAATGCTGGCAGTTCACCCCAAGTAAACACTTGGCGTTAGGACTAGGGTGTGTCCTGTAAGGTAGTGGTGGGTGGGACACAGGCCACACCCTAGATTGCCAAAAAACGACAATTTAAAAAAAAAGGTCAAATAAAATCCGAAATATAGTTACGTTTGTAATTAAACAAAGTCAAAAACATTTTCAAATGACAAAGCGCAACTAATAGCCATATATAATTATTTTATATCTGGGCACAGCTGGCAGTTCACCCCAAGTAAACACTTGGCGTTAGGACTAGGGTGTGTCCTGTAAGGTTGTGGTGGGTGGGACACAGGCCACACCCTAGATTGCCAAAAACGACAAACAATCCAAAAAATGAAAGGTCAAATAAAATCCGAAATATAGTTACGTTTGTAATTAAACAAAGTCAAAAACATTTTCAAATGACAAAGCGCAACTAATACCCAGATATCTTTATTTTATATCTGGGCAGAGCTGGCAGTTCACCCCAAGTAAACACTTGGCGTTAGGACTAGGGTGTGTCATGTAAGGTCGTGGTGGGTGGGACACAGGCCACACCCTAGATTGCCAAAAAACGACAAACAATTCAAAAAGAAAAAAGAAAAAAAAAGGGTCAAATAAAATCCGAAATATAGTTACGTTTCCAATTAAACAAAGTCAAACACATTTTCAAATGACAAAGCGCAACTAATACCCATATATAATTGTTTTAAAATCCAAAATCTACGGTTAATTTGCCTTTTTGTCGTAATGGTTCCTAGCTCCGGTGCATCACTCTGGGTGGGACTGACTAAGTATTTGCCCATGGCACGTAGTCTGCATCCAGGAAACCTGTATCCGTCTTCACAATTAGGGAAAAGCTGCCATTTCAGTTCAGGGAAGTAGGGACGTTGTGGTGCTGTACCATGTGCGGAACAATTAGCAATGGACAAAGAGCGCACTGCGCATTGCATACCTTGGCAAGTTGGAAATTTCGGCAATGCTGGCAGTTCACCCCAAGTAAACACTTGGCGTTAGGACTAGGGTGTGTCCTGTAAGGTCGTGGTGGGTGGGACACAGGCCACACCCTATATTGCCAAAAAACGACAAACAATTCAAAAAATGAAAGGTCAAATAAAATCCGAAATATAGGCAAGGCAAGGCAAGGCAAGTTTATTTATATAGCACATTTCATACACAATGGTAATTCAAAGTGCTTTACATAGAAGAAATAAAAATAAAAAAATAAAAATAAAAAATAAAAATAAATAACCATAATTAAAACAGTTTAGAATAAAGAAATTAAAATAATCAAAACAAATAAGAATAATTAAAACAGTTTAGATTAAAAAAACAAAATAAAGTACAGTAAAAACAGTCGGACGAACAGTGGCACAGTGCTCATTCAGTAAATGCACAGCTAAACAGATGTGTTTTGAGTCTGGATTTGAATGTGACTACTGTAGGAGCACATCTGATCTCCTCTGGAAGCTGGTTCCAGCTGCGGCTGGCATAATAGCTAAAAGCAGACTCTCCTTGCTTAGAGTGAACCCTTGGTATTTCTAACTGATGTGATCCTAATGATCTGAGTGATCTGTTGGGTTTATATTCAGTGAGCATATCTGCAATATATTGAGGTCCTAGCCCATTGAATGATTTATATACCAGTAATAATACTTTAAAGTCAATCCTAAATGTAACTGGGAGCCAGTGTAAAGACTTGAGGACTGGTGTGATATGTTCATATTTTCTGGTTCTGCTCAGAATCCTGGCGGCAGCGTTCTGCATGAGCTGCAACTGTCTCATGGTCTTTTTAGGAAGGCCAGTGAGGAGTCCATTACAGTAATCCACCCTGCTGGTGATGAAAGCATGCACAAGTTTCTCTAAGTCTTGACTTGACACAAAGCATCTAATTCTTGCAATATTTTTCAGATGATAGTATGCTGATTTAGTTATTGCTTTGACATGACTACTGAAACTAAGGTCTGACTCTAGAGACACACCAAGATTCCGGACTTGATTTTTAGTTGTTAGACCCCTAGCGTCAAGGTATGCATTCACCTTAAGAACTTCCTCTTTGTTTCCAAACGCAATGACTTCAGTTTTGTCTTTGTTTAACTGAAGAAAGTTTTGGCACATCCAACTGTTTACTTCATCAATGCATTGGCACTAGGAGTCAATTGGGCTGTAGTCGTTAGGCGATAGGGCTAAGTAGAGCTGTGTGTCGTCTGCATAGCTGTGGTAAGAGATGCGGTTCTTTCTCATTATTTGGCTCATTGGGAGCATATACAGGTTGAATAGGAGTGGTGCAAGAATTGAGCCTTGAGGGACTCCGCATGTCATGGATGTCCACTCAGACTTATGGTCTCCTATACTCACATAATAACCTCTCCCTTCTAAGTATGACCTGAACCATTTTAGGACTATCCCAGAAATATAGTTACGTTTTTAATTAAACAAAGTCAAAAACATTTTCAAATGACAAAGCACAACTAATACCCAGATATCATTATTTTATATCTGGGCAGAGCTGGCAGTTTATCCCCAAGTAAACACTTGGCGTTAGGACTAGGGTGTGTCCTGTAAGGTAGTGGTGGGTGGGACACAGGCCACACCCTAGATTGCCAAAAAACGACAAACAATAAAAAAAAAAAAAAAAAAAAAAAAAAGGGTGAAATAAAATCCGAAATACAGTTACGTTTGCAATTAAACAAAGTCAAACTCATTTTCAAATGACAAAGCGCAACTAATACCCATATATAATTGTTTTAAAATCCAAAATCTACGGTTAATTTGCCTTTTTGTCGTAATGGTTCCTAGCTCCGGTGCAGCACTCTGGGTGGGACTGACTAGGTATTTGCCCACGGCACGTAGTCTGCATCCCGGAAACCTCTATCCGTCTTCACAATTAGGGAAAAGCTGCCATTTCAGTTCAGGGAAGTAGGGACGTTGTGGTGCTGTACCATGTGCGGGACAATTAGCAATGGACAAAGAGCGCACTGCGCATTGCATACCTTGGCAAGTTGGAAATTTCGGCAATGCTGGCAGTTCACCCCAAGTAAACACTTGGCGTTAGGACTAGGGTGTGTCCTGTAAGGTAGTGGTGGGTGGGACACAGGCCACACCCTAGATTGCCAAAAAACGACAAACAATAAAAAAATAAAAAAATAAAAAAAAAGGGTGAAATAAAATCCGAAATATAGTTACGTTTGCAATTAAACAAAGTCAAACACATTTTCAAATGACAAAGCGCAACTAATACCCATATATAATTGTTTTAAAATCCAAAATCTACGGTTAATTTGCCTTTTTGTCGTAATGGTTCCTAGCTCCGGTGCAGCACTCTGGGTGGGACTGACTAGGTATTTGCCCATGGCACGTAGTCTGCATCCAGGAAACCTGTATCCGTCTTCACAATTAGGGAAAAGCTGCCATTTCAGTTCAGGGAAGTAGGGACGTTGTGGTGCTGTACCATGTGCGGGACAGTTAGCAATAGACAAAGAGCGCACTGCGCATTGCATACCTTGGCAAGTTGGAAATTTCGGCAATGCTGGCAGTTCACCCCAAGTAAACACTTGGCGTTAGGACTAGGGTGTGTCCTGTAAGGTAGTGGTGGGTGGGACACAGGCCACACCCTAGATTGCCAAAAAACGACAATTTAAAAAAAAAGGTCAAATAAAATCCGAAATATAGTTACGTTTGTAATTAAACAAAGTCAAAAACATTTTCAAATGACAAAGCGCAACTAATAGCCATATATAATTATTTTATATCTGGGCACAGCTGGCAGTTCACCCCAAGTAAACACTTGGCGTTAGGACTAGGGTGTGTCCTGTAAGGTTGTGGTGGGTGGGACACAGGCCACACCCTAGATTGCCAAAAACGACAAACAATTCAAAAAATTAAAGGTCAAATAAAATCCGAAATATAGGCAAGGCAAGGCAAGGCAAGTTTATTTATATAGCACATTTCATACACAATGGTAATTCAAAGTGCTTTACATAGAAGAAATAAAAATAAAAAAATAAAAAATAAAAATAAATAACCATAATTAAAACAGTTTAGAATAAAGAAATGAAAATAATCAAAACAAATAAGAATAATTAAAACAGTTTAGATTAAAAAACTAAATAAAGTACAGTAAAAACAGTCGGACGAACAGTGGCACAGTGCTCATTCAGTAAATGCACAGCTAAACAGATGTGTTTTGAGTCTGGATTTGAATGTGACTACTGTAGGAGCACATCTGATCTCCTCTGGAAGCTGGTTCCAGCTGCGGCTGGCATAATAGCTAAAAGCAGACTCTCCTTGCTTAGAGTGAACCCTTGGTATTTCTAACTGATGTGATCCTAATGATCTGAGTGATCTGTTGGGTTTATATTCAGTGAGCATATCTGCAATATATTGAGGTCCTAGCCCATTGAATGATTTATATACCAGTAATAATACTTTAAAGTCAATCCTAAATGTAACTGGGAGCCAGTGTAAAGACTTGAGGACTGGTGTGATATGTTCATATTTTCTGGTTCTGCTCAGAATCCTGGCGGCAGCGTTCTGTATGAGCTGCAACTGTCTCATGGTCTTTTTAGGAAGGCCAGTGAGGAGTCCATTACAGTAATCCACCCTGCTGGTGATGAAAGCATGCACAAGTTTCTCTAAGTCTTGACTTGACACAAAGCATCTAATTCTTGCAATATTTTTCAGATGATAGTATGCTGATTTAGTTATTGCTTTGACATGACTACTGAAACTAAGGTCTGACTCTAGAGACACACCAAGATTCCGGACTTGATTTTTAGTTGTTAGACCCCTAGCGTCAAGGTATGCATTCACCTTAAGAACTTCCTCTTTGTTTCCAAACGCAATGACTTCAGTTTTGTCTTTGTTTAACTGAAGAAAGTTTTGGCACATCCAACTGTTTACTTCATCAATGCATTGGCACTAGGAGTCAATTGGGCTGTAGTCGTTAGGCGATAGGGCTAAGTAGAGCTGTGTGTCGTCTGCATAGCTGTGGTAAGAGATGCGGTTCTTTCTCATTATTTGGCTCATTGGGAGCATATACAGGTTGAATAGGAGTGGTGCAAGAATTGAGCCTTGAGGGACTCCGCATGTCATGGATGTCCACTCAGACTTATGGTCTCCTATACTCACATAATAACCTCTCCCTTCTAAGTATGACCTGAACCATTTTAGGACTATCCCAGAAATATAGTTACGTTTGTAATTAAACAAAGTCAAAAACATTTTCAAATGACAAAGCGCAACTAATACCCAGATATCATTATTTTATATCTTGGCAGAGCTGGCAGTTTATCCCCAAGTAAACACTTGGCGTTAGGACTAGGGTGTGTCCTGTAAGGTAGTGGTGGGTGGGACACAGGCCACACCCTAGATTGCCAAAAAACGACAAACAATAAAAAAAATAAAAATAAAAAAAAAGGGTGAAATAAAATCCGAAATATAGTTACGTTTGCAATTAAACAAAGTCAAACACATTTTCAAATGACAAAGCGCAACTAATACCCATATATAATTGTTTTAAAATCCAAAATCTACGGTTAATTTGCCTTTTTGTCGTAATGGTTCCTAGCTCCGGTGCAGCACTCTGGGTGGGACTGACTAGGTATTTGCCCACGGCACGTAGTCTGCATCCAGGAAACCTGTATCCGTCTTCACAATTAGGGAAAAGCTGCCATTTCAGTTCAGGGAAGTAGGGACGTTGTGGTGCTGTACCATGTGCGGGACAATTAGCAATAGACAAAGAGCGCACTGCGCATTGCATACCTTGGCAAGTTGGAAATTTCGGCAATGCTGGCAGTTCACCCCAAGTAAACACTTGGAATTAGGACTAGGGTGTGTCCTGTAAGGTAGTGGTGGGTGGGACACAGGCCACACCCTAGATTGCCAAAAAACGACAAACAATAAAAAAAAAAAAAAATAAAAAAAAAGGGTGAAATAAAATCCGAAATATAGTTACGTTTGCAATTAAACAAAGTCAAACACATTTTCAAATGACAAAGCGCAACTAATACCCATATATAATTGTTTTAAAATTCAAAATCTAGGGTTAATTTGCCTTTTTGTCGTAATGGTTCCTAGCTCCGGTGCAGCACTCTGGGTGGGACTGACTAGGTATTTGCCCATGGCACGTAGTCTGCATCCAGGAAACCTGTATCCGTCTTCACAATTAGGGAAAAGCTGCCATTTCAGTTCAGGGAAGTAGGGACGTTGTGGTGCTGTACCATGTGCGGGACAGTTAGCAATAGACAAAGAGCGCACTGCGCATTGCATACCTTGGCAAGTTGGAAATTTCGGCAATGCTGGCAGTTCACCCCAAGTAAACACTTGGCGTTAGGACTAGGGTGTGTCCTGTAAGGTAGTGGTGGGTGGGACACAGGCCACACCCTAGATTGCCAAAAAACGACAAACAATAAAAAAAAAAGAAAAAAAAAGGTCAAATAAAATCCGAAATATAGTTACGTTTGTAATTAAACAAAGTCAAACACATTTGCAAATGACAAAGCGCAACTAATACCCATATATAATAATTTTATATCTGGGCAGAGCTGGCAGTTCACCCCAAGTAAACACTTGGCGTTAGGACTAGGGTGTGTCCTGTAAGGTCGTGGTGGGTGGGACACAGGCCACACCCTAGATTGCCAAAAAACGACAAACGATAAAAAAAAAGGTCAAATAAAATCCGAAATATAGTTACGTTTGTAATCCATCCTTCGGATGAGACGTTAAACCGAGGTCCTGACTCTCTGTGGTCATTAAAAATCCCATGATGTCCTTCGAAAAAGAGTAGGGGTGTAACCCCGGCATCCTGGCCAAATTTGCCCCTTGGCCTCTGTCCATCATGGCCTCCTAATCATCCCTATATACTAATTGGCTTCATCACTCTGTCTCCTCTCCACCAATAAGCTGGTGTGTGGTGGGCGTTCTGGCGCAATATGGCTGCCGTCGCATCATCCAGGTGGATGCTGCACATTGGTGGTGGTTGAGGAGATTCCCCCCTACCATATGTGAAGCGCTTTGAGGTCCCAGAAAAAGCGCTATATAAATGTAACGAATTATTATTATTATTATTATTAATTAAACAAAATCAAAAACATTTTCAAATGACAAAGCGCAATTAATACCCAGATATAATTATTTTATATCTGGGCAGAGCTGGCAGTTCACCCCAAGTAAACACTTGGCGTTAGGACTAGGGTGTGTCCTGTAAGGTAGTGGTGGGTGGGACACAGGCCACACCCTAGATTGCCAAAAAACGACAATAAAAAAAAAAAAGGTCAAATAAAATCCGAAATATAGTTACGTTTGTAATTAAACAAAGTCAAAAACATTTTCAAATGACAAAGCGCAATTAATACCCAGATATAATTATTTTATATCTGGGCAGAGCTGGCAGTTCACCCCAAGTAAACACTTGGCGTTAGGACTAGGGTGTGTCCTGTAAGGTTGTGGTGGGTGGGACACAGGCCACACCCTAGATTGCCAAAAACGACAAACAATCCAAAAAATGAAAGGTCAAATAAAATCCGAAATATAGTTACGTTTGTAATTAAACAAAGTCAAAAACATTTTCAAATGACAAAGCGCAATTAATACCCAGATATAATTATTTTATATCTGGGCAGAGCTGGCAGTTCACCCCAAGTAAACACTTGGCGTTAGGACTAGGGTGTGTCCTGTAAGGTAGTGGTGGGTGGGACACAGGCCACACCCTAGATTGCCAAAAAACGACAATAAAAAAAAAAAAGGTCAAATAAAATCCGAAATATAGTTACGTTTGTAATTAAACAAAGTCAAAAACATTTTCAAATGACAAAGCGCAATTAATACCCAGATATAATTATTTTATATCTGGGCAGAGCTGGCAGTTCACCCCAAGTAAACACTTGGCGTTAGGACTAGGGTGTGTCCTGTAAGGTTGTGGTGGGTGGGACACAGGCCACACCCTAGATTGCCAAAAACGACAAACAATCCAAAAAATGAAAGGTCAAATAAAATCCGAAATATAGTTACGTTTGTAATTAAACAAAGTCAAAAACATTTTCAAATGACAAAGCGCAACTAATACCCAGATATCTTTATTTTATATCTGGGCAGAGCTGGCAGTTCACCCCAAGTAAACACTTGGCGTTAGGACTAGGGTGTGTCCTGTAAGGTCGTGGTGGGTGGGACACAGGCCACACCCTAGATTGCCAAAAAACGACAAACAATAAAAAAAAAAAAAATTAAAAAAAAAATGGTGAAATAAAATCCGAAATATAGTTACGTTTGCAATTAAACAAAGTCAAACACATTTTCAAATGACAAAGCGCAACTAATACCCATATATAATTGTTTTAAAATTCAAAATCTACGGTTAATTTGCCTTTTTGTCGTAATGTTTCCTAGCTCCGGTGCAGCACTCTGGGTGGGACTGACTAGGTATTTGCCCATGGCACGTAGTCTGCATCCAGGAAACCTGTATCCGTCTTCACAATTAGGGAAAAGCTGCCATTTCAGTTCAGGGAAGTAGGGACGTTGTGGTGCTGTACCATGTGCGGGACAATTAGCAATGGACAAAGAGCGCACTGCGCATTGCATACCTAGGCAAGTTGGAAATTTCGGCAATGCTGGCAGTTCACCCCAAGTAAACACTTGGCGTTAGGACTAGGGTGTGTCCTGTAAGGTAGTGGTGGGTGGGACACAGGCCACACCCTAGATTGCCAAAAAACGACAATTTAAAAAAAAAGGTCAAATAAAATCCGAAATATAGTTACGTTTGTAATTAAACAAAGTCAAAAACATTTTCAAATGACAAAGCGCAACTAATACCCAGATATCTTTATTTTATATCTGGGCAGAGCTGGCAGTTCACCCCAAGTAAACACTTGGCGTTAGGACTAGGGTGTGTCATGTAAGGTCGTGGTGGGTGGGACACAGGCCACACCCTAGATTGCCAAAAAACGACAATTTAAAAAAAAAGGTCAAATAAAATCCGAAATATAGTTACGTTTGTAATTAAACAAAGTCAAAAACATTTTCAAATGACAAAGCGCAACTAATACCCAGATATCTTTATTTTATATCTGGGCAGAGCTGGCAGTTCACCCCAAGTAAACACTTGGCGTTAGGACTAGGGTGTGTCATGTAAGGTCGTGGTGGGTGGGACACAGGCCACACCCTAGATTGCCAAAAAACGACAAACAATTCAAAAAGAAAAAAGAAAAAAAAAGGGTCAAATAAAATCCGAAATATAGTTACGTTTCCAATTAAACAAAGTCAAACACATTTTCAAATGACAAAGCGCAACTAATACCCATATATAATTGTTTTAAAATCCAAAATCTACGGTTAATTTGCCTTTTTGTCGTAATGGTTCCTAGCTCCGGTGCATCACTCTGGGTGGGACTGACTAAGTATTTGCCCATGGCACGTAGTCTGCATCCAGGAAACCTGTATCCGTCTTCACAATTAGGGAAAAGCTGCCATTTCAGTTCAGGGAAGTAGGGACGTTGTGGTGCTGTACCATGTGCGGAACAATTAGCAATGGACAAAGAGCGCACTGCGCATTGCATACCTTGGCAAGTTGGAAATTTCGGCAATGCTGGCAGTTCACCCCAAGTAAACACTTGGCGTTAGGACTAGGGTGTGTCCTGTAAGGTCGTGGTGGGTGGGACACAGGCCACACCCTATATTGCCAAAAAACGACAAACAATTCAAAAAATGAAAGGTCAAATAAAATCCGAAATATAGGCAAGGCAAGGCAAGGCAAGTTTATTTATATAGCACATTTCATACACAATGGTAATTCAAAGTGCTTTACATAGAAGAAATAAAAATAAAAAAATAAAAATAAAAAATAAAAATAAATAACCATAATTAAAACAGTTTAGAATAAAGAAATTAAAATAATCAAAACAAATAAGAATAATTAAAACAGTTTAGATTAAAAAAACAAAATAAAGTACAGTAAAAACAGTCGGACGAACAGTGGCACAGTGCTCATTCAGTAAATGCACAGCTAAACAGATGTGTTTTGAGTCTGGATTTGAATGTGACTACTGTAGGAGCACATCTGATCTCCTCTGGAAGCTGGTTCCAGCTGCGGCTGGCATAATAGCTAAAAGCAGACTCTCCTTGCTTAGAGTGAACCCTTGGTATTTCTAACTGATGTGATCCTAATGATCTGAGTGATCTGTTGGGTTTATATTCAGTGAGCATATCTGCAATATATTGAGGTCCTAGCCCATTGAATGATTTATATACCAGTAATAATACTTTAAAGTCAATCCTAAATGTAACTGGGAGCCAGTGTAAAGACTTGAGGACTGGTGTGATATGTTCATATTTTCTGGTTCTGCTCAGAATCCTGGCGGCAGCGTTCTGCATGAGCTGCAACTGTCTCATGGTCTTTTTAGGAAGGCCAGTGAGGAGTCCATTACAGTAATCCACCCTGCTGGTGATGAAAGCATGCACAAGTTTCTCTAAGTCTTGACTTGACACAAAGCATCTAATTCTTGCAATATTTTTCAGATGATAGTATGCTGATTTAGTTATTGCTTTGACATGACTACTGAAACTAAGGTCTGACTCTAGAGACACACCAAGATTCCGGACTTGATTTTTAGTTGTTAGACCCCTAGCGTCAAGGTATGCATTCACCTTAAGAACTTCCTCTTTGTTTCCAAACGCAATGACTTCAGTTTTGTCTTTGTTTAACTGAAGAAAGTTTTGGCACATCCAACTGTTTACTTCATCAATGCATTGGCACTAGGAGTCAATTGGGCTGTAGTCGTTAGGCGATAGGGCTAAGTAGAGCTGTGTGTCGTCTGCATAGCTGTGGTAAGAGATGCGGTTCTTTCTCATTATTTGGCTCATTGGGAGCATATACAGGTTGAATAGGAGTGGTGCAAGAATTGAGCCTTGAGGGACTCCGCATGTCATGGATGTCCACTCAGACTTATGGTCTCCTATACTCACATAATAACCTCTCCCTTCTAAGTATGACCTGAACCATTTTAGGACTATCCCAGAAATATAGTTACGTTTTTAATTAAACAAAGTCAAAAACATTTTCAAATGACAAAGCGCAACTAATACCCAGATATCATTATTTTATATCTGGGCAGAGCTGGCAGTTTATCCCCAAGTAAACACTTGGCGTTAGGACTAGGGTGTGTCCTGTAAGGTAGTGGTGGGTGGGACACAGGCCACACCCTAGATTGCCAAAAAACGACAAACAATAAAAAAAAAAAAAGAAAAAAAAAAAGGGTGAAATAAAATCCGAAATATAGTTACGTTTGCAATTAAACAAAGTCAAACTCATTTTCAAATGACAAAGCGCAACTAATATCCATATATAATTGTTTTAAAATCCAAAATCTACGGTTAATTTGCCTTTTTGTCGTAATGGTTCCTAGCTCCGGTGCAGCACTCTGGGTGGGACTGACTAGGTATTTGCCCACGGCACGTAGTCTGCATCCAGGAAACCTGTATCCGTCTTCACAATTAGGGAAAAGCTGCCATTTCAGTTCAGGGAAGTAGGGACGTTGTGGTGCTGTACCATGTGCGGGACAATTAGCAATGGACAAAGAGCGCACTGCGCATTGCATACCTTGGCAAGTTGGAAATTTCGGCAATGCTGGCAGTTCACCCCAAGTAAACACTTGGCGTTAGGACTAGGGTGTGTCCTGTAAGGTAGTGGTGGGTGGGACACAGGCCACACCCTAGATTGCCAAAAAACGACAAACAATAAAAAAATAAAAAAATAAAAAAAAAGGGTGAAATAAAATCCGAAATATAGTTACGTTTGCAATTAAACAAAGTCAAACACATTTTCAAATGACAAAGCGCAACTAATACCCATATATAATTGTTTTAAAATCCAAAATCTACGGTTAATTTGCCTTTTTGTCGTAATGGTTCCTAGCTCCGGTGCAGCACTCTGGGTGGGACTGACTAGGTATTTGCCCATGGCACGTAGTCTGCATCCAGGAAACCTGTATCCGTCTTCACAATTAGGGAAAAGCTGCCATTTCAGTTCAGGGAAGTAGGGACGTTGTGGTGCTGTACCATGTGCGGGACAGTTAGCAATAGACAAAGAGCGCACTGCGCATTGCATACCTTGGCAAGTTGGAAATTTCGGCAATGCTGGCAGTTCACCCCAAGTAAACACTTGGCGTTAGGACTAGGGTGTGTCCTGTAAGGTAGTGGTGGGTGGGACACAGGCCACACCCTAGATTGCCAAAAAACGACAATTTAAAAAAAAAGGTCAAATAAAATCCGAAATATAGTTACGTTTGTAATTAAACAAAGTCAAAAACATTTTCAAATGACAAAGCGCAACTAATAGCCATATATAATTATTTTATATCTGGGCACAGCTGGCAGTTCACCCCAAGTAAACACTTGGCGTTAGGACTAGGGTGTGTCCTGTAAGGTTGTGGTGGGTGGGACACAGGCCACACCCTAGATTGCCAAAAACGACAAACAATTCAAAAAATTAAAGGTCAAATAAAATCCGAAATATAGGCAAGGCAAGGCAAGGCAAGTTTATTTATATAGCACATTTCATACACAATGGTAATTCAAAGTGCTTTACATAGAAGAAATAAAAATAAAAAAAATAAAAAATAAAAATAAATAACCATAATTAAAACAGTTTAGAATAAAGAAATTAAAATAATCAAAACAAATAAGAATAATTAAAACAGTTTAGATTAAAAAACTAAATAAAGTACAGTAAAAACAGTCGGACGAACAGTGGCACAGTGCTCATTCAGTAAATGCACAGCTAAACAGATGTGTTTTGAGTCTGGATTTGAATGTGACTACTGTAGGAGCACATCTGATCTCCTCTGGAAGCTGGTTCCAGCTGCGGCTGGCATAATAGCTAAAAGCAGACTCTCCTTGCTTAGAGTGAACCCTTGGTATTTCTAACTGATGTGATCCTAATGATCTGAGTGATCTGTTGGGTTTATATTCAGTGAGCATATCTGCAATATATTGAGGTCCTAGCCCATTGAATGATTTATATACCAGTAATAATACTTTAAAGTCAATCCTAAATGTAACTGGGAGCCAGTGTAAAGACTTGAGGACTGGTGTGATATGTTCATATTTTCTGGTTCTGCTCAGAATCCTGGCGGCAGCGTTCTGTATGAGCTGCAACTGTCTCATGGTCTTTTTAGGAAGGCCAGTGAGGAGTCCATTACAGTAATCCACCCTGCTGGTGATGAAAGCATGCACAAGTTTCTCTAAGTCTTGACTTGACACAAAGCATCTAATTCTTGCAATATTTTTCAGATGATAGTATGCTGATTTAGTTATTGCTTTGACATGACTACTGAAACTAAGGTCTGACTCTAGAGACACACCAAGATTCCGGACTTGATTTTTAGTTGTTAGACCCCTAGCGTCAAGGTATGCATTCACCTTAAGAACTTCCTCTTTGTTTCCAAACGCAATGACTTCAGTTTTGTCTTTGTTTAACTGAAGAAAGTTTTGGCACATCCAACTGTTTACTTCATCAATGCATTGGCACTAGGAGTCAATTGGGCTGTAGTCGTTAGGCGATAGGGCTAAGTAGAGCTGTGTGTCGTCTGCATAGCTGTGGTAAGAGATGCGGTTCTTTCTCATTATTTGGCTCATTGGGAGCATATACAGGTTGAATAGGAGTGGTGCAAGAATTGAGCCTTGAGGGACTCCGCATGTCATGGATGTCCACTCAGACTTATGGTCTCCTATACTCACATAATAACCTCTCCCTTCTAAGTATGACCTGAACCATTTTAGGACTATCCCAGAAATATAGTTACGTTTGTAATTAAACAAAGTCAAAAACATTTTCAAATGACAAAGCACAACTAATACCCAGATATCATTATTTTATATCTGGGCAGAGCTGGCAGTTTATCCCCAAGTAAACACTTGGCGTTAGGACTAGGGTGTGTCCTGTAAGGTAGTGGTGGGTGGGACACAGGCCACACCCTAGATTGCCAAAAAACGACAAACAATAAAAAAAAAAAAAAAAAAAAAAGGGTGAAATAAAATCCGAAATATAGTTACGTTTGCAATTAAACAAAGTCAAACACATTTTCAAATGACAAAGCGCAACTAATACCCATATATAATTGTTTTAAAATCCAAAATCTACGGTTAATTTGCCTTTTTGTCGTAATGGTTCCTAGCTCCGGTGCAGCACTCTGGGTGGGACTGACTAGGTATTTGCCCACGGCACGTAGTCTGCATCCAGGAAACCTGTATCCGTCTTCACAATTAGGGAAAAGCTGCCATTTCAGTTCAGGGAAGTAGGGACGTTGTGGTGCTGTACCATGTGCGGGACAATTAGCAATAGACAAAGAGCGCACTGCGCATTGCATACCTTGGCAAGTTGGAAATTTCGGCAATGCTGGCAGTTCACCCCAAGTAAACACTTGGCGTTAGGACTAGGGTGTGTCCTGTAAGGTAGTGGTGGGTGGGACACAGGCCACACCCTAGATTGCCAAAAAACGACAAACAATAAAAAAAAAAGAAAAAAAAAGGTCAAATAAAATCCGAAATATAGTTACGTTTGTAATTAAACAAAGTCAAACACATTTGCAAATGACAAAGCGCAACTAATACCCATATATAATAATTTTATATCTGGGCAGAGCTGGCAGTTCACCCCAAGTAAACACTTGGCGTTAGGACTAGGGTGTGTCCTGTAAGGTCGTGGTGGGTGGGACACAGGCCACACCCTAGATTGCCAAAAAACGACAAACGATAAAAAAAAAGGTCAAATAAAATCCGAAATATAGTTACGTTTGTAATCCATCCTTCGGATGAGACGTTAAACCGAGGTCCTGACTCTCTGTGGTCATTAAAAATCCCATGATGTCCTTCGAAAAAGAGTAGGGGTGTAACCCCGGCATCCTGGCCAAATTTGCCCCTTGGCCTCTGTCCATCATGGCCTCCTAATCATCCCTATATACTAATTGGCTTCATCACTCTGTCTCCTCTCCACCAATAAGCTGGTGTGTGGTGGGCGTTCTGGCGCAATATGGCTGCCGTCGCATCATCCAGGTGGATGCTGCACATTGGTGGTGGTTGAGGAGATTCCCCCCTACCATATGTGAAGCGCTTTGAGGTCCCAGAAAAAGCGCTATATAAATGTAACGAATTATTATTATTATTATTATTAATTAAACAAAATCAAAAACATTTTCAAATGACAAAGCGCAATTAATACCCAGATATCATTATTTTATATCTGGGCAGAGCTGGCAGTTCACCCCAAGTAAACACTTGGCGTTAGGACTAGGGTGTGTCCTGTAAGGTAGTGGTGGGTGGGACACAGGCCACACCCTAGATTGCCAAAAAACGACAATTAAAAAAAAAAAAGGTCAAATAAAATCCGAAATATAGTTACGTTTGTAATTAAACAAAGTCAAAAACATTTTCAAATGACAAAGCGCAATTAATACCCAGATATAATTATTTTATATCTGGGCAGAGCTGGCAGTTCACCCCAAGTAAACACTTGGCGTTAGGACTAGGGTGTGTCCTGTAAGGTTGTGATGGGTGGGACACAGGCCACACCCTAGATTGCCAAAAACGACAAACAATTCAAAAAATGAAAGGTCAAATAAAATCCGAAATATAGGCAAGGCAAGGCAAGGCAAGTTTATTTATATAGCACATTTCATACACAATGGTAATTCAAAGTGCTTTACATAGAAGAAATAAAAAAAAAAAATAAAAAAAAAATAAAAAAAAGAAATAACCATAATTAAAACAGTTTAGAATAAAGAAATGAAAATAATCAAAACAAATAAGAATAATTAAAACAGTTTAGATTAAAAAACAAAATAAAGTACAGTAAAAACAGTCGGACGAACAGTGGCACAGTGCTCATTCAGTAAATGCACAGCTAAACAGATGTGTTTTGAGTCTGGATTTGAATGTGACTACTGTAGGAGCACATCTGATCTCCTCTGGAAGCTGGTTCCAGCTGCGGCTGGCATAATAGCTAAAAGCAGACTCTCCTTGCTTAGAGTGAACCCTTGGTATTTCTAACTGATGTGATCCTAATGATCTGAGTGATCTGTTGGGTTTATATTCAGTGAGCATATCGGCAATATATTGAGGTCCTAGCCCATTGAATGATTTATATACCAGTAATAATACTTTAAAGTCAATCCTAAATGTAACTGGGAGCCAGTGTAAAGACTTGAGGACTGGTGTGATATGTTCATATTTTCTGGTTCTGCTCAGAATCCTGGCGGCAGCGTTCTGTATGAGCTGCAACTGTCTCATGGTCTTTTTAGGAAGGCCAGTGAGGAGTCCATTACAGTAATCCACCCTGCTGGTGATGAAAGCATGCACAAGTTTCTCTAAGTCTTGACTTGACACAAAGCATCTAATTCTTGCAATATTTTTCAGATGATAGTATGCTGATTTAGTTATTGCTTTGACATGACTACTGAAACTAAGGTCTGACTCTAGAGACACACCAAGATTCCGGACTTGATTTTTAGTTGTTAGACCCCTAGCGTCAAGGTATGCATTCACCTTAAGAACTTCCTCTTTGTTTCCAAACGCAATGACTTCAGTTTTGTCTTTGTTTAACTGAAGAAAGTTTTGGCACATCCAACTGTTTACTTCATCAATGCATTGGCACTAGGAGTCAATTGGGCTGTAGTCGTTAGGCGATAGGGCTAAGTAGAGCTGTGTGTCGTCTGCATAGCTGTGGTAAGAGATGCGGTTCTTTCTCATTATTTGGCTCATTGGGAGCATATACAGGTTGAATAGGAGTGGTGCAAGAATTGAGCCTTGAGGGACTCCGCATGTCATGGATGTCCACTCAGACTTATGGTCTCCTATACTCACATAATAACCTCTCCCTTCTAAGTATGACCTGAACCATTTTAGGACTATCCCAGAAATATAGTTACGTTTGTAATTAAACAAAGTCAAAAACATTTTCAAATGACAAAGCGCAACTAATACCCAGATATCATTATTTTAAAATACAAAATCTACGGTTAATTTGCCTTTTTGTCGTAATGGTTCCTAGCTCCGGTGCAGCACTCTGGGTGGGACTGACTAAGTATTTGCCCATGGCACGTAGTCTGCATCCACGAAACCTGTATCCGTCTTCACAATTAGGGAAAAGCTGCCATTTCAGTTCATGGAAGTAGGGACGTTGTGGTGCTGTACCATGTGCGGGACAATTAGCAATAGACAAAGAGCGCACTGCGCATTGCATACCTTGGCAAGTTGGAAATTTCGGCAATGCTGTCAGTTCACCCCAAGTAAACACTTGGCGTTAGGACTAGGGTGTGTCCTGTAAGGTAGTGGTGGGTGGGACACAGGCCACACCCTAGATTGCCAAAAAACGACAATTTAAAAAAAAAGGTCAAATAAAATCCGAAATATAGTTACGTTTGTAATTAAACAAAGTCAAAAACATTTTCAAATGACAAAGCGCAATTAATACCCAGATATAATTATTTTATATCTGGGCAGAGCTGGCAGTTCACCCCAAGTAAACACTTGGCGTTAGGACTAGGGTGTGTCCTGTAAGGTCGTGGTGGGTGGGACACAGGCCACACCCTAGATTGCCAAAAAACGACAAACGATAAAAAAAAAGGTCAAATAAAATCCGAAATATAGTTACGTTTGTAATCCATCCTTCGGATGAGACGTTAAACCGAGGTCCTGACTCTCTGTGGTCATTAAAAATCCCATGATGTCCTTCGAAAAAGAGTAGGGGTGTAACCCCGGCATCCTGGCCAAATTTGCCCCTTGGCCTCTGTCCATCATGGCCTCCTAATCATCCCTATATACTAATTGGCTTCATCACTCTGTCTCCTCTCCACCAATAAGCTGGTGTGTGGTGGGCGTTCTGGCGCAATATGGCTGCCGTCGCATCATCCAGGTGGATGCTGCACATTGGTGGTGGTTGAGGAGATTCCCCCCTACCATATGTGAAGCGCTTTGAGGTCCCAGAAAAAGCGCTATATAAATGTAACGAATTATTATTATTATTATTATTAATTAAACAAAATCAAAAACATTTTCAAATGACAAAGCGCAATTAATACCCAGATATAATTATTTTATATCTGGGCAGAGCTGGCAGTTCACCCCAAGTAAACACTTGGCGTTAGGACTAGGGTGTGTCCTGTAAGGTAGTGGTGGGTGGGACACAGGCCACACCCTAGATTGCCAAAAAACGACAATAAAAAAAAAAAAGGTCAAATAAAATCCGAAATATAGTTACGTTTGTAATTAAACAAAGTCAAAAACATTTTCAAATGACAAAGCGCAATTAATACCCAGATATAATTATTTTATATCTGGGCAGAGCTGGCAGTTCACCCCAAGTAAACACTTGGCGTTAGGACTAGGGTGTGTCCTGTAAGGTTGTGGTGGGTGGGACACAGGCCACACCCTAGATTGCCAAAAACGACAAACAATCCAAAAAATGAAAGGTCAAATAAAATCCGAAATATAGTTACGTTTGTAATTAAACAAAGTCAAAAACATTTTCAAATGACAAAGCGCAATTAATACCCAGATATAATTATTTTATATCTGGGCAGAGCTGGCAGTTCACCCCAAGTAAACACTTGGCGTTAGGACTAGGGTGTGTCCTGTAAGGTAGTGGTGGGTGGGACACAGGCCACACCCTAGATTGCCAAAAAACGACAATAAAAAAAAAAAAGGTCAAATAAAATCCGAAATATAGTTACGTTTGTAATTAAACAAAGTCAAAAACATTTTCAAATGACAAAGCGCAATTAATACCCAGATATAATTATTTTATATCTGGGCAGAGCTGGCAGTTCACCCCAAGTAAACACTTGGCGTTAGGACTAGGGTGTGTCCTGTAAGGTTGTGGTGGGTGGGACACAGGCCACACCCTAGATTGCCAAAAACGACAAACAATCCAAAAAATGAAAGGTCAAATAAAATCCGAAATATAGTTACGTTTGTAATTAAACAAAGTCAAAAACATTTTCAAATGACAAAGCGCAACTAATACCCAGATATCTTTATTTTATATCTGGGCAGAGCTGGCAGTTCACCCCAAGTAAACACTTGGCGTTAGGACTAGGGTGTGTCCTGTAAGGTCGTGGTGGGTGGGACACAGGCCACACCCTAGATTGCCAAAAAACGACAAACAATAAAAAAAAAAAAAATTTAAAAAAAAATGGTGAAATAAAATCCGAAATATAGTTACGTTTGCAATTAAACAAAGTCAAACACATTTTCAAATGACAAAGCGCAACTAATACCCATATATAATTGTTTTAAAATTCAAAATCTACGGTTAATTTGCCTTTTTGTCGTAATGGTTCCTAGCTCCGGTGCAGCACTCTGGGTGGGACTGACTAGGTATTTGCCCATGGCACGTAGTCTGCATCCAGGAAACCTGTATCCGTCTTCACAATTAGGGAAAAGCTGCCATTTCAGTTCAGGGAAGTAGGGACGTTGTGGTGCTGTACCATGTGCGGGACAATTAGCAATGGACAAAGAGCGCACTGCGCATTGCATACCTAGGCAAGTTGGAAATTTCGGCAATGCTGGCAGTTCACCCCAAGTAAACACTTGGCGTTAGGACTAGGGTGTGTCCTGTAAGGTAGTGGTGGGTGGGACACAGGCCACACCCTAGATTGCCAAAAAACGACAATTTAAAAAAAAAGGTCAAATAAAATCCGAAATATAGTTACGTTTGTAATTAAACAAAGTCAAAAACATTTTCAAATGACAAAGCGCAACTAATAGCCATATATAATTATTTTATATCTGGGCACAGCTGGCAGTTCACCCCAAGTAAACACTTGGCGTTAGGACTAGGGTGTGTCCTGTAAGGTTGTGGTGGGTGGGACACAGGCCACACCCTAGATTGCCAAAAACGACAAACAATCCAAAAAATGAAAGGTCAAATAAAATCCGAAATATAGTTACGTTTGTAATTAAACAAAGTCAAAAACATTTTCAAATGACAAAGCGCAACTAATACCCAGATATCTTTATTTTATATCTGGGCAGAGCTGGCAGTTCACCCCAAGTAAACACTTGGCGTTAGGACTAGGGTGTGTCATGTAAGGTCGTGGTGGGTGGGACACAGGCCACACCCTAGATTGCCAAAAAACGACAAACAATTCAAAAAGAAAAAAGAAAAAAAAAGGGTCAAATAAAATCCGAAATATAGTTACGTTTCCAATTAAACAAAGTCAAACACATTTTCAAATGACAAAGCGCAACTAATACCCATATATAATTGTTTTAAAATCCAAAATCTACGGTTAATTTGCCTTTTTGTCGTAATGGTTCCTAGCTCCGGTGCATCACTCTGGGTGGGACTGACTAAGTATTTGCCCATGGCACGTAGTCTGCATCCAGGAAACCTGTATCCGTCTTCACAATTAGGGAAAAGCTGCCATTTCAGTTCAGGGAAGTAGGGACGTTGTGGTGCTGTACCATGTGCGGAACAATTAGCAATGGACAAAGAGCGCACTGCGCATTGCATACCTTGGCAAGTTGGAAATTTCGGCAATGCTGGCAGTTCACCCCAAGTAAACACTTGGCGTTAGGACTAGGGTGTGTCCTGTAAGGTCGTGGTGGGTGGGACACAGGCCACACCCTATATTGCCAAAAAACGACAAACAATTCAAAAAATGAAAGGTCAAATAAAATCCGAAATATAGGCAAGGCAAGGCAAGGCAAGTTTATTTATATAGCACATTTCATACACAATGGTAATTCAAAGTGCTTTACATAGAAGAAATAAAAATAAAAAAATAAAAATAAATAACCATAATTAAAACAGTTTAGAATAAAGAAATTAAAATAATCAAAACAAATAAGAATAATTAAAACAGTTTAGATTAAAAAAACAAAATAAAGTACAGTAAAAACAGTCGGACGAACAGTGGCACAGTGCTCATTCAGTAAATGCACAGCTAAACAGATGTGTTTTGAGTCTGGATTTGAATGTGACTACTGTAGGAGCACATCTGATCTCCTCTGGAAGCTGGTTCCAGCTGCGGCTGGCATAATAGCTAAAAGCAGACTCTCCTTGCTTAGAGTGAACCCTTGGTATTTCTAACTGATGTGATCCTAATGATCTGAGTGATCTGTTGGGTTTATATTCAGTGAGCATATCTGCAATATATTGAGGTCCTAGCCCATTGAATGATTTATATACCAGTAATAATACTTTAAAGTCAATCCTAAATGTAACTGGGAGCCAGTGTAAAGACTTGAGGACTGGTGTGATATGTTCATATTTTCTGGTTCTGCTCAGAATCCTGGCGGCAGCGTTCTGCATGAGCTGCAACTGTCTCATGGTCTTTTTAGGAAGGCCAGTGAGGAGTCCATTACAGTAATCCACCCTGCTGGTGATGAAAGCATGCACAAGTTTCTCTAAGTCTTGACTTGACACAAAGCATCTAATTCTTGCAATATTTTTCAGATGATAGTATGCTGATTTAGTTATTGCTTTGACATGACTACTGAAACTAAGGTCTGACTCTAGAGACACACCAAGATTCCGGACTTGATTTTTAGTTGTTAGACCCCTAGCGTCAAGGTATGCATTCACCTTAAGAACTTCCTCTTTGTTTCCAAACGCAATGACTTCAGTTTTGTCTTTGTTTAACTGAAGAAAGTTTTGGCACATCCAACTGTTTACTTCATCAATGCATTGGCACTAGGAGTCAATTGGGCTGTAGTCGTTAGGCGATAGGGCTAAGTAGAGCTGTGTGTCGTCTGCATAGCTGTGGTAAGAGATGCGGTTCTTTCTCATTATTTGGCTCATTGGGAGCATATACAGGTTGAATAGGAGTGGTGCAAGAATTGAGCCTTGAGGGACTCCGCATGTCATGGATGTCCACTCAGACTTATGGTCTCCTATACTCACATAATAACCTCTCCCTTCTAAGTATGACCTGAACCATTTTAGGACTATCCCAGAAATATAGTTACGTTTTTAATTAAACAAAGTCAAAAACATTTTCAAATGACAAAGCGCAACTAATACCCAGATATCATTATTTTATATCTGGGCAGAGCTGGCAGTTTATCCCCAAGTAAACACTTGGCGTTAGGACTAGGGTGTGTCCTGTAAGGTAGTGGTGGGTGGGACACAGGCCACACCCTAGATTGCCAAAAAACGACAAACAATAAAAAAAAAAAAATAAAAAAAAAAGGGTGAAATAAAATCCGAAATATAGTTACGTTTGCAATTAAACAAAGTCAAACTCATTTTCAAATGACAAAGCGCAACTAATACCCATATATAATTGTTTTAAAATCCAAAATCTACGGTTAATTTGCCTTTTTGTCGTAATGGTTCCTAGCTCCGGTGCAGCACTCTGGGTGGGACTGACTAGGTATTTGCCCACGGCACGTAGTCTGCATCCAGGAAACCTGTATCCGTCTTCACAATTAGGGAAAAGCTGCCATTTCAGTTCAGGGAAGTAGGGACGTTGTGGTGCTGTACCATGTGCGGGACAATTAGCAATGGACAAAGAGCGCACTGCGCATTGCATACCTTGGCAAGTTGGAAATTTCGGCAATGCTGGCAGTTCACCCCAAGTAAACACTTGGCGTTAGGACTAGGGTGTGTCCTGTAAGGTAGTGGTGGGTGGGACACAGGCCACACCCTAGATTGCCAAAAAACGACAAACAATAAAAAAATAAAAAAATAAAAAAAAAGGGTGAAATAAAATCCGAAATATAGTTACGTTTGCAATTAAACAAAGTCAAACACATTTTCAAATGACAAAGCGCAACTAATACCCATATATAATTGTTTTAAAATCCAAAATCTACGGTTAATTTGCCTTTTTGTCGTAATGGTTCCTAGCTCCGGTGCAGCACTCTGGGTGGGACTGACTAGGTATTTGCCCATGGCACGTAGTCTGCATCCAGGAAACCTGTATCCGTCTTCACAATTAGGGAAAAGCTGCCATTTCAGTTCAGGGAAGTAGGGACGTTGTGGTGCTGTACCATGTGCGGGACAGTTAGCAATAGACAAAGAGCGCACTGCGCATTGCATACCTTGGCAAGTTGGAAATTTCGGCAATGCTGGCAGTTCACCCCAAGTAAACACTTGGCGTTAGGACTAGGGTGTGTCCTGTAAGGTAGTGGTGGGTGGGACACAGGCCACACCCTAGATTGCCAAAAAACGACAATTTAAAAAAAAAGGTCAAATAAAATCCGAAATATAGTTACGTTTGTAATTAAACAAAGTCAAAAACATTTTCAAATGACAAAGCGCAACTAATAGCCATATATAATTATTTTATATCTGGGCACAGCTGGCAGTTCACCCCAAGTAAACACTTGGCGTTAGGACTAGGGTGTGTCCTGTAAGGTTGTGGTGGGTGGGACACAGGCCACACCCTAGATTGCCAAAAACGACAAACAATTCAAAAAATGAAAGGTCAAATAAAATCCGAAATATAGGCAAGGCAAGGCAAGGCAAGTTTATTTATATAGCACATTTCATACACAATGGTAATTCAAAGTGCTTTACATAGAAGAAATAAAAAAAAAATAAAAAAAAAAATAAAAAAAAAGAAATAACCATAATTAAAACAGTTTAGAATAAAGAAATTAAAATAATCAAAACAAATAAGAATAATTAAAACAGTTTAGATTAAAAAACAAAATAAAGTACAGTAAAAACAGTCGGACGAACAGTGGCACAGTGCTCATTCAGTAAATGCACAGCTAAACAGATGTGTTTTGAGTCTGGATTTGAATGTGACTACTGTAGGAGCACATCTGATCTCCTCTGGAAGCTGGTTCCAGCTGCGGCTGGCATAATAGCTAAAAGCAGACTCTCCTTGCTTAGAGTGAACCCTTGGTATTTCTAACTGATGTGATCCTAATGATCTGAGTGATCTGTTGGGTTTATATTCAGTGAGCATATCGGCAATATATTGAGGTCCTAGCCCATTGAATGATTTATATACCAGTAATAATACTTTAAAGTCAATCCTAAATGTAACTGGGAGCCAGTGTAAAGACTTGAGGACTGGTGTGATATGTTCATATTTTCTGGTTCTGCTCAGAATCCTGGCGGCAGCGTTCTGTATGAGCTGCAACTGTCTCATGGTCTTTTTAGGAAGGCCAGTGAGGAGTCCATTACAGTAATCCACCCTGCTGGTGATGAAAGCATGCACAAGTTTCTCTAAGTCTTGACTTGACACAAAGCATCTAATTCTTGCAATATTTTTCAGATGATAGTATGCTGATTTAGTTATTGCTTTGACATGACTACTGAAACTAAGGTCTGACTCTAGAGACACACCAAGATTCCGGACTTGATTTTTAGTTGTTAGACCCCTAGCGTCAAGGTATGCATTCACCTTAAGAACTTCCTCTTTGTTTCCAAACGCAATGACTTCAGTTTTGTCTTTGTTTAACTGAAGAAAGTTTTGGCACATCCAACTGTTTACTTCATCAATGCATTGGCACTAGGAGTCAATTGGGCTGTAGTCGTTAGGCGATAGGGCTAAGTAGAGCTGTGTGTCGTCTGCATAGCTGTGGTAAGAGATGCGGTTCTTTCTCATTATTTGGCTCATTGGGAGCATATACAGGTTGAATAGGAGTGGTGCAAGAATTGAGCCTTGAGGGACTCCGCATGTCATGGATGTCCACTCAGACTTATGGTCTCCTATACTCACATAATAACCTCTCCCTTCTAAGTATGACCTGAACCATTTTAGGACTATCCCAGAAATATAGTTACGTTTGTAATTAAACAAAGTCAAAAACATTTTCAAATGACAAAGCGCAACTAATACCCAGATATCATTATTTTATATCTGGGCAGAGCTGGCAGTTTATCCCCAAGTAAACACTTGGCGTTAGGACTAGGGTGTGTCCTGTAAGGTAGTGGTGGGTGGGACACAGGCCACACCCTAGATTGCCAAAAAACGACAAACAATAAAAAAAAAAGAATAAAAAAAAAAAGGGTGAAATAAAATCAGAAATATAGTTACGTTTGCAATTAAACAAAGTCAAACACATTTTCAAATGACAAAGCGCAACTAATACCCATATATAATTGTTTTAAAATCCAAAATCTACGGTTAATTTGCCTTTTTGTCGTAATGGTTCCTAGCTCCGGTGCAGCACTCTGGGTGGGACTGACTAGGTATTTGCCCACGGCACGTAGTCTGCATCCAGGAAACCTGTATCCGTCTTCACAATTAGGGAAAAGCTGCCATTTCAGTTCAGGGAAGTAGGGACGTTGTGGTGCTGTACCATGTGCGGGACAATTAGCAATAGACAAAGAGCGCACTGCGCATTGCATACCTTGGCAAGTTGGAAATTTCGGCAATGCTGGCAGTTCACCCCAAGTAAACACTTGGCGTTAGGACTAGGGTGTGTCCTGTAAGGTAGTGGTGGGTGGGACACAGGCCACACCCTAGATTGCCAAAAAACGACAAACAATAAAAAAAAAAAAAATTAAAAAAAAAGGGTGAAATAAAATCCGAAATATAGTTACGTTTGCAATTAAACAAAGTCAAACACATTTTCAAATGACAAAGCGCAACTAATACCCATATATAATAATTTTATATCTGGGCAGAGCTGGCAGTTCACCCCAAGTAAACACTTGGCGTTAGGACTAGGGTGTGTCCTGTAAGGTCGTGGTGGGTGGGACACAGGCCACACCCTAGATTGCCAAAAAACGACAAACGATAAAAAAAAAGGTCAAATAAAATCCGAAATATAGTTACGTTTGTAATCCATCCTTCGGATGAGACGTTAAACCGAGGTCCTGACTCTCTGTGGTCATTAAAAATCCCATGATGTCCTTCGAAAAAGAGTAGGGGTGTAACCCCGGCATCCTGGCCAAATTTGCCCCTTGGCCTCTGTCCATCATGGCCTCCTAATCATCCCTATATACTAATTGGCTTCATCACTCTGTCTCCTCTCCACCAATAAGCTGGTGTGTGGTGGGCGTTCTGGCGCAATATGGCTGCCGTCGCATCATCCAGGTGGATGCTGCACATTGGTGGTGGTTGAGGAGATTCCCCCCTACCATATGTGAAGCGCTTTGAGGTCCCAGAAAAAGCGCTATATAAATGTAACGAATTATTATTATTATTATTATTAATTAAACAAAATCAAAAACATTTTCAAATGACAAAGCGCAATTAATACCCAGATATAATTATTTTATATCTGGGCAGAGCTGGCAGTTCACCCCAAGTAAACACTTGGCGTTAGGACTAGGGTGTGTCCTGTAAGGTAGTGGTGGGTGGGACACAGGCCACACCCTAGATTGCCAAAAAACGACAATTAAAAAAAAAAAAGGTCAAATAAAATCCGAAATATAGTTACGTTTGTAATTAAACAAAGTCAAAAACATTTTCAAATGACAAAGCGCAATTAATACCCAGATATAATTATTTTATATCTGGGCAGAGCTGGCAGTTCACCCCAAGTAAACACTTGGCGTTAGGACTAGGGTGTGTCCTGTAAGGTTGTGGTGGGTGGGACACAGGCCACACCCTAGATTGCCAAAAACGACAAACAATTCAAAAAATGAAAGGTCAAATAAAATCCGAAATATAGGCAAGGCAAGGCAAGGCAAGTTTATTTATATAGCACATTTCATACACAATGGTAATTCAAAGTGCTTTACATAGAAGAAATAAAAATAAAAAAATAAAAATAAAAAATAAAAAGAAATAACCATAATTAAAACAGTTTAGAATAAAGAAATTAAAATAATCAAAACAAATAAGAATAATTAAAACAGTTTAGATTAAAAAACAAAATAAAGTACAGTAAAAACAGTCGGACGAACAGTGGCACAGTGCTCATTCAGTAAATGCACAGCTAAACAGATGTGTTTTGAGTCTGGATTTGAATGTGACTACTGTAGGAGCACATCTGATCTCCTCTGGAAGCTGGTTCCAGCTGCGGCTGGCATAATAGCTAAAAGCAGACTCTCCTTGCTTAGAGTGAACCCTTGGTATTTCTAACTGATGTGATCCTAATGATCTGAGTGATCTGTTGGGTTTATATTCAGTGAGCATATCGGCAATATATTGAGGTCCTAGCCCATTGAATGATTTATATACCAGTAATAATACTTTAAAGTCAATCCTAAATGTAACTGGGAGCCAGTGTAAAGACTTGAGGACTGGTGTGATATGTTCATATTTTCTGGTTCTGCTCAGAATCCTGGCGGCAGCGTTCTGTATGAGCTGCAACTGTCTCATGGTCTTTTTAGGAAGGCCAGTGAGGAGTCCATTACAGTAATCCACCCTGCTGGTGATGAAAGCATGCACAAGTTTCTCTAAGTCTTGACTTGACACAAAGCATCTAATTCTTGCAATATTTTTCAGATGATAGTATGCTGATTTAGTTATTGCTTTGACATGACTACTGAAACTAAGGTCTGACTCTAGAGACACACCAAGATTCCGGACTTGATTTTTAGTTGTTAGACCCCTAGCGTCAAGGTATGCATTCACCTTAAGGACTTCCTCTTTGTTTCCAAACGCAATGACTTCAGTTTTGTCTTTGTTTAACTGAAGAAAGTTTTGGCACATCCAACTGTTTACTTCATCAATGCATTGGCACTAGGAGTCAATTGGGCTGTAGTCGTTAGGCGATAGGGCTAAGTAGAGCTGTGTGTCGTCTGCATAGCTGTGGTAAGAGATGCGGTTCTTTCTCATTATTTGGCTCATTGGGAGCATATACAGGTTGAATAGGAGTGGTGCAAGAATTGAGCCTTGAGGGACTCCGCATGTCATGGATGTCCACTCAGACTTATGGTCTCCTATACTCACATAATAACCTCTCCCTTCTAAGTATGACCTGAACCATTTTAGGACTATCCCAGAAATATAGTTACGTTTGTAATTAAACAAAGTCAAAAACATTTTCAAATGACAAAGCGCAACTAATACCCAGATATCATTATTTTAAAATACAAAATCTACGGTTAATTTGCCTTTTTGTCGTAATGGTTCCTAGCTCCGGTGCAGCACTCTGGGTGGGACTGACTAAGTATTTGCCCATGGCACGTAGTCTGCATCCAGGAAACCTGTATCCGTCTTCACAATTAGGGAAAAGCTGCCATTTCAGTTCATGGAAGTAGGGACGTTGTGGTGCTGTACCATGTGCGGGACAATTAGCAATAGACAAAGAGCGCACTGCGCATTGCATACCTTGGCAAGTTGGAAATTTCGGCAATGCTGTCAGTTCACCCCAAGTAAACACTTGGCGTTAGGACTAGGGTGTGTCCTGTAAGGTAGTGGTGGGTGGGACACAGGCCACACCCTAGATTGCCAAAAAACGACAATTTAAAAAAAAAGGTCAAATAAAATCCGAAATATAGTTACGTTTGTAATTAAACAAAGTCAAAAACATTTTCAAATGACAAAGCGCAATTAATACCCAGATATAATTATTTTATATCTGGGCAGAGCTGGCAGTTCACCCCAAGTAAACACTTGGCGTTAGGACTAGGGTGTGTCCTGTAAGGTAGTGGTGGGTGGGACACAGGCCACACCCTAGATTGCCAAAAAACGACAATTAAAAAAAAAAAGGTCAAATAAAATCCGAAATATAGTTACGTTTGTAATTAAACAAAGTCAAAAACATTTTCAAATGACAAAGCGCAATTAATACCCAGATATAATTATTTTATATCTGGGCAGAGCTGGCAGTTCACCCCAAGTAAACACTTGGCGTTAGGACTAGGGTGTGTCCTGTAAGGTTGTGGTGGGTGGGACACAGGCCACACCCTAGATTGCCAAAAACGACAAACAATCCAAAAAATGAAAGGTCAAATAAAATCCGAAATATAGTTACGTTTGTAATTAAACAAAGTCAAAAACATTTTCAAATGACAAAGCGCAATTAATACCCAGATATAATTATTTTATATCTGGGCAGAGCTGGCAGTTCACCCCAAGTAAACACTTGGCGTTAGGACTAGGGTGTGTCCTGTAAGGTCGTGGTGGGTGGGACACAGGCCACACCCTAGATTGCCAAAAAACGACAAACAAAAAAAAACAAACAAAAAAAAAAATGGTGAAATAAAATCCGAAATATAGTTACGTTTGCAATTAAACAAAGTCAAACACATTTTCAAATGACAAAGCGCAACTAATACCCATATATAATTGTTTTAAAATCCAAAATCTACGGTTAATTTGCCTTTTTGTCGGAATGGTTCCTAGCTCCGGTGCATCACTCTGGGTGGGACTGACTAAGTATTTGCCCATGGCACGTAGTCTGCATCCAGGAAACCTGTATCCGTCTTCACAATTAGGGAAAAGCTGCCATTTCAGTTCAGGGAAGTAGGGACGTTGTGGTGCTGTACCATGTGCGGAACAATTAGCAATGGACAAAGAGCGCACTGCGCATTGCATACCTTGGCAAGTTGGAAATTTCGGCAATGCTGGCAGTTCACCCCAAGTAAACACTTGGCGTTAGGACTAGGGTGTGTCCTGTAAGGTAGTGGTGGGTGGGACACAGGCCACACCCTAGATTGCCAAAAAACGACAAACAATAAAAAAAAAAGAAAAAAAAAAGGTCAAATAAAATCCGAAATATAGTTACGTTTGTAATTAAACAAAGTCAAACACATTTTCAAATGACAGAGCGCAACTAATACCCATATATAATTATTTTATATCTGGGCAGAGCTGGCAGTTCACCCCAAGTAAACACTTGGCGTTAGGACTAGGGTGTGTCCTGTAAGGTCGTGGTGGGTGGGACACAGGCCACACCCTATATTGCCAAAAAACGACAAACAATAAAAAAAAAGAAAAAAAAAAGGTCAAATAAAATCCGAAATATAGTTACGTTTGTAATCCGTCCTTCGGATTAGACGTTAAACCGAGGTCCTGACTCTCTGTGGTCATTAAAAATCCCATGATGTCCTTCGAAAAAGAGTAGAGGTGTAACCCCGGCATCCTGGCCAAATTTGCCCCTTGGCCTCTGTCCATCATGGCCTCCTAATCATCCCTATATACTAATTGGCTTCATCACTCTGTCTCCTCTCCACCAATAAGCTGGTGTGTGGTGGGCGTTCTGGCGCAATATGGCTGCCGTCGCATCATCCAGGTGGATGCTGCACATTGGTGGTGGTTGAGGAGATTCCCCCCTACCATATGTGAAGCGCTTTGAGGTCCCAGAAAAAGCGCTATATAAATGTAACGAATTATTATTATTATTATTATTATTAATTAAACAAAATCAAAAACATTTTCAAATGACAAAGCGCAACTAATAGCCATATATAATTATTTTATATCTGGGCACAGCTGGCAGTTCACCCCAAGTAAACACTTGGCGTTAGGACTAGGGTGTGTCCTGTAAGGTCGTGGTGGGTGGGACACAGGCCACACCCTAGATTGCCAAAAAACGACAAACAATTCAAAAAGAAAAAAAAAGGGTCAAATAAAATCCGAAATATAGTTATGTTTGCAATTAAACAAAGTCAAAAACATTTTCAAATGACAAAGCGCAACTAATACCCAGATATAATTGTTTTAAAATACAAAATCTACGGTTAATTTGCCTTTTTGTCGTAATGGTTCCTAGCTCCGGTGCAGCACTCTGGGTGGGACTGACTAAGTATTTGCCCATGGCACGTAGTCTGCATCCAGGAAACCTGTATCCGTCTTCACAATTAGGGAAAAGCTGCCATTTCAGTTCATGGAAGTAGGGACGTTGTGGTGCTGTACCATGTGCGGGACAATTAGCAATAGACAAAGAGCGCACTGCGCATTGCATACCTTGGCAAGTTGGAAATTTCGGCAATGCTGGCAGTTCACCCCAAGTAAACACTTGGCGTTAGGACTAGGGTGTGTCCTGTAAGGTAGTGGTGGGTGGGACACAGGCCACACCCTAGATTGCCAAAAAACGACAATTTTAAAAAAAAGGTCAAATAAAATCCGAAATATAGTTACGTTTGTAATTAAACAAAGTCAAAAACATTTTCAAATGACAAAGCGCAACTAATAGCCATATATAATTATTTTATATCTGGGCACAGCTGGCAGTTCACCCCAAGTAAACACTTGGCGTAAGGACTAGGGTGTATCCTGTAAGGTTGTGGTGGGTGGGACACAGGCCACACCCTAGATTGCCAAAAACGACAAACAATTCAAAAAATGAAAGGTCAAATAAAATCCGAAATATAGGCAAGGCAAGGCAAGGCAAGTTTATTTATATAGCACATTTCATACACGATGGTAATTCAAAGTGCTTTACATAGAAGAAATAAAAATAAAAAAATAAAAATAAAAAATAAAAAGAAATAACCATAATTAAAACAGTTTAGAATAAAGAAATTAAAATAATCAAAACAAATAAGAATAATTAAAACAGTTTAGATTAAAAAACAAAATAAAGTACAGTAAAAACAGTCGGACGAACAGTGGCACAGTGCTCATTCAGTAAATGCACAGCTAAACAGATGTGTTTTGAGTCTGGATTTGAATGTGACTACTGTAGGAGCACATCTGATCTCCTCTGGAAGCTGGTTCCAGCTGCGGCTGGCATAATAGCTAAAAGCAGACTCTCCTTGCTTAGAGTGAACCCTTGGTATTTCTAACTGATGTGATTCTAATGATCTGAGTGATCTGTTGGGTTTATATTCAGTGAGCATATCTGCAATATATTGAGGTCCTAGCCCATTGAATGATTTATATACCAGTAATAATACTTTAAAGTCAATCCTAAATGTAACTGGGAGCCAGTGTAAAGACTTGAGGACTGGTGTGATATGTTCATATTTTCTGGTTCTGCTCAGAATCCTGGCGGCAGCGTTCTGTATGAGCTGCAACTGTCTCATGGTCTTTTTAGGAAGGCCAGTGAGGAGTCCATTACAGTAATCCACCCTGCTGGTGATGAAAGCATGCACAAGTTTCTCTAAGTCTTGACTTGACACAAAGCATCTAATTCTTGCAATATTTTTCAGATGATAGTATGCTGATTTAGTTATTGCTTTGACATGACTACTGAAACTAAGGTCTGACTCTAGAGACACACCAAGATTCCGGACTTGATTTTTAGTTGTTAGACCCCTAGCGTCAAGGTATGCATTCACCTTAAGAACTTCCTCTTTGTTTCCAAACGCAATGACTTCAGTTTTGTCTTTGTTTAACTGAAGAAAGTTTTGGCACATCCAACTGTTTACTTCATCAATGCATTGGCACTAGGAGTCAATTGGGCTGTAGTCGTTAGGCGATAGGGCTAAGTAGAGCTGTGTGTCGTCTGCATAGCTGTGGTAAGAGATGCGGTTCTTTCTCATTATTTGGCTCATTGGGAGCATATACAGGTTGAATAGGAGTGGTGCAAGAATTGAGCCTTGAGGGACTCCGCATGTCATGGATGTCCACTCAGACTTATGGTCTCCTATACTCACATAATAACCTCTCCCTTCTAAGTATGACCTGAACCATTTTAGGACTATCCCAGAAATATAGTTACGTTTTTAATTAAACAAAGTCAAAAACATTTTCAAATGACAAAGCGCAACTAATACCCAGATATCATTATTTTATATCTGGGCAATGCTGTCAGTTCACCCCAAGTAAACACTTGGCGTTAGGACTAGGGTGTGTCCTGTAAGGTAGTGGTGGGTGGGACACAGGCCACACCCTAGATTGCCAAAAAACGACAATTTAAAAAAAAAGGTCAAATAAAATCCGAAATATAGTTACGTTTGTAATTAAACAAAGTCAAAAACATTTTCAAATGACAAAGCGCAATTAATACCCAGATATAATTATTTTATATCTGGGCAGAGCTGGCAGTTCACCCCAAGTAAACACTTGGCGTTAGGACTAGGGTGTGTCCTGTAAGGTAGTGGTGGGTGGGACACAGGCCACACCCTAGATTGCCAAAAAACGACAATTAAAAAAAAAAAGGTCAAATAAAATCCGAAATATAGTTACGTTTGTAATTAAACAAAGTCAAAAACATTTTCAAATGACAAAGCGCAATTAATACCCAGATATAATTATTTTATATCTGGGCAGAGCTGGCAGTTCACCCCAAGTAAACACTTGGCGTTAGGACTAGGGTGTGTCCTGTAAGGTAGTGGTGGGTGGGACACAGGCCACACCCTAGATTGCCAAAAAACGACAATTAAAAAAAAAAAGGTCAAATAAAATCCGAAATATAGTTACGTTTGTAATTAAACAAAGTCAAAAACATTTTCAAATGACAAAGCGCAATTAATACCCAGATATAATTATTTTATATCTGGGCAGAGCTGGCAGTTCACCCCAAGTAAACACTTGGCGTTAGGACTAGGGTGTGTCCTGTAAGGTAGTGGTGGGTGGGACACAGGCCACACCCTAGATTGCCAAAAACGACAAACAATCCAAAAAATGAAAGGTCAAATAAAATCCGAAATATAGTTACGTTTGTAATTAAACAAAGTCAAAAACATTTTCAAATGACAAAGCGCAACTAATACCCAGATATCTTTATTTTATATCTGGGCAGAGCTGGCAGTTCACCCCAAGTAAACACTTGGCGTTAGGACTAGGGTGTGTCCTGTAAGGTAGTGGTGGGTGGGACACAGGCCACACCCTAGATTGCCAAAAAACGACAAACAATAAAAAAAAAAAAGAAAAAAAAAAAGGGTGAAATAAAATCCGAAATATAGTTACGTTTGCAATTAAACAAAGTCAAACTCATTTTCAAATGACAAAGCGCAACTAATACCCATATATAATTGTTTTAAAATCCAAAATCTACGGTTAATTTGCCTTTTTGTCGTAATGGTTCCTAGCTCCGGTGCAGCACTCTGGGTGGGACTGACTAGGTATTTGCCCACGGCACGTAGTCTGCATCCAGGAAACCTGTATCCGTCTTCACAATTAGGGAAAAGCTGCCATTTCAGTTCAGGGAAGTAGGGACGTTGTGGTGCTGTACCATGTGCGGGACAATTAGCAATGGACAAAGAGCGCACTGCGCATTGCATACCTTGGCAAGTTGGAAATTTCGGCAATGCTGGCAGTTCACCCCAAGTAAACACTTGGCGTTAGGACTAGGGTGTGTCCTGTAAGGTAGTGGTGGGTGGGACACAGGCCACACCCTAGATTGCCAAAAAACGACAAACAATAAAAAAAATAAAAAATAAAAAAAAAGGGTGAAATAAAATCCGAAATATAGTTACGTTTGCAATTAAACAAAGTCAAACACATTTTCAAATGACAAAGCGCAACTAATACCCATATATAATTGTTTTAAAATCCAAAATCTACGGTTAATTTGCCTTTTTGTCGTAATGGTTCCTAGCTCCGGTGCAGCACTCTGGGTGGGACTGACTAGGTATTTGCCCATGGCACGTAGTCTGCATCCAGGAAACCTGTATCCGTCTTCACAATTAGGGAAAAGCTGCCATTTCAGTTCAGGGAAGTAGCGACGTTGTGGTGCTGTACCATGTGCGGGACAGTTAGCAATAGACAAATAGCGCACTGCGCATTGCATACCTTGGCAAGTTGGAAATTTCGGCAATGCTGGCAGTTCACCCCAAGTAAACACTTGGCGTTAGGACTAGGGTGTGTCCTGTAAGGTTGTGGTGGGTGGGACACAGGCCACACCCTAGATTGCCAAAAACGACAAACAATTCAAAAAATGAAAGGTCAAATAAAATCCGAAATATAGGCAAGGCAAGGCAAGGCAAGTTTATTTATATAGCACATTTCATACACAATGGTAATTCAAAGTGCTTTACATAGAAGAAATAAAAATAAAAAAAGAAAAAGAAAAAAGAAAAAGAAATAACCATAATTAAAACAGTTTAGAATAAAGAAATTAAAATAATCAAAACAAATAAGAATAATTAAAACAGTTTAGATTAAAAAACTAAATAAAGTACAGTAAAAACAGTCGGACGAACAGTGGCACAGTGCTCATTCAGTAAATGCACAGCTAAACAGATGTGTTTTGAGTCTGGATTTGAATGTGACTACTGTAGGAGCACATCTGATCTCCTCTGGAAGCTGGTTCCAGCTGCGGCTGGCATAATAGCTAAAAGCAGACTCTCCTTGCTTAGAGTGAACCCTTGGTATTTCTAACTGATGTGATCCTAATGATCTGAGTGATCTGTTGGGTTTATATTCAGTGAGCATATCTGCAATATATTGAGGTCCTAGCCCATTGAATGATTTATATACCAGTAATAATACTTTAAAGTCAATCCTAAATGTAACTGGGAGCCAGTGTAAAGACTTGAGGACTGGTGTGATATGTTCATATTTTCTGGTTCTGCTCAGAATCCTGGCGGCAGCGTTCTGTATGAGCTGCAACTGTCTCATGGTCTTTTTAGGAAGGCCAGTGAGGAGTCCATTACAGTAATCCACCCTGCTGGTGATGAAAGCATGCACAAGTTTCTCTAAGTCTTGACTTGACACAAAGCATCTAATTCTTGCAATATTTTTCAGATGATAGTATGCTGATTTAGTTATTGCTTTGACATGACTACTGAAACTAAGGTCTGACTCTAGAGACACACCAAGATTCCGGACTTGATTTTTAGTTGTTAGACCCCTAGCGTCAAGGTATGCATTCACCTTAAGAACTTCCTCTTTGTTTCCAAACGCAATGACTTCAGTTTTGTCTTTGTTTAACTGAAGAAAGTTTTGGCACATCCAACTGTTTACTTCATCAATGCATTGGCACTAGGAGTCAATTGGGCTGTAGTCGTTAGGCGATAGGGCTAAGTAGAGCTGTGTGTCGTCTGCATAGCTGTGGTAAGAGATGCGGTTCTTTCTCATTATTTGGCTCATTGGGAGCATATACAGGTTGAATAGGAGTGGTGCAAGAATTGAGCCTTGAGGGACTCCGCATGTCATGGATGTCCACTCAGACTTATGGTCTCCTATACTCACATAATAACCTCTCCCTTCTAAGTATGACCTGAACCATTTTAGGACTATCCCAGAAATATAGTTACGTTTTTAATTAAACAAAGTCAAAAACATTTTCAAATGACAAAGCGCAACTAATACCCAGATATCATTATTTTATATCTGGGCAGAGCTGGCAGTTTATCCCCAAGTAAACACTTGGCGTTAGGACTAGGGTGTGTCCTGTAAGGTAGTGGTGGGTGGGACACAGGCCACACCCTAGATTGCCAAAAAACGACAAACAATTAAAAAAAAAAAAAAAAAAAAAAGGGTGAAATAAAATCCGAAATATAGTTACGTTTGCAATTAAACAAAGTCAAACACATTTTCAAATGACAAAGCGCAACTAATACCCATATATAATTGTTTTAAAATTCAAAATCTAGGGTTAATTTGCCTTTTTGTCGTAATGGTTCCTAGCTCCGGTGCAGCACTCTGGGTGGGACTGACTAGGTATTTGCCCATGGCACGTAGTCTGCATCCAGGAAACCTGTATCCGTCTTCACAATTAGGGAAAAGCTGCCATTTCAGTTCAGGGAAGTAGGGACGTTGTGGTGCAGTACCATGTGCGGGACAGTTAGCAATAGACAAAGAGCGCACTGCGCATTGCATACCTTGGCAAGTTGGAAATTTCGGCAATGCTGGCAGTTCACCCCAAGTAAACACTTGGCGTTAGGACTAGGGTGTGTCCTGTAAGGTAGTGGTGGGTGGGACACAGGCCACACCCTAGATTGCCAAAAAACGACAAACAATAAAAAAAAAAGAAAAAAAAAGGTCAAATAAAATCCGAAATATAGTTACGTTTGTAATTAAACAAAGTCAAACACATTTGCAAATGACAAAGCGCAACTAATACCCATATATAATAATTTTATATCTGGGCAGAGCTGGCAGTTCACCCCAAGTAAACACTTGGCGTTAGGACTAGGGTGTGTCCTGTAAGGTCGTGGTGGGTGGGACACAGGCCACACCCTATATTGCCAAAAAACGACAAACAATAAAAAAAAAGAAAGAAAAAAGGTCAAATAAAATCCGAAATATAGTTACGTTTGTAATCCGTCCTTCGGATTAGACGTTAAACCGAGGTCCTGACTCTCTGTGGTCATTAAAAATCCCATGATGTCCTTCGAAAAAGAGTAGGGGTGTAACACCGGCATCCTGGCCAAATTTGCCCCTTGGCCTCTGTCCATCATGGCCTCCTAATCATCCCTATATACTAATTGGCTTCATCACTCTGTCTCCTCTCCACCAATAAGCTGGTGTGTGGTGGGCGTTCTGGCGCAATATGGCTGCCGTCGCATCATCCAGGTGGATGCTGCACATTGGTGGTGGTTGAGGAGATTCCCCCCTACCATATGTGAAGCGCTTTGAGGTCCCAGAAAAAGCGCTATATAAATGTAACGAATTATTATTATTATTATTATTATTAATTAAACAAAATCAAAAACATTTTCAAATGACAAAGCGCAACTAATAGCCATATATAATTATTTTATATCTGGGCACAGCTGGCAGTTCACCCCAAGTAAACACTTGGCGTTAGGACTAGGGTGTGTCCTGTAAGGTCGTGGTGGGTGGGACACAGGCCACACCCTAGATTGCCAAAAAACGACAAACAAAACAAAAAGAAAAAAAAAGGGTCAAATAAAATCCGAAATATAGTTATGTTTGCAATTAAACAAAGTCAAAAACATTTTCAAATGACAAAGCGCAACTAATACCCAGATATAATTGTTTTAAAATACAAAATCTACGGTTAATTTGCCTTTTTGTCGTAATGGTTCCTAGCTCCGGTGCAGCACTCTGGGTGGGACTGACTAAGTATTTGCCCATGGCACGTAGTCTGCATCCAGGAAACCTGTATCCGTCTTCACAATTAGGGAAAAGCTGCCATTTCAGTTCATGGAAGTAGGGACGTTGTGGTGCTGTACCATGTGCGGGACAATTAGCAATAGACAAAGAGCGCACTGCGCATTGCATACCTTGGCAAGTTGGAAATTTCGGCAATGCTGGCAGTTCACCCCAAGTAAACACTTGGCGTTAGGACTAGGGTGTGTCCTGTAAGGTAGTGGTGGGTGGGACACAGGCCACACCCTAGATTGCCAAAAAACGAAAATTTAAAAAAAAAGGTCAAATAAAATCCGAAATATAGTTACGTTTGTAATTAAACAAAGTCAAAAACATTTTCAAATGACAAAGCGCAACTAATAGCCATATATAATTATTTTATATCTGGGCACAGCTGGCAGTTCACCCCAAGTACACACTTGGCGTTAGGACTAGGGTGTGTCCTGTAAGGTTGTGGTGGGTGGGACACAGGCCACACCCTAGATTGCCAAAAACGACAAACAATTCAAAAAATGAAAGGTCAAATAAAATCCGAAATATAGGCAAGGCAAGGCAAGGCAAGTTTATTTATATAGCACATTTCATACACAATGGTAATTCAAAGTGCTTTACATAGAAGAAATAAAAAGAAAAAAAGAAAAAAGAAAAAGAAATAACCATAATTAAAACAGTTTAGAATAAAGAAATTAAAATAATCAAAACAAATAAGAATAATTAAAACAGTTTAGATTAAAAAACAAAATAAAGTACAGTAAAAACAGTCGGACGAACAGTGGCACAGTGCTCATTCAGTAAATGCACAGCTAAACAGATGTGTTTTGAGTCTGGATTTGAATGTGACTACTGTAGGAGCACATCTGATCTCCTCTGGAAGCTGGTTCCAGCTGCGGCTGGCATAATAGCTAAAAGCAGACTCTCCTTGCTTAGAGTGAACCCTTGGTATTTCTAACTGATGTGATCCTAATGATCTGAGTGATCTGTTGGGTTTATATTCAGTGAGCATATCTGCAATATATTGAGGTCCTAGCCCATTGAATGATTTATATACCAGTAATAATACTTTAAAGTCAATCCTAAATGTAACTGGGAGCCAGTGTAAAGACTTGAGGACTGGTGTGATATGTTCATATTTTCTGGTTCTGCTCAGAATCCTGGCGGCAGCGTTCTGTATGAGCTGCAACTGTCTCATGGTCTTTTTAGGAAGGCCAGTGAGGAGTCCATTACAGTAATCCACCCTGCTGGTGATGAAAGCATGCACAAGTTTCTCTAAGTCTTGACTTGACACAAAGCATCTAATTCTTGCAATATTTTTCAGATGATAGTATGCTGATTTAGTTATTGCTTTGACATGACTACTGAAACTAAGGTCTGACTCTAGAGACACACCAAGATTCCGGACTTGATTTTTAGTTGTTAGACCCCTAGCGTCAAGGTATGCATTCACCTTAAGAACTTCCTCTTTGTTTCCAAACGCAATGACTTCAGTTTTGTCTTTGTTTAACTGAAGAAAGTTTTGGCACATCCAACTGTTTACTTCATCAATGCATTGGCACTAGGAGTCAATTGGGCTGTAGTCGTTAGGCGATAGGGCTAAGTAGAGCTGTGTGTCGTCTGCATAGCTGTGGTAAGAGATGCGGTTCTTTCTCATTATTTGGCTCATTGGGAGCATATACAGGTTGAATAGGAGTGGTGCAAGAATTGAGCCTTGAGGGACTCCGCATGTCATGGATGTCCACTCAGACTTATGGTCTCCTATACTCACATAATAACCTCTCCCTTCTAAGTATGACCTGAACCATTTTAGGACTATCCCAGAAATATAGTTACGTTTTTAATTAAACAAAGTCAAAAACATTTTCAAATGACAAAGCGCAACTAATACCCAGATATCATTATTTTATATCTGGGCAGAGCTGGCAGTTTATCCCCAAGTAAACACTTGGCGTTAGGACTAGGGTGTGTCCTGTAAGGTAGTGGTGGGTGGGACACAGGCCACACCCTAGATTGCCAAAAAACGACAAACAATAAAAAAAATAAAAATAAAAAAAAAGGGTGAAATAAAATCCGAAATATAGTTACGTTTGCAATTAAACAAAGTCAAACACATTTTCAAATGACAAAGCGCAACTAATACCCATATATAATTGTTTTAAAATCCAAAATCTACGGTTAATTTGCCTTTTTGTCGTAATGGTTCCTAGCTCCGGTGCAGCACTCTGGGTGGGACTGACTAGCTATTTGCCCACGGCACGTAGTCTGCATCCAGGAAACCTGTATCCGTCTTCACAATTAGGGAAAAGCTGCCATTTCAGTTCAGGGAAGTAGGGACGTTGTGGTGCTGTACCATGTGCGGGACAATTAGCAATAGACAAAGAGCGCACTGCGCATTGCATACCTTGGCAAGTTGGAAATTTCGGCAATGCTGGCAGTTCACCCCAAGTAAACACTTGGCGTTAGGACTAGGGTGTGTCCTGTAAGGTAGTGGTGGGTGGGACACAGGCCACACCCTAGATTGCCAAAAAACGACAAACAATAAAAAAAAAAAAATAAAAAAAAAAGGGTGAAATAAAATCCGAAATATAGTTACGTTTGCAATTAAACAAAGTCAAACACATTTTCAAATGACAAAGCGCAACTAATACCCATATATAATTGTTTTAAAATTCAAAATCTAGGGTTAATTTGCCTTTTTGTCGTAATGGTTCCTAGCTCCGGTGCAGCACTCTGGGTGGGACTGACTAGGTATTTGCCCATGGCACGTAGTCTGCATCCAGGAAACCTGTATCCGTCTTCACAATTAGGGAAAAGCTGCCATTTCAGTTCAGGGAAGTAGGGACGTTGTGGTGCTGTACCATGTGCGGGACAGTTAGCAATAGACAAAGAGCGCACTGCGCATTGCATACCTTGGCAAGTTGGAAATTTCGGCAATGCTGGCAGTTCACCCCAAGTAAACACTTGGCGTTAGGACTAGGGTGTGTCCTGTAAGGTCGTGGTGGGTGGGACACAGGCCACACCCTAGATTGCCAAAAAACGACAAACAATTCAAAAAGAAAAAAGAAAAAAAAAGGGTCAAATAAAATCCGAAATATAGTTACGTTTGTAATCCGTCCTTCGGATGAGACGTTAAACCGAGGTCCTGACTCTCTGTGGTCATTAAAAATCCCATGATGTCCTTCGAAAAAGAGTAGGGATGTAACCCTGGCATCCTGGCCAAATTTGCCCCTTGGCCTCTGTCCATCATGGCCTCCTAATCATCCCTATATACTAATTGGCTTCATCACTCTGTCTCCTCTCCACCAATAAGCTGGTGTGTGGTGGGCGTTCTGGCGCAATATGGCTGCCGTCGCATCATCCAGGTGGATGCTGCACATTGGTGGTGGTTGAGGAGATTCCCCTTTACCATATGTGAAGCGCTTTGAGGTCCCAGAAAAAGCGCTATATAAATGTAACGAATTATTATTATTATTATTATTATTAATTAAACAAAATCAAAAACATTTTCAAATGACAAAGCGCAATTAATACCCAGATATAATTATTTTATATCTGGGCACAGCTGGCAGTTCACCCCAAGTAAACACTTGGCGTTAGGACTAGGGTGTGTCCTGTAAGGTAGTGGTGGGTGGGACACAGGCCACACCCTAGATTGCCAAAAAACGACAAACGATTAAAAAAAAGGTCAAATAAAATCCGAAATATAGTTACGTTTGTAATTAAACAAAGTCAAAAACATTTTCAAATGACAAACCGCAACTAATACCCAGATATCATTATTTTATATCTGGGCAGAGCTGGCAGTTTATCCCCAAGTAAACACTTGGCGTTAGGACTAGGGTGTGTCCTGTAAGGTCGTGGTGGGTGGGACACAGGCCACACCCTAGATTGCCAAAAAACGACAAACAATAAAAAAAAAATAAAAAAAAAGGTGAAATAAAATCCGAAATATAGTTACGTTTGTAATTAAACAAAGTCAAAAACATTTTCAAATGACAAAGCGCAACTAATACCCATATATAATTGTTTTAAAATACAAAATCTACGGTTAATTTGCCTTTTTGTCGTAATGGTTCCTAGCTCCGGTGCAGCACTCTGGGTGGGACTGACTAGGTATTTGCCCATGGCACGTAGTCTGCATCCAGGAAACCTGTATCCGTCTTCACAATTAGGGAAAAGCTGCCATTTCAGTTCATGGAAGTAGGGACGTTGTGGTGCTGTACCATGTGCGGGACAATTAGCAATGGACAATGAGCGCACTGCGCATTGCATACCTTGGCAAGTTGGAAATTTCGGCAATGCTGGCAGTTCACCCCAAGTAAACACTTGGCGTTAGGACTAGGGTGTGTCCTGTAAGGTCGTGGTGGGTGGGACACAGGCCACACCCTAGATTGCCAAAAACGACAAACAATTCAAAAAGGAAAAAGAAAAAAAAAGGGTCAAATAAAATCCGAAATATAGTTACGTTTGTAATTAAACAAAATCAAAAACATTTTCAAATGACAAAGCGCAATTAATACCCAGATTTAATTATTTTATATCTGGGCAGAGCTGGCAGTTCACCCCAAGTAAACACTTGGCGTTAGGACTAGGGTGTGTCCTGTAAGGTCGTGGTGGGTGGGACACAGGCCACACCCTAGATTGCCACAAAACGACAAACAATAAAAAAAAAGTAAAAAAAAAAGGGTCAAATAAAATCCGAAATATTGTTACGTTTGCAATTAAACAAAGTCAAACACATTTTCAAATGACAAAGCGCAACTAATACCCATATATAATTGTTTTAAAATCCAAAATCTACGGTTAATTTGCCTTTTTGTCGTAATGGTTCCTAGCTCCGGTGCAGCACTCTGGGTGGGACTGACTAGGTATTTGCCCATGGCACGTAGTCTGCATCCAGGAAACCTGTATCCGTCTTCACAATTAGGGAAAAGCTGCCATTTCAGTTCAGGGAAGTAGGGATGTTGTGGTGCTGTACCATGTGCGGGACAATTAGCAATGGACAAAGAGCGCACTGCCCATTGCATACCTTGGCAAGTTGGAAATTTCGGCAATGCTGGCAGTTCACCCCAAGTAAACACTTGGCGTTAGGACTAGGGTGTGTCCTGTAAGGTAGTGGTGGGTGGGACACAGGCCACACCCTAGATTGCCAAAAAACGACAATTTAAAAAAAAAAGTCAAATAAAATCCGAAATATAGTTACGTTTGTAATTAAACAAAATCAAAAACATTTTCAAATGACAAAGCGCAATTAATACCCAGATATAATTATTTTATATCTGGGCAGAGCTGGCAGTTCACCCCAAGTAAACACTTGGCGTTAGGACTAGGGTGTGTCCTGTAAGGTTGTGGTGGGTGGGACACAGGCCACACCCTAGATTGCCAAAAAACGGCAAACGATAAAAAAAAAGGTCAAATAAAATCCGAAATATAGTTACGTTTGTAATTAAACAAAGTCAAAAACATTTTCAAATGACAAAGCGCAACTAATAGCCATATATAATTATTTTATATCTGGGCAGAGCTGCCAGTTTATCCCCAAGTAAACACTTGGCGTTAGGACTAGGGTGTGTCCTGTAAGGTCGTGGTGGGTGGGACACAGGCCACACCCTAGATTGCCAAAAAACGACAAACGATAAAAAAAAAAAAAGGTCAAATAAAATCCGAAACATAGTTACGTTTGTAATTAAACAAAGTCAAACACATTTTCAAATGACAAAGCGCAACTAATATCTGGGCAGAGCTGGCAGTTCACCCCAAGTAAACACTTGTCATTAGGACTAGGGTGTGTCCTGTAAGGTCGTGGTGGGTGGGAACCAGGCCACACCCTAGATTGCCAAAAAACAACAAACAATTAAAAAAAAAAAAAGGTCAAATAAAATCCGAAATATAGTTACGTTTGTAATTAAACAAAGTCAAAAACACTTTCAAATGACAAAGCGCAATTAATACTAGGGCTGGGCGATAAAACGATAACGATAATTATCGCGATATAATTTTCCTCGATAAAACGATATCAAGAGGTCGATAAATGTTCGATAATGTGTATGCGTCAAAAGCGGAACAAAACTCATTTGAACCGCGCGCCACACGGACCATTTATCCGCTCGGCTCAAAGTCCAAACGGGAGCTCACTAGAGCACATGCGCGTTTACTCTGATTGTCTCGCTCACGACTCGATCCAGTGAGAAGCGCTTGAATTCAGCGAAGAACACAAATGTCAAGTTCAAACCAGTTTAAAGGTAGATGAAACAGCGCTGACAAACAGGAGAAACACTGTGCGGAACGATACAGTCAGAATCTGAATTGATACTGAATTCATTTAGCCTACCATGGATTTACTGTAACGTTAGCCTAGTAATATGAAATGTGAGATATACATATTGAATTGTATTATATTATTAATGTAGACAATGTATTAAATGACTAATGGAATTTAATTACAGTATTTAATAATGTATTTAACTGTTAGGCTACTGTTTTTCATACAAATACCATAGAAACCATAAAGTTACATTTTGCCATGATAGTGAGGTGCTAAGTTATAGGCTATGCCTGGTTTTATCTGTGGGTCAAACACATTTTTTAAATGACAAAGCGCAACTAATACCCAGACATAATTATTGTAAAATACAAAAATCGCCGCACCATGATGAGCACGGGCGTCTCAAATTTGTGAAGAACTATCTGCTATCAACAATACGTTTACATGCAACCAAATAACCCATTAGTAATCGGATTGACGGCTCAATCGGACTGAAAAGCCTTCATGTAAACACCTCGAAAGGGGTGGTTTATTCCTTTTCTAATCTGATCCGAGAGAACATGTAAACACTTGATCGGATTGAAAACCGGAACTGAAAGGACTGCATATATGCAATGACTTAAGACACGCTGAACGAGCTGTTCTTTCTGTTTGATAAAGTGTCATATAAATGAGTGTCCTGTCATTCTAATTTTTTTTAGATTCTCCTTTCACTCAGCGTCTGTGAAGTGGAGCAGGACAACATCCCACCAGTGCTTGTTTCGGATTCTGGACGACTGGTTTTGGGCACTTAGAGGGGCATTTTTACTGTGTGATAAATATAAGCAGCATGGCACAGCAGTTCATATTATGAACAGAGGAGGATATAAAGTATGCTGTTTAAAACAAATAAAGAACCAATGTATGAGAATAGTTATGCGCAAACAGCGGGAAACTCGTGCAGTGTGCGCATGTCAAAAATCTATTCCGATTTGAAGCTTGTAGCCTACATAAACGCACATTAATCCGATCACTTTATTTAGTGTTCATGTAAACACTACGTTCGGATTTATCAATCAGAATGAATTCAATCCGATTGAGACAAAAAGTGTGCATGTAAACATAGTTGTCACAAGATCGTTTGAATGGATTGGCTGAAATTTCAATTGAGCACCAAATCTGTCACAAATTGGATTTCTCCAAGAAGAGTTCGCAGCAGCAAAAGCAAAAAGGTCCTCGTTTAAATGGAGTCAACTGTATTAATTCATTACACCTGTCTTAAGTCAAAAGTAGGGGTCAATATGTGATAAATTTGCATTGGCAAAAATAATTTAACATAGGGGGCAGCATATTCTAATTGCCCAGAGCTCTGGATTGTCTTCCTCCTGCCCATGTTCATAATCTTACACTCCAGTTATATCAGATTAAATGCACATAATTATCCTTGCTTAATGTTATGAACAGCAGCTACGCTAACTATTTTCCATTTGCTTTTCTGTTTTATCTCGGGATGCCCATCCTGAGGTAACTAGAGAGTATGTCAGGTCCAGTTTGGATACAGCCTCTTATGAAGACTTCAGATGACCCAACACCAGTGAAGAGACGGCGCCAACTCCTGCGAGGACTTCAGATGACGCAAACACTGAATCAACGCGCACCAATGCTACAATTTTCAATGTCATAATAATTTAACAAACATCTATTTATTACTTAAATGAGCTCTTTGTTTCTGCCTTAAATTATTAGATTGTTTAAATGAATACATGTTTAGCAAACTGTGTGATTTGTGTACATTTCTGAAATATATAACTTAGACAGTCACCTCTGATAACAGATCACTCTAAATTGTAATGTGGACGCATGTATTTTATGTAAAGCTGCTTTGCGATGTGTATTGTGAAAAGGGCTATACAAATATGTGATTTGAGTTGAATCAAACATTAAATATCTTCTAAATTGCTGTAATCATGTCAGCACAGCAGTTCCATGTAGTGTGGAAAGACAAAATGCCTGTTGCATCCAAGTGGTCAAAGCTTTGCTAGTTAGCTTAAGTCGTTAGCACTCATGCTAACAACACCATAATGCCAAAAAGCATCTCCATTGTCAGCATTTGGAAAAAAGCTGTATATTTTGATGTATACTTTGTTTGTTTTTAGAAAATATTGCAAATAGTTAATTTTATTGCACAAGTTTTATCAGAGACCAATTTTGTTCTGTTTTAGACAGCTCTTAAAAGCACAATCTTTCCTGTTTGCTGTCTTTCCTTTCACAGCTCATCATCTGAAAGTATGCAGTCAAATCAATTGTTTGGCACGTCAAAAAACTGTAAACTATATATTCTATTGAAACTGTACTATTGTATTTTACAGTGTGCATGCAACTCAGCTAGTTTTATTGTAGGAAAAATAATAGTTTCATTAATTTAAACAAAAATATGATTGGAAATCAATAGATTTTTGGTTGACCGGGAGATCAACGGGTATTACGTAACGTTACTGCACCGGACACAGTTCATTTCTGGACCTGGCACAAGCATAAAGGTAAGCTTGCTTAATGTTAAAATATAATGAATAGTGCTGATCTGTAAAGTATATTATCTGTATTTAAATTGCATTGGAATACCCTGTGGAATTGTTACATGTATAATGTATATCTATTTGTAAACTGATGCTTATGTACCCTCTCATCTTTTTATTTTATTTTTATTATTATTATTTTTTTCTTCTTGTTGAGGCATGTGAATTATTTGTTTGTTATATGAGATATGACACTGTACATGCTACCTGTTGTTGACAATAAAAGCATTAAAAAAAAAAAATTAAAAAAAACCTTGCTTAATGTTTGATATGAATGAATTGTACCAAATCAAATACTGTTGGGTGATCGTTAACATGATGGTTATAGTGTAACGTAACCGACGCAGTGCTGCAGTCACTGAAATAGATTTTTGTTTTACCACTGTGTAAAAATCTGCCAATTAGGCTAGGCCTACTTTGTAGTTCTCTTCTAGGTTATAAAGTTAGCAAAACCTCCGAGTCCAGTCTATTTTTGTGATATTTAGCTCAAAATAATACATGTCTGTAGCCTACCCATTGCTTGTGTCGTGATTGAAATCTATAGAGTGCCGAAGTGATGACGTCACTTTGTAGGACAACTCGGAAGCTAGCGGCGCATGGGTTCCCTCGATCGAAAAGCTATGCATTTTCCCCATAGACTTTTGGAAAATCGCAAAAAATAAGATCTGTGTTTAACAAAGAGTTGTGACCCTTACACGTTTTGTCTATCAAGATAATCTTTACAAGTTAATCCAAAATTTATACATTTTGAAGCCTATATAAAGTTTTTAAAAAACAAGCAGACACAATAAAGTTTAAAAAACCACAAGCAGGTTATAACTGTGTGTTCTATGTCATAGATCAAAACGTGAAAATATTTAGAGGCTTTGTTCACCACAGACCTTATTTCAGGCGATTTAGCAAAAACCCATTCAAAAATCCCATAGACTTTAGAGCGAGGGAACTGGGAGTGCTAAAATGCTAACTCACTTCCGCGTTTTGGCCTACAGAGTGACGTCGTAACTTCGGCACTCTATTTACACAGCACCGCTATTTCTTCTGACCGCCGGAGAACACCGACGGAACCAACGCTAGCAGTGCTCCACCTAGCGCTACCCACAGAAGTGACCGCGGCGCACGGCCGCATTAACAATAGGGCTAGGCGGGGCTAAAGCCCCGTGGCCCGAGCAAGGAGGGGGCTCGTGATTGGCTGTGTAGCAGATTGACTACTTGACCACGCCCCCCATGCATTATCATGGAATCATTTATCAATAATATTATAGTGAACGTTCGCAAAGACCCGCCTTTTTTAGTTACTGTGTGACAAGCCAGGCGGCTCTCACGAGCCACGCACATCATGTTCTCACTCACGCAGTGAAAAATACAATGGGGGGCAAAGACTAACGTTACACTGAGTGACTACGCGCCGACATACAAGAGAGAGCTCAGAGCAACTGTTGATATGAAACAAAGTCTCAACTTTCAAATATTGTCATTTAAGTAATTTAAACAATACTGTTTTTCAAGTTCAAGACAGTCAACCGACGTCAATCTACTGACAGTTTTGTTGTCGGACAAAATTGCGGATTAGGCGTTATGATTGGTCAGGTCGCTTGTCAATCAAACCCCCGTGGGCAGCAGGGCATGGTGAATTGAAACGTCACGTTTTAATCTGATATACCATTCAAATACATTTATTCTATATTTAACTTGTGAACGACCGACCTGCTGCTTCACGTAGGCCTATCAGATGATGGCTGCCTGCACCTTATTAGAATATACGCAATCAATCGCCTACACTCTTCACTTCATTCTAATCTAGACTATTCTTAAAATTGTCACGCATTATCTTCGTCTAAGGTAGCATAGATAAAAATGTCATCTTTTAAAAAAACGTGCAAGTGGGGCTCAAAAAAATGATTTTTTTAAAAGCTAAACAGCAGAGGAAACATGAGCAAAACATGAACCAATTTTCGGTAAGTTTGATTATTAACTTGATTGATGTATGATACTGCTTTTTGTGTTTGATCAAACTCTATATTCGCCTAAAGGGCTGGCGATAATATATCCGGTAGGTATATGTAAATTTTGCTGCGCCATCATGATGTAAGTTTATAATTTAAACGCGTTTTTAAGCATTGTGGTTTAGATACACCAGCGCACTTGAGGTCCGACCCTGAGGTCTTAAAGTGACAGAAGCTGCTAATAAAGCTGATGTCGCCATTTGTGTCAATAATGTTAATCAAACATCAGAAAGAAAGTAATTTACTGCCCTTGACTGAATCACTTTTGTAAAATACGTAAATGAGAATGAATGTTGAATTTATAGTGAAAACTATGTATTGTATATTTGATTACTTTATACAATATAATATTATTCAGTGCTTTAAGTTTTTCAAGTAGGTCGATTTCTTATGTGCCTTTGTTCTATTGTTATTTGTGACCCTTGTCATCAGTAAGCTTGAGATTATTTTCTTAAGCTACTATTATTTTTTGTGATATTGAAATTGGTCACAAGAATTATGAAATGTTAGTTTAGAAAAATGTGGGGGTTTTTTTCTCTATCTCTCTGTAGTTGGTGACCTAAAGTGGTGGGGGGGCCCTGCAGTAACTCATAGCCCCGGGGCCCAGTGAGTTCTTAATGCGGCCCTGCCGCGGCGGGCCAGAATTACACAGAATACATGACTTATTTTACTTTATTCAATGCAGAACTGTCTCGAGTTGTAACCATTAGACCATCTCGTCGTAATACAAATCGATTAGACCGCCGATTAGACCATCTCGTCGTAATACAAATCCAAAATATGAATGTACTAGTGCTTATGCGATATCACGATTTTTGCGCTCACTGTTATAGCGCCTGACAATCAGGCCTGGCGTGAAGGGGGGACTTGGGAGGGCTTAGCCCCACGTTACATACTTCATCTCGCGGCACGAATGTACCAATACAAATAAATATAATCTGTTTAACTTAAATGCAAATTTTTTGTATTGTGATTTTATTTTCTGTTTTAGGTGCTCTTACTCAGCAGATGGGGACAGCCGCCCAATTCACATGTGCCAGACCGGGCAGGAGGGACTGGACGACAAAATATTCAGGCGTCAGGACATTGAAGTGCAAATACAAATAATTAAATTAAAAAGCTAATAAAAAACGATTTGTTTGTGTGGTGTGGTGTGTTCAGTGTTTTATACACGATTTCAAATGTTCCATTACTTTTTAACATCCTGGCTGTAGATAAAGCAGGCTATTTAATTTATGGCATTACATTTAAAATTAACATTTAAAAACGATTGAAATTCCATTGAAATCACGATGATCCTTAGTTCAGTTGAAATTTCAACATTGTTTCAATATTCCTGATAATTGAAATACCATTGAAATTCCGTTGATCTGTGGACAGGATTTCAATGTTGTTTCAATATTAAACAGGGTGCAAAATGATGTAGAATCAACATCAGAGTTTGATGTTGATTCAATGACTTAATGTTGACAACGGAATGTTGATTTAACATAGTTTCAATGACTGTTTGCTATCTGGGTTTAGGGTAAATACCATGGTAAATACACATATGCTGTTCACACAAGCAATGGCATTCTGGCTTTTTACCGGTAAAAGACCATTCACACATCAGCTCCAAAATACCGGTAAATTCTGTGAAGTCAGTCATCGGAAGTGATCTTTAAACGCCGCGCCATTGTCTTCATCCGCCCGCATGAGGAGAACAAGGAATTTAGTTTTACCTGTTGAATTTGACACATTTTTGACGTCTGAGTGAAAGAAAGGCATCAGGGTATGATCAAATAAAACGCCTTTTTGCTCTTAAAAACACGAGATGCGCATAATAGTATCCAAGTGCCGCAACACTGATGAATAGAAAAGAAGGTAGGCCTAAGGGTCTCGAGCACAACACGTTGAAAGATGCACCGATTACAATTTTCTAGGCCGATCCCGATTTTTCCTTGAGTTTGACCTGCCGATTCCAATTTTAGCCGATTCCGATTTCATTTTTTCAAACCACTTTATAGCACACACAAATATTTATTTTCTATCTTCTCTTTAACAGAACATTTTGCATAGGCCTAGAACATTTTTTGAACAGATAATCGCTATAAAATAGAACTATATAAATTACTTCTAGTGTGGGAAATTCACACACATCTAAAGAGCAGTGTTATGGAAGAATCATTTCCTTTTCACATCCAATATCCAACTAAAAAAATCTGATATATTTAGCAAACTAAACTTCTGTATGAAAACAGGTAATGGCAATAAAATAATATAACAAATAACAAATAAAACAAATATAGCTTTGCAGTATAAAGATATTTCTCTCTCTCTCTCTCTCACACACACACAAACACACACACACACACACACACACACACACACACACACAGGCCTATTGCAATCACTTATACATCAATGGCAACAGTTCTTCTCTCATCTGACACATGTCCACCCAAGCTAAACAGGACAAGTGGAGCATGTGCAGGTTTAAATGGGTAGATTTTCTATAAATATTTTTGAGTCTTCATTTTCTTTCTGACATAGCCTAGCCTACTTCAGTTCTTGTTAAAACACACCAGACAATTCTGTGCATTTTGGGCACTTTTTTGGAAGAAATCATATTTATTTTGTCCATCAAAAGTGTGCTTTCACTTAAATTGAGCGCAGCAAAAATAGACATGGCGCCGAAACCCGCGCTTCACTGTTGCTCACGCGACGCTCCTGCTCGACGCTCACGCGCTGCTCCGGCTCCCGGTGTGAATGCACTCATTGATTAACATGCACGCCGAACAAAAAACGCCGCTGCTCCCGCTTGCTGTGTGAATTCACGAGGTTTCCTACATGTGCGCGTTCCGTGTGCACGTGTGATGCTGATGTTGCGCGATGTTAATCATGCGGCGCCCGAGTGCATTTGACCGGCATGAAATCGGATTATGTCAGACTGACCGGCCGGTCGCCGATCATGGCCGATCACGTGAAAACCGGCCGATTCCAGTCACCAGCCGATCAATCGGTGCATCTCTAGTTGAAACAGCTGCAAGACATGGCGCCGCGGTTCAAAGATGATAATCTTGCTCATATGTTTACTCCTATTAATGTTGCGTTCACGTGCTATGGTAATTATGGTAAAAGCCAACGTGGAAAATGCACATGAACACCCCCTCATGTGGTATTTTCCACTGGGCAGCTCGTAGAATATTTTGATGCACGAATAATAAAATGAACAATGACCATTTTAATGATAACATTGATGGTAGTTACGTGATATGTAGAATAATGTAAGTTATAAGATGATATTTAGAAGAATGTTTCATGTTTTTGTCATTAAAATAAAAGTAATTTTTCAAAATATCTTTTGTGTTCAACAGAAGAAGTAAAGTCATACAGGTTTAGAATCAGAAATGAGTGAGAAATGTTCATATTTTGGTGAACTGTCCCTTTAACACCTTTTGCTCTTTGCAGCATCTGCCTTTGGAGAGATGGTTTGGCATTGCACGGGGGATGTTTACAGTCCATCCTGTTGCTTTTGCAGCAGACCAGATCTAGCTGTGGAGAGCACCAGATGCAGGACGTTACTCCACAGACTCGGTCACCCTCTTCACCACCCCCAATAATTAAAAGGTGAGTTTTGATAGCGTCCAAAAATGAATGAACAAGCTTTCTTCCAAGCAGTATTGGCAAGCATTATGAAAGCTTAAAGCTCCATTATGATGAACAGCTGTTTTTTTTCTTGAGAATGATGGAAAGTGGGGACAGTGTTTAAGTGGAAAGGCCAAAGACAGTAGAGGCCAGTCTGAACTTAGGCACCTCAGATGTAGTGTTGTAGTCAAGACCACCTAACCCGAGACCAAGACAAGACCAAGACCAGAGTGTTGCGAGACCGAGACAAGACCCAGACTTTTAGGGGCCGAGACCAAGACAAGACCAAGACCGAGGGAGGGAGAGACCGAGTCAACGACCAAGACCAGCGCCCCACACTACATGACACAATAAAATGTGAAACATGATCAAAAAGAGCTTCTCAAATTGATCTGTAAAAAATCTTCATATGAATATCAATTACATCAAAAGAACAATCTTAAAAATAATTAGCAACTTCATAAATGTATGTAAAATCTGTGTAAATACTGCATACGAACATGTGTGGGTAAACACAATATAAATCAATGGTATTTTGGCCATCACATTTTTCTAATAGGTAAACAAGGAAGTTAAATGATTGATATGGTATGAGCCAGAGAGAGCGTGCTGGTAAAAAGTTATAGCCTATTTTTGATCTGCAACTGTAAATTGGAACTTAAAAATTAGCTCTCTGAAAGTAACGTACCGTGTGCCATACAATAACCAATTTAATTTAGTCATTTCTCATATAAGTTGATGCGCATTAGTCTCCACTCACTCCAATCTCTAGGTTAGCTCTCTCACCCAAACGAGTGAGCATCACCTCGGCGCGTAGCTTTAATGTCGGGAGCTGTATGCAGCTGACATTAGCTAAGGTCGATGTAGCTTAACATTAGCTACACAGCTTTGTGGCCTGTCTCGTGACATCCCACAAGTTTTCTGTCAACACAGAAAACTTTTAATCACTGGATAGTTTTTTTCGTTTATTTAAAGTGTGGTTTATGTCAGCTGAATGTGCGGAACGCTTTTCAAAGATAAGGTATTTTAGCACAATTCACCCAGCAGTAATTCAAGAAAAAATATATCCGAATGCTCCACATGAAACTGTGGTCTTCCGACCTTTTACCATTACATCGTGTCGATTTATTTTGATTACTATGTGCCAGGGAGAGAGAGCAAGATAGCGCTTAGGAGCAGACGGTGAAGCCTTTATACATTCGCCTGGCTCCACAGAGAGAGAGAGTGCGCGCGCGCGACCGGAGCGTTCTCTCTGCTCGTTGGGTGTTTCTCAAAACCAAGAATGCAAAGAACGGACTTGTGTTCTTGGGGAGAAGGCTCTTGCTAGTTGTTCTTGGAAGAATGAACTCACAAGGTGACGAGCACACAGAACGCTGCTGACAGTTTGAGACGCTGTGTTCTTGCTGGTATTGTGCAATAATAACCCCGCACAGACACCGTCTGCAGTACCCAAACATAACGAGAATTATTGACGATAACAGCCAGGCTGCAATGGTCTCTTGACTGTGGGGTAAAACGAGTCTGTGAGCAGACTGGCCGGTTGGCTCGCTATCTAACTTAACACCCGCAGGCGCTTACGGAGATTCTCACTTCCGAAAACGTTTGAGAACATTTTCGATTCGCCATAGATTTTCGTAAAAATGCCAATATTTGAAAATAATCTACACAGTTGATTTCTCGCATCAAATGTTCTCAGAAGTGAATTTAGTTATGAAATAGCGTACGAAATTGTAGAAAAACGAATTACTGTATTGACCTGCCTCTCCTTCCTCGAATGCCGAACTGAATGCTGGGATATTTCTGCCGTCAAGTTCACACAAGTTACCAACCGATGCATCCTCGGTAAAATGGGCGTGTCAAGAACACATCCGGGATTTTTAACCATTCTTGCCAAAATGCAAACTTGTGTATTGGGACAGTACTTGGGCCACAAAAGATGACGTTTCACAAGAACACAAGGACACAAGTACAGACAAGAACACATATTGAGAAAGGCCCGTTCTTCTGAAGCCTTGTTTATACTCGACGCGTCCGCAAGAGCGCGAGCTGCGCGCGGCAAAAATGACGTCATTGCGGTGTGGGCGGTCGTGCGCGTTGGGTGCGCAAGACCCCATTTCGCCTGGCGGTGTGCACGGCACTTTTTGTAACATCGCGCGCGGCGCCGCATCCGAAGATGAACGACTTCGAGCCGAATCTGGCCGAACTGGTACGTCTGTACCACCATGTTTATGATCCTTCTATACACAGAGACATTTGCATTGATGGGCGACCATAAAAGCCTCTCATTTTGTGAATAGGAACACACTTGCATTAAGCACCCAGTTTGCACTTGTCTGAACTGCCTATATTTAAAAAAAAATAAGCCTACAATAGCAGAAGTAAGCCCTGCTGATGAAATTAAGGTTTAAACACTCTTCAATAAGGCTTCAGTTGTTTAACTAGTTTACATGCAGTGAACGTACAATCCCTGCAAACACGTCCACTTGGGGCCCACATGGGCCTCACTTGGGCTAGTTGGGCTTCGGCTGGGCATGGGCTCAGAGTGGGCTTTGTTGTTGGGCCCCACATGGGCAGCAGATGGGCTAAACTCCTATATTATGTTTTCATATATAAAATATTCAAAATTGATTATGTCAGACATGGATGCTATTTTTAACAATATAGCCACTGGGCTAGGTCCACTTTTTATACGTTTTATAACATATACATTTTATTAGACTATTAAACTATTTAGAAGCCATAGCAATTTAATAGTGGTTTTAAGCACTATACGATTTTCAACAGATAAGTTTGCCACAGCAGGTTTCCCCACAAAATGTTCAAACCCTAAAGTAATAGTGCGCACATCCGGAAAGCTCCACCCCCATCACCGGGCGATAGAAGTTTGCCCAGCAACAACTTTACCGCCTTTTGAGTCTGCTGTCTGTTAAAGTCCCCGTGAACCGGAAGTTGCAAAGGGACTGTTCTCCAGTGTTGTGACGTATTTCCGAGAGAAACGGAATACAAAATGAGGCAAACTAGTGGGCGTGGCTTTTCTTCCAACTAGCACCTGATTGGATCTAGAAAAGTAGGTGTTTTCATTCAGCCTGTCTACTGTCAGTTGGAGGGGAGTGGTTACGGATGTTAAGCAGACACCTAAACCGTCAAACCCACGTCATCAGGGAAGGTCCTCCAATGCAGAGGGGAGGGGACATTTCAAATTTTGATTAAAGATTATGAAGCCAAAAAATTTTTTTGTGTGGATTCACTTGCATGGATGAATTGTTCACCACAAAACGACCAATTTAGGCAAACAAAGTAAGTATGGTCAATTTTGAATTCATGGGGACTTTAAGGATCCATTACGGTGTCGTGTGGACAAAAGACAGGTAAGAGAATCTGCCTCAATGTATAATAAACAGGGGATAATTTTACCGTATGATGTATGTTAACCAAAAGCTTTTTTGGAAAGTATTAGTTAAGAGGCCAGGAACTAGCTTTTAGCGAATGTAAGTTAAACCAAACCAGTGAGGTAACTTAGCTGCTTTGGTAACGTAAATTAAACCATGGTTAAAGCATGGCGTTGAACAGACGAGTTTAATTTATTAAGTCAATATCATGCATATGTTGAGCTTATTTTGAGTGGTTGACTTGAATATATTGTTTAGAAGGATTTGGTTGTGAACTTGATAGCAAGGCAGTCGAACAGGCATAATTAGCAAGCTGTTAAAAAAAAGCTGTAAAATGTATTTACAGTTAATGCAAAAACACTGATGAAAGTTCATTTGAATGTCAGCAATGTTTTATCGGCTAGGGTGTCGTGTCAAGGCACTTATTCGCGCCAGGATTTGCATCCACTGGCCGCGGAACAGAGAAGCGGAGTTTAACTGCTGCACTACAAATTCACCTCTTAAATAGAACAAATAGCGACATGGAAGGGTTTTCCATAGTAATAAGGGACTCATTTATCTACATAAATATGTTTATTTGTCTTTTACATTAAGGCTACGTGTGAATTGTTTAATGCGTCGTTTAATATTGTGGATTAATCGACAGTGTTTTCCAAAGTTCCATATTGCTATGCACCTTAGCTACATAGATCGACTGATACAGGGGTTTTCCTGCATTTTTTCGCGGCCGCCAAAGCAAAAAACAATTGTCCCGCCAAAGCCTTATTTGATCGGTGAATTTGATCAGTGCTGGGCGAATATAAGAACGAGCAGAGAGTCCCGCCAAGCCGCGCGCGCGCACTCCCACCGTCTTCAAACAATACGAACGAGAGAGAGAGAGAGAGAGAGAGCCCCGCCCGGCCGCGCGCGCGCACTCCCACCGTCTTCAAACAATACGAACGAGAGAGAGAGAGAGAGAGAGAGCCCCGCCCGGCCGCGCGCGCGCACTCCCACCGTCTTCAAACAACACGAACGAGCAGAGAGAGAGAGAGAGAGAGAGTGCCCCGCCCGGCCGCACTCTCACCGTCTTCAAACAGCACGAGCGCTGTCTTGCTCTCTCTCCCACGCATATTAATCGAAATCAATTGACACACGATAGGAAAAGGTTAGACCTTAACAGAGATTAATGCCACGTTTAAAATAGTGTACTGATCAAATTGAAGGCTACCAGAAGAAAATTTGGAAAAATCAGCCACATTAATACCAGCTTCACCAAACAATATGAATTGCAATTTTACTCTAGAGTTTGTCCTTCCCGATCCCCTGTAATCATAGCTAAAAACTAAAATGTTTTTTTTTTTCTATTTTTTTATAGAAATAATGGAGTGTTCAGAAAGAACTAAAAGGAGGAAAATATCAGCGAAAGTGGAGGAACATTTGCGTCTCCTTGAAAAGGAGTCTGTGATTGATGATTTGTTGGCACATGATTCTGAAAAGGAATACCCACTGGATGATTTGTTAGAGCATACTGAAAGTGAAGATTCCACGGACACTTTCTACGATGCTTGTGATGAGATTTGTTTTGAGAATTCATCAAATGATTTAGAAGATGAAAATTCCTCAGATTCTTTTTATGATTTTAACACATCCTCCTTTGATGATTTGGATTCTGAAAACTGGGTGCCTGGTTGTGATAGTGACTGTGATTTGCATGGAGATGAATGTTCTGACTTGGAAGATGATAATGATGATGATTCGCATGGGCTTGCAGAGTGGGCTGCAGAATTCAACATACCACAAACAGCGCTGTCTGCACTTCTTAAAATTCTAAGGAGAAAGGGCCTTGATATCCCAATGGATGGCAGAACGCTTATGTCAACTGACAGATCTTGCAATGTGGCGAATATGGCTGGGGGGTCCTACTACCACTTTGGAATCGAAAATGCTCTCATAGCTGAACTAACATCTTTAGGACATTTAGCAAATGTGACTGATACTCTCACACTTCGAATTAACATCGATGGATTGCCCTTATTCCGTAGCTCCAGTATGAGTCTGTGGCCTATTCTGGGTATGATTAAGGAAATTCCAGAGTGTAGTGTCTTTGTAATTGGAGTGTACTCGGGTGCGTCCAAACCCGCAAATGTGCAAGAGTATTTACAAGAATTCATTGTAGATATGAAAGCCGTTTCTCAGAGTGGTATTGTGTACAATGGTGTACATTTCAGGGTACCATTACCCGATGCTTTTATTTGTGATGCACCTGCCCGTGCCTTTCTTAAATGCTCCAAAGGCCATACAGGCTATTATGGGTGTGAGAGGTGCACTCAAAAAGGCCAGTACATTAATGGGAAGGTGGCTTATCCTGAAATATCAGCAGAGCTCAGGACAGATGAGCAATTTGGTAGGCAAGGGTATCAACTAGGGCTGTAACGATACACCAAACCCACGATTCGATTCGTATCACGATTTTTGACCCACGATTCGATTCGTATCGCGATTCAATCACGGGGGCGGGGCTTGAGGGGGCGGGGCTTGTGGTGAAAAAAAGAGATTTTGAGAGAAGAAAAAAAATACCGGTATTTTTATTAAATAACATTAGGAAAAACCTGTATAATCTAAACACCAAAGAACAATAATAACTATGCAAATTATTAAACTATTTAGGCATTTATCTTGCCTAAATGTTTACGCTCATTGCATTTTTACAATGGGGTAATATTGTTGTTAAGAATTTACACATCACAAGGAAGCTTGATTTAAATTGTTTAATTAAATTGAAAGAAGTAGCACAAACAAATACAATAGAATAAAGATACAAATAAAGACAATTAAAGAGAAAAGTTTTTGAATAGGTCTAACACTAGTATTCACATACAGAAACTGAATAAAGTAATCAAATGGAAAATAACACTGGGTAGTATTTTAGTCCTGAATAAATTAAATACATAGGCTATTAATCCTGATTCCTTTAACTTAAAGCCGTCTTTTGTTTTTTTGACAACAAAATTAATGACAGACACATATGGCTTCCGTCACTTTAAGAGCTAGTGCACGGATCCTGTGTTCATTTACTGGCATGCGTTTTATGCCTATTAAAGACAAAACCGACTATGTTTAGAGTATAGCCTACTCACAAAGACCGAAATTGACAATTTTGCGTGTTAAAGCAATATAATCCGCGAAAAATAGTTACTGGCCAGCTGTTTTTGAGGCGGATTTTCTATGAATGTGCGCATAGAAAATAATCTCTCAGAGAGCGCGCGAGCACTGATTAGTTTAAAATTGCTTGAATGTTTAAACTGGTAAGACTTAAAAAGACTTTTACAGTCTATGGTCCCGACTCCAAAACGCGAGTGTGTATTATCGCCGCATGCAGCGCCTGCCTTGCACAACACATTATGAGAGAAGAGATAGAAGACGCGCGCGGCACCGCTGAACACTCAAGCTGTTTGTGAAATTGCGTCTGGAAGATAGTTGTTAAAATAATGATTTGATTTTATCATCTGTGTGGATTACGATTGCGGGAATTTCCCGCATTATAAATGGGAGACCTGCGGGAATGATTAGAATTATGCCCAATACCCGCAATCCCGCGCCGAAATTCGAGCCCTGGTTCTGGACAGGAAGGATAACTCTGTTGGAAGGGGTGTGATCGCGATTCTGCCTTCTCACATCGCGATACAGGATCGTGGACCTGAGTATCGCGATTTCGATTGTATATCGCGTATCGTTACAGCCCTAGTATCAACAGCACCAACTGTCAGCCTCCCCCCTAAATGATCTGGGTATAGGTTTAGTTACTAGTTTTGTGTTAGATTATATGCACCTTGTGTGCTTGGGGGCAATGCGTAAGTTAATATTTCTTTGGTTGAAGGGGCCGCTGAAATGCAGGCAATCTATGAAGTTTTTTGTTGTAATGTCAGCATATATGGTTTCTATCAGGCAATATTTACCTAGCAATTTTGCAAGGAAACCACGATCCTTGTTTGAATTCAGCACATGGAAAGCTACAGAGCTTCGGCAATTTTTACTTTACACTGGCCCTGTTGTTCTCCTCAATAATATACCCAGTATAATGTACAGAAACTTTTTGCTTCTATCGGTATCTATGAGAATTCTTCTGAGTCCTGCCTTATGTTCTCCTGACAATTGTGACTATGCTGAGGAGATTTTGAAACTCTTTGTAACAGATTTTGCTGCAATTTATGGCACTAAATTTGTCAGCTATAACATGCATTCATTGATCCACCTAGCTCAAGATGCACGAAAATTCGGCCCATTAGATAGTGTTTCAGCTTTTCCCTTTGAGACATTTTTAGGTAAACTGAAAAAACTTGTCCGTCGGCCTCAAAACCCTGTCCAACAACTCGTCAGGCGGATCCATGAGAAGCAGAAAGTGGCAAGCCAAAAGACCACATCAGTTTTCAGCCCACTTAAACAGCTCCACTTTTCTGGACCATTGATTAATTCAATTGCAACATGGGAACAATACAGGCGTTACAATGATGGACAGACACTGATCTCCTCCTCTCGTGGCGATAACTGTTTTTCTGTAGGGGGAAGGATTCTTATTGTGCGGAACATTTTGTCACATTCTGGAACTGTTAAAGTCCTGTGTAATTTCTTTGAAACTGCCCAATCCTTTTTCACCTATCCAATGGACTCATCATGTCTTGGAATTCTTTTTGTTTTTAATTTATCTGAAGACTTGCAGCTGTTACCTGTGGAGGAGTTAAAAACTAAAATGGTGTTATTGCCACTCAAGACTGGATATGTGGCATTGCCACTCCTGCACTAGTGTGCTATTTATTTATTTATTTGTTTTAATTTTTTGTATATATTTGTTTTTCTTTAAGCATGTTACCTTTTGCAATAGTAGAGTTTATAAATAGTGGAGGATTGGCAGTTATACCGACCAAATGGTTTGTCGGGCCTGAGGAAGATGAATGCTACTGGCCACCAGCAAGGATGAACATGGCAAAGCTGGTCATAGAGCAACAGGACCCTCACGTTGACTGGGCGACATACAAGTTGACTGTCAAGAGAAAAGTCGGTAAGGTGTCCATTTGTATGAGATTATCTGACATGAGTTTCACTGTTAATTCGGTTTAAATTAGCTCTGAATGAAACTAATTGACACTCATTTGTCTCTTTCCCAAAGCAACGTATGAAATTGCCCGCAAAAAATTAGTTGAGTATGAACAGAACACAGATGTACCAACCGAGTCCGATTCTACAGAGAAGACGGGAAGGGGGAAGCGGAAAAAGCGGTGAGGGTATTTGAATTACTACTACTAAATGGATGATGAAAATTTGAATTTCCCAATGACACAGGAAGGACAAGTTTTGTGGGATATTTGTTAAGTGTATTTGGCTCAAAGCTGCCAAAATGGGGACAACAGATATACAATTAACCAATAAATAAAATTAAATTTAATCAATTAATAAAAGTAACAATCACATGTTTAGGGGGAAAAGAGATGTATACAAATGGATGTGTGCATGCCTGAAGGGGGAATGGGGTGTTGGAACAGATGTTAAAGGAGAACTCCGGTCAATTTTGACATTGAGCAAATTTTTTTGTAAATTTGGAGTGCTGTCAGTACAGAGAACAATGACAAAAATCGGTGTTGCCTGCACCGTGTTATCCTCTCTGTAAATTTGGACCCGGTTGACTTCAATGGGGCACGTTTTAAACCTGCTTTTAGCCTCTTAACATCCTTGATGCGTCATTACAAGTGTCCAGCCATTGTGAGTGATTCCTTCAGAGTAAACACGGTGAATTTAATTCAGCCAGCGCACATACCTGTATTTATTTCCTGTTTTCGGTCGAAGTCCACATAGTCGATTGTTGAGTTCACGCAGTTAGTTACCTATGATCACGCGCGTGAACTCGACAATTGACTACTGTGGACTTCGACCGAAAACTTCTACTGCAGTCAGATTCACCGTGTTGACTCTGAATAAAATCACTCACATGGCTGTGCACTTGTAATGACACATCAAGGATGTTAAGAGGCTAAAAGCAGGTGTAAAACTTGCCCCATTTAAGTCCACAAGGTGCAAATTTTAAAAAGAGGACAACATGGTGTAGGCAACACCAATTTTTGTCGTTGTTCTCTGTACTGACAGCACTCAAAATTTACACAGAAATTAGCTCAATGTTAAAATTGACCGGAGTTCTCTAAGGATCCATGTGAGGGTCTCTCTTGTACCCAGAGTGTTGTCATACTATATAGATCAGTCATGGAAATTCTCTGGTGGAAATGTGTATGAACCCTGTGTATAGTAGTATCACCTGTTGTCCAAAATGTATTTTTTTTTTTTAGCCATCTGTTTTTAAAATGCTTTAACTCGTTGATTGTGCTTGTATATTATACATTTCTAGGCGAGTGATTTTGTCCAGTGAGGATGAGGATGATTACAGCCAAATCAGGCCTACACCTCCATCGACCCTCAGGTAATCACCTCCACACTGTATTTTTTATTTTTATTTTTTGGTGATGATCGTTTCCTTTGGTTGGGTGGTTTGATTCTTGGCTTTTTTGTGTGAGGTTTTTGTTTTTGTTGTTGTTGTTGTTGTACGAGATTTTTACAGTGTGGATTTTTGTACAGTGCACCGGCTCCATCCACCCTCAGATCTGTGCTGACACTTCCACCGCCTCCATCCACCCTGAGGACTGTGCAGACACCTCCACCGCCTCCATCCACCCTGAGGTCTGTGCAGACACCTCCACCGCCTCCATCCACCCTGAGGTCTTCACCTCCATCTGCTAGGCCGACACTTCCACCACCTCTAGGTAACCTTAGATGGCCCAATGTTTCAACCCATCACCACGACACCACGTCACCAGAAACCCCTCAAAGACAAATCAGGGACAACATGTTTGTTCGCATCTTAACACTGCTTGAGGAGATGAAAGAGACACAAAGAATCCAGGGGAGGATTCTACAAACGCTTCTTCAACAGCGTGGCAACATGAGCACCACCGTCTCTTCTACCCCAGAGGGTTTCCCCCTAAAGACAGTTAGGGATGTGGAAATCATGGAAGAAAAACTGGCAAACCCAAACTTCATGTCCGAACTGGTATGTATGTTAAGTCTAGGGTAGTGCAACTCAATTAAATTGTTATTGGGGGGCTTGCAGTGAATTTGATCTGAAACTCCCCAGGTGTGCTCACACTAGGGGTGGAACGGACACAGAAGTCACGGTTCAGTTCATACCTTGGCTCAGACATCACCGTTCGGTACGAGTTCGGTACAATGAAGGGAAAAGCAAAAAAATAAAAGCTTTTTATTTTTTTGCATATATCAGGCTGTACCACCAAAGTAAAATAAATGTCTTAAACCTTGTATTTTTTAAATAAGTTTTATTAATAAAGAAAAGGCGTAGAACCAGTTTATTTGTAGTGCACTGACAATAGTTTTATATAATTAGTTTATTAATTAAATTAATAAAAAGACAAAAATATATTTTTTGTTTGTTTAGATATGTTTGGTAATTGTACCTGAATTAATTTAAAATGAATTTGCTATATTTCAGATCAATATATTTGTTTTCCTTCATTTTAATTAACTCTAACTTTATTCTCATCTGAATTATAAATACTTTATTTCTGTATAAAATAATACTACCATTAAAAACATTTGATTTTTCTTTTTTAATCAATGTAGAATGTGTAACTTAAAAATAAACAGATTGGTGCTCTGTTCAAGAAATGAAAACCAATGCAATATGATGAATGTCCAAAAGACGGCACCTACTGTTTTTAAATGGGGTTGGATAAATATTTTTTGCTTTTAAACAGAGTGTGTGTGTGTGTGTGTGTGTGTGAGAGAGAGAGAGAGATTTTGGATGGGTGACAGTTGTAGGTTACAGTTTGACAAAAGCACAATGTTCCGCAGTAGTTCCACATTACATTAATTTGCACGCAAGTTTTATTTATTTTTATACCGTGTATTCTCCGTGTATATTCATACACCGAACCGTGACGCCCGTACCATTTCGGTTCAATACGAATACATGTACCGTTCCACCCCTAGCTCACACCTATGCCTCTGGCAGTTTTTTCATGTTGAGTGGTTTGCCCCAGTGAGCAATATACTGTAGATAAATTTGCTTTGTATTGCCTTTGTTCCCCCTCAGGTTGCAGCTGTGACTGACATAGGGGGGGGAACTGTTGACGAGGCCACAAAAAGGATGATGACCTTCCTCCTAGACCATGGCCTATCCAGGCAGTATAACTTTATGGGCCGAAATGGGAAGAGAGAGTTCAAGGCCTTAAAACTGTATGAAGTAATATATGGTAGGTGTGCATGTGGATAATGTTTTAAGTTGTACCGATAATAGAAAGGTGTCACAATTCCCTAACATTATAAACATATCAATTTTAAATATTGTTAATGGAGCGTCTGTTGTCCTGGCTAAGCAGTGTGTTCGCACATGTCTCTCAGTTGCTTAGCTTGTGTGTTTAAGAGAATGTGTGTATTTCTTATAATAATCTCAATTTATATAGTGCTTTTCTTAACATAGTTGTCTTTACAGTCCTGGCTGAGAGTTGTGTTGGCACATATGTTGTAAGTGAACGTTATATTTGTTTCTTGAAGGAGGCTTAAAGAAAAACGCCATGACCAGCCAAATCACCCGTAAAGATGCCGAGAAGGCGGTCTCCAAGTGGCTCATTGGTGCTAGGGACCGGGGGGGTAATAGACAGGCCCGACAGGCAACCCCTCAACAAGGACTTCAGGCTTCAGGCTCATTTGAGGTGGAAAGAAACTAATTCTGTCTGTGAAACTGAGGGAACATTGCAAAAGCATGTTGTCATAAATTTTACTTAAATAAAAACGTAATTAATTGGATTACTGGTCTCTTTGTTATTGTAGCTTGTTGTGTTCGGGTCTGTGGGACCTGTTTTCAATGTTTGCTAAAAGAAAAAGTTATGCTATTTATTATTTCTTCTAACTCAAACTCATTGGCCATGGCTCATTTTTTGTGAAGAACATAAAAAATAACTTATTTTCAATGGCTGCACATGCTACACCCTCCTACACATACAGTAACTATTACATATGAGGTGTTCGGCTCTACTGAACCCGAGAGTAATAATTGTAGGTGCTATGAAACTTAACTGTGTCCTCCTCCTAACTGGGCCTGCTGTGTGTGTGTGTGTGTGTGTGTGTATTGTCTGTGTGCGCGAATGTTTTTTTTCTTCTGCAACTGCTATTCCCACACAAAGTTACAAAATTGTTACATTTCAAGCACTTTCACCTGTTCTGATTAAGTTCTAAGAAATGAGCACCTATAATGATCAAATTTTGTTGCTATTTTTTTAAAAACATTTTTTATAATTGAATTTTTCTTGTTTTCTCACAAAAAAAAACTATCATATGATCATAATTGTGATCTCACAGGGGTAAATGGCGAATAAGAGCCATAAATTATGTAAATACCATTGGTAATATTGAGCTAAAGTAAACATCTGTTACGTATTTTTATATAAATTGTTATGGCTGTATTGATTTAAAAGCCTAATAGTGTGGTGGGTCCACCAGACCTGTGAATATTGGCTGTGTAACAAAAATATTAACATCTTACAATTGTTAAAGAACTGTATGGGCTGACTGTAAAATAAGCCCCAAAAATGAATTTTTTAGCCCATAATAATATGGTTATTACCCATATGGGTAGAATAGCAGGGACCCATAATCAGCCCACATGGGGCCCAGCTAGTGTGGGCCCCAGATGGGAGAAACCTGGGTTGCCCATGTGGGTTTTAGCTAGGGCCCATGTAAAGCCCACCTTCAGCCCATCTGGGCTTGCCCACATGGGGCCACCATGGAACCCCCGGACAAAATTAACTGGGCCCCATCTGGGCAGCCCACATGGGGCCCACTCACCAGCCCATATCCATCCCTTATGGGCCCCACATGGGTGTGTTGACAGGGATAAACCTACTGCATTTATTACTCTTTTTGTATGAATCAGCAATTAATAAACTACTAATAAACGGCAAACTACTTCTTCACTGCTGATTCCTGGTGTTTTAGAGGAGAATTACTCGGAGTCGCCCCCTGTCGTTTCACAGAATAGCACAACGGCGAGCGCGTCAAGTATAAACGCCTCGTCCGTTTGGAGAGGTGCGCGCGCAGTCAGCGGAGACTCGCGCTCGTCCGGACGCGTCGAGTATAAACAAGGCTTGATGCGCCCTGTCACACTCGCAGCAGTTCGTCTACATTACTCATCTATCAAATAAGACTATGGCAGGACAAAAATTCGCTTTGGAGCAGGAGCATCGACAAGAGGACTCGTTAACGTTGAGGGCATTCAATATCGATGGTTCATAAAACTTAGAACCGGTTCTCGAGTGGAACCGGTTTTCAATTCCCATCCCTATAATATGTATAACGTTAGCTGATATTGACAAAATCTCTTTGTGTGAGGAGTAATTTTATTTGGTACGAGGCAGATTGCTAACGTTAGCTAGCCAGCTTTGCTAACATCACTTGCACATGGCTTAAGTTACCTTCTTTGTGCTTCCTTTCTAAATGACGATAAAAGTTTGACGTAGTCCCCACCGTCTCTGAAAGCGAAGCACTGCAGAATTTACAAGAAGCTGTATGCTTTCTTCTGGAAGTTGTTTTGCAAATATATTCTTTATGATTTTTGTAGCCGAATTTTATTACTGAAGATTTTGCAGACATCTTCTCCCGCTCCCAGACAACCACAGATCACTTTCTTGGGAGTGCGAGTGAAAGGGGGCGGGGATGGGTGACAGGCAGCGGTAACAAAAATACATAATTAGCAATGACCAATGAGTCACGTTATTGCTTGGATTTGAATCAGTACGTTTTACATACAATAAAAGCAAGGATATTAACAAAAAAATTAGTCAATATACTGTGATATTTTCACAGTCATGGTCTAGTCTGGTCTTGAAAAAAAATCCCGAGTCCTCATATGTCCGAAACAAGACCGAGACCAAATGCGGTCGGAGTCCGAGACGAGACCGAGACCATCAAAAAGGAGTAGGGTATAACCGGAGGTCGGAGCCAGCTGCAAATTGGGTGGGTTAGCAGCAAGTGGGTGGAGCTTTAGCCGCAAGTGGGCTGTACAAACTTCCAGAGGATTTTGATTGGTTTATTTAGTATCACCTGTGTTGTAGTAGCTATTGGTTTATGCTCCACACAGTTGGTGGCGGTAATGTGTACGTTTTGTTGCGATCCATCAGAAAACAAAGAAGAAAACCGCTTTCACATGTTAGCGTGCCGTTGAGATGAAGGGGTAAGCTTGTTGTACAGTTTTTAGTTTAGTAAAAAAGCATTATAAGTTCTGAAAAAAAGACAATTTCATAATAATTATGTCCCACATGACTAGGATCACAGCTTCTGCTGTAATGTATAAAGTTCTTAATTTACAAGTTGTTTTGTGTTTATCATATCAATTAATAATTTATGGTGTGTTTGATTTCATTACTAGGACAATGCAAGACAAAGGCTGTCAAATAACTGTGGAGTGTTTGTCTTGATGGCAAGTACAGAATATGTAAATGAGGTGTAATCAATTGCTGTTACCCATTTAACTTTTTTTGTGTTTCTTTGCATATTATAGTTGTATGTTGTTCTGGGACAGAAGTTTGACTTCACTGAAGTATTTATTTTTTGTAGCTATATGCATTTTAATATAATTGAAAATTATACTAATTCATTACTGTATGTACACAGCTAAACATGAAGAACATAAGAAAATGGTGGTGTGCCATCTTGCTTGAAAATTTCTCTTTTGAGTAAAGGCCATTGCACACTGAGTCCGAAATTCGCATCCGAAATTTTCGCACGTTAAAAAAAAAATTCAACCTCACATTATGTCAATCACGCTTGCACACCGCCTCCGAAACTTTCGTCCGTCATACAAAAATTCGGATCGGGTTCGATTTTCTGCGTTTTTCGCATCCACAGCCAGCATTTTGAGAGGTTTTTTGACAATTCAGAGCCACCGTACAAGCGAACGACAAAATCCAGAATGGCGTCTGACAAATTGATACACTTCGTCTCGCAGCACAAAGGCCCTGTCCCAAATGGCACACTCCGGACTTGTGGACTTCCTCAGAGTCCACACTTCGGTGACGTCATGTAGTGCAGACCTATAGGGCCCTTAGCGCGAGTCCGCGAGGGCGCATTGAGAGGTATTTTTGGGACAGACTCGATCGTCACGCCGGAAACAGGAAGACGGTCTGATTGTTGTTATGGACAGGAGCTACAGGTTCGGGGAAATATGCTTCCTATTGTTGTTGTGTTTACATATGACTCAGTAAAGCCCTGACATTCTGTTCTATTTATTTAATGAATCATAATGCGATCGTATTATTCAGCTTGCTATTATTAGCCTATGTTTGAGACATCAACCACTGGTCGATGATCATAATGTTTGTATAAACTTGTCATAAAAACCGTAATGATATAATTACACTTTAATATTTTTTTCTCAGCCATGTTAACAATTGTCCGTGAGCGAAATCTCCTCCCATCCGTTGTCTGATTGGCCTTTCGCAAGGATTCCTGGGTAGTTGAAGTGCGTGAAGCCTGGATTTATGCGGGCTTCGCGGAAGACCGCTTCAAGGGTACAAAGGGGGCGCTGCTGAGCACACTTCAGAGCGTTAAAATGCCAAATGGGACGGCCTACGGACTCGTAGACTCGGCGAGCACGCGCAATTTAAGTCCACGAGACCGAAAGTCCGCATGAAGTGCGCCATTTGGGACAGGGCCATAGTACTGTATGAAAAACAAAATGCGGATTACAAAGACACTGAATATAAAGACAGATTGTGGCAGATGATTGCTGAACAGCTTGGGAAACAGGATGGTAGGCATTGATTTCAAGGGTGTACGAAAGTGTACAGTATTGTGTTCAAGTTAGCTATACAAGTAGCTCTTTTGCTAATGTCATTCATTCATTCGTAGTGAATAGTGATAACGTAGTCCAGGGTTTATTCATTCATTTGCTAGCATATTGGACTTTTAATACATGCTCGGTTCACTTAAATTACTATAATAATGTATTTAACAATATATTATGTTATAATATATGATATTAGTATATAATATTAGATATTATGAATAAATAACTGTAATACATATATAATAACAATCTTCCCTACAGTGCTGATGCCCAACCTAAAACTGCTGGCGATTGTGGTGAATGAATCCCCAGTGCTCAGATACCTAAAATTATACATATATTATTAGAACACAAAATAATGTTGTTTCAATAATGTGTGTGTGTGTGTGTGTGTGTGTGTGTGTGTGTGTGTAGGGCCGGGGGGGGGAGCTCGTTCCGCACATCATTGCACATGCGCAGTCCTTTCAGTTTCGGTTTTCAATTCGATCAATTGTTTACATGTTCTCTCGATCGGATTAGAAAAGGAATAAACCTCCCCTTTCAATCAGATCGAACTTTCGGATCGATTAAGGTGTGCTTGAGCAGCCAATTCGATAACTAATGTATTATTTGGGTACAATATATAACCTGTAGCCTATACAGCTGTTCTGTCTGCCCAGCGCTTCGGCCGTGTGTGTGTCCATACCTTAGACACACTGCCAGTCTCTGTTCAGGATCGATTAATTCACGGAAATTGGTGGTCTTCTTTTTAATATGTGGCTCCAGAATCGCTAGCAAAGCATCAAACTGTTCCACTGACATTCTAACGTAAATTTTGAATCGCTCGGGATAAATTCGCAACTCCTTGATAAGGAGGTGGAACTCTCCTTCCTCTCGGCGCAATTTCAGGATTGGATGGACCCAATATTTTCTCTTTCTTTTTCTCTTTTTAATAAGAGAGAGGACAACAAAATCATCCTCACTGCTTGACGAATCCATTTTTTTTTTGCGTTTTTTTCCGCAAAGGTTAAATAAATACGCATCGGACTCAGTGTGCAAGGTTTCTGTGCGTGACGAAATTTTAGTCTGACGAACACGAAAAAACGCATGCGAAAATTTCGGACTCAGTGTGCAATGGCCTTAAGTGTGAAAAAATTTGCTGTACTTTTAACCCTTAAAGAAGTGAAGGAATCTTGTTTACTCTGTAAACTGTTTTGGGAAGTCATGGAACGGAATGATTTAGTGACTCGCTCATAACACTATTTCAGTAAAAATATATTCTGCAGACCCTTGAGTGAAAAGGAGTAGCAAAGTGTTTCAGTGATGATAAAAATCAGCAGGTGTAAACACTACTTGCTCTATCAAACTCTTTTAATATCTGTTCTGAATACTATTAGGGGTTGGCAAGATTTTGAAGTGTTGTATTCATTGGTGAATACGTTTTTTTTTTTTTTTTTTTTATATTTAAAATTGGACCATTAATTAGATTTTTTTTTTTTTGTATTTACGAAAGTCTTTACTGTAATTTGCAGCATCCTTGCATTCAATTAATTTTGATATTGTACTTGTTCTATTGCTTACTTTATTTGTTTTTGTTGCATGACAATCAAATTGTGGAAGACATGGGAGAAAGAGAAAACGAGCTGTTGTAGCTGGTATTGTCAGCTTTTTATATTTTGCTAATATTTTTTTTGTCAAATAAAAAATTAATGGATAATTTTATCACTTTTTTTTCTTTCAGAAGAAGAAGAATGCTCTGCACTCCCTGAAACCTATGGGAAGAAAAAAACTGAACTTGCATATGAAAGTAAGAACTTTGATATGAAACAAAATACATATACTATGCTGGGTTTCAAATTATGTAACTATATTATTGGTCAGCTAATTTTAGATCACTTCATTTTAGCAGACCAAACCCCAGTTGTGCCCTCTGTTTTTAGCAAGGTATGCACAATTAACTTTAATGATGATTTAAAATGTGTATCATGGAACAATTTTAATCCACTTATATTTTTCTTTAAGGATGAGCTGTTAAAAGACGATGACCCTCCATCATGCTTCATCTTCAAGGTAGTTGAATAATGTTATATAATGTGCTTTTTAACATTTTTTTTTTTTAACAGCCTGTGCTAACTGTTGCTATCTTTTCAGTTATCAGGAGCGTTGCTGAAGAACATACTTCTTGAAGTTGTTCTTCAAGAAGGAGATGCTGCCTACATGCCCCTGTCATTGGCTTGCTCAAGGTTCAGGGACATAGTTGGGGATGACAATTTCAAGAATCAGGCACACTATGGCTAGAAAGTAAATATTGACATTAAAAAATAAAACGCATAACAAGAACATCATTGATAATGTTAAATGTTATGTTCATTTTTTTTCCACCTCAGGTGTTTCATGCTGGAAAAATAAGTCGTCTAACAGCTCTTCTGGAGGATGTACTCAATCTCCACTTGTTTGGAGTGTGGGTTTGAGTACAAATGCTGCACACCTGGTACGTTGTGTAAATTGGTGATGAATAAACTAGTTGTTAGTCTAAAGGAAAACTAAAAATCTAATTTACTTGTAGTTTAAAAGTTCTGGACACCATTCACTTGCATGGCATGGACCTACAGAACTGAGAAATTATTCTTAATGTTTGTAAATGTTCAATGTCAACCATAAACCCTAGTTCTTATTGTGCTTCTTGTGTATCCACCAGGTTATGCTGGGAAGTGAAAGCGAGGCGAGCTCCAGGGCGTTTATTCAGAAACCTTCCTCCCTGGATTTTGCAGTTTTCACTGCATGCAGATTACTAAAAATAATCAAATCAAATAAACTTTTGCAATCAATTCTGAGTGACTTGTACATGATTTTATACATTGAAAAAAATAATTTATCCACCCTGAGATTTAAATGTAATATGTGTAACACGTTCAGAAGAACATTAGTCTGCTATTTAAAAAAATTATGCAGTAAAGATGGATGGTAACTTTTTTTTTTTGACATTAGCCAAATGTTTTTCATGTATTTACACATTCACTTCACTGAGTCCAATTGCATCACATTTTAATATGATCATTTACTTGATACTGTAGAATTATAGAATATGTTGCTAGTATTCAGAAATATGCTTGAATAAGGCCTACAGCCTGATGAATTTAAAACACCATCACTTTAAGTATGGTAAACGGTGTAAAGACGTGACTTCATCATTGACAGTGAGTGGTATTGGACACACACAGTAATAAAAAAGCTGTAAGAAATCAGACCATGATGAGGAATGTAATATTTGATCGTTTATTTTCATTACTGTCGCTACTTCCTGCCATACTCATTCACCGCCGTCCTCGGCAATGACAGCTTGGGGATTTCCGCATAAGCTCCTCCCACTTGCGGCGTAAACTCCTCCCACTTGCACATTTGTGAAATCCCTCCTACTTGCGGCATAAGCTCCTCCCACTTGCGGCGTAAGCTCCTCCCACCTGCAGGTCTCCGGGCTGCAGCGATATATACATGTCAAAAAGTGGTCTCGAGACCGGTCTCGAGTACTACAACACTACTCAGATGAGAGGAAGGAGGTGCAGAGAGATGGAGAGGAGGGACGGCGGTCAAATTTGTTATGGGTTCCTCATTGGGAATTGCGAAGACAGAGAGGGAAGGAGAACAAGCATTAAAAAAATCCTATCTGCAATGGCTCCCGGGAGACATGAAAGAAAACGAGCGAGAGCCAAGTTTTCATCAGCAGGTTGTTGGTCTGTCATGCATAGTCTCAAGCCAGACACATCTTTCTTCTTCTGCATCTTTCTTCTGGTCTGCCGTCAGCATGAGCCACATTCACCTGATGTTTAGCTGAAAGAGTTTGAGGGTATTTTTGCAAAAAATTGAAAGCTCACATACTCTTATAATGAATCTCCTGCTCTTCACATCTTCCAAGTTAAAGCCATGATGTTTCTGTATTTCATGAAAAAGAATAATAGGCTAATATGAGAATAACTGAGATCGGAATTTTTTTTACCCAAATTCGAGTTGTTTCAAAAATGAATATTGTCGAATAAATTTTGTTGAACACAAACAAGTGCACAGTGAACTTTGTAATTCACACGGGTGGGGTATTTTTCTTGCAGCTACAGTCTCGGGTCCAAGAAGCCTTGTTTAAAGACATGAAACATTACCTCTTGAGCTGGACTTTACAATGCATACTAGCCTATTAGTCATTTTGACCTGAGAGTTTAAAGCAAAACAGAGCTGTTGTATAAACGTTTGTGGCATATGAAACAATGAGGCAATAGGGTCCTCACACCATCAGTGCTCGAGCCCTAAAAATAATGGAATAAACTAAAATTAAGTCAATGTCAAACCCTGTTCACAATAGATTTCAATTCTGTGAAGTATTTCCAAGTGAAAAAGGATTTTCGGTTAGACCCATCCATTCAATCCATCCTATCTCCAGACTGATTGTCATATGTAGAGTTTAATTAGACCCTATTATATAAACACACAAAAAAAGTAGTAGGCTAGAGAACCCCAGAATTATTTAGCCTACTCCTGATTTTAGCAATGTGTACCTGGATGCCATTCCCAAAACCAGCTACTGTATGTGTCTGAGTCAATATGGCTCCAACTTACCAAATCAGAACACGCACTATGTGTGACTTAAGCAAATGATAATGTTGCAAGCTGAGAGAGATGGAGAAAATAACCCCCAACAACCACCCGAGCAAGCATTCATGCTACATGCATTATTTATATTTTGCTGTTTGAACATCCAAAAGTATGGTCATGCGACGAACAGCAAACCAAAGAGTAACATGCAAACCTTCACATTCAATTTTAATGAAAAATACCTAATTTCAGTTCAAATGTGTTCTCATGCAAGTTATGCTTGCCTGTAACTTCACAACAAAGTTTCCGCTGCTGCTGTTGTTATAGTTGACTCGACATGCTCTCATGCTAGCTTTGCTTATATACTAAATTATTTATTATTTGCCTCATTTGCAACTTGCAATACATCAAAAAATTATTTAAAACGTATTTATTGCTGTTGTTGACTCAAGCGTATTCTCATTGTTGCTTTTATGCTTAATTATTAATTCCTTGCAGCGAACTCTGTTGTGTATGATGCAAGGAATGAATAAATGCAAATCACTAAACAATGTTGCATGGTCTCACCAAACATGATTTTGAACGTGTATGTTTGCTTCATTAATTAATTGATAAATGCATTGCAGACCATGCAACATTGTTCAGTGATTTGGAACAATAAAAGACCATTCACTTATTAGTGCATTTCATAGAAAGGACAAGCCTGAAGCAAACACTGAACTAGACTATTTAAATGTTGAGCAAGCAATCTTATTGGCTGCAGGATCACCAGAGGCCAATCAGCTTGTGCCATGAAGTAATGATGTGACTGCATGCAGATTGCATGAGAAGCCTGCAGATCGGGGCGGGGCGGGGCTGCACCTGGATGTGCAGCTTTGCCACTTCTCATTGGTTAGTGGCAAAGCAAAGTGATGACGTCGATCAAGGCGGGGCCGCACCTGGAGCGGGGCTGCACGTCTCTTCCCGCCAACATCTCTTCTCATTGGTTAGTGGCGTGAACTCATGACGTCGATTCTAGCATGTTTTCATTTCCGCTGTTCGCTGCATGGCGAGTACAGGCAAGCTACTCTTTTTTTTGGTTCTAATTTTATTTACAATTTTTAATTCTGAAGTGGCGTTTAGTGTGACCGAAAGGGCAGCGTTTCCCAAAAGCATCGTAGGCCTAAGTATACATATATATATATCATATTTCAGGTCAATTTCGGACGCCACCAAGGCCCTGATGCAGAGGCGGAGGCAGATACGCGCTGACGGACCCACACATGTCGAGTACGGCCTGCTGTGCAAGCAGATCCGGCAGCAGCTCAAGACCGACCTCGATCAATACAGGCAGAGGTGCCTGCTGGCGACAGCCGAGGACCGCAAGAGCCTAAAAAAAATGCAGGCGGGCGATGCAACAGCAGCGTGGCCAAATACCAGCACTGAAGACGGCAGACGGGCGGACGACCAGGACTCGGTCTGGCATTGAGGCCGAGTGCAGGCGTTTCTATAGTGATCTATTCCCCAGCAAGGTGCCCATCCCCCCACCTAACCTTCAGCTCGACCAGCTGCCGCCCATCCTACCAGTGCTGGAAAGCGAGGTCCGACATGCAGTCGAGCAGGCATGCGCCTGGCTTGGACGGCGTGGAGATCGATCTGCTCAAAGCAGGCGGCCACTCCCTTTGGACGGCCATGGCGACCCGATTCAGCCGCTACATGGCACAATGTCAAATCCCCAAACACTGGAAGACGGCCAAGACAGTAATGCTGTTCAAAAAGGGCGACCGTGAGCTGCTCAGCAACTACCGGCCAATCACACTGCTGTCGGCCGTATATAAGATCTTCACCAAGGTGCTGCTCAACCGGTTGGCCAAGCAGCTAGACGAACAGCAGCCCGTCGAGCAGGCCGGATTTAGATCTGGCTTTAGCACCATGGACCATGTGCAGGTACTGAATCAGCTGCTCGAGCGGGCCAGGGAGTATAAGTTGCCGCTGGTCCTGGCCTTCGTCGACTACGAGAAGGCCTTTGACTCGGTCGAGATCAACACGTGCTGCTCGCCCTCCAACAACAAGGCATCGGTGACGAGCATGTGGCCCTGCAGCAGGAGCTGAACAGCAACTGCGCCACCACCATCACCCTGTTCGACCGGCCGCTTAACATCGAGGTCGGCCGCGGGGTTAAGCAGGGCGACACCATCTCGCCTAAGCTTATCACCGCCTGCCTCGAGCAAATTTTCCGGCAGCTCAACTGGAACGAGGTCGGCATTAAGATCAATGGCCGCTGGCTCAATCACCTTCGCTTTGCCGATGACATTATGCTAATAGGCTGTTCGGCGGTCGATGTACAGCAGCGGCTTGACCAGCTCAACCAGGCTGGCGCTCGGATCGGCCTCAAAATCAATCTGGCCAAAACCAAGTGGATGCGCAACGACCAGGTGGCAGACACCACCCTTCATTTTGGCCAGCACCAGCTCCAGCAAGTCGATAGCCAGGGGCGTCGGACTGGGGGTAAAACCAGTACTGATTACCAGGGCCCCAAGGGGAGAGAGGGCCCTTGAAAAGTCTGGAATATATTTTATTTGGAACATGGGGGCCCATCAGGACTGTCTATACATAGGGCCCGGGATCTTGTGCTACGCCCCTGTCGATAGCTATATCTACTTGGGCCAGGAGCTAACCACCGACCACAGGATTGGTTTAGAATTGGCATGACGACCCCGAGCCGCCTGGGTCAGCTTTGGCTCAATTGCCGAGACGGCCACCAACAGAGCCATTGACCCGGACATCAGGGCCGCCCTATTCAACAGCACCGTCCTGCCGGCCATGCTCTACGGGTCGGAGACCTGGACAATGACGGCGGCCGACCGGCAAAAGCTGGCCGCGGTGAGAGGTAGTGCAAGTTATTACATTTTGATTAAAGATTATGAAGATGAACACATTTTTATTTTGAATAATATGGACAGATGAATCGTGTGCAATAAAACCAGTAATAAAGGAAGCAAATAGAGTCAATTTTTGTAAGCTGACATAGCCTGTCCATTCAGAATTACTGTACACCCACTTCATCCTTCCTGTGAAACACTACCTTTTTAATGTTTTGGCATATTTTTTTCACAGCTACTGCATACCATGAGTTCTTTTTTAAGTAAGATGGCCTGTTATTCTTTGTACGGCATTGGCAGGATTCCACCTCTTCTCACAGCTGGAAGTCTGTACAGGAACAGCTGTGTCTGTCCAATAGATCAAAACATTTATGGCATCATATTTCCCTGTGATATGTGCATACTTCCAAATCTGCTGAATTTGGTAGCGGTGAGAGTCTGTCTGCCTGCTCGCCCCACCCGTTCCCAAATGAGTGCATGAGGTGGAGCCTGTAGCTTTCACTGAGTTCATCGGTTTCATTCGCCCCTTTACAGAACTGAGGGCCCCTTATAGTAAGATCATATACATATTGTTTGTGTAGTAGACGGGTATCAGCTAGGCCAAAGTCAAGGTTTTCTTATTAAGATGCACTTGTAACCAGTTTTCATATCAAGGAAGGTGTCTTACAGTTACAGTGCTTAGTGAAATTGTAAACGGAACATCAAAAGGAACAGGGATGAGAAAGAGTTCCTCAAAAGATCCCATAATCACTATCAGCTCTTGTCTGTTTCTGTGTAAAAAAAAATAAAGAGAAGAAAACAGGAATGGGACGGGTTGACAGAAAAAAACAGTGAGCAAGGTTAACACAATTGAAGAAAGACAAAACTTTCAGCTTTATTTAACAAAACAAAATACATCAGCAAGGAGTCTGATATAAATACAACAATGATTTAAATAGTCAACAAGGATGATCGTATTGTTTATAGTTCTATGAAACACATACTTCAAATATTAATAGATTTTCTGGTTTGAATGTATTTGTTTTTGCTTGTGAGCCAATGTCCAAAATCATTTCAACCCTCATGCAGCACTGGTGATGTCTCTTTCAACATCTAATCTTAATCTAAAACTCTCACCATAAAATCTGTTGCTAATGGGAGTTATTTGAGAGCTGCCCTTTCAAAGGTTTGGGGTCAGATCTTGTAATGTTTTTGAAAAAAGTCTCTTATGCTCATCGAAGCTGCATTTGATCAAAAACACAATAAATCAGTAATATTGTGAAATATTATTACAATTTTAAAACACTGTTTACTATTTTCATATATTTTAAATTTAATTTATTTTAGTGATGGCAAAGCTTAATTTTCAGCATCATTACTGATTTGCTCCTCAAGAAACATTTCTTATGATCAATTTTGTGAAATGTTTTTAATGGCACTTTTAATCAATTTAATGTGTCCATGTTAAAAACATTTTTTATTCGTTTTTTTTTTTATCGTATTGACCCCAAACCTTTGAACAGTTTTGCTTTCCAATGAGGCACAAAATGACAGGTGTAAATAACAAAATTTATATTAAAAAAGAGATTTTTATGAAAAAAAAGTTATGTACAGCTTATTTCAGATGATAAATAAATTGTTACTGCCACAATAGGTGCAAATACACAAATTTACATAATTATGTAATTTAATCCAGGACCATAACTACTTTTCAGAGGTCTACAAAGACACATTAACACAATGAAAAGATGCAGTCTATGACATCATTAAAAATTATATTTTACAGAAGTGAATTTAGCAGAAAATACCATTTCTATAAACAATGTCATGTTGAATCTAAGGAGGGGAAGGGATAAATAGCCCTTTATATCCCCTCCATATGCAGAGCAGTGCCTGATAGATTTCCCCAAGTGATTGTGTGATGCAGTTAAAAAAACGAAACAAGTGAAATCAACACAGTGCAATCCAATGCATGCAATAACGTGCCACTGTTATGCATGCATTGTAGAGACTGTACTGCTGAATTCATCATACATGTATGTACAGTTGGTAAAAATCACAAATAATGACAGTCTTCTCAATACAAATACATTTAAAAAACATTATAAGGTGCACTTACACAAACATGTTTCCATGTTAATCCGCCTCAACATTTCATGTGGGTACAGCATGATTAGCCATCTCACTAAATGCTCTTTCTGGGATTGCAAAATGCAGAGGTTTTTCCAAATGATGCCTAATCCACAACTTCTAAGCCCCAAGCACACACTTGTAAGCTTTAAGCATGTGGAAACCTTCCAAGAGGGAAGACCCAAAGCAAAGCATTACTAAGGATGCCAGTAAGTGTATTCAAACCAGTGAAGTTCTATTGTGTCTGAGCCCAGTTCAAGAAAAACTAACTTAGTCAACCACCAGGGTTAAAGACATGACATCATATGCCCTAAAATGACAATTCTGTCATTATTTACTCATCCCCAAGTTGTTACAAACTTAGTTTCTTCGGTTGAACATTGATACTTCGGTTGATACTTTGAAGAATGTCAGTAACCAAACAGCTTCAGCATTACCAACATTCTTTTCCTTTCTTTTAGAAGCAAGTCATACAGATTTGGAACGAGATGAGGATGAGTAAATGATAACAGAATATTATCTGTGGGATGATATTTAGAAGAATGTTTCAGCAGTTTCGGTCCATACAAGAAAAGTCAATGGAGTCCAAGAGTTCCATAATAGACAAAAACAGCTGAAAAATTCTACCAAAAGGTCTTCTTTTGTCTTCCACAGATGAAAAAGAGTTTAAAACGACACAAGGGCGATTAAATTATGACATAATGTTCATTTTTGGGTGAATTATTTCGTTAGGACCAGTCTGGGACTACAGACAACGTGCGATGTTAGACTTGCTAACAAGGCCTGATGGGAATTTTGGCAACTGCACCTCGTGATCTCTGAATACAGTTACGGTTGAATACTGTAACCACCAATCCTGTAATAATGTAAGCACCAGACTTGACAGATCACAGTAGAGTCCCTCTCAGGAAATAAACTATAAATAAATTTCCTATAAATGGGTACATACACAAAACAATATAATATAATGGTATAAACACTGAAAAATAAGTTATGTACATGTCTTTAAAAACTTGCTGCCTTGCAACCCATGGTCCTATATGGCCCATAATATAAAAAACAGGGTGATGCAGGAATGTTGTGCAAATTCCCATGAGGGACAGTGTCTCTGTAATGGGGTATGTGCATTCTGTCTGTCTGTGTTCATTTGAACCAGTGCAGGTAATTTGAGTTCACAGCAGGAAAGCACATGTTGTTACTGCATGATCCTCCATAGCTCGGAGGGCACGTGGAACAAGGAACACCTACTTTATACGGGGCCTCACCAATCCAGTTCCCCCTGTAAACAACAATAGTATCAACATTGTTAATGACAGACCAGTGAGATATATTAAACTAAACTGTTTGAAATTAGCTTTGTATACGTTTTATATTCCCATGTTAACAGCGTTTCTATTTTGATTCCATGAGAAGACATGCTTTAAATCAATCCGGATCTACTTTAACTAGTTCTCAGATCGCAAGTCGGGTCTTTACAAGAGTTTAAAAATAACTTGCTCTGCAGTAGCCTAAGAATTTTTTCAAGTGCGCTGCCCAATTAGACTGAAAGAAGGAGGTCACATGTCAGTCATAAGTTGCCAGCCAAAAAGATCATGGTGCTTTGATTCTGGAATTAGAGGCAGAATTCTGCTAGAATTCCACATGCAGCAGGAATGCGAGAGGTCGTCTAAGTCTTTGAACCAGAAAGCCTTGTGGATGTCCATGTTAAAAAATGTTTTTTAACAGAGGAGTGCCAAATTGCTAGCTTAGCCTAATTATGTTAGTGAAAAGTGTTCTGGAGTCTGCAGTTAAGCTACAGGACGGAAAACATATACTTACTTTGGGGAATAGTTGCACACCAAGTATGTTGCCCTCTTCCATACTGAACCCCAAACATTCATATTATGGCAAGTGTGGATAGCACATCCTACTTTATTCGAGGTTGCCCACACCATCTGGTAAAACGGAAGCAACAAGTGAGCAATGGTCAAATGAAAAATACTGATGTTCAAAAGTTTGTGGTCAGTAAAATGTTTTTAAAAGAAGTCTTATGCTCACCAAGGCTGCATTTATTTGATCAAAAATACAGTAAAAACAGCATTATAATAAAATAACCGTATTCTTTTTTTAAATGCATTTTTAAATATTTTGAATTTTCAGCAGCCATTACTCCAGTCTTCAGTGTCACATGATCCTACAGAAATCATTTTATTCTGCGGATTTGGTGCTCAAGAAGCACTTTCTGTTATTATCATTGTTTAAAACAGTTGTGCTGCTTAATATTTGAGGAAGTCGTGATATTTATTTGAAATAGAAATTTTTTGTTACATTTCAAATGTCTTTACTGTCACTGTCACTTTTGATCAATTTAATGCATCCTTGCTAAATAAAAGTATTAATTTCTTTCAGAATAAATACATTTTACTGACCCCAAACTGTGAACGGTAGTATACCTGAAGAAATTAATTTCTCAAAGACCATCTTAATCAACTCACTTGTGTATAATGAGTGCACATTGGCCCATAGCACTTAAGGGGACATCTGGGATTGCAGTCTCGAGGATAAGGAAAAGAGTAGTCCTTCACTTCATCATGCCAGGGCTTCACCAGCTGCAAAATGGATCTGTACCTGTAAACAATCCAAACTTACCACTAAATCTCATTATGTTGTGATGAAATGCTTAGCTTGGTCTTTCAAGTCTAAATGTCCATTGGTACAGCAGACATCACTGATCACAAACTGGGACTGAGGGTGGAGATGCATACCTTCCTGTTCGAACTGAAAGGTTCTGACCCAGAAATCTAAGAAGATTGCGAGGGCCGTGCTCCCAAATGCATGTAGACGCCCACTGCTCAGCCGTTTTTGCAAGAGTGTCATCCCAGACCTGAGACATGAAATACACTTTCATCAGTATTCAAAAATAAATAAATGTATTCATTGCATATGTAATGTTTTTTTAAGAGAGCATGATGTACAAATTCTGATCATAAGATGAAGATTAAAAGCAAAATTGCCCCAAACATTAACACATTTGATTGATTCCTGAGTGATTTAAGTCATAAACCATGGATGTACATTTTATGCTGGAAAATGTGGCTAAACTATTTAACACAGTAGACCATTACATAATCTTTGCCCCTTAAATCATGGTAAAATCAGAGAATGAGTTCAAACAAAACATTTACATCCATTGAAACATATTTAATACAGCATTCCCCATGACTGTGCACTTTTGGAAGTATTTCAGTGCTTGGCTGTAGTCTTAACACATTGATAACACTGGAGAGGATCTACTCTGGTGGTCTGAGCCAATTAAATCTGCTCAACAGCTGCTGGTGCCAAAAGTACACAGAGAAGTTTGTCATTCCTGCATCCTGTGATGAGCGCAGTAACATGTGCAACGTTCACATGGCCAGCTACAACAGCAGCAATGTGCTTTCCAGGCAAAATGCCAGGTAATTATACAATTAAATAAATAAAACAACTGAACCCGATGAACTGTCGTGAGGGTGCAGAGCAAAAGTTCAAACAAGCAGACCTTTTTTTCAAACTGTTCCTGGCTGTATCACAGGCTACTTATTTTAAAATTGGTAATTATTATAAGTGACTTACCATATATTCCATGTTTGAAGCTGGGGGGAAAACTTTCCCTCTGACTTTATTATGGTAATCAAGAATAGTGACCATATCATTCTGGGAAATATAACGTTTCCGTCTGGTTTTGGGAAGGTTTGCGGCCTCGGTGAGATATTTAATATCAGTGAAATTGGTTGCTGGCAGAGATGAAGATGCAGTGGGATTGAAGGCTGCCAGTGCACTTGCTCCACAGGATATACACAAGAGTAGAATGTCAATAGCTAAACGAATTTCATTCATGATTGATGGCTGAGATGTGGTGAGAGGTTTCTATTCCTTTTGCAGAATCTGCCTGTGAAGCATAAATGATTCCCATTTATTAGAGAACACATTAAAACCTATTATGTCAATTAACCTTCACTGTACCATAGAGACAATACTGAAAAAAAAAACATGCTCATCAATATAACATCTTTTCTTCTAACTTAATAATAGAATAATTTCTATCATTTCTATTCAAATGTATTAGTTTTCAGAATTCAGACTTTAATTAATATTGGTTGTAAAAGTGAAGTAAATATTAGTAAAAGTGAAGTAAATATTAGTACCAGTGTACTAATATATATATTTATAGCCCGATTTAATATTTTTTTCTGATACTAGTACTAATTTTAATATCATAAAAAAATATTAAATCGGGCTATATATATAGCTGACTATATACATTTCATATAATAGAAATAAAATGCTTTCAAATGAGCTATTCGTTCAACATTGAGTATGCAAACATTTCTCTACACAACAATTTAACACACAATCTAATTAAATAAAAGATAGCTTGTAAACACAAATGTCCCTACCTTCTCAGAGATTCTAGAGCAGCCTTTGGATATAAACACGTCGCCTATTTGACTGAATCTGTCCAGTAGTAGCTTTGTTTTACGTCTTTGTGAGCGCTTGCTCTCTCCCTCTCCCTGCTCAGAGGCGCTGCGGGTTTTTATACGGCTGAGGTACCGGTTCAGGAAGTATTCCGGCTTTGAAGGTACGCGGGGTTCCGCCCCCTCCGTCACCTGAAGCGTGACATCATCTGAGACGTAATACTGCGTTTCTTTTATCCATTTCCTGGCCGATCCAAGCAGGCTAAATCAAAACATCTGCTTTTAGTTTGCACAGCTGGCGTGAGTAGAAAAGAAAACACAAGATAAGCAAGTGAATATTCCTGTGACCCCAAAATGCAGCTTAGTCCATTGCAATGGCCAATAAAAAGGCTCCAAATTTACAAATAAATGAGTATTAAACCAGAGAGTGTTGTAACTAATTTAGTTTAAAATCTATAACTGTTAGTGCTGGATAGCCCCATATTCATTTACTTCAAATTACAGTCATTTAGAAATCTACAATGTATCCCTAAATTGTAAATGATTGTCAAGAACCATATCACCTTGTAGCCCAAGACTGGTTGCCCACTGAAGCTAAGCAGGGCTGAGCCTGGTTAGTACCTGGATGGGAGACCTTCTGAGAAAACCAGGTTGCTGCTGGAAGAGGTGTTAGTGAGGCCAGTAGGGGTGCTCACCGTGTGGTCTGTGTGGGTCCTAACGCCCCAGTGTAGTGACGGGGACACTATACTGTCAAAGAGCACCGTCCTTCGGATTAGACGTTAAACCGAGGTCCTGACTCTCTGTGGTCATTAAAAATCCCATGATGTCCTTCGAAAAAGAGTAGGGGTGTAACCCCGGCATCCTGGCCAAATTTGCCCCTTGGCCTCTGTCCATCATGGCCTCCTAATCATCCCTATATACTAATTGGCTTCATCACTCTGTCTCCTCTCCACCAATAAGCTGGTGTGTGGTGGGCGTTCTGGCGCAATATGGCTGCCGTCGCATCATCCAGGTGGATGCTGCACATTGGTGGTGGTTGAGGAGATTCCCCCCTACCATATGTGAAGCGCTTTGAGGTCCCAGAAAAAGCGCTATATAAATGTAACGAATTATTATTATAAGAACAAAGATTGCTGCTGTTGTTACAACTTAACACCCTACAAATAATAAGGAAAAATGATGGAGTGTTCCAAAAGGCGATCAGGAATTTATTGGAATTTATTTATAGTTATTGCATTATTCAGCTTTTTTGAACAAATCACATGAGTGAATTATTCAGTGACTAATTTGTATAACAGGAATGCATTTAAGTAATTGTTTATGCCCTTCCCTGGCTTACTTCCCTCCATCTCGTTCACTCAGATGTAAGTCATTGCTTACGTTGCATGAGTGTCCACTACTGGCGGAACCCTTGCAATGTGTTTAATGGAACACCCTAAGGGGCCGTTCACACAGAACTCGAAGGTCTCGAGATGCGCTTTTGAGACGTGATGCAGTAACGGAAATAGCCAAACAGCAGAATAGATAGCTAATATTTTTGACGTGGAAAATTTTTTATCTTACTCTGGACCTTGATAAAAACTGTTGTTGCTCAGAGAATGACAGGACAGAGATCTGTCTGGGTCCATCTTCTGACACAACAGTTGCCATGCTAACTTGCTGTGAACAAAAGCTTGCAACGATTGCCCCAACTCCAGGGTCTTCTGATTTGTTCACTGTTTTGGAACTGACATTGATGATCGGCGCTGCATGTAAAAGTTGAAATTCTTTTAACTTGACACGGCAGCACAACGGTCATACACGTCCGTCTAGCACGTGTTTACATAGAAAGACAAAGGAAAAGTAGCACATTGGAATGGAAAAGCACTTTCTGTGTGAACGGCCCCTAACCCATTGATCACTTGGAATCTGCAATTTTGGAACTGATAGCCTATATTATTTGATATATCAAAACAACTCCAATATTACACACTAGAGTTGTGTGTGGGGTGGGAGTAAATTAAGTGTGATCTGCTGTGACGTCACAGTCATGCTGTGTTGGGGTCTATGGTTCTGCCTGAAGTGTACATGTTGAGTTGACTCGCTCACTCGGTCAAAATCGAGGGGTCGAGCTTCTCTCCAAATGAACTTCCCTTGTCCACTTGACGAAGTTGAACACACTTCAAAATGGCGGTGGGGATTCCCCCGAGGGGAAGTGCTTAGGGACGTTCACGAGTGTATGTCTAAAAGTGTTCACAAATCACCAGTTCATAAACTATGTCTGTCTGGAATAAACACAGACAAGTGGGGTGATACAAATAGTGAAAGTCTCACTCTTGGAGTGCTGCTCGACCAATAAGATTTGAGGACTGTCGTGTAATACAACTCCAGTCATGTTACAGTCCCTGGGTCTCTTCTACCGTATTATGTTTAGCATCCATATGCACTGCATATGCATATTTCATATATTCTTTTTATTCTTCTTTTAATATCTTTAAAATCATGCTTAATATATTAAAGCTGACTTTGTTTTTATAGACAATAAACTTTTAAAAAGGTCTGTCAGTTAAGCTGCACCATAAAGTATGTAGGTACAATACAACAATAGTCTCACACTGTCTTAAATGGTCAGGTAATTAGGACATTCAAGAATGGCTGGAAGAAGTCCAGTGGTTTTTATACTTTAGGGCTATGGCTCTCAACTTTATTTTCTTTGTCTTATTTATAATAATTCATTAAATTATATCGATTGCACTTGTTCAGCGTCGGAGTCAAGCCAATATAGTGTGCCACAGCAGTTGGCGAGCCAAGAGCAAAACCCCCTCAACAGTTTAATCATTTTCTTTGGCAGCCTGAGGACAAATTAAAGCAACGTGACGCAGAAGCAGCCCCCTCCTCCCCACGAACGCCAGTGGTTTCCAAACTTTCTTGGAAGTGATGGCCTTCACGAGCTACAATTGTGAGAAATTCAACCAATATACAAGTACAGTACGTTGTGAGAGCTGCTGGATTTTATGAGACAGTCTGTGCTCTCTGTGGGAAAACAATGTTAGATCTACTCCATATGTCAAGACTGGTACACCACTCTGAAAGAATATATATATACACACACATACACATATATACATGCATATTCTGAAATTTACTGCTGCAAATAACCTCAGGTACATATGAGGCATTGTGGGGCAGGTATGATTCCACACATACCACAGCTTTAGTATATTAAGGCAGCTTTGCCAATTGTGCCATTCCAAATTCAGTATGAACACACTAATAAACTGCCTTTAATATGACCTCACTGCACCTGCTCTGGTTTTACTGATGCACACTCCTGGACAGATGTTCATTTATGCACACCACACATGCTTCTGCCATCACATTTAACAGAAAAGATGTCTGTAGTCTCACTATTCGACCGAGGATTCTTCTTTGACAAGGGAACTTCCATCAGCCATCAAGAAACATGTTCTCCCCATGTTATTTCAGGTCTTTTAGATCGCTCGAATCCAAAAGCTAATCTACAACGTCAACAGTCACCACTGCCCCAGGTAATTAGACCACGGTTAATGATCACACAGTCAAACAAACAATCACTTCTCATTTGTGAGGGATAGGCTGAGAGTAGAGAACTGTTTTGGAGAAGGCCACTTTTTTCAGACGAAACATTTATTTTCTTATTGCCTCATTCCAAGTTTCTCCTCGCGATCCCTCTCCACGGCCTCGTGGAAGCCCTATTGATGCCAACAGGGTTAGACGCAAAAGAGGCTACACATCATGGAGTTCATCAGTGTGCTTTCGGCCCATGTGTTTAGACACAGACTCACAGCTGTGAACTCCACCCCAAGGCTTTAGTTTCTTCTCTGGCAGGGAACAGCATGTCTAGGAAAATCACTTAGCAGTCATCGGTGTGTGAATGAAACTAAAACACCACTGCCTCGAGACTAGCAAAACCAGCGTCTGCCCTCAGGGGTCGAATCTGAGAGCTACGTTGAAGCGGTGATTTGATTTGAACAGTCACTGATCATTTGTTTTTGTTTGTAGTCATTGAAAGGACCAGACTTATCGCAGTGCTCTTTTCCAGTATGGAAATCATTAGTTTTGTTCTCAAAAATTGGCACATCCAGTTCTTATTGAGATCAGTTTAGATGTAAACATAAGGTGGAGTGTCAATACATATTGGCTTATCCGCGTCATAGGCGTGTGTTATGAAATGCCCATATGTTTCACATTGTTTTCTGGCTATGCTCAACCTTTGTCTAGATGTTACTGCATAGAATTGATCTTGGAAAATGCAAAACTGTCTTCTCTTGCACTGTCCTGTAATTTTGTTAAAGTCCCCTTATGGTGAAAATCAAGGTTTTAATATTGTTTATAATGTCTATGTGGTGGTTTTAATATGCTTTAAGACAAACCATGAGCAAATTCAAAAGTCAACACTATTGCTGAGAATTTTCTCCTTAAAACGGCAGTGAACCAAAAAAAAAGTCTCAAAAACGCAGTTTGAAATCGCTGGTGTGCCTGACATCACAAACTACCTTGTTACCAATCATGTCAACATGTGACAAGTGGATCTCTGAGCTGGCATGAGTGAGTGGAGGCGGGGCTAATTTGCATATTCATAGAACCGCGTATACTAAATGAGGCAAGTGTGTAGAGTTACATTCAAGCTATTTTAAGGCATGAAGATTTTTTTTCCCAGGAAAAATGCTTAAATATGTCATTTTGGTGATCAAATATGTTTTTTAGGGATAAAATGATTGACTATAGGGGGACTTTAAGAAGAATATGGATATTAAAATGTCATTCAAAGGATAAGATGTTTCTTTTTATGATAGTGTTCAATTTAAACTATAATTCCATAAATTCAAAGCAACTATGTCTGTCTCAAACGCTCTGATCAGATGAAGAAAAGGGGCTGGTCCAGAAAAGATGTTTTCCCACCATGTTGTCTAGATACATGCTTTCACATTGGGCCTCTCTGGGTTTTCAAAGATCTCATTTTCAGGTTTGACAAGTGCACATACAAAAGTAAGCTCTTAAACCGAGATCAAGTGTAAACAGTGTTATACAAGCCAGGTCTAACTGCAACCTTGGTGCAGTTAGAGGAATCCCCATAATAACTTAAATATAGACACTACATTGAGCTACGTATTAAACATCTTGTACAGATATAAGAAACAACACCTGCATGTTAGGAGGGTGAACAGTCCACAGTAAATAAAGCTGAGGTGTGGGAACATGATCATGCATCTCCATGCTACTGTATCTATTTTTAACATACTACATTCCCGCACAGCCAAAATATTCACTCATATATATATAAGACATTTATGGCCATCTTTGATGCCAGGACCTTATAAGCGAGGGGGCAGTTGGCTTCGTGGCCATCCTCAGACATTTCACAAGAGGTTCTGATGTAAACGCCGCTGGGACGAGTAAACATGAAATGCTCCCAAGGCCTAAACGTAGTGGGGATTTTTTTTTTTCTGAGAACGAATTTGTCCATAAATACAACATCAAGCACAAATACATGTACAAAATAACAGGCATGTTTGATTACAGTTCCAAGAGTATAGTTCAGTTATTTTAGTATTAGCCAGTTCATATTAATATTTTGAACTACAGTAGCTTCTATTGTTGTCATTCTAATTTTAGTTAAAAACCTTGCAATTGAGTTATATGTTTTTGTCATTTTTATTAGTTTTGGGGTTTTTAAATATTATTATTTAGGTTAAATTTATATTTATTTTTTAAGTTTTAGTTTTTATTAATTTCCAGTTAAATTAACTGATTCAACTCAAACCTATTTCAGTTAGTTGCCAAAAAGACTACATTTTTTATGTTTGTTTATTGTAAGGTGTGTCACAAAAAAAGATATTTTGAAGAATGTTTCAGCTGTTTTTGTCTATACAATAAAGGTCATTTGTACATTCCACAGAAGAAAGTTGAAAGTTGGTTGAAAGTTACTCGGTTGAAAGACATACAGATTCAGTTTGGGTTTTTAAATGAAGTATCCATTGAATTGAAATGTCATTGTACTCTGGTGTGTGAAGATAAATGTTGGAGAAAAGACAGAATGCTCTGACATTTTACATGTTTATAGTCGCTTTGGAGCACATCTCTTGTCTGGCCTTGGTGGGAATAAAAGTGTGCAGTGTGGGTCAGCGTGGTCTTGCAGATCTCCCTTGGTTGTGAAAATGAGCAAGCCGATTGGCTGCGGCTAAAGAGGGCCTGAGGCTGTCTAGACAGCAGATGAAAGATGACTTTCAGCTTTGGCAGCTGGCGGTTTCAGCCTTGTTCCCTAGCCAAGGTTTTCTACCTGTCATGGCTAATTCAAGAGCATGTATCCAAATCACACTGCATATGTTCAATAATGTTGTATGTCAGATGCACTGCCCAATGATGTGTGGCTTTCGTTCTTTGTTATTTGTACATGTTTCTTTTCACGTGGCTAAAAATATTAGAGCTGCCGGCAGAAAATGTTGTGTGTCCAAGGTGATTTAGGGGATGAAGAAAGGAATATTGTGTTTTATAAACTTTTTGTCTGATGTCAACATGACAACACTTACATTCTAATTCAAGTTGCCCAGTATTGTTTAACTCTGAGATGATTCAAATAGAGAGAAATGTTTCAACGTGAAACAAAAAAAAAAAAGAGAAACTTTCTGCAAAAGAGATTCAAATTTTCCTGTATGGGAACTGCATCTGATAAAATGTTCAAGAAATATAAATTCATTAACTTTTTATTACACTTTCATCTGCTTACATACCTGACTGTCATGTAACACCCTCGTGTACCCTACTGTATATATTTTGGGCATTTATAGCAGTGGGGGGGGGGGGGGGGGGGGGGGGGGACAGAAAAAAAACCCCAGAAACATTTCTCTCAGTCTACTTTGTATAGGCTATAGCAGGTACTTATAGCATAGAGCAATAAACAATGCCAACCCGGGCTGATTGGAAAAACGTGCCTGTGGCGACATTTCTGCAAAATGATATTGTGTTGCTTCTTGTACGTTTCGTTAAAACTTTCAAATTAATATATCCAGTGAGTGCTGCTAAAAGTGTGTTCAATTTGATCAGAAACAGAAGAACGTGAATCTGGCAATGTTTTACTACATTGGTTGATGTACGTGCCACGGCAATTCGAAAATTAAGTGACCAGTGAGTGGCGATCTATCACGTTTGAAAATAACATACCTCCAACACTAAATCCTAAACAGAACCAATAGTTAACAAAAGCAAATATAAGCTAAAAATACATTGGCTGAAGCTACTATCCCATTTTGTCTTGCTTCTACGAGTCTTTGAGCTCTTGTGTTTCACAAATCGCAAGTGCAGCGCTGTACCAGGTGAACTAACAAGCAAGTTTTTGTGAAAAAGCAAAAATAAGTTGTTGGAGTTTTACTGCCAACAGTGGTCATTTCAGCTGGAATCTGCAGAAAAATGTACTGTATGTATAGGTAAGTTTTTTGAGTTTTGCAAACATAGCGGCACATTTTTGCCAACGATGTTGAACAATGCATTTAAGTTACATGCTTTAGTATTGACTTGTCTGGAACATATAATGTTGCTATAGTGCCAAGTGCTACCATATGAGCTACATGGACACATGTGCAGGAGGATAAACTTGTGCATATATGTGTATGTCTGTTACTGTATGTGCCGTAAGCAGTACAGCTGGAAATCACAAGATATGGTGATTGGTAGAGCAGATATATGCAGGTTCTTCTTTCAGTTGTGTTTTTAAAATGTTAACTATCATAAATCCTTTTCCTATAATCAAAATGTTTTTGGAGATTTATTCCCCCACTGTTTTCATCATGTAACTTCAGCAACAACTGTCAAGTCAACAAACTGTAGAGGAATATTTGCAGGTTGTTTTAAAAATCCTGGTTTGGCTTGTATCTGATGACTGGTGTCTGTCTAAGAATGTACCTTCATAAAAGTTTAGGGTTTTGAAATTTGGCACAAACAATTCAGTTTGAAATCTATTAAATCCCACCAGTCTTTCAAAGTAGTGCTTCTGTGAAATGTTGTTTTTAATAACCCGAATGATTATAACATTAATTGTTTTTCTATTTTGTTTTAATTGTCCACACAGTAGTCTAGATAGCACATAGACAGAACATTTAATTACAATCCACCAAATAATGATAATAATTAAGTGTCACTTTATCGATGCAGTGGACTGTAAACATGGTTGAGTAAACAAGATCCCTTTCCTGACTCAACTAAAAACCTGACCACCTTGTTCATGATGACCTACTCGTTTAAGCTGTCATTGTCAGGATGAGTGGAATGGTACATAGTGACAAAAAAAGAACCCATGATAATCAGAAATGCTGTCTACATTGCATAGCGCCATAGACAGATTCTTCATCCTATTGCTGATGTAAGTTACTCCACAAGCTTGTGCTGCTTCTGACAACAGGACAAGTGGATAAGGAAACCCTTACAAACATAAGTATACTTCAAGTTCATTTTATTAAGTAAGTTCAAGTATATTTCTCATCCTTGAAACTAGGTAAGTTTTATAAAAAATGAACATTTTAAAGAAAAAGCTGAGAAAATTAGTGTTAGATGGAGTAGATTGAGTCCATCAACACCCCCAAAGCTTCACAGTCCTGTACCTTGTAATGTCATACAGTTTTGATTTATGTATAATGTTTGATGATCATGTTATTTTACATGTGGATAAGCAATGGTTATCAACAAGCAAACAAGCAAAGGCTTGTTTCATGCTTCTTCGCCTGTCTTTTGATGCCGAGATTCTGTACTCTTTTAGAAGATCCGCAATAGCGCCCCCTACCAACAGTGAAAACATGGGTTGCCAGAAAATTCTGACAATGAGTTAAGTAGATTTGAAGTAAATTCCTATGTACACTACTAGTGGACTACACACATATTCACATACTCAGAATTAGGAACATCTTTTTATCTTCATAAAAATTCATATTTTCAAACAATGCAAGTTTACAAGACAGTATGTAGAACTATGTGAAAAAGTATTTTATTGACTGCTCAATCAAAATAGTAACACAACTACAAGCCAAGTATACATAGAATACTTCATTTATACTTTAAAGTATATCTTGATCAAAAGATTGAGTACAAGTATAGGCCAAATATAGCCTACTTAGAATTTTTCTGTCAGTAGACCTATAAGTCAGGTGAAAAGTACATAAAATATATGTCTGAAAAGTACATAAAAAGTAGACTGAAAGTGTACTTTCTTATTTTAGTTTAAAAGAAGCATAGGCCTACTAATAGTACAGTTGAATACATTTCTTTTTTGTAAGGGAAGGCTTAAGGCCTGGTCACACTGAGGGTGAGAACTATAACTATAAAGTTTTAATAATAGATCTAATTGAGAATAGGGAAGTCCACACACACTATAACAATAAAAACACAAAGTAACGATATTACTGAAATCACTTTCAGAAAAAAAAAAAAAAAAAATTCAGCTGATGAACAATAAAAACATTGACAACGATTCAGAATCCACCCGATGTTAAAGAGCTTGAGCATTTAAACTGTAGCGTACGCTTAAAATAAACAGAATGTCCGTTGGTGTGGACGCTAATACAGTTATTGTTATATAGTTATTGTTCTTGGTGTAAACTGGCCTTTATCTTTGAGGTGATCTGTTTGGATTGTTTGCCAGTAGACCAGGTGCAACATTACAGCACGAGTAACACATCTTGTAAATAAAAAATACAGGAATGCATTGGTGAATGTCAGTCAATGTAAAATATTGATAATGTAGATTTATTTAGTGTACATGATAATACAGGAGTCAGTTAATTGTAAGGTGGAGATGGGCATGTTTTGTATAGTTTCCAATAGAAGTGGTGACATCCGAGTGAGTCCCGGTTCTGTATGCTATGATGAAAAAGACACAAAATGTTCTCAGTCTCAACTTCCAAAGCAACAAGACAGAGCCAAAGAAACTGTACACCACAGGGTTTAATGATAAATTGCACTCAATCCTTCAAAAAGAAATGGCTGGTAATGAAAGATTTCCAGTGTTACACTGTGTCCCCATAATTGACCATTTTGGCTTTTTCTATTCAGAGGCTTTTTAAGGCATGTTGGCAGTGTTGATGGTGATTGAAAATCCATCATAATTTCTGTGCTTTTGTTTGGCTTATTCAACAAAGAATCCATTACAATTTGACGGTTTCAGTGTCTTTAAATCTGTCACCCATCAATTTAAGTGAAACTGTGCCGCATGACTTCATTGTCTCCAAAAACAAAGAGTATCACACTCCCAGTTTCTCTTGATATTATAACCGCACTCGACCCTCTGGCCTGCTGCATGTACATGCTCAGCAGGTCTTGATTTAGAAAAAGCTTTCCGCGAGGGCGTATCAGCTTTTATCAAATATCACATAGGGTGGTTCGCTTTGAGGTCTTTCTCTAATTTCAAACAAATCATACAGTAAGCCGTGATGCTGTCTTGTTTAATGAGACAATGAAAACTTGGCTAAAAACCTCGCAAGCTCTTCCAGAGATGACCATGAGAATGTTGTTTTAGACTGGAGTGGGGATTATTCCCATCCCTGTATACCAAACGTTGACCTCACATGTTGATGAAAAGAAACTTGCACAAGTAAACTGATTCTACGAGAAGGCAAGATTGTGCGTTTGTTTGTGCCATCTCTGCTTTAGTAAATCACATGTCTCTTTATCTTAAAGCTGAATTTAAACAGTTGTGCGTGCTTTGAAAACACTGCTTTATCACAAATATCATATAGGAGAATTACTCTTTGATGTTTCTCGATTCATTTATTATTTTATTTTCTACTCTGCTATTTCAGCATCATTGCGTTTAGCAGACCAAACAAATGTAGCCACTCCAGGTGCACTGGTACGTCACTGGACAGCCTAACATATTATTGGTTAACGTTGTGGTCTAGGGATCCAACGTTTTAGTGTTTGAACTCAACCAGAGACACAAATCTGCATCCCCCCAGTCTTTGTTTTGACTGCAGCTCTACCGCTGGTCAGTTTCACCCACCATTTTTCCTTTGGCTTTCATTCCCATAGCAAGCCTTTTTTTGAGCAACAGACATAAGCTTGTTTCCTGGAAATAAAGTGGCTGGAAAATGTAAATTACTTTTAGCTCTGTTTATGAATTTATGCAAGGTGTGTCTAGCGGTTACAGGCCCAGATAAGTTTTGACTTCCAACATCCCGAAGAGTAAAGCCATGACATCATGTTTTACCACATCTGCATGGTGTTTGGGTCTCGCCAAAGCACTTAACCAGAAGATTCATTTTTCATTACATTCGACTGAAAATCAATAATGCGTCACTGCACTGAAAATCATGCCAGCAAGTTTTCAGTGACTTGCTGGGCTCATCTTTTCACCTCTTCACTTCACGTGGTTTTCCACAAACAGTAGCCATGTGGTCGCTGGTGCAAACCTCACATGTGACCCTGGACAACGAAACCAGTCACAAGTCGCACGGGTATATTTGTGGCAATAGGCAACAATACACGGTATGGGTCAAAATTATCGATTTTTATTTTATGCCAAAAATCATTAGGATATTAAGTAAAGGTCATGTTCCATGGAGATATTTAGCAAATTTCCTCCCGTTAAAATGTAAAAAAATATATTTTTGTGAGTGGATACAGCAAAATCGTGAACATAAATGGACAACTTTAAAGGCGATTTTCTCAATGTTTAGATTTTTTTGCACCCTCAGATTCCAGGTTTTCAATTAGTGGTATCTCGGCCAAATATTGTCCTATCCTAACAAACCATACATCAATGGATAGCTTATGCTTATTTATTCAGCTTTCAGATGATGTATAAATCTCAATTTTAAAAAAATGACCCTTATGACTTGTTTTGGTGGTCCAGGGTCACATATTTGATTTTTTCAGCTGTTTCTATATGTAATGGAGACCAGCTAGCGGCACAACTCACATCGCTGTTAGCGCGCCCACCTCCCATGTCGGAAACGCCGGTTCGAATCCCAGTCTGAGCAGTGCGAGTAGAACCAGAGGGGGTACACAGTATCAGCATGACTCTGACAATTGTATAATTTTGTCACATTCCAGACAATAATTTCTGATGATGCCAGCTGATTATATGAAATGCGGATTTTAAATAAACTTGCATTTCATTCAACACAAATTTTTTAAAATAAAATTCACTGTTTTACCAATATTTGCGTGAGTGCTTTGTATTTTTATGCTTATTGAAACATCAAAACACATTAAAATCAATTGCAAATCATTCTAAATCAGTCACTTTTGAGGTCCCATGACAGTTAGAATACAGCCTTAAAGTTGGAACGGAAGTTGCAGTGGTTTTTTCTTCTCTATTGTGATATATCTGAGTGAAACAGCGTCTCAAACAAGAAAAAATGGAAGACAGGACTTGGTTTGTCCATTGGGAATTGATTGAATGGTTGAATCATTGTCGTTTGCCATTGCTGTGATGTCATGTGAGTGCAGGTTATCCTGCCCTCACGCCAGTAAACGCATCATCAGAGAAGAGATGCTGCTGCAAGAGGGAGGGGAAGTTATTTTGATTAATAATTATGAGGGCACATGAATTAAAAAAAAATGATATGCATGTGTAACTTGGCCAGTAAGAGCTGTGTGTGTAAAACCTCACTCCCCTGGCCTCAAGAGCTAGCTATGCTAGCGACTGATGCTAGCTGTTATGTCCTTTACCTCCCACGCCGGAGGCCCCAGTTCGAATCCCGCTCAGAGCGGGTAGAGTAGGACCGGTTACATTTTGTGCCTTCTTTGACCCGGATGGGAGTGAGGTTTAGGGGTGTGTGTGTGTAATGGACGTAGGCCAGTAAGAGATGTGACCCCGGTTCAAATCCTGCTTTGAGCGGATCGAGTAGGACCTGTTACACATGGATAAATCATTTGTAATAAATACTGCAATATTCCATAAAAAAAGATTACATGGTGATTTTATAAGGAAGCTAGCTTTTGGAACAGAGCTTCTGTAAGCAAACAAATAAATGTATGCTTTGTTTTGGTATCTTTACACTAAAAACATTGCCTCACTCTCAGTCTTTAGCCTTACATCTGAAGTTACACTGCGTCTAAGAGGAGCACAAAGCTGGATATACAAAATATCTTCCTTATTGTTCTTTCCATGGCCTTCAAGTGAACCAGCAATGCACTAAAAGTTGCTTGCTTGCACTTGTTGAAACGTTGCTAAATAGCCAATGCAGTAATATTTCTAGTCTTATATGCATTCTGAATACAGTGAAAAAGCAGGGAGAAAAACATGCATGTCCTGTTATAGTTGTTTTCTCATACACAGTGGAGCCAGTGGTATTAACTCTTTGGCTGTCTCTATTAGGTCACCTTTTAACTCCTTGTATTTTTTTCTCTCCCTTCCGTTTTTGTGTTAGAATGACAAACCTTTAGCTGACCTATGACCCTGAACATCACACTGTACCACAGTATCCAGATGGAACCACACGAAAAGGAATATACAAAGAAACTCACAGTTAATATCTTGTTTTGTCATAGGCCCGCATGTTGTAATGAGGATGTTGTAATTATTTTGAGATACATAATCCACACTAATATACCTACACATTAAAGACTTTATTAGCAAGGGCACCTGAGAGAAAACCTTCTTAACATCACTTTATATGCACTGGAGAAACCATTTCCATCAATGACATTAACACAAACAGAACTGTCTGAGGAAAGATCTCTCTGAACTCGTTCCCATCGTTAAACAAACCTCAGTAACTGTAGTAACTTGGACTTGGAGCCAGGAAAAGCAGTCTCCAAAGCTCCAAACATGGTAAAAATAGTAGTAAAGCAAAACAATTTATCTGTTAACAAAGATAAGAGAACTCTGTCATGGTTTGGGAAACCTCTGCTGTGACTGAACACTTTCTGGCATATGATTTTATGATCTTTCACATTTACGGGTGACGTTTGATAAAAAATGACGGTCAAAGCCTTGAAACCTTAAACATTGAATAAACAAACTTAGAAATGGACGTACATAACAAAGATTTCCCCATGGAAGAAAATATCAAATGTCATGAACAATTATTGCATCAGCAGCTGTGGAATTCATAGTGGCAGATTAAAAAGGATTTGGTTGATTTATCATACAGAGCCTTAATTTATACATAATCTTAAAGTCATCATAAAATCAAAATTGACCATTCATGTTTTTTTTAAATATATTATTGCAGTATTTATTATAAATGATTTATCCGTGCACATCTCTTTTTGTAGATTCTTCTCTTCTCTTCTCTTCTCTTCTCTTCTCTTCTCTTCTCTTCTCTTCTCTTCTCTTCTCTTCTCTTCTCCTCTCTTCTCTTCTCTTCTCTTCTCTTCTCTTCTCTTCTCTTCTCTTCTCTGATGACGTGTTAACTGGCACGTGGATGACACAACCTGTCACTCACTTGAGATTGCAAAAAAGCAAACCTCAATGATTCAATCAATTCCAAATTGACAAAATCAAGTCCCATCCTACATTTTTTCTTGTTCGAGAAGCTGTTTCACCCAGATATACATCACAGTAGGGAAGAAAAGACTATTGCAACTTCCATTTCATGCCGACTTTGAACTGATTGTTTAGAGATGACATGAATATTGCATATGCCATTTATAGTTATTTGGGATAATAATAATAATGTGTCCAAAATCACCTCTTATATATAGTGTACTATATGATGCCATTGTGGACATTATGAAGCATGCTCATTCAATCCCACGATGCACCTCAATACACCTCGTTGCTCTGAATGAATTCCTAGTCTCACTAGAAGATGCATCTACAGCACTTCCGATGCACTCAGTGTCTGAATTTGCTCACTCGCTTTCATTCATTTATTCAGTTGACTATATTAGTAGAGTAATGTAGGGAATTTTAGTGTGGAGTCTGTTTAGTTATGTTTTACTGGCTCTTCATTAACAACTGATACCGCAGTGATCTTGGCTTGAACTTTTTTAGTTACGCCTACTGGCATGGAGGCATTGTGCTATCAATTTTAGAAACAATATTTGCAGGTGTATTTGTCAACCATAATGAATTGATTCAACAATTGAAAGTGTGTTTGTCTGGTCATATGATCTCAACATGGCAGCCACCTTGACGGGATCTCTTGCAGAATAGATTTGCTTTTTTAAAGCCAGTTATTTTTATGGGAGAGTATGTCATTGTAAATGTTGTTTTTTTTAGTGGAAAAGTGGGAAAAAAATTACTTAGTGCACCTTTAAGTTGCATAAAAGACGGACACTGCATGCTTGTCATACTACTTCATTTAATGGTACTTTTGATATTTTTCTTTGCCATTGTTTTGCAGATCTATTTTTTTTCCAGGTTGTGATCCACATCAAATTCAACATAAAAAGGCAATTTTAGTGGGACATTTATTTGAAAGTGCAATATATCAGATTATACCAATTATCACTCTCTATAAAGCATGTCTTGTTGAAAATGGCACATTACATTGGCATATAGGATGGAAAACTGTAATCCGTTTCATAGTTTTTGAAGAATTTCCTTTTAAAAATAACTGCTTAAATCATTTGAATTCACAATGGTGGTGTTTTCTTGCTGTTTTTTTTCTGATATCTTGCCATGTTAAAAAGACTACTGTTAGGTGCTACTTTTTTCTTTTCTTTTTTTGCCTCGAGGAGGACAACACATTCATTTCTCTAAGTGGGGAAAACCCCTCTTCTTCACATCTTATCACAAAAAAAGACAATACAGTGAAAACACACAGTCCAGTCATACAGACCTGTTGACAGCAATTTGGCATGCAAGTGGTGACCCTACTATTGTCACAGTCAGGATGAGGAAGGAGACCAGGCAAAAAGTATGCAATGAAGGCAAACACTCGTAACAATGTGAGCTAGATCAAACAATCCCGACAGAACTGAGGGCAATATATACCAAGCAAAATCAAAAAATAAAACAAGGATCAAGTGGATCAAATCAATCAAATAATGAGCCGCTATGACAACCAAAGAAGCCGTTCTAGAAACCATGAGGAAAAAAAGGAAACACAGGAAACAACGAAGGTACGAAGGTACGGTATCCTCGAGGTGAATTGGAACTGCTGATCCATGATTAAATCCTTTCCACAGAATGGTTCCTCGGAATGGTGTTCAGTTACAGTCATGATGAGGAAGATCTGGATCCTGCAAATCCTGTTCCAGATCCTATTCTAGAAAATTACAGATTTTGGACTTTTCTGTTCTGGTATTTGTTTTTAAACGATCCAGCATCAACAAGTGCATTGCATGGTGCTGTGCGTGTGAGACAAAGGGAGATAGAGCGAGTGTGGGTGTTTCTGATCAAAATAGATTCCAAGAAGAACTGCACTCCTGGACAATTCTGCTTATACTAATCAGGATAGCGAGAGACATGAGCAGCAGGAGTTAGCTCAGTCAGAAATCATTTAATGAAGAGACACCAACGCCGTCAGTGAGAGAGAATATCACTGATCACCTGAATTGGACCTATTTGGACTCAGCGTAGCTATATGTGACAGAATAATACAGTAGTTAGGGCTGTGCAGAAAGTTGAATGATGCTCTTTTTTAGTTATGCCATCACCGTTTAGTGACGTCATTGTATATTCCGGGAAAATCAAAGTTGCATGGTCAGTGTCGGTCACAGCGCCTTTCAGTTGCTGTTTTGGATTCGGCAATTATTCATTTGCAAATTTAAAACTTGGCACAGAGGATCTAATTTGCAGCCCTATTATCTTTAATACACAAAACAAAACAAGGATACAATGAAGGAAAACACTTGTTACAGTGTGAGCTAATACAAACAACACCAGAAAAAAACTCTAATAAACTAAAAAAAAAAAAAAAAAATAGAAAATTAGAAATGTTGCATTGGCAACTAATTGAAATAAAATAAGTTTAAGCTGAAGTATTACAATTACAATTGCTAAAACAATAAAACTGAAATAAGAATAATTCAAACTAAATAGAAAATGACAGAAACTGAATTTTAAAAACAAAAGCTAAAAATTGTTGTGATTCCTGTCTCGTGTTCCCCTTGTCTTGTGTGGACTGTTGTGATTCCTCTCTCGTGTTCCCCTTGTCTTGTGTGGACTTTTGTTGTTTCCTGTTCTGTGCCATGTTTTGTAGTCCTTTGTAGTTTTTCTTGTTTATTAGTCTTCCCAGGAGTTTCTGATTAGCCACGCCCCCTTGTTATCTTGTTTAGCTTGTTTTCCTTTGTATTTAAGCCCTGTGTCTTGTTCAGTCTTGGTGAGTTCTTGATGTAACGTTGGTTGTTCTGTTCCCGTTCCCGAGTCTTGTTCCTGTGCCTATGTCTGTATTCCTGTTCCAGAGTCTTGTTCTTGAGCCTATGTCTGAATTTGAGAAGTTTTGAATTTATTTAATTAAAGTGTGCTGCACGTGGATGCTTCCTCCTATGATTCAACCACATCATTACAAAAATATTAACACTATAACAGTATATACTAAAATAACTGCCAATAGCACTGGTCACTACTTACCATCATCTTTTAGAACAATAGTAAAATATCTACTAACTGAGAAGTAACAAAACACTATGAAATAACACAAATGGAGTTTTGGAAAATATGGCTAAACCAATTTAAAATCAATCAAAACATTTTTTTTTAAATTTTAGCTTCTTTATGCTATTCTCTAACCAGGTATCTACCCTTGATGGTTTTTAAATCATTCCCCTTATATAAATAAATCATTTTAAAATACCGTATTTACCGGTTATATTGTCCACAAAACTTTGAAGCATTTAAGTGTAATCTTTCGATCTTTTGATTTTTATTATCACGAGCAGCACAAATTTAGTCAAGAATATTTAAACTCTTTACTGGCAGTGTACCATAAATCTGGATTTTGAAAACCTAAGGTAATGCAGTACTGCTTTAGCTCCGAGATAAATGCATACGAATGTGCTTCTACAGCCCCAGTGGCATTTAACAGGCTATATTGCCTGACAAGTCTTTATTTTGTCTGGCACCTGGTGATGGAGCTTGTGCTTGTTTGATGATCTGCTCAGCAGCACTGCTTTACTTCCAAAAGCAAGGGATATCATATGTAAAACAGATTATCCAATAAAGCTTACTCTTCTTTTCCCACAATTAAAAACTGAAATTGAGTAGTATGGGAGGATTTATCGTTAAGTATTTCTTAATACTGAATATTTCCAAAAATTTGGCTTGCGTTTTTATCGTGCATAGAGCGCACATCCATCCAGTCTACTTCCACTGACAGGAGCAGAAAAGGAATGTTAGGGCACATCTGCAATAGGCCTACATAGAAAGGTCAGTCTTTAGCCGTGATAAAATACCAATATAGTCTCTGATTCAAGACAATTTGAAAAGAAGTCAAATGTGCCCACTGTACAAAAGCTAATGCAACGTATTTTGAATTCTTCCAAATCAACAATTAATTTTCCACCTTGCCAAATCAAACTTTTGCCTTGCCCGGTCAAATTCAATACATTTGCACGTACTAGACGTTAACTCAACAACCATACTTTTTGTTTTTGTCCGGTGTTGTTATTGCAAGGCTACGCAATTGATGAGAGTCTAGTCATGTGATTTTTAAGAAGTGAGTGTCAATGAATTGACCCTTGTCATCAAGAGGCAGACAAGGAAACACACTCATATTACCGTCCATATGTTGAGGAAAACGGTGGGTGGTAGTGACGTAAAACGCTGAAAGACTGTTCTATTAACTTCCCGAAACAACATTCCATTCATTCTAAGACCACTTTCATCAGGTTGACATGAGTGACCAACAGCTGTGGGGTAAATTAAGAAGATGATTCGATAGACATTATGATTATTATTATAAATGTATAATGTATGTGTAAAATATAATTTTTGAGGTTATTTATTTACCATTTTGGGCATCTTCCTGTGGCTGTGGTAAAGTCATTGATTAAAAGTTGTTTTCTCCAAGATGTACCTATGAGGCTTGTTCTCACCCCACAGGGAGCCCCTGTAGCAGATGATGAGAAAACCAGCTGTGGCCCCAAAAGGGTAGCTAATCCTGCACTGACATAACATAGCCGTAGATTTTAGCAGTCTTAATGTGTGTCGGGTAAATTCTTAAATCGACAGAAACATAAATATTTAATAATAATAATTACATAATAATAATAATAACAAATAGTTTTTAATTATTAATCCAAAATCACTCAAAACACATGGCGAGAACAGACAAATGAACAGAATGAAACACAGGGCTTAATATAGGGAAAGCAATCAAAGAGAAACTGAACAGGTTAGGAACTATGGAAATGAATCAACAAACAGGGAAACTAACTTGGAACTCAGGCAAAAAAGAACAGAGCAAAAAGAGTGAAAACATAACCAAAACAAAACATAGCATATACACATTACAAGAACAGTTGTGCTGCAATACTTGCTGAAACCATAATATATTTTTAAGTTTACTTTGATGATCTGTTCAAATTATCTGCATCTATTTGAAATAGAAATCTTTTGTAAATGTCTTTACGGTCACTTTTGATCAATTTAATGCGTCTTTGTTGAATAAAAGTATTCCACAAATTGTGTTCATTTTATACTGTCTATTATTTTATCAGTACAAACCTTTCAAATATCAAATGTTTTGCTTGACAAGTGTGCTAACTTCTTGAAGTTGCAGCATTACTGACTTCAAACAACCTGAGTTGGAAGTCCTGGTCCACTGTCCTTTCCCTGTCTGGTGTCCCTGTTTTCTCTCATATTGCTTCCGGTCTCTACTTGAAATATATTTTTGTTACATTACATCCAGACATTGTGAACTATTTATCCAAAATATGTTATATTGCATTTTACATTTATTCATACTGTAATGATACCAAATACAGCTGATTCTGAATGTCTATTACTTTTCACAGTAGAAGTAGATAATACACAGCAGTGATAGAATGCAAAGTCTATGGACATGAGTTTATCTTTGCAAGCACTAATTCCTAAGATCATTTCATGAGGGAAACATTTACCAAAATACAAAGGTAATGATTGACATTAATCTCAAAACGCAACAGATCTGTTATTTTAGGGGAGCTGGTGGCACAGTGACGCAAGCTGCCACAAAGACTTAAGCTCTAAAATGGCTGAAGCATAAAATTTTGGTTTCATTCATGCAGTTACACAAATACACATACTCTCAGCGCATATAGCTTGGAGAAAATCACACTACCATTGATGCAATGTCAATAGTTCTCTGAAGACATTTTCACATTTCCAAAAACCCAGTTAAAATGTTTGATTGTAATAAATTAGGTCACACTCCCTCTGTTGATGTTTAGGGAGTTTTTCTCGCAAATGCAAGAAGGTCATCTTAATGATAAATGGACCGATGTTGTTTGATTTACGAGCTAAAGTAAAGTAAGTAAATGCCAAGCTAAACTGTCATCCATGGCTAATTATTCAATGTTATTCTGTCCTTCCAGCCTACACACTTCTCTGTTGTCTGGAAAACTTCAGTGCACAAAAAAACCCTAAATACAGTAAAACATTAATTGTGATCTGTGAGTTTGCTTCTAGCCAAATCAGTGCACTTCCATGACAATTCCTTTATCATATATTAGAGCGGGTTTAAACATATTTGAAGTTAGTGCTGCCTAAGGACAGTCCTCGGTATATGGATCGGCAAATGGGTGGAGGATGATCATGACACCCCCTTGAGTAGTCAATAATCTGGTACATCCAGTTGACCTGCTGCTCCAAATTCCTGTCCTGTCGGCTCTATCCAGTTCTTAGGCTCCACTGGTGCGACCATGGTTTCCTGGCCAGCCAGAGCCACCGTGGTCTTCAGAGTTAGGACTTATGGAAAGGAGTAACAACCCTTTGACTCTATCTCCGCCTTTGCCCTTTGATCCTGAAGTTCTCTGAGTCCTCAACTCCACCTTGGTCTGTCAACCCTTTGATTCCTCTATGGACTTCTGGTCCTCCAGCTGTGCTTCATCCCTTCACCCTCCGTTCCGTTCCGTTTCGTCCCGGACCCTCCGGTCCTTCATCCCTCAGGCTCCACTATTGTCCTCAGTCCCACCAGGTCCACCTTAGTCCTCCATTCCCTCAGCTCCCCCTTGGTTTCCACCTCAGCCTTTCAATTTATTGGCTCCGCATTGGACCTCCATCCCTCCGACTTCTCCATGGTCATCCACTCTGCTGGTTCCATAGTGGGCTTCCTTCCCACCGGCTCCTCCATTGGGGTCTACAGCTCCACCGTGGTCATTATCTCCACAGGCCTCACTATGGTCTCTTCCTTCCTGACTCCTCCATGAAGGTCTCCAGCTCCACTATGGTCTCTTCCTCCACCGTGGTCATCTCATCCACCGGCCGATCCACAGTGTGCCAGCATGATTCTCCTCTGCCGGCTTCTCCATGGCAGTCTTCTGCTCCTGGGATCCATTATCATAACCCTTTAAGTTCCACCTGTTCCTTGTTCAGTCCCTCGTTCTCACCTACTATTTACTGACCAGTGTTTTAGTTCCCTGTTGTCTGTTCTGAATGTTGTTCATTCGTGGTACATGGTAGTTTACATTTTTCTTCATCTCCGAGCTTCCCGGTGATCCTGAGTTCCTTGTGTTGTGTAATAAAAAGTACAGCAATTAAGCAAATAAATCCAATCTACTCTCTGTATATATAGGTTTCTCAGTTTTTCTCTGAAAAGGTGCAGCTTTCTCATTGTGTCCTCTCTAGATGATATTAACCTAATTAATAAGCTTAGTTTATTTTGTTTGGACATAACAGTACAATCTTTGTCATGCCCTATATCAATTAATCCAATATTCAACTATTTTTCAGGGAACAATAACTGTCTAAGGTATTATGGGCAGTAGCATGTTATTTTCTCTGGACTATGAATACATTTTAACTGTTCCTTTGGGGAAAAGAAGTTTATTTTATTATCCATTATCGAGCCATTTTGCTTTTTTCCCAAGATTAGGTTCTGCTGGTTATGATTAATGGGATCACCAAAGAAAAGTCTGGATACTTTATCTTTGTCATCTGAAAAAGGTGATTACAACTCTCAGTGGAGCAATTTTCTTGTCTCAATTCTACTAGGGCAGAAGAGAATGTAATGGACAGACAAGATTATAGTTTTGGTATTGTCTTTGGACACTATGGGCCCTATCATACACATACGCCAGGCGCAACACAAGTGTTTTTTGCTAGTTTCAACCCGACGAAGTTATCATTTTCACACCCTGCGCCACGTTGTTTAAATAGCAAATGCATTTGCGCCCATTTGTGCGCCCATGGGCGTGCTGTTCTGAAAACGAGGTGTGTTCAGGCGCATTGTTGGCTTTTGAGGCGACTGAAATAGACTGCGCCATTGACCAACTGAAACCTGGTCTAAAGTCAATGGCGCAATTTTTGTAAAGAGCGCGTTAGTAATATGCACCTATAGGTCCACAACGCACGTACACTTTGTCCTGTAGATGGTTGGCTCGCATGCTTTAACCTTGCGCACGAGCAGATCCGTTTCCTCACTGGAGAAGTGTTAAATTTTTCCGCTTGCAAATTCCACCATGTAAACAGCGAATCTGCCATGGCGAGAGCGCAACTGGCTTTTAAAGGGAATGAGAGATGAGACTCTGATTGGTTTATTGCACGTTACGCCCAAAACACACCCATTACTCATTAAGAGAATAGGGACAACCCTTTTAGACCATCCCGACCATTTAGATAGATAGATAGATAGATAGATAGATAGATAGATAGATAGATAGATAGATAGATAGATAGATAGATAGATAGATAGATAGATAGATAGATAGATAGATTGATAGATAGATAGAGTCTTTATTGTCCCATAGGGATAATCATTTCCACACATCATTTATCCCGTCGTTAAACTAGCAAAAGTGGATTCGGACACACCCTAAGTGCGCTTGCGCCGTGCGCTTTAGACCATGCATTGATAAAGGCTTTCTCAATTAGCTCTGATAAACATTATGAACTGTAATAATATTGCTAACATTGCATGATGGGAGTTTAGGCTGGATTGCCCACTTGAGATTGTCACTCCAGAAAATGTTAAATCCCTGCACAAGTGGAGAGAATGAACAGCTTATTCATAAACTCAAAACTCATTTTTGGCTTTAACTGTGAGGTTCTTAGCATGGCAATGTGGCTGTGGTCTCTCTTGTTTATTGGGGTAGGGAAGTGTAAACACTAAAGCCTAAAAGCTGTAAATAAACAAGAGTGTATTGAGTTCATGTATTTTCCCACTGTGAATTAAATTAACACAATAATATTTCCATCCAAGTGTCACATGGCCCTGGCATGAGTGAAAGAGACATTTTCTGATCTTGTTTTTATTAGCCATGTGGGGAAAAAAAAGAATCTAATAGATTTGTTCATTCAAGATCAAATGTTCATTTTGAACTGATTTCATGGAAGATACGAGATATCCTATTTAAAGAGTCCAGAAACTATAAACCATAAAAATTGCACCACTTGCACTTTCTGTAGCCTACTGTTTGAAACACTGAACTTTAAATCAGCTGTCAATCTCTGGCAGGCAGTGTAATGCAGTTTACATAAATATAATTCGTAACTAAATATGACTACACAAGAAACATTACCGGAACCAACTAGGCATTCGATTAAGAGTGAATGTGCTAGTTCTTCTGCTTCACTGTACCAGTCAGATACATTATTCCAGTCCATGTGCTGCTCAGTGACACGCAAATCTTTATGCTCTGGGCTGGCTTCTTTTGAAATTATTATCATTGGCCAATTTTCTGTGATCCAATATTAACTTTTTGTTTATAGAATTGTATTAAATATTAATATGGCTGTGATTATCTGCAAACAAAATATATTGCTTATAGATTATGGATTGTGTGTGTTTTTTTCTGATCTGTTCTATTTCTCTATGTCCTTAATATTGATACCCATTTATAAGAAGTACAGTATTTAATTTGCCATTGCTTGCAGCAAATGACTGAACTCTGTTTTTGGCAAAAGAATAAGGACATGAAAACGGAAAATATCCCACTGTTAACACCTCTCACACCAACCGAGGCACATTCCATGCTCTATATCCCTCTGGATTGGCTGATGATGTGTATTACGGTGCAGAATGTACGGTTTCTATATATGAGGACAGTTTATATGAGGGTGTCAGACCACATGCCCACAATGTGCCTGGAAGAAAGCATGACTAAAGTATCTCACTGAGTCTGCAGTTCATCTTTTCTGAATTCTTTGTGTCTTGTCATTTTATTTGCTCAGAAATCCCTCGGTTCCATACCAGAAGGGGGAGTGGAGACAGTATCTGTTCTGAAATATGGTTTTCAGGCAGTTTCAGCTGGAAGAGTGGAAAAGTAGGAGAAATGACAAGGGCACTTCAGAGTACAACATAAATTAGGAAAACATAAATTAAGAGAGGACTGAAGCATTTCCAAGATGTTCTGGTTAGAGGTCACCATTGTGGACATTTCATTCTTGAGAAACCAGTGTGTGAATCATGTGGCTTATCAAACGTCTAAACTAGAACTAAATAAACAGCTGCGTTCCGAGCCAGTATTACATAAAACTGGGTTTTCATGACCACAATAACCGTTCACACTGACTCTGCCCAGAAGTTTATCCTCATTACATAATCATTTGAGCTCGACGGGGTGAGAGCTATCAACGATTATGCCAGACCTCCACTCACCTGCATTATCGAATGAACACCAGGACGAACCGTTGCATACTTTACAGCAAAGCCAAACGTCTATTAAACACCTTTGTTAAATTTCCATTTTCTGCAGTGACCCATAAAGCTGATATACGTCTGGAGTGATTTTGAGATAGCGAAACCTTTTTCTCTTAGACTGCATCCTGTCAACATGATTTAAATGCACATGCACAGCTGAGATGTCTGCAGGACGGCAGTTTTCAAAGGGTTTCGTCTGGGTTTTTGTGTGAATAAGCCAAGTTCTCAAAGACTTCAACTTTATTTAAAATCACATCACTGTTTATGTCAAACTCTTGCTGTGTGTTTAATCATAGTTTATGTCTTTTAAATGTCTTATTGTACTACTAGCTTACACTATTAACATAGTCAAACAAATATATGGTTTTAGTTTTTGAAATAATTGGTAACACTTTAAAATAATTAACTAACATGAACTAACAATAAGCAACATATTCTTACAGCATTTATTAATCTTTAATAAAAAAATCATGTTAGTTCACAATCCATTAATGTTAACAGATACCAACTTTGAACTTAAAATATATTAGTAAATGTTGAGATTAACATTAACCAAGATGAATAAATGCTGTAGAAGTATTGTTCACTGTAAAAAAAAAAAATATGATCAATAAGTTATGGTAAGTTTTTACATTGCTTTAACTCATCAAAATAATGCAATTTTCAACTATGTTATACAAGATTCAACTAACTTTTTAAGTTAAACTAGTTTAACTGACTAGAGGCCCAAAGAGAAGGAAATGAATAGTTGAAATAAAGTCGTTATTTTTGTTTGTTTTTGCGCACAAAAAGTATTCTCGTCGCTTGATAAACTTAAGATTGAGCCACTGTAGTCACTTGGACTATTTTAACGATGTCTTTACTAACTTTTCGAGGCCGGCAAGTTCAATCCCTGAAGAAGCCTATGGACTAGTATGGAGGAGTGATCCAGCTCTCAGATTTCATCAAAAATATCTTAATTCGTGTTCCGAAGATGAACGAAGGTCTTACGGGGTTGGAACAACATGAGGGTGAGTAATTACTGACAGAATTTTCGTTTTTGGGTGAACTAACCCTTTAAGTTGAAATGACTTAAACATCCAAGTTGATTGTACTTATAAGGCAGCAACTTTATGTTAACAAATAAAACCTTGTCAGGATATAGGCAAGGAGACAGAGGTAAGTGAATCCAAACACAGCTTTATTCAAGGTGACAAGAGTGCAAGGTGAGTATTCAGGGAGTTCAAGTGCAAATTTGGTGAAGATACTCGGTGCAGGGCGGGCAGCAGGTAAGCACAATCACTTCAGGAATGTATACCAAGCAGTCACAGTTCATGAATACTAGTCTTTTCTTTTACAGATGCGGTTGATAGCAAGCAAGCTCCGAGGACACACTGGAGGTTCGTAAGAATACAGTATCACAGGCAATAGGAAATTCGAACCGAACAGGAGTCCTTGAGTCAGACAACAGAACAATGACACAGAGGTTAGAGTTTCGCAGGTGAGTATACGTTACGTCTCTGGAAGCATCAGGGGCTCACACTGTAAAAAAAAAAAAGTTAATTTACAGGTAATGCCCTGTATTTTTTTTTAAAGAATTTTGCCGTTTTTTCATTATACAGTGAATACCTGTTAATTTACAGATTTTTGCTGTAATTTAAAGGTCCACTATTATATTTACAGGTAATTGTTTGTATTTTGGTTTTACATCAATTTTTACCGTTTTTTTTATGAAATTGAACACAATGTCACAACAGTGGCTCAACTATAAGTTTATCAAGCGACGAGAATACTTTTTGTATTTGCATGCGTCGTGGAAATCTCGTGAAGTCTCGTTTCAGGCCTACAAGGAAGAAAAGGAATAGTCGAATAAAGTCGTTATTTTTGTTTTATTTCCGCACAAAAAGTATTCTCGTCGCTTGATAAACTTATAGTTGAGCCACTGTTGTGACATGGAATATTTAAACATTTTCTTCATTGACTTTCTGGGCCGTCAAGTTTCATTCCCTTAGGCAGCCTATGGAGGAGTGATCCAGCTGTCACATTTAATCAAAAATATCTTAATTTGTGTTCCGAAGACGAACGAAGGCCTTACGGGGTTGGTACAGCATGGGGGTGAGTAATTAATGACTTCATTTTCATTTTTGGGTGAACTAACCCTTTAATGACACACATCTCACCTTTCATTCCAGCCAGATGATCTGACGGTTGCTGCTCGCATCTCGGCCTAACTGATGGAACATTCTTGCTGGATGAATGACCTTCACCTTCAACTCAACCTTGCCAAGACAGAACTGCTTTATGGTTTCAGTCAAACCATACTTGCTGTGATCCTGCTGATTTGCCTGACACCATTAGGAGGATCAGGCCCTTCCTATCGGAGCTACACAACTCCTGGTCTAAGCTCTTGCTCTATCCAGACTGGATATTGTAATTCTCTCAGGACAGGCCTTTCAGCATCAGTCAAACCTCTGCAACTGATCCAGATGCTGCAGCAAGAGTGGTCTTTAAAGGCTGCCCTATACATAAACTTTAGATCTATGTGTCCTCCAGAAGCTTGTGTTCTGCAAATGAACGGCACCTTGTGGTGCCATCATCCCAAAAAACACAACACTTTCTTCAATGACCTTTACCTGGACTGTTTCCAGCTGGTGGAATGACCGGCGCAACTCAACACATTTTCAAGAAACTGCTAAAGATCCACCTTTTTCATAAACACTTGCCCCAATAATACTAAATCTTTGTTAAAAACAAAAAAACAAAAAAAAAACTTGCTCTGTGTACTGTGCTAGACTAACTGGGACTTGTCTCTGCACTTGTTGCTTCTATCGTTATCTTAATTGGTAAATCACTTTGGATGAAATGTAATGTAAATGTTTAAAAAAAGTTATATTAGACTATAAAGATATACAGCAATTGCCTTTTAATGTGGATAATTTTACATGTTCTAAATGATATACCAAGCTTCTATTTCCAATTAATCACTTATCTTGATGTTCAGTGTTTGTTCAGTTACTAATACTGTAAATGTGCAGGTATTCTGTAGTCATACATTTAGTTAATTAACAGAAAGTGACTGTAAATTTGCTATTATTAAGTACTTAAATGGAGATTGGTCAAAGTTGTGAAATTGGATCTGTACAAATAAAAAATAAAACTAAATTTACAAACATTTGTATTTTAATTTATGCATTTTTATACATTTCATTGTTATTTAACACAGAAAAACTATATATTAAAAGATAATTACTGTAGATAGACAGCATTATTATATAAAATAACTTTATAAAACCCTAAATTTACAGTTTAACCTGAAAGTTAAATGTCTTTTTAATGTAATTTGACATCATTTATCTGTTTTTCCACGGTTTAATAAGCCATTATCAACAGTAATAAACTGTAATTTAACACATTTTGACTGTAAAGTAAATTCTGTATTTTTACGGTTTTTCCATGTATTTTTGTGAAACGGTTATTTGCTGTAATTTAACGGAAACCATCTGGGAACTTTGCTGCCAGAGATTTGCCTTTTTTTTTACGGGATTTTTTTTTTTACAGTGCAGAAGACAACAGTTAATGGTCTGTTTCTGTTGGAGGCTTGACACTGCTCATGAACTGGGGCTATGGTGAGTGTTTTATAGTGCTTGTTGATGAGGCTGCTGATGGTCAACAGGTGTGTGTGTGATTAGTAATCCGGAGAGAGTGATCTTGTGTGGTGGATGGAATCAAGCTTGATTGATCTCTGACACTTATTGTAAAGTGTTACCTAATAATTTGTAAATAATAGAAGTAGGCAACTTACTCAGTCAGAACCTTAACATGTGAATCTTCAGAAAATTGCTTTGATGGTGTATAATCTGCACTAAAGATTTGTGCTTTGTTTTTATTCATAGCAACTGAGGTAATCATAAACCAAAATATGTACTTTCTCATAATAGTCTTTGGAAAGAGCCTGCCAAGAAAATACTGTAAATGTAAAGGTAAATGACACAGATGCTGTTGATGTGTGAAGGACAGTGAAAGCTGCTGAAACAGTCGGGTTTATTTTGAGTACTTGGAGCTGATGAGTGCGGCTTGTTGGAGTTTAGTTTAAGAATTAAACACTGGAAATTAAACATTGGAAAATAGCTTGGTTTTGAGTTTGCCAAAGCAACATTTCAGCCCTTGCTGAGAAAACAAGAGATCCTCAGTGAATACTTTACCTCAATAAACCTCGCTGCCTTCTCATTTTATTAATGTGTATTACAATGAATTATTGTTAATGCTTGTTCCCCAGTGAGATACCAAACTTGTTTAAATGTGAAGTGTCTCTTTCTGCCATTAGCCCGACACACAGATAGTCCTGCCCTTTTTCTGAAATTTAAGTCAATGCTGCCGTGTTGCTGAGGATGGTCAGGATGCTCAAACAATGTTTGATATATATTTGCTGCTATATATGCTAAATTTCCATTCTGGAAATAGTCCAAAAAATTATGCCAGTTATGAAAGACATTTTGCAGTTATGAATGGCAAAATGACATTACATTTACATTATATTACAAGTTATGAAAGAATATATTGCAGCATTGTGCAAAGGTATTTCTTTTAACAGGCTAAAGCAGAATTCTTTTTGAGGCAATTATAAAATAATCTTTAAAATATATATATTTTTTCTAAATTATTGGACCAACTTCCTTTTTATTTCTCTTTTACATGTATAGGTTTTTTTTCTCTCTTAGGGACAGTATATTGATTATAAATTGATGCTAAGACCCTGTATTTAAATTTCAACTTATGTATGTCGGTTAGCTATAATTTATAATGTATATACAGTATGTTTGATGGATCACTGGCACTGTTTCTGGTTCAGCATGTTCACAATCTTCCCTCCTGGGCTATTAACATGACTGTGTGTGTTTGATCTGAAGCAGGCCCCTTCATGGTCATTAGCATTATTAGTGGCTGATAGAGATCATAGTAATAGGCCCATGAAGTCAATGATCTCCTGCCAAATGTAGCAGTGAGCCAAGCAGATTGGCCAAGAAACTATGACTCCTGTTATCTTTGGCTGTGGCCCGATCAAACTGTATTTGTCTTTTGAGACCAAGGGCTCCTCGAGCAGCACCAAAATCTGCAATTTACAAAAAAAGTCAGCTGGCCTTATTACCAGTTTAGTAATTAAAATGTGTCTTGAGAGGCTCAAGCATGAGGGTCACTTGAATGCATCCAGTGGGCTGCATTCATCCAAACACACTCTTTTTTTTTTTTTTGTCTGAGCATGTTCAAATCTAAAATTTGAAAATCAGTTTTGTATGTACTGTTCCAGCTACATGATCAGTAAACATTTTTCATCTGTATAGAATAGATGTTTTATATTTTCAAATTTTATATTTTCAAATTATATGTGTGTGTTTGTGTGTGTGTTTATATTGTATAATTTTTTTCTTTTAATCATGTAAAGCTACGCTGTAAGAAAGAAATCCAGTGAATGGAAAAAGTACTGATAATTTTCCGCCAGAACATTATCTGTTACTTTACTCTAAAACACAATGCAATGTCTAATTCAAAATACGCGTTAAAAACCAGTCAGAAAATCAATATGGAAATTCTTTCATATTAAAACAGTACATTGGGCCCTATTTTACCGTTTATAAAAAACACAGGAATTACACACAACCAGACATTCATCTGCCTGGAATAGTCTGACCGCTAAAATAACACATTTTGTACAAAAAAAAAAAAAAACACTTAAAGCCTGTGCAGTATATTTCTGATTTGAAACCCTCCAGAATGTCTTGCCCCATTATATTAAACTGTAAATTGTAACTGTAAAAAAATAAATATTTTACATACAATCATGTCAATTCGGACCGTTACTTTAACTCTATAATCGTTTATAGTGTTTTCCATATTCCAAAATGCTGTTGTTTAAAAACACACGAACGTTACCATGTTTACCACGCCACAAACACCTGAGTGGCTTGTTTTAACACTTGCCTGCGTTTGAGCTTTGCTGTCGGAATGCAAACACTACAGGTTCTGGTTGAATTGTACCTAGCACTACAGCTCAACTCTTTGAATCCCATGTGAAATGCATGTTTTCAATGCTTTGATCTACTGTGTTGTGACAGCAATGTATGCTGCCCCGTCTTTTGAGGCTGGACACAAGAGTTCATCTGTCTATGAGAATGGGGAATGTGAAAACACTTCTTACAAACTCTGCTTACATATTTGACAAATGACACCTAACCCCCAGACATTTGTAACAGGATGCATCTATTGTTATATTATCTCATATGCAGTCCATTTGGCACATTGAGCTTTGCATAAAAAGTAAATCCTTGTGAGAAGAACGGCAGGTGTTGTTAAACAATTCAGCTGTGATGCATGTGTCCTCTGGAATACCTTCACATTCAGGACCATTGATGAAATATAGAATAATATTACACTCACAGACAGTATTAGCAGATTTTCTCAGCCAAAATAGCTTTCACAGTTCATAGCCTTTACCTCAAATAATTTTCCCTTTATGGATGACTTATGGGTAAGAAAATCAACACGGCTCGACCAATAGCATGAGTTCAGGAAAACTCATGGTTTGAATACAATTATTTATTTGGTGCATATAATAACTTGAGGTGCGTTTCCCGAAAGGATCGCAAGCCTTTGGATAGACTAGGGTGAAGGATCAATATGTTGTATACTTCATGGCCCGAAAAACAAAAGAAGGCATTTGTAGGGCGCATTCAAAGGATCCTTCAAATTGGGGCAGCCTTCATTGCCCCCCTGGAGTAATGACGTAAGAGGAAACTCTGCATGTAAATGTGATTAAAAAATGAACGGTTCCCTTTCGTAGTCACTCCGAGTTACGTCGGATGACGGAGAATGGGGGTTTCGCCAGAAAGCCAATCCTCTTCGAGTATTTAAAAACGAGCCTATGGCAATGAAATGCCAAGGGTCTGCGGAATTTGCCTAATGTATCTCCGCCTCACCGCGTGAGTATTTAAGGAGAGACAGGTGCAACAGCAGATCATGTTTTCGCTTCGGAGCCAAGAGAACCTCTTCACTCCACAGCCACAAACTGAGTTTACAAGTGACTCACCTCTTCGAGACGAGCGAACTCTCCAGTGTTGGTGTGACGGCGGTATCCAGCGAGTCTTCACATTGCCTGCGATCTGTGCAGTGGTCTGCCTGACTTTGTGTTTTCTCCCTGGTCGCCTCAGCATTGCAGAGTTTTTCCTCTCCTAAAAGAGCTGCACGTGGCACGTCTTTTTAAAGATGTCTCGCCCGTGTTCTTCTGGTTGCGGTCGTTATCTGTCATCTTCTGATGGGCACGAGCGCTGCTTTGTGTGTCTGGGCTTTGAACACGCTAAAGCAGCGCTCGTGGATGACTCATGTTCCTTCTGTGGGAACATGACCATCGCAACACTTAGATTAAGACTCGATGATCTTTCAGTGAGAGTCCCCGCGTCCACCACCCGTCCTGCTTCCTCCACGAGAGGTGGTAGTTCGGCTGGGGGACAGGGTGATCTGAGGGTGACGGTGTGGAGCAATCCGACGATGCGTCCTCGGACCACACCCCCCTCCGCTGTGTTGCAACCCGCGAGTGCCGCGGTGATTCAGGCGGGTCCTTCTTCGGAAGTCCCGCGTGTTTCATTCGGCGCTCCAGAAGATGACACGATGTCGATCGCGGCATCACAAGGTGGGCTAGAGTCTTCGGGAAGTGAGGATGCGGCTGCGTTGCCTCCTTCGGGAGTCCCAGCGTTGCCCGTGTCGGATCCCGAGATGACGGCCATGCTGTCCCGGGCAGCCGTGAGCATCGGGCTAGAGTGGAACCCTCCGCCCTGCCCCGAGCGCTCGCGGCTGGACGATTGGTTTTTGGGTGCGGCTGCCGCCTCACGGCCTCAGCCGACCCCAATTCCTTTCTTCCCGGAGCTGCATGAGGAGCTGTCGAGATCATGGAAGGCTCCTTTGACCTCCCGTGAACGCTCGTCAGCTTTCTCCGCCTTTCCTCCCCTCGATGGCGCAGCTGCCCATGGGTACACTGGGATTCCCCCGGTGGAGCGCTCTGTTGCGATGCAACTGTGTCCTCAGAGCGCCTCCTCTCGTGGCAATCCTAAGCACCCGTCCAAGGCCTGTAGATTCTCGTCATCCATGGTGGCGAGGTCTCACAGAGCTGCAGGACAGGCGGCTGCTGCCCTGCATGCTATGAGCACCTTGCAGGTCTACCAGGCCCAGCTGCTCAGAAACATGCACGAGGGCAGGACTGACCCAGGGACGTTCGACGAACTGCGTGCCGCCACCGACCTCGCTCTCCGGGCGACGAAGGTGGCTTCACGCTCCCTGGGTCAGGTGATGGCCACTAGCGTGGTCCAGGAGCGTCACCTTTGGCTGAACCTGGCCGATATGCGGGACGTTGAGCGGACTCGTCTGCTCGACGCCCCCATATCCCAGGCCGGCCTCTTCGGCGGAGCGGTTGAAGACTTCGCCCAGCAGTTTTCAACCGCACAGAAGCAGTCTGAGGCTATAAAACATATTCTGCCCCGACGGCCAGCTGCTGCCTCCACCCAGCCGTCGGCACAGACGCCTCAGCCTGCTCGCCGCCGAGGACGCCCCCCTGCGGCTCCCGCCCCTCCCGCACGGCCCCAGCAGCAGCCTTCACCCGGGCCGCGTCGTGGAGGAAGCCGCAGGAAGGCGTCCCAGCCCCCTCAGGCCCCGCGCCCCGCTAAACGCCAGGCCAAGCGGCGTTCCTGAGACGGGCTGCTCAGTGATGGTGTCGGTTTTTTCCCAGGAGGCGGTTGCAGGCCCCCTCCTTCCCCCGGTGGAGGGCCGGGGGAGAATCCTTTGTTCTCCACTCCCCGCTGCTCACCCACGGGTGGGCAGCACCCTAATGTGGTTAAAGAAAGAACCGAAATGTCCATCACTGAGCACACAGAGCCGGATGACAGTGCGCGACGCCCCCGTGCCTCGCCACTCTCATCCTCCTCTGTCTCTGAGGGCGAGGATGACAGTGCGTGCCGTCCCCGGACCACACCACTCTCATCCCCCTCTATCGCCAGACCCCTGGCAGAGCAGACCCCCGTGGAACGCTGGTCCTTCCCTGGTCTCCTCTGTCAGGGCGCGGAGCTTGGCTGTGCACACGCTCAGGGCCGCTATGCCACCCTTGCCTGTGCCGGTCACTCCGCCTCGCTGCCCCTCCGGGGGGACGCCTGTGGCTCGGATGATTCCGCTGGATCAGTTTTTGGGGGCTTGGTTAGAGCTCCCCAATCTGTCCCGTTGGGTCGCCCGAACTATCAGGCTCGGCTATGCGATTCAGTTCGCACGGTCTCCTCCCCGCTTCAGGGGAGTCCGCTTTACTATGGTCGGTGGCAATGCCCCGGTCATGAGAGCGGAGGTTGCTACCCTGCTGGCGAAGGGTGCAATCGAGGCTGTCCCTCCAGCCGAGATGAGGTCAGGGTTCTACAGCCCCTACTTCATTGTCCCCAAGAAAACCGGTGGGTTACGACCAATCCTGGACTTGCGCGTCTTGAACCGCTCCCTTCACAGGCTGCCGTTCAAGATGCTCACGGCCAAACGCATTTTCGAATGCGTGCGGCCACAGGATTGGTTTGCAGCGATAGACCTGAAGGACGCCTACTTTCATGTCTCCATTTTACCTCGACACAGACCGTTTCTTCGGTTTGCTTTCGAGGGGCAGGCATACCAGTACGCGGTTCTCCCATTCGGGTTGGCTCTGTCTCCTCGCGTCTTTACGAAGGTCGTCGAGGCAGCCCTTGTTCCCCTACGCGAACACGGGGTTCGCATCCTGAATTATCTCGACGACTGGCTAATATTAGCTCACTCTCGAGATCAGGTTTGCGAACACAGAGATTTAGTGCTCCGGCACCTAGCCCGTCTGGGCCTTCGGGTCAACTGGGAGAAGAGCAAACTTTGCCCCGTGCAGAGGATCTCTTTTCTCGGTATGGAGATAGACTCGGTCGCCATGTCCGCGCAGCTTACGAGCGAGCGCGCACACTCACTGCTGACTTGTCTTCGACAGTTCGAGGGCAAGAGTGCGGTCCCACTGAAACTTTTTCAGAGGCTCCTGGGGCATATGGCATCCGCAGCCGCAGCAACGCCACTCGGATTGCTTCATATGAGACCGCTTCAGCTGTGGCTTCGCGATCGAGTCCCGAGGTGGGCATGGCATCGCGGTACGCTCAGAGTTCTAATAACTCCGACCTGCCGTCAGACCTTCACCCCGTGGCGGAACCTCAGCTTTCTACGGGCCGGAGTTCCCCTAGAACGAGTTTCCAGGCATGTTGTCGTCTCCACAGATGCCTCTGCCACGGGCTGGGGCGCCATGTGCAATGGACATGCAGCCGCGGGCTCCTGGACAGGACCCCAGCGCCTCATGCATGTCAATTGCCTCGAGTTGCTGGCAGTACGCCTTGCCCTGCACCGCTTCCGTGCGTTGCTCCTGGGTCAACACGTACTTGTCCGCTCGGACAATACCGCGACTGTAGCGTACATCAACCGTCAGGGTGGTCTACGCTCTCGCCGTATGTCGCAACTCGCACGCCACCTCCTCTTATGGAGTCAGAAGCACCTGAGGTCCCTTCGTGCTATTTACATTCCTGGAGTGCGGAACCGTGCAGCCGACGAGCTGTCACGGCTCCGGCCATCCTCTGGCGAATGGAGACTCCATCCCCAGTCGGTCCAGCTGATATGGGACCAGTTCGGGGACGCACAGATAGATCTGTTTGCCTCCCACGACTCATCCCATTGCGCCCTGTATTACTCCCTGACCGAGGGCACGCTCGGCACGGATGCACTGGCGCACAGCTGGCCGCAGGGCCTACGCAAGTATGCGTTTCCCCCAGTGAGCCTTCTCGCACGGACTCTGTGCAAGATCAAGGAGGACGAGGAGCAGGTCATATTGGTCGCCCCATACTGGCCCACCAAGACCTGGTTCTCCGAACTGATACTCCTCGCGACAGCACCTCCTTGGCCAATTCCTCTGAGGAAGGACCTCCTTTCTCAGAGACGGGGCACCCTATGGCACCCTCGTCCCGATCTCTGGAGACTCCACGTGTGGCTCCTGGACGGGACGAGGCAGGTTTGAGTACCCTGCCACCAGCGGTGGCGGCTACCATCACTTCCGCTAGAGCATCGTCCACGAGACATGTCTATGCGTTGAAGTGGAACCTCTTCGTCAACTGGTGCTCTTCTCGCCGAGAAGACCCCAGGAGATGCTCGATCAGCGTTGTGCTTTCCTTCCTGCAAGGCGGGTTGGAGCGAAGGCTGTCTCCCTCCACCCTGAAGGTGTATGTGGCCGCTATCGCCGCATATCACGAAGCAGTTGAAGGTAAGTCTCTTGGAAAGCACGACCTGATCCTCAGGTTCCTGAGAGGAGCGAGGAGACTGAATCCTCCTCGCCCTCCTCTCGTTCCCTCTTGGGACCTCTCAGTGGTCTTAAGTGCCCTGCAGAGGGCTCCCTTTGAGCCTCTGCAATCAGCTGAGCTTAAGATCCTGTCAATGAAGACAGCGCTCCTGGTTGCGTTGGCCTCCATCAAGAGGGTAGGGGACCTGCACGCATTCTCCGTTGACGAAGCGTGCCTGGAGTTCGGGCCCGGCCACTCTCACGTGATCCTGAGACCCCGGCCTGGATATGTGCCCAAGGTTCCCACCACTCCCTTCCGGGACCAGGTGGTGAACCTGCAAGCGCTGCCCCGGGAGGAGGCAGACCCAGCCTTGGCACTGCTCTGTCCAGTACGCGCACTCCGTGCTTACGTAGACAGGACGCAGTGTTTCAGGACCTCAGACCAGCTCTTTGTCTGTTATGGTGGGAAGCTGAAGGGAAAGGCTCTCTCCAAACAAAGGTTGTCTCACTGGATAGTGGACGCCATTGTCTTGGCATACCAGCAGCAAGGTCGACCATGCCCCCTTGGTGTGACTGCCCACTCCACCCGGAGTGTGGCGTCCTCTTGGGCTTTAGCGCGTGGCGCCTCGCTAACAGACATCTGCAGAGCTGCAGGCTGGGCGACACCTAACACATTCGCCAGATTCTACAATCTCCGAGTGGAGCCAGTCTCCGCCCATGTACTGTCTTTTTCAAGCTAACATGGGAGCTGTGAAGTGTCTCGCTTGCTCGCCATTCCACTCCACGGACTGGATACGTGCGATATTTCCTCAGGTGAGCCTTCCTCTCTGAAGCCCTGAGTTCCTCCAGCACTGTTGACGCTGGCGCCAGTGTCTATTGCCTGTGCGTCGGCTAGGTGCCTCCGTGTGCATGGTTCCTCCTCTGAGTAACCCCCACATGTGTATTTTCCACTGTAAGCCTCTTTGAGCATGTGTCTTTCCCTCGGCAAGTCACCTGCCACTCCTGGAGTTGAAAGTAGATGCCACCCTACGGGCTGGTCACTCCAGTGTTCCTCCATATGTAGCCCCCTTGGGCCATATGTGTATTCTTAAGTCCTCCCTATGGGTAGGCATGCTGCGGCATATCTCCCATGAGATATGCTTCCCAGTGTACCTTGGTATTCCTGTGTTAAGTAGGACTCCTTCGTCCGTGCCTATATCACGACAGGGAGGTCAGACTTCGCAGGGCACTGGAAGACAGCTGTGAAGGTGGCGTGATTACACGGGGACCCCCATTCTCCGTCATCCGACGTAACTCGGAGTGACTACGAAAGGGAACGTCTCGGTTACGGATGTAACCCTCGTTCCCTGAGTAGGGAACGGAGACGTTACGTCTCCCTGCCACTTCCGCTGTACCGCTGGGTAGACGCCTGAGTTCAGTCTCGGCTCCTCAGCGAAGACATGATCTGCTGTTGCACCTGTCTCTCCTTAAATACTCACGCGGTGAGGCGGAGATACATTAGGCAAATTCCGCAGACCCTTGGCATTTCATTGCCATAGGCTCGTTTTTAAATACTCGAAGAGGATTGGCTTTCTGGCGAAACCCCCATTCTCCGTCATCCGACGTAACGTCTCCGTTCCCTACTCAGGGAACGAGGGTTACATCCGTAACCGAGACGTTTTCTGTTAATGAACTACAATAATCTTGAGCCAACTATATAAACTACAATAATCTTGAATTATTATATTATTATAGAAGTTATTCCTGCATGTGACGTCATTAACGACAGTCCTTTATTGTCCAATATTAAAAATGATTTTCTTTAAAAATAAGCTGAAATTAAATAAAATATTGATATATAAGTAAATATATAAATAAATATAAATGAAAACTTAACAGAAATAATAATAAAAACTTAAACTAATAAAAAAATGACTAAAACTGAAAATATAAAAATGTAAGCTAATTCAAAATATAAATAAATACTACTATATTTATTCATTTTTTTTTTATTATTTATTCTAGTGTGTTTTACAGTTAATGATCATGTAACCTGGTTTTCAAAGGTCTTTACCCAAATGGTGTACATAATGTGAACTCTCTTTCTTTCAGAGTTCTGTGAAGTCCATGAGGATGTCCCGTTTGCCATTTGATGATTTTGAAAGGTGCTCATGAGCGCCCACTTTGCAGTCACTATCTGCGGTTTTGCCAAGCTTGCACTTGACTCTACAGAAAATGACATTTCCAAAAGTGTGGACTCGAAGGATGACTACAAGGGCCTAGGACGCATTTAGGATTGGATCAAAAGGTCATTCTGTAAGGTTAAGGTCAGGGTACAGGATGTAGCAGAAAATAAAGTGTTTTTTATTTACAAGAAATGAGTTGGACATCATAATGCAATACTTCTCCTATCTAATATAATTTTAGTTTTAAAGTCAACTCCTAGTTCCCAGTAATAATAATAATAACTAAATAAAACCTTATAAAATAAAATAAAAAAACCTTTCCTTTAGCCTTTGCATTCATTAAGATGTTGAGTTCACATTTGGCTGTTTAAGTATCTACTCAGGGCCTGAGACGCTATAGATCAAAGCTGTTGGACACTGATGGTCTTGGCATATTTGTGTAGCAAACACATGAGTATTCACAGGCTGGTGAGAGGAGACACAGAGACCCAACCGGAGCATGAGACCAGAAGCACTGGCTTGGCTCGAAGCAAACTCACAATACAGAGATTTGAGAGCATTTGAATGTCCATCATATCGGTCAGTCACACACTGGAGTCTCTCAAATAAGACAATAACTTGCAGACAAATCCTCTAATCCAGTGGTTCTCAAACTGTTTTTGTCATCAGAACCTCTGTGGCATCTTTACTGATTTTTTGAAAGGATTATTTCACCTCAAAGTGAAAATTTCCTGATAATTTACTCACCCCGATGCCATTCAAGATGTTCATGTCTTTATTTCTTCAGTGGAAAAGAAATTAATTTTTTTGTGGAAAACATTTCAATGGACTTCAACGGTAACCAAATCAATGCAGTTTCAATGGACTTTGAAGTGCTTCAAAGGGCTCTGCTTGATCCCAGCTGAGGAATAGGGTCTTATCTAGCGAAAAGATCGGTCATTTTCAAAAAAAAATTGAAATGTATATACTTTTTAACCACTATTGTTCGTCTTGTGCTGGTCTGCGACGCGCCAGGCATTACGTAATCACGTTGAAAAGGTCACGCTGGACATAAGCTGAAGTAGTTCATTTAACTTGGATGTTTAAGTCATTTCAACTTAAATGACATTAAACTGACTTAACTGAGTTGAATCTTGTATAACTTATCAAAAAAGTTGAAAATTGCTTCACTTGTTTTGATGAGTAAAACATGTTCTCGTAACTTTTTTACAGTGTACATTAAAAAATGAATCAACATTATCATTTTAAATAATTATCATTATAACTTTAAAAAAACAGTATCATGGTATTATTTTTTACACATAACTAATGTTTACAATACAATAATACAAACTCCACAAACCCCTATGGGTTATTTTCTTTCCGCCTTATGTGTTTAGTCACTTGGCATTTATTGCTCATGATTGGCTCAAAAACAATTGATTAAAATTGAGTTTTGATATGTAAGATTTCAAGTAGGCCTATATACTCTCTTGTTTAAATGGGAAAATGTGTTTTATATGGTTATGGTTTCATTTTCTTAATTTATAGACATTTCAAATATGTAGTATTTTTCCTTGCTTGCGACAGTTTTGACCAAAGCTATTCAATTCATAGCTCTATAGTTATGTTAACATGTTTTACTCATGTCAACAAGAAAGGACAAAAGCCTGAATATACCAATAATAATGTGTGGTCCCAAATATTGGTTTTATATAAGATATACTTTTCACAGTAAAAAGAAAAAAAGAGCTGGTATTTTAAAACAATGAGGAGGGATCATACAATCCAAATTGAAGCAGTGCCTTTTTTCATGGGAGGCAACAAGTTCATTTCTGCACATTCAGAAAATTAATCAAGGGTTTAAAATGAGCTGGTATGCTTAGCTTGGCTCAGTAAGTAGGCTTTACAGTGCACAGACCCAGCAGCGGTGACTTGGCTCTCCGGTGTGCTTGTATTTATGCAGTGCTTGTTTAAACATTTGAGGAGCACATGTACAGATGGATGAACGCAGCAGGTTTTATCGGGAAGTTACGATGTTCAAACTTGCAGGGGGGCCATTCTAACACTCATGTCAACAACAGGAACCAAGCAGCCCAATCGGTAAATACCATAAAACAGACCCTGAAAGACATTTTGGGAAGATGGGCTGGCTGTTTTCTGAGAATCAAAAACCGTCTTTTGATGGGGGAAATTGTCTTTCTCTTTGAGCCTGAAGAGAATGTCTAATGACACCAAATGTGTCTGAAAAACATTTTCTTTTTACTTCAAAATACTTCACGTCACTCGCTATTGGGGACCAAAATCATTTGATAAATCAGTAAATCAACTGAGAAATTGATCAATCGGTAACACTTTATAATAAGGTCTCATTTGTTGACATTAGTTAATGTATTAACTCACATGAACTAACAATGAACAATTTATTTGTTACCGTATACATCAATCTTTGTTAATGTTAGTTACTACAAATCCAGCTGTTCATTGTTTGTTCATGTTAGTTCACAGTGCATTGACTAATGTTAATAAATACAACTTTTGATTTTAATAATGTATTAGTAAATGTTAAAATTAACATTACGATTAATAAATGTTGCAGTATTGTTTATTCTTAGTTCACGCTAACTAAAGTAGTTAACTAATGTTAACTAATAAACCTTATTGTAAAGTGTTACCGATAAATCAGTAGACCAGTCAATTATAAATATATGGAAGACAAAAAAGAATTAACAATTTGCAATATTCAATTAAGCAATTTAAAATATGATGATTTTTTTCTATATTTTTTTCTATTATCTATTGACATTTTATTGATTTCCCACTGTAATTGAAGGTGTGGTGCTTAATCTGCTGCCATCAATCATTGCTCAGCTGTAACTGTCATTATTTCATTCAAAATATAGTTAAATAATCACGTATTAAAAATTTAATAGTTAAAATAATTATATAATCACATATAAAATAAAAAAAACCAATGTAATTAAGAATATAATTAATCACACATTAAAAATACAATACAATATTATTGTATATTATTTTTTAAAATACAGAACATTATAAAAACATAACGATATAATCACATATTAAAAATATTGAAATTTTAAATTGAATATTGAATAAATTCAAATTTTATTTAAATTGAATATTGCATGGTTAATTTATTTATCTGTTGTTCTACTAATTGCTTTTTTCAATCTACTTATTCACATTTATAATTGATTGCTAAAATTGATTTACGATTGACTGATTTATCAAATGATTATTCAGTGGTTCCCCATAACCCACTGCATTATTAGAGGGGTTTGTCTAGCATGATTTTTCTTTTCCCAAACCAGTTCCACCCTGCAACCGATTCAAAAGATTTCATTGGTCACGTCAATCACAGTGCTGAATGCCTACACAATGCAACAACAAATACTAAACCCTAACCCTACCCAACACCCTAACATTACCCAATGAAATTGGCGGCAGGGCAGGATTTGTGGTGAACTGAAAATTATGCAGTTTACTATAGTGCTTAGTGCACATTAATGCTGCTGCACCCACGCCGCTGGCAGCCAGAATTATGAAAAAGGGATGTCTGTATGCAAGTCAAATGGTGGAAAGGTCAGTCAAATGACCTCAGTGTACTAATCACCCTTTGGTCACGGTACATTTGCAAAAACCGATTGGGCAGAATGTCAGTGCAGTGGTTTGGCCAAAAGACAAATTTCACAGTTTAGGTATGAAAGCTGTTACTTAAACAGTTGACATCATATTCTGAGAATAGCAGTGGAGAAGGCCGTTGAACGGTAAGAACATCAAGCATAAATTCATGTGCCAATGACAGACAACAGACAGAGCCACATGAAGCAATATTTCTAGGGGTCTTGCGAAGCACTCAGGAGTGTATATCATGCGTGTCCATGGAAACTGGATTCTCTGCCCACTCCTAGCATCTGTCTTTCTCCTGCACGACACTCGGGCCGCAAAGATGGACTGGCGAGAAAAAGCACCTTGGAAGTTTCCATCCACCCCACCCTTTTGGAGACCGGGATCTCTGCCACTCCACATTGAGCTGTGTGGGACGATATTTACCTTATACCCAAGGCCAAAATCCTCCCTTTCTCCTCCTCTGTTCTCTTTCGTCTTATTACAGTCTGTCTGATCAGAGTTTTCCTCTCTTCAAGGGCAGGGCAAGCCTTGGCTCCTCCTTAAAGATAAGCAGGACAGATGTTTCAGACATTCCCGGCCAAGTTTAAGAAGCTTCAATTGTTCATGGACTTTCTAGGGAATTGAGGTGGCCAAATATTAACCATATTTTAGATTTATTTATAAAGCCATTAGGCCCTTGATTACAAGTTAATCAGTCTGAAGTGAATATAAATCGCACACTTGGTCAGTTCCATGAAAGTGAATCTTTGCCGTTTTCAAGGGATTTAAATATAACCTGGTTTACCCCTATAAATCCAACAGTTCTTCAACTTTATGGTTACTTAAAAGCAACTGTTGTGTGAGCAACACAATAGATCATACCGATTATGGTCAAACAAGTCAAGTGTGTTTTGACACTAAGGAAGTGGTGTTGAATTTCAATGTTTTCTTTTTGTTGAGATAAAACTAGTCTTAGAATAAATATACACTTAGAATGGGAAATAGTTCAAACAAGTGCACTACGTCAGCAAAAGGGCACGCACAAAGCCTGGAGCTTATAAAATACTCGCCAAGACACTGTGTATTCATAGAAGAGACTCTGCTTTTCCAGATTCATTTATTTTATGGCAACCTAATGGGCCATATTGTAAATGTGAACTCTGTGTGAATCATCCAGATGTTGCCTACATTTGGCCAGAACACATTGATATGATGACATTTGCTATATTTATAAGATAGAACCACACCCGACAGTGATTTGGATACCTGAAGTAACGCAAAGGGAAATCATGTCTTAAATTTTAGAAGATAAAAACTTAAGCAAATTACTGAAACATAGCAACTGGCAACTAAAGAGCAAGATGTCAAGTCCAATCAGTTGAGAAACAGGAATGGGCGAGTTGCATGATGATCAGTTGCTGAATGCAATATTTCTTTTACTTTATCTAAGGCAACTCAGTCAGAGGTCGCTATAACTTCCTCTTTACTGCTTAACAATAAAATGGCAATACTGCCACCTCATGGTGTTTGTGGTCCTACACAACATGGATCTAGCACCAGACACAAAGTAGTGCTAGTAGGTGTAAACAAAACTGTAAACAAAACAAAAAACCTGTATGTATATGTATTGTGAATTTTCACTGGTATCTAAAATTCTATTATATATATTATATTTTATTATATATAGGGGACATAGGAGAGGAATACTTCTGTTTAGCCTCAACTTTCATGCAGTAGGCCTACTGATTTCAAACAAAACATTCTATAATTACTGTAAACCAGACACTTGCATAACTGATAAATAGGCTTTATTTGTCTTTCCTGTGCAGAGAAATTAGGTGTGCATATAGTATTGTAAATCCTTTGACTTATCAAGTGAAAAGTATGAATGAATTAAACTTATTTGTGCAGAATAGTCACAAACTCTCATCCTGATAATACAAATTTTTTATGATATGGATTTTACAAGCCTGATGCTTGGAAATCTGGGATTTTTTTTTTTTATCTGTAATTGCGAGCAGACATTTACAAAGAAATTTTAGCATAAAGCACATACTGGCCATGAAGGACTTACAGCAAGAATTGAAGCCATGTAAGTCAGTTTAATGAACATACCACTGGAAAAAAAAAAACCTTTGTGTCTGTTTTCCAAACTGATTTGCTTCATATTATGGCAGAAAAGTGCTTCTTGTGCAACAATCATCAAACTGTTACAGTATATATGAGCCAATTGTGAAAATAATTATACACAGGTCTAGACAGAACAATGTTGAATGAGTCCCAATAGATGTCTCAAGACACAATAAGTCTCTTTTTAAAATAATTGAAAGCCAGGTAAGTGGCACCCCCAATCAACCCAATCAATAAAGTGGCACCAACAAAGGCTGGAGCCTTTTTCTTTGCCACCCTGAATGCGGTGGGCAGCACAGCGGATATGAGGATGTTATTGACTTGACCAAGCACTCTGCGGAATGTCGGCCGGTTCAGGACACGCTCATAATACGTCTCCAGGTTGACCCGGATCCCATTTCCCCAGTACCGACGGGACAGGCCCAGGAACTTGAGGCGATGAAGGGTGACAGCGAGGGAAACGTCCGCAATGCTGAAGAACTCGCCACAGAGCCATGCCTGCTGACTGCCCTCTTCTAGAGAGAGATGAGAAGTTTAAAAAGCTAAAAGAAATTAAAGTCGGCATAAATAGAAATTCACTAGTCATCTATTTTCTAAACGCATCGTATTGTGATACTTCTCCTATATATATTTTCTCCCAGCCAGAGTGTTTGTTTAGAAAATAAACTAACCTTAGTGAAGATCGACATTTGATCAAAATAATAATTTAATAATTTAATTAATTAATTACTTGCGAAGACAGAACTGCTTGCCAATTTCTTGGAGGAGTTGGATGTGTTACTCTCATCCTTCCCTGAGGATGGTACACCTCTGGTAGTTCTTGAAGACTTCAACATCCACCAAGAAAAACCTCAGACTCTGCCTGCGTCACACCCTCTGCCCCCTGGTTATCTGATGTTCTCCGCGAACATCGTTTTAAACTCAGGGCTGCAGAGAGGAAGTGGCGCAAATCGAAAGATCCCACTGACCTTGGTTTGTATCAATCCCTACTCTCTTGCTTCTCTGCTAATGTCACTAATGCTAAAATGACTTACTACCACAACAAAATGAACAATTCTTCTGATTCTCGCATGCTTTTCAATACATTCTCCTCTCTTCTTAACCCTCCTCCCCCTCCTTCATCAACTTTAACAGCTGACGACTTTGCCACATTCTTCATAATCAAAACCACCACCATCAGCGGCCAATTTTCCACACCACAATTTGACACACACACACACATCTTAACCGCTAACACACACACACTCTCCCCTCCTTCTCTCCGCTATCAGAGGCAGAAGTCTCCAAACTCCTTTCTAATCACCCTACTACCTGTCCGCTTGATCCTATGAGTTTACTGTCTGAGTATTAGTCTTGTTTTGCCCCAGCGTGGGTTTTTGTTTTCTGTTTTTGTCCATTAATAAACCCTGTGAGAATCATTTGCTGTCTGCTATTGGGTTCATCCTTCATCCACATAACAATCAGTAATAATGGACTCGCGCGCCTAATGTACGACTCCTATATGTCAATGTAATTGCCTTTACCTTCATCACAATCGTCATCCATCAAAGCTTTATTAATAATGCTGGTTTTCTTTATCCAACTGAGAGATGTAGTTTGCGTATCATATATTTTATACAGCGCGATGAGAAATGGCTTGGGCTGCTCCAAAACAATCACAGAATACTTAGCCTACTGGTGCTTTGTTTTAATTTTTTTATTTAATTTATCCTTTTTTTTCAATGTATTAATAACAAAAATGTATGAAATATGAAGATATTTAAAATGAATTTTAAGTTATCTTGGAGGATCACTGAGGCCCCCTAGTGGGCTGCGGCCCACAGGTTGGGAACCACTGTGCTAAAGCAGTTTATTTATTATGTCCCCACATCAAAACATTTTTGTGTTTAAAAGAAGATTCTCCTACCTGGTGTCTCCTCAATCCTCCTCTGCAGCTCTGTCTCCACTTGATCCAGAACACTCTCTAGTTCATCCAGAAGTTTCTTCAGGTATTTCATGTTATCATGGTCAAACAATTTACTCTGGAGAGATTCACATAAATAGTATTTTATGACACTCAGCAATCACTTTCTTGGCATCGTAGGCAAGATCGTAGTCAAAATGAATTGCACATACTCAGCAGAATAAAAACAGAGAGGGTAATCATATGAATAATTGAAACTGAACACTGCATGTGTTTATTTACCTTCAGGCGCCTCTGTTTTGCAATATAAGCATCTTTAAGATCAGGATTCTCTGCTGCTAGTTTCTTAAGCTCAGATTCTGTGTTTCCAATCTGTGCTATAAGACAGAAATCACAGTTTATTCACAGTATACCCCAAAACTGTATGTTCATAAGAAGTTATTACGCTGTGTCCCCGTCTTACTGCGAATGTGAGTGGTGGCATAAGCTGGAATGTGAGAGTCTACAGTGATCTCTGGGTGGAGGATGCAGCCATGGGTGTACGCATCCATCTGCAGGGAGTCCAGCAGCTCTCTGTAATGCTGTACTCGATGATAATACGTGCTTCCCTCGTCTGGGATAAGCTTTGGTGTGTGCTCTGATTCAGAGAAACAAACAACATACAGTACATTATCCAAATAAATGACCCAAAAATGTTGCTGCAATTTACATGAGCTGCTATCCTCAATGGAAAATATCTTATTTTGACTTACCCTCCAATGCCTCTCATGTTATCCAAAATTCTGCCCTGGCATGCTGAACTTAACTTGGTGCATGCAAACATAAATGGAACCAAATGAAAAGATGACTAGGGTGACCACCTGGTTATTAATCTGTTGCAGAACAGTATATGTGATTTTGCAGGGCAATGCAAAACATGTGTGTGAGAGATAAATTTACTACTATTATACTAGTAGGACTTTAGTTCGAACGCCTATTTGCCATCACATTGGATGATAACGTTTTAAATCGTCAATAAGCTTTGTTAATTATGACTCTGTGACTGGCATTCTATTTGCTCAAGTTCGAGTAATACAATATTATTTACTCTGACACTATTCAATCTACAACCGGTAAATATAATGAACTGAATAACAGGCTTATATAGTAAAAAAAAAAAACAATTTTCTCTTAGAGAACATTCTCTCGGATTGCATAGGTATGCGCTATGGGAAAACTCCTTTTCTTGAGAATATTGAAGCCTTTATTTTAAAACGCAGTGCGAGCACAGTGCAGGCTGTATAAGAGCGCGGATTGGCTGTGCTGCAGCAACTGCACGAACCTATGGCAAAGCAGAGAGGACGCGTGAACCTATTAGGGCGCCTCGCGCAAAAGCGCGTCAAAATGGGCGTGGCTGATGACTAAAAAGCAGCCCATTTCACCATAGGAATCAGGTTAAATCGACTGAAGCGACAGCACCTGAAAGTAGCATAATAGCATGGCTAGGTACGCAATACTCATTCTCTTATCTCTAAGGGAACTGAGGTTACGTTAGTAACCGAGTACGTTCCCTTTCGAAAAAGGCGAAGTACGTTCCCTTTCCGGCCCCTCCCTCTCTCATATTGCGTAGCTATACGCTATGGGAACCCATTTTAAAACGCTGTGCTATTAGCCTAATAACTTCACTCTGACTACTGCCTAGAGCTGACAAGCCCGAGACATATAGCAGAAATAAAAGTTACAATCCAACGGGGACCAGAAAGGAATTGGGCCCAACAGGGGCCAAGACCATCTATATAGGCCTTATATATTCATAAATATGGAGAGGCTTGGGCCCAACAGGGGGCCCAAAACGGGGGAAGAGCTGATAGTGAAATAACCTGGGCTCTGAACGAGTCGAGAGAGCACCTTAGGTACATCGCCATGTCTCGGACGACTCTGGAGTCGTTGGGCCCAAACTCAAGACAGGAAGCGTTTGTAAAGAGCTCTTGTAAATCGCCCACTCGCTTGACCGATGCTAGGGCTAGCAGAAATGCGGTCTTAAGTGAAAGTGGCTTTAAGTCAGCCGACTGAAGCGGCTCGAAAGGGGGTTCCTTAAGCACTCTTGAGGACCGTAGATAGGTCCCAGGCGGGGATAGAGGGAGGTCGAAGCGGGTTAAGCCTCCTGGCCCCTTTGAGGAAGCGTACAATCAGTTTGCTTTTCCCCAAAGATTGGTCGGCCACAGGAGCGTGGAAAACTGCTATGGCCGCCACATACACTTTGAGCGTGGAGGGGGTCCGGCCCGCGTCCAGCTGCTCTTGTAGAAAAGAAAGTACCAGTGGTACTTCACATGAATATGGTTCCAGGTTCCGAGCTGAGCACCAGCCGGTGAACACTGACCACTTGAGGATGTAGAGACGTCTCGTGGACGGAGCTCTTGCCTCAGCAATAGTATTTAGGACTCTCTCGGAGATGTCCTTGGATACCCGTTGAAGGGCCATACATGGAGGGCCCACAAATCGGGATGGGGGTGCCAGATTGTCATTTTCGCCTGCGTGAGGAGGATCCTTCCTCAGCGGAACAAGCCAGGGAGCTGTCTTTAGCAGCTGCATCAACTCGGGGAACCATGTCTGGGTCCGCCATAGAGGGGCTATCAAGAGGACTGTACACTACTCTTCCTGATCCGTTCGATGACCTGAGGGAGCATCTAAACCGGAGGGAATGCATAAAGAGGGCAGCTAGGCCAATTGTGGGCCAGTGCATCCCTTTTCTTTGAAAAGAATATTGGGCAATGAGAGTTGTCTTCTGAGGCGAAGAGGTCGACCTCTGCCACTCTAGACAATCCAGATCAAAAAAACCATCTGAGGGTGGAGAGACCATTCGCCTGGGGGAATGTTGTCTCGAGATAGCATATCTGCACCCTGGTTCAGTATGCCCGGTACATGCGCTGCTCTGAGCGAGTGCAGGTTGGGAGCCCATATGAGGAGCCGTTCGACCATGGTGTACAGGTTGTGTGACCTGAGACCGCCCTAGCGATTTATATGACACCACCGCCATGTTGTCCGTCCGGACTAAAACGTGGTGACCTGCCAGATGTGAGGAAGGTTTTTAGGGCTAGAGAAACCGCTCTTGTTTCAAGACAGTTGATATGTAGAAAAAGGATCTCTTGGAAAAGGAATCCTGAGCCCAGGGCGTTCTAGATGGCCGAGGAGCCAAGTCTTGTGAGTCCGTAACTTCACCTCTGACTGGGCCAGGATGAGCCAGTCGTTGAGGTAAATTAAAATGCGCATTCCCCGCTGTCTCAGGTCAAAGTAAGCATCTTTCAGATCCACTGAGAAAAAACAAAACCGATTTGTTTGGTAGTCAGCATTCTGAACAGCCGTTTCATGAGGGCTCTGTTCAGATGTCTGAGATCTAAAATAGGCCTGAGGCCGCCTGTCCTTTTTCGGAACGAGGAAGTAACGGCTGTAAAAGCCTGACTCGCTCAGTGCTCGGGGAACTGTCTCGACAGCGCCTTTGGCTATTAGTTTTGACACTTCGGTGCTGAGGACGTGAGCCACGTTGCTCTTTAGCGATGTCTCGACCACAGCGTGATAACTTCAATTCGGTCTGCGAGCGAATTGAAGCGAGTAACCTCATTTTATTGTGTTCAATACCCATTTTGACATATCGGGGATTGCTTCCCAGGCCTTGGCCCGATAGACTAGGGGTTAAATGAAATTCGGGGGACGGGTCGCCGTGTAATGTCATATTTGGAAGAGAAAATTTGCTCATTTTGTGCTTTATGTGGGTCGCTGTTAATACAGCGTTTGTTTGCTGGGGTACGTAGATCAGTACGGGCCCATTGTCTGCAGTTAGCACATATCCAACCGCTTGAACTGAAAAGGGGGCTGGAAGAAGCACGCAAGCTTTGTTTAGGGGCGGTCCGGCAGCAGCGAGACCTTGCCCCTTTCTCTTCCTTGCTGGAGCTAGGACAGCTTCCAAGGCTCCGGGTCCAGCGTGAGCTTAGGCCGGGGACCCTGGTGCTTCGGCAAAGGGAAGTGCTTGGCTGGCTTGAAGCGCTGGCTGGTGTCAGCCGCTGGGCGGGGCTGAAAGACCGGCGGCGCTAGTTTGGCTGGCTGTGAGGAAGGCGCGTTCTTGGGGCGACCTGCAGCCAAGCTGGTCCGCTTCGGGAGGGAGTGTCGCATGGCCTGCGAAGACTTCTGCACCTCAGTGAAGCGCACAGAGCAGCCTTTGACGGATGGGCCGGAGAGACCAGAGGAGGAAACCAGGGAATCCAGGAAAGCAGTTCTGTCTGCGTCCTTGATGTCCGTCAGGTTTAGCCACAGGTGGCGCTGGTTTTAGTGGCGTGTAGTGCCAGGTCGGTGGTGCGCAGTGCCAGGTCGGTTTAATGCCTCGTTTTCTTGAGCAGACTCGTCCAGAGAGCGGAGGAGTTTGGCTTAGAAAACCTGGAGGACCGTCATTGTGTGCAGGGCTGAAGCGTCTTGACCAGTGGAAGCGTAGGCTCGACCGGCGATCGCTGAAGTAGTCCTGCAGGGCTTAGAAGGATGAACAGCCTTAGACCTCCAACCAAAAGAGGTGGGAGGGCAAAGGTGTGCAGCCACTGCTTCTTCCAGTGGGGGGGAGTTTCTCATACCCCTTTTCCTCTGCGCCGAGACGAGGCCGCCCGCTTCGAGAGAGGGGGCGCTGGTCCGTCTTGGGTAGCAGAACTGGTGATTCACTCTCTGGGGTGAGTGAGGCACACAGGGACGGACCCGGCGTGATCTCGCTCACCTCCGAGCGCTCGTTCATCCTCTGACTCCGCCGTTTCTTCCTCCTAGGCTCAAGGAGAGAAGGAAACGGGAGAGCGTAAGTGGCGGGGTTGCTCTCCAAAGTAGAGAGAGCTAGCCGTGGGCGGAGAGCGGCATGTTCTTGCAGTGAGAACAGCTGCCGTGAGTGAGTGCAGCTTCCGCGTGGTCCGTGCCGAGGCAGGAAGCACACTCACTGTGCCCATCCAATATTCTCGAGAAAATTAGTTTTCCCATAGCGTAAAGCTATGCAATACGAGAGACCGTTCTCGAAAGGGAACACATATTATACTAAAATAAATTTTCTTAAGTAGCAACTACTTTATTTTCCTTTATTAGACTATGTAAATAATAAATGGAGTTTTTAACCGGATTCAGTGCATCTTGAACTTGAATGTTTTTGTTGTCCTGGCTGGTGTAGTTAGATTTAATGACTTTTGATGAGGCATGGATCCTTTGCTTCATCAACAAAGTCGTCATCAGCAGAAAAATCCCTATCTATAAATGCGTTGGTTGGTTATTTTACCGCTCTAGCTACAACATGACAGCTGCACAAAACCCAATCACATTTTTTTGTATTATATCTATTATTGTGGTTTTGTAATTTTAGGGAAGAAATCAAATAACACAGACATAATTGAAATGCGGGACACTGATTACGTCTGGACTCACGGGATGTGGGACAAAGCTCCCAATTTCGGGACTGCTCTGCAAAATTCGGGACAGGTGCTCACCCTAAAGACGACAAATGCACTGAACACAGCAAAAGCAGCTCAAACATAAAACAAACATAAACACACAGTAGCAAAACATTACAGATATTAACACTTGGTAAATCAGCTGTTAATTTGTTTATTCATTAATTTATTGAACCTTCTGATGCATGAATTAAATCACTAAGAAAAAAACTTTATGTTTCTTTTTACTTTAAAACAACAGTAGAAACATTAACAATCGTTTATTTTAATTTAATATACATTACTGGTCAAATGTTTGGAATCATTAAGATTTTTAATGTTTTTGAAAGAAGTCTCTTATGCTCACCGAGGTTGCATTTCTTTGATCAAAATACAGTAAAACAGTAATAATGTGGAATATTAAAATAATGTTTTCTATTTTGAATATTTGAAAATGTAATTTATTTCTTAAGGATCACGTGACACTGAAGAATGGAGTAATGGCTGTTGAAAATTAACTTTTCACATCACAGGAATAAATTCCATTTAAAAATAAATTCAAATAGAAAACAGTTCTTTTAAATTGTAATAATTAGGGGTGTAACAATATATCGTGTCACAATATATCGCAATACACAAAAGCAACAATATGTATTGTGGATAGTTACCCAAAATAAAAATTACTGTGAGAGAAAAAATTCTAGTTTTCAGAGTTTTAGTGTCAGTACTACATTAAACTACTATACATAATGTATAATAATGCAATTAGGGAATATTTGTGGGTCCTGTGATAATGCCAAATGTCTTATGCTACCAGTAAAAAGTGGCCTACATTATTTTAAATATATCTAGTCAGTAACAGAGTAGGTTATCAGCACCAAGTCCAAGCCTATTCATTTACACCCACAATTAAATATCAAATTTAGCAATTTAATCAACAGTACATTTTTTGTTAACTTTTATAATATGTCTTCATAGGAGTATCGCAATAATATCGTATTGTGAGTTCAGTTTCGTGATATGTATTGAATTGTGAAATGAGGGTATCTTTACACCCCTATAATCTTTCACAATATTACAGTTTTACTGTATTTTTGATCAAAGAAATACAGCCTTGTTTCAAAAACTTTTGTAAGTTTTTTCCCAAACTTTTGACCAGTAGTGTAGATATCATTTATATCATTTATTTTTTAATATGATTAATAATTAAATAAGTAATATAAATTTTTTTTTATATAAATTGCACACACACACACACACACACACATACATACATATATATATATATGTATATATATATATATATATATATATATATATATATATAATGGCAAATGTTCCAGAGGTACTTGGTATTATTATTATAATTATTAGGATGTGCCATCACACCCTGGGTGATTAAAATAACTTCACATCAGAGGGTTAATCAACATGATAAGCCCTTTAGTACTCTTGTATTTATGACATTTTATACTTTAATTCATGCATTCTGGAATGTAAATACTGTTTTACACACAACAGTAAGTCCTAATCCTAAGAGTTTACCATCACAGAAGTTCTGCTCCAAATAGTCCATGATTTGTGTGGGGTCACAGATGACACTGTCATTGTGAACCAGCACAGGAACCTCACCAGTGGGGTTCAGATGCATAAACCAGGGCTCATTGTGTTCACTCAGAGGCAGACTCACATCATACTCCTCACACTGAAGACCTTTCTCAGCTATTGCCAGTCTCACCTATGACAGAAACATTATGTTCATTTTTTGGCCGTTTCTTTAGAATTGTATACCATAGAAAGACTGAAACATCAGTTATTTTGCACTCCAACTCTCATTTTGTTGAAGAAAACAACAGCAGCCTAGCTAACAAAAATTTGTTCTAAGAACGTTTTACCAAAGTTTTGAAAACGTTATGTTCTCTGAATATTCAAAATGTCCATTTATTAATGTTTTTGAACGTTAAGGGAACATTTCATTTGATCATTTAGCAAACATTGTGGGAATGTTACTTTTGAATGTTCATTCTGAAACAAGCAGTAACATTAAAAAAATTGTTAGATGAACAGCCAACCAATTCCTTTCAGAAAAAAATCCTTTCAAAGTCAACGTTTTGAGAACATTATTAAATACCAGATAACATTGAATGAATGTTCTACCAACGTTACTGGAACAATGTTTGTTCATGACTTTAGAAGAACCTTGCCAGAACATTAGCCAAAGTTCTGAGATAGTTGTGTAATATCTTTGTGATTCAGGTGTAAAATATCTATCAGTATTACATATTAATGTAATATCAGTAATTATTACAGTAATTCGACACAGCCTTCATACTTGCATCACCATGGATCATTAATAATGTATAATTTATGAATAATTAACATGCATGCTGTCAGTTAGCAATTGTTTAATTGAGACAGCCATAAAAGTATGTGAATATCACAATCAAAACAACAGACTGCATCCACCCTGATGCTCTTGAGCTGTCTACCCAAGTAATTATTGAATTATTGGATCGCTTACCTTCTGAGAACTGAATGACTGAGTCCAGTGGTACAATATCAGTTTGGACTCTTTGTTTTTTGTGCTCTGGACAACCTCACCGCTGTCCTCGGCATCCTTAATAAGGATTTCCTTCTCATCCTGAGATTCGCCGATGTTTTCCACCGCCATTTTATCAGTCGATGGCTGTGTCTCAAACCTAGTTGACTACGACGGTTATCCGTCCTACGCGCGCGCAGCATTTTTCAGTATATTACCCTATCCATATTACGCGCTTGCAGCGCCATCACAGGCGCGTACCCGCGTATTCTATAGCGCATTGAGCCTGCTAGCGAGAGACTATGATGCCGACAAATGCTGTCTGGGGAGGCAACTCACTAGGTTTTAAAACACAGTCAATGTCAGTGTGTTGAACAGCGCAGCCTCAAGTGGTGGTACCCAACTTCTTAAAGGACACTCATCCACATTCATAATGAAATGTAGGCACAACATTTTTATTTTATTTTTTTAAATCAATTAAAAGCAAATTATTGTATTTAATGCTCTCAGATAAAATTAGTCAATTACTTTATTTAACAGTAAATATTTATAATAGGCTATAGGCCTATATTAATTTACATGGTGGAAGTATAAATTAGAAGCGCACATTTTAAATGAACCAGCAGATGTCTCTGTAGACTGTTCTTCTCTATCTAATTACATTTCATTATTACAAAACTGTTGAGAATTTTGACATTTTATTCTGATAATTTATGAGATGCAGTTGAATAGGCTAGAAATGTCATCTGTTTCATACAATAAAAAGAGACTTTCCCATGTTTCATAATAGGCTACATAATTTTTGTAGCTAAATTACACCTATATGTTAAATATACTTACATTGAAAATATACATCCATCCAAATCGCAGAGCTTTTACATAAAGGAATGGCATCCATAATCATATTAGTTGTTGAAAGGTATATACTATATAGACAGACATTTCTACACGAAAAAGAAAAAAGGGAAAGAAAAGCATATGATAATGATAATGGGGTTCAATTCAGCTTTAAGTGACAAAACATGTATCAACCCTAAAAAAAATAGTCACATATTAACACTGCTTTTGTTACATATATTATATTAAGTATGTTGTGATCTTCAAGCCCATTGGGGTGTGCACACTTCAAGCCCAAGTCCACGACATTATTCAAATCTAAATGTAATCAACCACAATTATTTTTGATTCCAGACATTTCAATAACTTTATATTTGTTAATGAAAACAGCAGTATTCGAGGAGACAAAATAAAATGAGAACAAAATATTTTAAGAAACATGATGTCATGCTGTACCCCAGTTTGTAGAGTTTTAGTTAAGTTAGATAATTGTAATTTATTTTAAAGAATTTCGAATCGTCTTTGGAAGTATGCTGATGCCCCCTAGTGGCTTCTGGGCTAAATTTCTATCATAATTTTGATCAAAGGGAAACATCGAATTACATAAATAAAGAACATTCTACACTGTAAAAAAGGTGCTGCCTTAATTTTTGAAGTACAATCAATTAAAATTTGTAAGTATAAGTAAATCTATATAAGTCATTTAAACTTAAATCACATTATACTGACTTAAAAATTAGTTGAATCTTTTATAACTTATATAAAAAGTTCAAAATTGCTTTACTTATTTTGATGAGTTAAAGCAATGTAAAAACATATTTTGTAAAAACGTATTGAGTTTCAGTGAAAATGTTGCTATTTTATAAAACTAATGGCATGCAAAGGAGAGTTGTTGTTTGCAACAAGTGAAATATAGGCCTATTCTATAGTTCTACATTTACATATGCTTATATCATAGCTTTTATCAGCAGTTCACCAGTCCATGATGGTCAATTTCCACCATATGAACCATTTAAAGCCATTTAAAGAGAACAAGAGGTATTATAGTCACATTATTTCCAACATTAGCTGCCAGAGAAAGAAAATAGGCCTACATTTCAGTGCTATGAAAGCGTTTTTGTTTTGTTTTTAGTTTGTTCCAGAAGGTTTAAGTATAATTGAAAGTCATTCAAAGCCCACTTATTTTTAAGTATTTGAAATTTTCCTATTAGCCTAAATTAAATAATTGCAAACTGTATTGTTCTTCACATTCTAAAATGTCATTCTGAAAATATAAAAAGCACATCAAATACACAAATGTCTTTTATAGACACCAGTTTCCTCTTATGAGTTTCTAAATCCTTCCATAATAATTTTGAATAAATACAAATGCAAAATTCTTTTTCCATTCCACAAAATAAAAAAAATAAAAAGTTCAGCTTAAATCTTCCCAAAATATGTTTAATTGGTAAATTCTCGGTAGTCGATTGTAAGATAATTCTTTAAATTTGTAATGGATACATTTCAATCACTCCTTCATTTATTTATTCATTCATTTATTTCAATTAAAGAAGATACAAAAATCTAAACAAAGCATTTCTTAAAGCCTGTGAACCTGCGCGTCTTCAGTGAGTGTGAAGTGGGCGTGGCCGCGATGATGACGCGTGAGGATTGACAGCGTCTCTCGCAGCTGAGCTAGGCGCGCGCGGTCTCGTTGTGTGTGCTCTCTCTGCTCTGCGCAGCGCCTGCGAGCGGGAGGGAGTCGGCGGTTCCAGCGTGTGCGGCTCTTCGGTAATGATGCACTAAACCTGCCCCCTCATTCATACTCTCACAACCCAAGCAAAAATCCCAACCAACAACATCTCCATTGTGATTAATTCTCCCAAGTTTCATCGTTGCTATTGAACTCGGCTGGGGGAAAAAAAAAGGTTTAATGAAAGAGAAAGACGAGAAGAAGCGCACGGCAACGTTACGACTGTTTTTATTTTCATCCCATTCTGAATGACGGGCGGACGGTTCGACTTCGACGATGGAGGCACTTTCTGTGGCGGATGGGAGGACGGGAAAGCCCACGGACACGGCATCTGCACGGGACCCAAGGGTCAAGGCGAGTACGCCGGGTCCTGGTCCCACGGTTTTGAGATAGTCGGGGTCTACACCTGGCCCAGCGGGAATACGTACCAGGGCTACTGGTCGCAAGGCAAACGCCACGGGCTTGGTGTTGAGACTAAGGGGAAATGGCTTTATCGTGGGGAGTGGAGTCACGGGTTCAAGGGTCGCTATGGAGTTCGGCAGAGCACCAATACACCTGCTAGATACGATGGGACGTGGAGTAATGGACTACAGGATGGCTATGGAGTCGAAACCTATGGGGATGGTGGTAAGTGCCACTGCTGTTTAACGTTACAAATGTCATGTATGTTTAGGGATTCGAATCGTAAGCAATTGAATGATTACGATCCCGGTTCCTTTATTTAATGTCACAATAATGATTTTTTTAGTAGTTTGGGGAAAGAAACGATTGAAAAAAAACCCACATTATTTTATTTACTGCTCTCAGCAGCTTGTTGTCAAATGATCATTGCAGATAAAACAAATCAGGGATCAAATTTATTCTGCAAAAAGACAAAACCAGTCATTCACTCATACATAAAAACCCAATGATCATAGAATAACCAGTCTAACGACACCGTGTTTAGCCTCACGAGCCTTTAGTGCAACATAACACTGTAACAGCTGTTGCTTCGTTTAGATTCGGACAAGACGATAACTTGCGGTTCAGTAAGTGAGTCAGATTAATTCAGAAACGGCTCCGACTGATCCATAATTGTTTTTGATTCACTAAAAAGAACCGGCTCATAAGAATGTTTCGTTTGGGAGTCTTAAATGTCATTGATTCACTTAAAAGAATCTGATCATACGAGTCATTCGGTTGAAAATCGGATGCACTGTTAGTACTGTTTTTTTTATTGAATGTAATTTAGATTTAAAGTACATTAATTGCAAGATTCTGTTTACAGACAGACATTATACAGAAAACTAATTATGACTAGAAAAAGAAATACACAATAACAATAAAATACTATTAAAATAAGGTGCTAAGAAATTAATAAAATAAGATAAAAAATGCATATATAATATAAAATAAATATTTATCAAGGCTTTGTTGAGAGAAAAACTGTAATATATCATGTACATATTATGTATGTATAGTTTTTGAATAGATTGATTATATATTCTCCAAACCGGATCATGAGAGTCATTCGCTCAGGAATGGTGCACACTGGTCTATCTGGCTGTTAGCTTTTGTTCACTAATAAGAACCGGCTCATGAGAATCAGACTGCACTAGTCGATGTATGTTTTGTGCTGATTTAGTAAAGGTCTTCACTCTAAATACTATGATTCAATTCCATAAGAATGCAATTACATGAAATTTAATGGAAGAGAACGTTATGAAAAAGAACCAATTCAAGGTTCCTAACTCTATTTATGTTTTTGCCAGCAGTCAGGTCAGAGGTCATTGCCAACGTGTGTAAATAAAATCCAATGCTTTCAAAGTATACACTAAACAAATGCTGGTGACATTAAGATAAATATGCATAGATGAACAAACATATAGTACTTTGCACATTACATAATTTTAGCAAGATTGTATATTAAACTTGTGCCACAGTCTACTCTATGCTTTTTGAATGCATCGCAATGTGACATCCAACATTTACCTAATGCCTTATTAGTTACCAAATGTGCTTGTTGATATTGTGTGTAAATGGTGTCAGTGATTTAAGCTCTGATGAACTCTGTAAACATAAAACATAACTGTCATGCAACTAACATTAATTGGTACTTGATATGCTAATGTGCCTAAAATGCATGCAATATTATATTTGAGACTAAAATTATAGTATGTAGAGTATGTTCCAAACCAACTTTACCAGGCTTGTGCTGTTCATTCACTTGATCTACACAAGTTTAACTTTGTTTTGTGTTTCATAAGGCACTTATCAAGGCCAGTGGATGGGGGGGATGAGGCATGGCTACGGTGTGCGACAGAGCGTGCCTTATGGAATGGCCACCATCATACGCTCTCCGCTTCGCACCTCTCTGGCCTCCCTAAGGAGTGTGCAAAGCAATGGTGCCATCCTGCAGGATACGGTACCCGACACACCAGTTGGAAGCCGTGGTGGTTTCGTGCTGAATTTTCACAGCGACACCGAAGTCGTCACCGGGAAGAAGAAGGGCCTGTTCCGCCGCGGGTCCCTCTTTGGCAGCCTCCGCCAGCTACGGAAATCTGACTCCAAAACGTCCATCTCTAGCAAACGGAGCTCGGCGCGTAGTGACGCCACCATGAGCCGCATCAGCTCCAGCGACGCCAACTCCACCATTAGCTATGGAGACGGAGAAGTGCCCGATGAGTTCACGCCCATGGAGGACCACGTGGATGCCACCACCACCGAGTCCTACATGGGCGAGTGGAAGAATGACAAGCGCAATGGATTTGGAGTCAGTGAGCGATCCAATGGGCTAAAGTACGAAGGGGAATGGATGAACAACAAGAGGCATGGATACGGATGCACAATATTCCCAGATGGAACCAAAGAGGAGGGGAAGTATAAAAATAATGTGTTGGTGCGTGGGATAAGGAAGCAGCTTATTCCTCTTAAAAACCATAAAACTAAAGAGAAAGTGGACAGGGCCGTGGAGGGGGCTCGAAGGGCGGCAGCTATCGCCAGGACGAAAGTGGAAATAGCAGTTTCAAGGTAGGGCACCTCCTCTGCTAAAAATCTCCTCTCTGGGGCCAAAAAGGGAAAATTCTCTCATCATTTATTAACCCTCATGTTGTTCAAAACTTGTATGACTTTCTTTATTCAGCTGAATGTGAATGGAGAAACGGTTTAAGAATGTCCACTCTTTTTCATGTAATGAAAGTGGATGGGAATCTGGGCTGTTGAGCTCCAAAAAAAAAAAAAAAAAAAAAAAAAATTCTAAGTCTTCTGAAGGAAGCCATACGATAGTTTTGTGTGAAAAAAAATAGGCCCTAATCTAAATCTTCCCCAATCCCCTCCACTGCAGTGTTATTTTAACAATAAATGCATGAATGTTTCGCCAGTCATTATTATATATTTGGGTCTTTAGCGACCCGGACCTATATCTAACACGGAATGGATCTCTACCTGTTGCGATAATATAAAACTCTCCTGATATAAGAGTAACAATTACAGAAGAATAAAATAAAGCATATTTTGTTACCTTTTGGAGATTGGAAGGGTTCATTTTGAGCAGATGTTTTATACCATCATCACTGTCATCGTCAGAGCTCATTTCCCAGTACATTCAGCATCTGGCTCACAATCTCAAACATATTCTCAAAGCTATCATTTGCAACATCTTCAAAATCAATATTTTGATCGCGGCAGCTTCTTAAAATAAAAGTAAAATAAATCTAAATAGAAATATATAAAAAAATGATAAAAGCACATAACAAAATTACTAAAACTTTATTATATAATAAAAATAAAATGGTATAAAAATTAAACTCCACTGTAGCTTTTATATATCAGTTGCACTTCCATATATTCATATTCAGAATAGTCTGACAATCTGTCAAATTTTGGTCTGTTAGTCACAAAAACCTATATGGCTTTAAAAGAAATGGTATATAGCGCATGAGTCGGATGGACTACTTTTATGATAGTTTAATGGTGTGTTTTTGTCATTTTGAAGCTCAACAGCACAGATCCCCATGTGCTATCATTATATGGCCAGTATACATTCGTCTCTTTTGCATTGTGTGTAAGAAAATCAAATGTGTTTGAAACGACATGAAGATGAGTAAATGATGACAGACATTATAACAAGAATATATGACTTGACTGTCACAACTGTAGAGACATCAAGAATTTGTAAGATATCATGCACAATCTTGACAGGTTGACTTGAAACTGTTGTGATCAAGTGCACCAACCACATCAAGGCTTCTGTAACATTCCCAAGATTGTTACTACTTGTACTGTTAAGCTGTGATGTCTGCATGGTTCAGACGTCTATTCATGTCAGATGGTGCAACTATTCAGATTTCATTCCTTAACCGTATATCATAGACCTATTTCTAGATGTTGCTTCACAGTCACACAAACCATGTTCGGCAAAGCTCAGGTGTTTTTAACAGATTTATTTAGTTTGATCTTCCTTAGGAAGTCTGAATTTGAAAAGGTTGCACAAACAACCTTTTTGAGGATTGGTGTCTATTATTTGTCCATAGCTCAGATGCACAGGGAGCAGTCATGGGGTCATGCATCTCATGTACTCTATTATGATGTCTGTTCCCTTGCCAAGAGCTATACTAGACAGACATATTTTAATAGATGTGTTGTGTAAACCACTTATTCAAGGCACGCAAATTCATAGCATCCTAAACAAGTCTTGGGGAACTCACATGCTCATGTTACTTCCAATAACCACCCGAACAGATGCTTTGTCAAACATCTTCAACCAAACGTCTTCAATAGACCAAATTCTAGTATAAGTTATGTATGAATGTATACAGACTGTATGAGCATAACCAGTGGATTAGAGAGGTTACTTGCAGCCATGTTCCATTAGTGAGCCAATGAAGGATTATCCAAGTCTGTGATTTTTACACAAAAAAACATTAGAGTATTTTAATATAGTGAAAGCTGTCCTTATGTGCTCTCACTCATAATGTTAAAGCCACCGGATGAGCAAGGGTCTTCATGGTTAACAAATTAGTGGGCTTGCATGCACTACAAAAAAATGACTTCTTAATGGGTTTTATGGGGATAGTTCACCCAAAAATTATAATTTACTCACCCTCAAGTTGTTACAAACCTATATGACTTTCTTTCTTTTGCTGAACACAAATGAATATATTTTGAAGAATGTCAGTAACCAAACAGTGATGGGCCGCATTGACTTCCATAGTATAAGAAAAAAATACCATGGAAGTCAATGGAGAAACGACACTTTTAAATGCTGTTCTTTTGCACTTTCTAAGAAACCTGAAAAAAATATATCACCGTTTCCACAAAAATATTAAGCAGCACAAATAAATGATTTCAACATTGATAATAATAGGACATATTAGAATGATTTCTGAAGGATCATGTGACCTTCACCTTCCAAATTCACCTTTGCCATCACAGGAATAAATTACATTTTAACATGTATTAAAATAGAAAACAGTTCTTTCAAATTGTAACAATATTTCACAATATTTCTGTTTTTACTGTATTTTTGATCAAATAAACGCAGCCTTGGTGAGCATAAGAGACTTCTTTCAAAGACCAAATCTTCCCAACCCCAAACCTTTAAACGGTAGTGTAGATAGTTTCCATATTCTCAGTTAGAATGGAAGACATTGTGCCATTTTAATGGCTTAAAACCAACACAGAAATGATGTGATTGGTATAAAGCGACAGACCAGAATTGCACAGATTCTGACTTCCTGTGTCACTCCAATTTGGAACAGAACCTGTAACATTTGTAACATTTAACCCCTACCCACTAAGGAATAAAAGAGCACTTTTCAGTCCATATCTTTTATTTAAGGGTTAAAGACCATAAATAAAAGACCATCATTAGTAAGTGATTGTTGGTATGTGTATGCACACGTCTGCCTCATGTGTGTTCTGGTTGCCTCATGACTCTGATGTTCTGACCTCATGTTAGTGATCAGCCAATCAATAAATAAATAACATGATGTAGAATATAGGCAACACTGCCAGTGTACAAAGGGGTCAAACAGGTTAACAGTTGGTTTGACTGGCACTTTCAGGCTATTTAGGCCTACAGTTTCTATGTTTATTATAACATGGAATAAGCCACATACTGGGCACCATTAGCTGAGTATCTGGCATTTGTCCCACTCAAGAGTGGCCTGTGTTCTGTGGTTACTCTCCCTCAGCGAGCGGGTCAGGGTTACAGGGCTTACGCTCCAGGGTCAGTACCAGTGCTACAGTGCTATGAAATTAAAGTAAAGCCATTTTACTATGCACCACTTGCATTCAGTTACAGCTGAGCTAGAGCTTGCTTGTAGGCTAATGGTTACGATCTTGGCTGGCTGTCAGTGCTTTAGAGATTAATACAGTAATACTGCTCCGTATCTTCACTCCACCCTAGAGTGTATTCTCTTTAAAGGGTCGTAAATATAATCCCACACACCCCCCTTTCCTGAGGGGCAGGGCTCTTGCTGTGGTCAACAGAATCTGCTGTTTTAGGAGTTGGTGTGAAAGGTTAACTTGCGTACTTGGCCTCACTGTGAAAGGAAACGTGATAGATTCAGTGTCAGGGCAACTACATAATATAACAGGTCCACTTTAGGATAAGACACCGTGTTAGTCAGGGAAATTGTTGACAATTTGGTTGGTTGTACACATTGGTGGGGTTAGCTTTAACTTTGTTTGGACCTACAATTAGGTTTAATCAATCTCTTATTATTGAATAGCATTTCTTTATTATCACTCCTTAAAAAAGTCGACACATTAAGAGCTTCAAAAAAGAAAAAGAAAAGAAATGCATCTGACTGCCCAGGTATATTTATATATTCTTTTATAAAAATAAAGTTAAATTTACATGCACGTGAAGAAAATAAATTCTGTTTTTGGGGATTATAAATGGATCAATGATAATTACTTTTGATTTTTTTCCTCTTTTAAATCACATTATTCTCAATTGTGATTTTTAATAGATTCTTATTACTGTAATAAATTTTTTTTTATTTACAATAAAAAATACTGTAATACTTTTTTTATTTTAAAGGCACAGAACATGCGACCAGAACCAATAAAAACTTATTTATTACATTTAAATATTGTCTTTTTTCATTTTACAATTATGACAATTAGGTTGTAAATTCATGAAAATAAGGTCAATTTAAAAAAAAAAATCTTAATGGTTCAAAAATAAGTTTAGTTTGCTAGTTTCTTATTTGTTCTTTAGGTTTTTCAGATGAAATATGACCCTAAGAAGGAATTGAAACCTGTGGGGGGTCACATTAGGCCATTGATATTTATTAACTCCCAATACGTTGATGAGCATAAATTGACATTTCTAAATGTGGTATGGATATGGATATCCCCCCCCATTTATAATGACTGCCTTGCCACTGGTTATACTAGTGATTATGAATGAGAGAATGAGAGCGGTAAAAGAGCCCTTCAATTGTCCCTCCCTTTCTCACCCTCTTCACACTCGGCTCCAGTTGATATTAGTCATTCACCATAAAAAGGAGGGAGTATAAGAGCGTTTAATTGTTCAGTCAACCTACAGCCCTGTATGCTCTCTCTCTCTCTCTCTCTCGCTCTCTCTCTCTCTCTCTCTCTCTCTCTCTCTCTCTCTCTCTCTCTCTCTCTCTCTCTCTCTCTCTCGCTCTCTCTCTCTCTCTCTCTCTCTCTCTCGCTCTCTCTCTCTCTCTCTCTCTCTCTCTCTCTCTCTCTCTCTCTCTCTCTCTCTCTCTCTCTCTCTCTCTCGCTCTCTCTCTCATGCTCTCTGGTGTGTCAGCAGCACAGAACTCTGGCTGACTAAATAAGGCAAGGATGGAGTCAACTTATCAGCTCTGGACAGAAATACATAAGCCAGTAAACAGTTGATACAGTAGCCCATCACTGCCAGGCTGTCATCTGTCCTGCCAATTGAGTTCACAAATGTTTATCGTCAATTGCAACAATGACTTCATCTGCATTTGTCTCTTACTCACAATCGAGAACACAGATATAAACACGCTGACACACAGACTATGAGCCAGTTAGTTAGTAAAGGAAATACTGTAGCAAAGAATAACAATAATTATGACATAAAATGCTGGATGTAGGTTATTTCAGTCAAATAATAGGAGATAAAAAGCTGCATTTAGGCTACTTGATCAAAAATACAGTAAAACAGTTCTATTGTGATTACACTATTATTACAATTGTTTTATATATTTGAATACATTTTTTATATAATTCAGCAGCCATTACTTAGGTCTTCAATGTGGCATGAACCTTCAGAAATCATTCTGATATGATGATTTTCTGCTCAAGAAATTAATTATCAATGTTTAAAACAGTTTGCATTCTGTTTATTTTATTTGAATTAAAAACACATTTATTAACATTTATTTGAATGTATCCTGAATAAAAGTATTCATTTCAATTTTTTTTTTAATCTTGCTGACCCCAGACTTTTGAACGGTAGTGTATTTAACATAAAAAATAATCTAGAAAATCGAAATATTATAAGGCTAAGAAATTATAGTTTGCATGAGCCAATGTTCAAACTGTTGAATATCATATATAATTAGACCATTAAGTTTAGGCAGTGCTTTAGAAGGCATAGAGCCATTTTTAAAAAACCACAGAGTGTTTTACAGTGTGTGAAAAAAATCCACTTACAGGAAAGGACAGACTCTGATTGGTTGACGAAGCTGTCCGTTACCTGATTCGCCCAATCCCTCCGATCTGTATCGCTGTGGCAGAACTGCAGTGAGGGATTACTTCATGTTGACAGGTTATGAGTGAGGAGCCTGTCCACATCCAGCTCAACGCAGGCCCATGTGAGAGCCACCCTACCCTCCAGCACAGCGCAACCACTAAAATTAAACGTGCTGATGCCGAACTCCCAACAAGTCCCCTTATTAGAGCTTAATATGAGCAACACATAAAAAGACTGATAGACGCAGCCATCGTATTTTTAATTAATGCATTCTGGAATGAGGACACATAAATTATAGCTGTGGTGAAAATGGAAAGCATGCTCGATTACAACTCAAATTTGCTCAGAATGCTGCCATGATTAGTTTGTAGTGTGGCAAGTCCATTGCTGGATAAGTCGAATGTCAGTAAAATGGAAGTGAAATGTGATTATTGAAACACTTGCATAATTTATGTTAATATGTAATAATCCAGAGCTGTAGTGATTGATATTAGCAATCGTGTTTAACGCCAAGATTAGTGTATCACTGTCAGACAAAACATCTTCCAGCTTTATCATGCGGCCTCTCCATCCTCATTCCTCACCCTCCCTTTTGGAGCATCACATGGTATTAATAACAGAAAGGTCTCTGTGTACAGTAAATATTAGGAACGGCACTGAATTGGCACGTACAACTGCCCTGATCCGCACCTCTGGACAGAACACCGCTGTGTCAAAGATTTTTGTTTTTGTTAGTATCCATTAAACCTTCACAATCTCTTCCTGTATATTAATCCCACTGTATCTGTCTTCATTTCCTGTGTTACATCTCTGGCCTTTGTTTAATGCCACCACCTTTTTCTAAGCTCATTAGATCATTCAGAAGATTTTAAATCCTATGTGCTTATTGTAGAGCTTATTGAACTTTATATGACCCAATATGAATATAATAATCAGCACAGTGGCACACTGCGGAAAATGGAATTTCTTACTCCTTGAGTGGCAGTGAAAATATTTCGCCGTCCTTTAAACAAGATATATTTATTTGAGAAGAAAATTGTGTAATAAGCTGTAAAGATAAAAATCTAAATTATAAAAAAATATTTTAAAATATAAACCATACAAATGTAACCTTAAAGACAAATCAATGTCCAATGGGGCAAGAATAAAAAAAAAAATTCAAGTTGATTCAGGATTTATTTTGTATTTATATGATGTTATAAGCTGAATTTTCAGCATCATTACTCCAGTCTTCAGTGCCACTGATAATATGCTGATTTGCTGCTCAAGAAACATATCTTATTATTATCCATGTTGAAAACATTTTGTGCTGCTTAATATTTTTGTGGATTTTCTCAGGATTTGTTGATGAATAGAACGTTCAAAAGTTGTTTTGTAACGTTTATAAATTTCTTTCTGTCACTTCACAACTTTTTTACAGTGCATATGGATTAAGAAAACGATATACTGTAATCAATATTATATCAATATTGCACAAGTAAACAGCATACTACTATTAAGACTTAATATAATTACGATAATACTAATAGTAATAATAAGTAAACTGTCCCCTTCCCCTTTCACCTATAGATTGAAATGAAAGATGTGTTCTGGAGTTGTTCGGTAGGGCCATATGGATTTGTTTGCATGTGAATCAAAGCAGTGAGGTGTAAGATGTGTCCACTTCACCTGCTTGTATCGACCGCACGCCTGTGAATGAAAGGAGAGGAAGCAGAGGCCAGGAAACGATTTTGCCCTAATTAAAATTGCAGCTGGAGCTCGATGCATTCTGTTGCCAGGCGATGTGACCTTTCCTCTAACAGGGTGCTATGAACGCTGTACAACAGACATCAAGTTTCTCAACAACGTACGCAAGTGTGTGTGTTTAAGCTCACGAAGCTTTCGCTTGAATGCCCGACATGTCATATCCCACCCTGCTGGAAGATGTGTGTTTGTCTGTGCGCAAAGAGTGTTAAGTGAGTATATGTGATCCTGTACGTGTTCTACAGCCGTAAAGTCTTTATTTCGCTTGGTTTGTAAAGCTCTTGCTATTTGTTAACACAGGGCCAGATGATGTGTAGAAGCACCTGCCAGAGTGCTGTAGCGTTGCCATGGCAACCGCATCCTGTCAGCCATGCACTACTTTTTCTGCAGTAGAAGCGTTACTGTGAGGGAGCCAGATGGTTCGCTCCTACTTCCTGTTTATTTAATTCATTAATTTAATAAAGAGCAAAAATTAGAAAGCTATGGCAACGTGACCACTGTGTGCTGATCACAAGATAAAAACAGAATGCAAATGTTGCAAGCTTTTGTAATAAAATGGCAGATATAAATAAGGTTCGCTAATTAAATGAACATCAAAATGAATAGGTGGACAATGTAATCTTTGATAATCATTGATACATTCTCAAGATTAAAGATGCCATGGCATGAAATCAAAATGACTTGACTTGATCAAAATGATTTGTGGCTTTAATATACAGTATCTGTTAGCTTAGAGGTGGGATATCTGAAGATTTTATATCATGATCGATCTTGAAGACGTTCATGAACTATATTTCAAGCGAAATCATAGAGATCGTGATCTTTTATGTCCTCGTAATAATGTTAAAATACAGCAATGACTGCCTACTCAGTGGCTGTCCTGACTGGTCCAATTATATCATGTGTCTTTCATGTGTGGTGACGCATTTGAACAACAATTCAACAGCAGGGCTGAATGAAATTTTTGTTTTGGTTTCGATTTTGGCTTCCAACGATTATGAAATTGTGATAATCAAGATAAAATAATCATTGTGCCACATGCCGTTCCTTTCCTTTGAAGCGGTGTACTTTCGCCCCTCCTTAACCTAAACTTAACGTCCAAATAAGTCAAATCATGTAACGTGACTGTCGTAAAATGCAGTCTACTGCGAGACATGCTTTATTTTAAAAAGCGCATTAAACTGTGAAAAAGACTGATCTGTGTGCCGTGAGATTTCACGTAGTGTAACTGTGCAGCGCTTCTGTGTTGCACGTCACACACACGCTCACTATTGGCCGACGCTGGTCATGTGTGGTGATGCGTGTGATGATGCGTGTGACGTACAACCTAGAAGCGCTGCGCAGTTACACTATGTGAAATCTCACGGCCCAGAGAAGGAAATGAATAGTTGAATAAAGTCGTTATTTTTGTTTGTTTTTTTGCGCACAAAAAGTATTCTCGTCGCTTGATAAACTTAAGATTGAGCCACTGTAGTCACTCGGACTATTTGAACGATGTCTTTTAACTTTTCTGGGCCGACCAGTTTCGATCCCTTAGAAGCCTACGGAGGAGTGATCCAGATCTCAGATTTAATCAAAAATATCTTAATTTGAGTTCCGAAGATGAACGAAGGTCTTACAGGTTTAGAACAACATGAGGGTGAGGAATTACTGACAGAATTTTCATTTTGGCGTGAACTAACCCTTTAAAGCCAAATGCAAATACCTGCTATTGTCTGTGTCATTAATGTTAAACGAAAGACAAAGACAAAATCACTCACTGCTCTTGACTGATTAACTTTAGTATTTTTATAAGATTCAATGTACATTTAATTGATACATTGAAGACTATGCAGTGTTTTAAAGTTTAACTCAGGGTTTAATAACTATTTTGACAACAGATTGTTTAATGCAATACTGTGTTGAAACCCATTCAAAAAACCAATTGCCTACAGGATGAATGAACCTAAAGTGTTTCCAGGTTGTGGCCTACAAAAGTACGCCATCCTTGCACCATCACTTTACTATCCCTTGAGGCCATGGCCCATGGGAGAGGATTTGTGAATGGCAGAAGAAATGACAATGTAGGTCACTCACATAACAATGACAACATGACTAATGTACTACTATATAGAATGTACTTTTTAATGACAGAGTACTTCAAAAAAGTACCTTCTCAGAGAGTATGCGATATTTGGACGCAGCACATCAAATAGCAAATCATGTTCAGAATGGAATATTTACTGCACAGTATATACTCCATACTGCCTACTATTCTTTTAAGGATGAAGTGAAACAGTAGCCAGTATCACAACAGACTTTTAAACAGTAGTATGCTGCATTGGTGTCATGTTTAACTCAGCAAGTTATTTTGCCATTTTATTTATTTTTGTGTAAAAAAAATCTGGTACTCCAACCAAATAATCAGTCAGATAAATCAGATAAAAGAAAGATATTAATGTTGCGGCTTACATTACTTCCGGTTCATCACATGAAAATGGAAAGTCAAGTCAAGCGCATGTAATACAGTATTTCAGCTCTGTTCATTTGTTTTGGCAAATGTAGTACTGTAGGTCATTTGGGTTATTCTGTACTTACAGGAAATTTGCATTCTGTGCAAAGTATGCATGTGGGAAAGGCGCTTTATAAATAAAACGTATTATTATTATTTGCAGACATGTATGCTATGCTATTCCTATACTCATCCTATTCCTATAGTATACGTAGCCCATGCATAGCTGTGTCGAAAAAAAAATACTATTAACTTGTCAAGTGGGCTTTTTAAGCAGGAGATCAAATAATGCTCACTTTAGTGGGTGTATTTTGCGAAGCGTTATGCTGAAATGCCTCGGGTTAACTCAGGACATCAGCCAATGAGGCATAAAAGTAATACTTTTCACACTTATCTGAGATCTGTCATGCAGTTCATTTTAATTGTAGCATGTGAATGTTTGTTCAATATTCAATATTTATTGAGCCCTGCAATGGGCTGGCCATCCTTTCATGTTGTTTACCCGCCTGTGACCCAAGACGCTGGGTTAGGCTCCAGCCCCCGTGACCTAATAAGGATAAAGCGGTTTGGATAATAGATGGATGGATGGAATATTTCTTCAAGGCTGTATGTTCTAAGGATTCTACAGATGTCACTATAAACTGTTGAACATAGGCTACTTCCACTTGCAAAGAATCAGCTGAAGTTTGCAATGAGAAAAATCTCAAATAGGATGTCTTATGTGGCCTTTTTGGATTTGATGTCACACTGAAACTCACACAAGCACAAGTATCCAGGGTTATTGTGAGCTGGTGATATCTGGAATACTTTAAATCGTCAATGACTGCCTCTCAAAGTAAGTATGTCAAAAAGAGATTAAAGAGCTAATCCAGACAGAAATGCCCATGCACTGGGTATTACTATTTTCTATTTAATCAAAGCTGATTTTGACTATTTTCCCTGCCAAGCATCTGTCTATGGTTTGGTAATGGATGCTGAAGAGATGTTGCCTCTTTAGACTTTTTGGGATATGTACGTGTTGAACAGCTCACTAACCTGAACTTGCCTAAAAACAGACAACCAGGATTCATTTCTAATTTCACCCATGTCGTAAAAAAATTCTTTATTAACGACATTTGAGCGATAAGTTGGATGAGGTGGAATATGCAATTCTTTTGGTCGAGATCCCACTGTTTTGCCCAACAAAGTATCCTACACCAAATCTCCCATCAGCCTCATTTATCTCATTCTGAAAGTCTTCTCTCATTTTGTACTAGATAAATAGTAGGATCTGTTCTTGTGTTGCTGTAGATCTTTTTCTATCAATGTTTATGTAGGTTGTTCCGCATACCATTTGGTTCCTCAACTCATTTTCAAATCAACACAGCTTGGATAAATGATTATGTTTTGTTGTTTATTTTAGCAAGCCATTAATTATGTCAGCATAATTCCACATTCCCACCTGCTGGGAGTCCGGCATCAGACGCTTCATGTATGTAGAAGCATTGTGCTAATTGTATACAATTTTAAGCATGCTAAACACTACATTTCAACATTTGACTGTCTACGTATGTGCTTAATGCGTTTTTATACTACCAGTGTTGTAATATAGTTTCAAAATAATTTGGTTCTCATCATTTACGCTCAGGTCATTTTTGAACACTTTATTTTATATGCTTTTATTTTTCTGCGGACAACAAAATAAGAATCTTTCTGAAGAATCTGCACTTGGGTACTTTCCTTGACATGGAAAAGCTTCATGTCATGTTTCAAAAATGACACACCAAAAAACTACATAAATTGCTCTAAATCGCCTGACTTTAGAAGAACTTTATTAAGTTAGTATTCACTGATAATCTTCCCATCCATTGAACCGTTAACTAAATCATAGAGTCAATGAGTTGAACTCCAGAACTGGATCAGTCCAATTCATAAACAAAAATGTTAATCTGATTCATGTTAGACTTAATTACTCAATGATTCGGTCTCAGTGGTTCTCAGTGAATAAGAACCATATGTTATTATTCTCACACAAATGATCTTCTCTCTCTTATCACACAAAGTTGTCAAGTGACTTGAGAAGATTTTGCATACTATTATCCAAAATCATATGGATTACACTACTGTTCAGATGTTTGAGGTCAGTATTTTTTATATCTTATGCTCACCAAGGCTGCAGTTATTTGATCAAAACAGCATATTATTACAATTTAAAATGTTGAAATTGATCTGTTTTCTACTTGCTGAGTTTCGTTTTCATAATGGTATTTTATTCCTGTGATGCAAAGCTGAATTTTTAGCATCATTAACTAGAAATAATTTGTAACATTATTAGTGTCTTTACTGTCACTTTTGATCAATTTAATGCACCCTTGCTGCATTTCATTGTATTTTTATAATGTCTTTCAAAAAAACATTGACCACATACATTTAAACGTGTATTTATGCTACGTTTATGGGGCTATTATCAATCAATGAACTGTATGGAAAAGACTTGTGTGAAAGGATTTTGTGTTTCATGGAGGAAAGAAAGTCATAAAGGTTTGGAACAACATGAGGGTGTATATAATTCATTGATTTTTCTGTTTGTGTGATCTATCCCTTTTAGATACTGTTTATCCAGTGCTTCATCAGCCCTTGTCATTGCTAAAGGGATTTGTTATTCAAAGTGATATAAACCTCTTTATTAGTTATTCAAATGCATAATACTCTGGTCTTTATTATGACTCATAACTGAGACCCAGAGTTTGATTTATGTCTATGTACCACGTAAGCATCTTAGGGGGCAGATTTTGGCTTGTTGAATAAAATGCAAATATCTCCTGTATAACTGAGAAAATGTGGGAGGGAGAAGGTCACTGAGAGAGAGAGATAGAGAGAGAGAGAGAGAAAGAGAGAGAGAGAGAGAGAGGCGGGCACATAATGTACCAATTGCCAGCACCGGCTCACTGCAAAACAGTGTTAGTAAATGTAGCAGAGATTCTACAAATAGCTCCAGGTGGAAAAGAACCTTTTGCTGTGATCAGGAGGCATCCTGTGGTACCAGAGCCCTTATCTTAATCCTTATATGAAAACTGGCAAAACTGGTTTCTGATCAGCCATGTTAGCTCGTCTCAATGTGGGCCAATGGCCTGAGGGACGACCAGCCAATCCCGCAGGCACATTTGTCCCGGCCCTGGCCTGAAAGGAGATCACAAAGAGGGGGTGAAATTCAAGTGCACCATTAAAATTAGAGGGGTGCAGAGATGCATACCGAGGTTTTAAATACCCAGAGGTCTTGAAGTAGGTGTACACAGAAACTGGTGGGATTTGAATAGAGGGAGAATATGAAATAGAGAGGGATTTTTCTCTCATTCTAGATTGCTTCGCATCCTGTTGTATATGTATAGTCAAGTGTCTGAGACCACATTTGAAAATTGGGAATGAAAATCTAATTAAGCCTGCAGAAACAATATAAATAGTCATTTAAACAATATTTAATATATAATAATTATATAAATATAATAATGTTTTTTTTTAAATAAAATGAAGTAATAAAAATGAGTAATAAAAAATTAAAAAGAGAGATTTGTGATTCTTAAAGGGTTAGTTCACCCAAAAATGAAAATTAAGTCATTAATTACTCACCCCCATGCTGTACCAACCCCGTAAGACCTTCGTTCGTCTTCGGAACACAAATGAAGATATTTTTGATTAAATGTGACAGCTGGATCACTCCTCCATAGGCTCCCTAAGTGAATGAATCCTGACGTCCCAGAAAGTCAATGAAGAAAATGTTTAAATATTCCATGTCACAACAGTGGCTCAACTATAAGTTTACCAAGGGTCGAGAATACTTTTTGTGCGAAAAAACAAACAAAAATAACGACTTTATTCGACTATTCCTTTTCTTCCTTGTTGGCCTGAAACGAGACTTCAAGAGATTTCCACGACGCACGCGCGAGAACTTAACTGAAGTAGTTGAAGGAGATTGCAATTCTCGCGTGCGCGTCGTGGAAATCTCTTGAAGTCTCGTTTCAGGCCTAACGAACGAACGAAGGTCTTACGGGGTTGGTACAGCATGGGGGTGAGTAATTATGACTTAATTTTCATTTTTGGGTGAACTAACCCTTTAAGTGTTTACCAAATACCAAAATATTCTGAATATAACCAAAATATTCTGGGGGAGTTTTTTTTATTTTTATTATTCTTTAATAAATATGAAACAGTGGTGTCAGACTTTTGGACTTTTGGACTTTGTTTTTTAATGTAGTCTCTAATGCTCACCGATGCTACATTTATTTGATCAAAAAACAGTAATATTGTTAAATATTGTTATAATGTAAAATAACTGTTTTCTATTTAAATATATTTAAAAATGCAATTTATTCCTGTGATGGCAAAGCTGAATTTTCAGCATCATTACTCCAGTCTTCAGTGTCACATGATCCTTCAGAAAACATTCTAATATACTGATTTGGTGCTCAAGAAACATTATTATCAATATTGAAAACCGTTGTGGTGCTCAATGGTTTTGTGAATAATTTTAAAACAGATTTGACACAGCTTGGTGTATTTATTGTAATAAACCGTTATGGATTTGGGACCGTGAGGTTACACATTCTGTCAGTGGGGCCTCCATAGCCCCACGGTCTGTCTCGTACCCCAAATAGATGCGTCTAAAACTCCCTCACACTTTATCACTTGCTTTGCATGCTTCACACTGTCTACATGAGGACTCTACAATGATCGTTATTATGTGACGATCGGAAATAGAGGTCGACATGTGTCAGAATCGGAATCTGGGCAGAAAGCACCTCTTTGTCCCCCAATGATAAGCTATTTTTGCACTGGTGGCCAGACTATCCCAAAGCATCTGGCCTCTTGCATTTGAAATAAGGTTAATGATTAAAACAGACCACCACTTTGTCTAAGAAGGGTTTAACAAAGCCGTAAACATCTCAATCCATCATGGTCACAGAAGAAACTAATTGATATTATAGAGAACTAAAAGCTGTAGTTTCTATGCAGAACACTTAGCTATTTATTTCAGACATCCTATTATGCTGGTGAATCTTGACTTGATTTATATTTTGGAGGTAGTTCTTACTGAAGCATCAAGTTGGACTAATCCCCTGCATTTTAGAGAGTTTACTTTGTGCTTTTGATGCTGGGTTGCGTAATAGTTATAGTAATAGCTCTGAACCGACAGGGAAAAATCCCTAATGCCTAATGCATACGCTGCACAGACTCAATCTGGCCTGTCTGTGAGAAGATGAAAACAGTGTGTGTTGCAGCACGTTGGGGGTTTTGAAGGGATTTGAGAAGCAGGTCACCTCTTGATAACTAAGCTTGTGTTTCAGCATGATGCGGGCTTCATTAAAGCCATCCGGAGGCCAAGCCTATCATGATCCCAACACAACATAAACTTTTACTTTTTATGTGCTAGTTTACTTCATGATCATTTCCTGGTTCATGATTATTTCGCCTCGAGACATATGGAGACTTTTGCTCTTAAGAAAAAGACCCTTGTAATCTTGTGTGTTTCCACTAGTTTCAGATCTCAACAATGTCACATTTTAACAACATTTTATTCAAACTAGAAATATTGAAATACTAATATACAGTCTAAAATCAACTTTTTTGTCACACCTGCCAATGGTCAGTGACAAAAACAATTACAGCCATAAATATATTTTACCAGCAATAAAATAAAGTTACAAAAGTTATTCAGACAAGAGCTATGAGTGATTGTTCTTTGTTGTTTGATTGGCATTAAAAACACAGACAGTAGCAGGAATATTAGCCTGCTGTCACTTTAAGAGCTAATGCACAGATCCAATGAATACTGTCACACTTGCGTTTTATTTCTCAACTTTTTACGCTAGTTAAGGCATATCTGAGTGTGTATGTGAAGTTTTAGCTCAAAATACCCAACAGATCATTTTTTGGGGCTGAAAAAAAAGCGCCGTTTTAGTTTGTAGTCCCTTTAAATGCTAATGAGCTGCTACAGCCGGCACAGGGGGCGGAGCCTCACAAGCTCACGCTCCGTCAGGAGAATCAAATCCACTGGCTGTTGTCAGACTACTTGTGCATACAAAAATCTCACTGGATTATTACAATTAATGGCAAAATTAATGTTTGGAAATGTAAACTGATATTACCTACTGACTACAGCAAAAGATATAAATAACTGGCTTAAAACCTTTTTGTTTTTGGTGAAAATACTAACGTGCCTAGGACTTTTGCACAGCACTTCATATATACACTACAGTATATATACATATACACACTATAAAAGTATATATATTAAAATACTAATAAATGATTTGCTCATTATATATAAAATATAGTATTATATATATTTTATTTAGTAGAATAGTTTATTTATTTATTGGAGTACAGGTCTTATTGTTCTATGTCTGTTGTGTGCTGAGTAAGAGGGATGTGTGGTCTGTGCCCTCCGACCAGATTAAATGCTTTGTCCCTGTCCGTTTGTAGAAGCAGGATTTGGATTAGACAAAAACAGGGGGATCAGCACACCCCATAGTACTATTTAGGCACAGGAATCCTCTACCCTCCATACACACAGATACATGTGTGCACACATGTGCACGTACACACAACCTCCCTCTGCCTCCTTCCCTCTCTCCCTATACACAGCTAAAGGCAGGCCACACCAGTACAAAAGATAATGCATCCTGTTACATGTTTCAGTAACCCAAGCACAAGCATTCAGCAAACCACTCACACTTTAAACAGTACTGTGTGTGTTTAATGTATTAAATATATGTTTGTGCATATTTCAGGATTTCAAGTAAGCACACTTTTTACAGCTAAAAAAATCACACTTTCAAAACAATCAAAAAGTAAGTATTTGTACTCTTTTAAGTTAATAGATTGAGTTCACAATTAATTTGATGTGTAAACCTAAGGGGAACTGAAGTTCCAAAAAGTGAAGCATTCAGAAAAGTAAAGAATCATTTGTAAGAGTATGTAGGTATATAATATGTAATGTATACATGTAAATATTTTTTTTATGCTGTAAAAATGATGTATGCCATTAACTTTTTCACTTTCTCTGCCGTGTGTGTGCAGGACGTCCCACGCAAGGACTAAGAGTGAAGCAGCAGACCAGGCCGCACTTGCAGGATGTCAAGAATCCGACTTAGCCAGAGCTGTGGCTTATGAATTATCTCCAAGCTTCCATCAACCAGGTACAGTTTATACAGAGGAAATGTTTTACTTTCCCACACATACCCTGCAAAAAAACAAATACCCATGATGAAAGTCACCAGATATTATTAACCAAACACCTGTAATTAAAAACTCGCAATAGATGCTTTCTCTCCACATGAAACTAGCTCAGTGGAGCTCTGTTGAGGGTAGAAACAAAAGAGTTCAAAGACATGAATGCTTTTCTCTGGGTTATGAAGTTGATCAAGGTTTTTTGACAGTGAAATGACATATTTCTCTGACCTTAGGCTTTTTTGCTACTGTACCTTTAATATTTCTGACCTCGGTTATGATTGACATTTATCAAGGCATTAATATGTAAATATTGGCAGTCATGTGTTAATGTACTCAATAATATAGCCATTTCCAAAAGGATATAATTGTTTGTATCTATGAAAAAAATATATATATATATATATATTTATATATATAAACATTATAGGTTTTATATAATATTTATATAATTTTAAATTAAATATTTATATTATATAATTTATAATTTTTTTTATTTTATAATATGGGATTTTATACTATAATAGTAAATATTTATTAAAATTTTAAATTAAATATGAATACAGATAAATATTTTATTATTTATCTATAATTTCTATATAGCATAAGATATAATAAGCAAAATGGGTCTTTCGAAAAGAAAGAAAATATTATATGCATTTAAATGTTATATATATACACATACATATATATACTATATAATATAATATAATATCTATAACATTTAAACGCATCTTATTTTCTTTCTTTTCAAAAGACGCATTTTACATTTAGTTTTCTTAAATGCAGTAGGACTGGGGAATGGTGCTGAATCTAGGAATATCTCGACATAATAAATTGTTTTCCAAATTAGCGCTATCAAATCTTTTCATTTTAGTTACATTTATGAATTTGACAGGTGACCTTGGCATTGCGAGGCATTGTTTTAGGTAATAGATGATCAGCAACTCGGCGTTGTCGTTCTGTTCAATAAAGTCTAATCTTTTGGAACTTCTTCGGGAGATTTCTTGCTAAGAAAGAAAATACTTTCGTTTTCCGACCCCGACATCATTAATGAGCCTCCTACATTGGCAGTCCTAATCAAAACAAATAAAGTTTATTACTCAACATTACAGAGCATTAATATTAGTAGACTGTTCCTCAGTGATTGTTCTAGTTCCCTTTAGAAATATTTCAGACAGCAGCCAAAGAATGTGGTCCATATCAAACCGAGAATGTTCTCTGGATGAGGAATGTGAGGCTTGTCGAGTGTGTCGTGCGTACGGCACATTGCTATCAGTAAACGGATTCAGATAAGAAGTGGGCATGTCAAATTACAGCTCTATTGTGCAGCTCACCTCTCATGGAAAAGGTCCCAGAAACACTTCTCAGTTTTCAGAAGCAGCAGACCATGAGCGGGCTAGCTAGCAGCTCATTGGTTCGCTCACAGAGAACTGCTTAAGCCTATGAGGAGACGCAGATGAACTCTCGGCCAATGAGAGTCTGACATGCTCTCATTGCGTCAGAGCCCGCCGAAACGGGCGTGGTCAGAGAGTATATCTTGGCGTCCCAGGCTGTCAACTCTGGTTTTTCATAGAATGAAGCGAGAACGCTAGTAGCACAAGCACGGCCAGGAACGCAATACTCGTTCCCTCATCTAGAGAGAACCGAGGTTACGTTAGGTAACCGATTCGTTCTCTTACGAGAGGTTCTCTCGTATTGCGTAAGCTAGCTTACGCTACGGGAACACCTGGTCAACGCCGTGCGTGCTAAGCATCCACTACGAGTCCCAGGGGAGACCCCGGGGGGCCCTTATGAGTGGGAATAAATATATGTACATGTGACAAAGGCCAGCAGAGCGGGCCGGTGATTGTGTCGTACATAAGCACATGAAAGAGAGGGACAGAGCGAAACCGGTCTGTGTGAGTAACTCCCTATAGTGCAGCTTAACCAGAAGTGCTGTAACATACTAGACTGCTAGTAGTTTAGCCTGCAAGGCAGGAACTTCCAGGTTGTAAAATCTGACAAAGGTGGAGGGGGAAGCCCATCCCGCTGCCACACAAATGTCGTGAATGGAAATTCCGCTGGACCATGCCCACGATGAGGCCATGCCTCTAGTGGAATGAGCCCTGACGCCCAGAGGACATGGCAGGTCTTTTGATGCGTATGCGGCTGCAATGGCATCAACTATCCATCTTGATAGAGTCTGTTTCGAGGCGGCCAACCCTTTGGTGCGCCCACCGAACGAAACGAAAAGCTGCTCGGATCGTCTGACCGGAGCAGTGCGGGTAATGTATAATCTCAGGGCCCTGACTGGACACAGGAGATTAGCATCAGATTCGCTATCGGATGCAGGCAGAACCGATAGGGAAATAACTTGTGCCCTGAACGGGGTACCAATAGCTTTTGGGACATAACCATGTCTAGGTTTGAGAACGACTAAGGAGTCATTGGGCCCAAACTCGAGACAGGAAGCGCTAGTGGACAGCGCGTGAAGGTCTCCCACACGTTTTACTGACGCGAGCGCGAGCAGAAAAACGGCTTTGAGCGAAAGGTATTTGAGGTCCACAGTGTTTAACGGTTGGAATGGGGGGGGGGGCTTTCATAGCTTCGAGAACTATGGAAAGGTCCCAAATCGGCACCGAAGGGGGGCGTGGGGGGTTCATCCTTCTAGCTCCCCTGAGGAAGCGGGTGACCAAGTCGTTTTTGCCCAGTGACTGGCCGCGCCGGGGTTCAACAAACGCTGCGACGGCTGCCACATACACCTTGAGAGTGGACGGGGACCTGCCCTTGTCCAACATCTCCTGGAGAAAAACTAGCAAGGAAGGAACCTCGCATGACCGTGGGTCCAATTTTCTGTGGGTGCACCATTTAGAGAACACAGACCATTTAGACGCATAGAGCCTGCTAGTAGAAGCCGCTCTAGCCTGCATGATCGTGTTTAACACTCCCTCTGGCAAAGCAACGGGTAGACGTTGATCACCCACGCATGTAGCGCCCAGCGCTCTGGGTGGTGATGCCAGATCGTGCCGCGAGCTTGGGAGAGGAGATCTGCTCTGACTGGGATGGGCCACGGTGCTGTCTGTGACAACTGAGTGAGCTCCGGGAACCAAGTCTGACCCTCCCACGCGGGGCTACGAGGAGCACCGAGTGGCGTGTTTCCCTGATTCTCTGAAGCACCTGTGGTAGCAGAGAAACCGGAGGGAAAGCATAAAGCGGGCGGCTGGGCCAGGTCTGGGCTAGCGCGTCCACGCTCTTTGTGAAAAATATTGGGCAGTGGGTGTTCTCCTCTGAGGCGAAGAGGTCCACCTCTGCTCTGCCGAATATCCGCCATAGCTTTTGAACTGTGCAAGTGTGCAGGGACCATTCCCCGGGGGGAATGGGGTTCCTGGACAGACTGTCTGGACCGTCATTCAGATGGCCCGGCACGTGCGTCGCTCTGAGCGAGAGCAGGTGACACTGAGACCAAACTAAGATACGTTCTGTCAGCCGGAAGAGATTCCTGGATCTGACTCCGCCCTGACGGTTTAGATAGGAGACCACGGCTATATTGTCCGAACGGATCAGCACGTGGTGACCATGAATGCGCGGGAGAAAGCGCGTGAGCGCGTTCTCGACCGCCAACATCTCCAAACAGTTTATGTGGAGGGGGCTCTCTTGAGCTGACCAGGGGCCGAAGGCCGGTGAGCCCTCGCAGACCGCACCCCAACCCGTGTTGGATGCGTCTGTCGAGATGACTTTTCGGTGAGAAAAGGTCCCCATGGAAACGTCCCGCTGAAACCATTCTGCCACAGTCCATGGCTGCAGAGCTGTGATACAGGTCTGCGTTACCTTTATCAGCTGGCGGCCCGTGGTCCACGCACGGTGAGACACACGGCTCTTCAACCAGAACTGAAGCGGGCGCATGCGCAGTAACCCCAGCTGGAGCACCGCGGAGGCTGAGGCCATGTAACCCAACGCCTTCTGAAAAGTTTTCAGAGGTGTGAGTCTGTTCATCTGAAAAGATGCGGCGAGACGCTGAACACGGCGCGCGCGCTGTGTTGACAGACGAGCCGTCATCGTGACCAAGTCTAGCTCTATACCCAAGAAGGAGATAGTCTGACTGGGATGTAGTGCGCTCTTTGTCCAGTTGACAGAGAGGCCCAAAGCTTTCAGATGGTCGAGGAGAACTGTACGATGAGACAGTAGCTCTCTCTGTGATTGTGCCAAAATCAGCCAGTCGTCCAAATAGTTCAGTATTCGCAGCCCCTGACTCCGGAGGGGGGCGAGCGCCGCATCCATGCACTTCGTGAACGTACAGGGTGCTAAGGATAGGCCAAACGGAAGGACGGTGTATTGATAAACCTGGCCTTCGAAGGCGAAACGTAAGAATGGCCTGTGAAGGGGATTTATCTGAATCTGAAAGTAAGCATCTTTCAGATCTAGTGAAATGAACCAGTCCCCCTGGCGCACGTGCGCGAGGAGTTTTCTGATCGTGAGCATTTTGAACGGTCTCTTCATGAGAACTTTGTTCAGAAATCTGAGGTCTAAGATTGGTCTGAGGCCGCCGTCCTTCTTGGGGACAAGGAAATAACGGCCGTAAAACCCCGACTCGCTCATAGACAGAGGAACTCTCTCTATAGCCCTTTTGCACAATAGTTTTGCTATCTCTGAACGGAGCAGCGTCACTGCTTCTGGGTTCACAGTAGTTTCTAGCCGCGCTCAAAAACGTGGAGGGCGACGGTGAAACTGTAAGCGATAGCCTAGCCTTATTGTGTTTAGCACCCACTGGGAAATTCCCGGAATAGCTTCCCACGCTTTGAAGCGTAACGCTAGGGGGTGAATGGCTACATGGTCCCCGTCGTTGCACATAGCGGGCTGCGTGAGCGCGCTCATATTGTTTATGACAGCGGGACTTACACTCAGAGAGGAGTTTATGGGCCGTGTAACAGAGTGAGTAGAGGGGGGACGCGCACACGGGCTCGTGGGCACGCTTATGCACTCTGAAACTCGAGCGGGTTGGAACCGCTTTATGAGAGTGGACTCTGTGTGAGACACGGGGACTGAAGTGCTTTTGTGTATGAGTGAACACAGTGTTGTGGGCACATTTTCTACACAAGAGGCTTTTATGCTCATTTTGAGATTTCTCTGAGTCGCCGTGACAACGGCGTTTTCGCTCATGCAAGCGGGAAGGGAGACCGGCTTAGTAATGGCGGTGTACACTGCTGTAGTAGCCGCGTGAGCGGGGACTAACAGAGGCCGAAACTTTGACGGCGGTCCGGCCGCGGCGGGAGAGTGCCGTCTTTTTCTCAGCTGTGCTAGGCAGACTTCGAGTGATCAGGTTTCAGCGCGATCCGAGGCCGAGGCCCCCGGGGAGGCGGCGGTCTGTGGTGGCTGTCAGAGCGAGAACGAGGGCGGCCGCCCTGGCGTCGCTGAAAAGTCTGGCTGTGCTGAGCTGGGCGCTGGGGTGGGGCTCGTGCAGGAGGCTGGTCACGTGAGCGGCCTGCAGAGGAGCTAGCGCGACGAGGCAGAAAGAGATTCATGGCCTGGGAAGCTTTCTGCACTTCGGAGAAACGGTCGACGATACCCGTGACGGCAGATCCGAAGAGGCCGGATGGAGAGAGCGGGGCGTTGAGAAAGGCGGCGCGCTCAGAATCTCCCATGTTGGCGAGTGTGAGCCAAAGATGTCTTTCAGACACACAAATGGCGGCCATGCATTTCCCCAGGGCTTGCGCAGCAGATTTTGTAGCGCGAAGGGCAATGTCCGTGGCGCTCCTTAAATCCGCGACTGAGGGGGGATTTTTTCCGCTCTCGTCCCATTCACGAAGTAAATCGCCCTGTAGAATCTGAAGGACGGACATGGAGTGGAGTGCAGAGGCTGCTTGACCGGCGGCTGAGTAAGCGCGGGCGTGAAAGCTCGAAGTCGCTCTGCAGGCTTTAGAGGGAAGCACAGGTGATGAGCGCCATCTTGTGGAAGGCGGGCATAAATGTGCGGCGACCAGGTCCTCTACAGGGGGAATGGAGAGATACCCCTTTTCTGCGGCTCCGTCCACAACGTGAAGCGGGGCGGAAGAGTCAGAGCGAGTTCTGGCAGAGAGCGGGGCATTCCAGGACTTCGTGAGTTCCGCGTGCAGTTCAGGCAGGAAGGGCGCGGCCCGTTTAGTGACGGGAGTCGAGCGCTGGCGGAAGTAGCTGCCGTCCATACGGTTGATGGTCTGCTCGGGGGGAGGGGACCAATCGAGTCCGAGGCGTTCGACGGCCTGTGAGAGGAGGCGCACTAATTCCTCCTCGATTCCAGCGCGGGTCCCAGAGGATTCTCGGGCCGAGGAGGCGTGAGAACCGGACCATTCCTCACGAGATTAACGCTTCTAGCTGGGGTTCCGGCGGCCTCTGAGAGCGGCGTTTCTTCTTCCGCGGCGAAGTCAGAGGCGGTGCGGAAGCAACTTTAGTGGCCTGAAGTCGAGCCCGCAGGGTCGACAACGGCATCTCCTCGCAGAGATCGCAGCCACCATCGGCGAGGGCGAGCTCGGCGTGCTCCAATCCGAGGCAGAGAGCGCAGATGACGTGGCGGTCTCCAGTCTCGAGGGGAGCGCGGCAAGAACCGCAGGAGGATTTACGAGACATCTTTAAAAAGACGCTCGGCTCTTTTAGAAACACTATAATAAAGGAAGCTTTCGTAAAAAGGATACAAATCCGTCGGATGGCGCTAGCTCGCAGGACGGCTGAAGGTGGCGAAGACGGCCGGCTTCCTCAGTCTCCCAGATGCTCGCTAGAGTTGCCTTTTCAACGACGGCGGCTTCTCTCAGGATCAGCAGATGCGTGTAGCTCGCTGAAGAGATGAAAAATCAGAGTTGACAGCCTGGGACGCCAAGATATACTCTCTGACCACGCCCGTTTCGGCGGGCTCTGACGCAATGAGAGCATGTCAGACTCTCATTGGCCGAGAGTTCATCTGCGTCTCCTCATAGGCTTAAGCAGTTCTCTGTGAGCGAACCAATGAGCTGCTAGCTAGCCCGCTCATGGTCTGCTGCAGCTGAACTGCGTTGACAATGGATACAAAATTATAGGATCATTTTTGGCTTCAATTTCTCAGAAAAGATGAATCTTTCCCGTAGCGTAAGCTAGTTTACGCAATACGAGAGAACCTCTCGTAAGAGAACTGCTGTTGCTCAGAGCTTACTTTTTGTTCAACCAGTTATTTTTACTATCTGGGTGACCTTTATTACCCCCTTTTTGTCATTAAACCACAAAATCCATTATTTGTGAAATCTAATGCCAGATTGTTAGAAACACCACCTTATTCCGGCTTGTTCAGAGATGAAGTGAAACTGGTTTTGTAAGAATTTGTAACGTTAGATTGTGTCTATTGAAAATGAGTACACTCTTTCTGTGCAGAAGTCTCTTCTGCTCACAGAAGCTGTATTTATTTAATAAAAAACACAGTAAAAACTTACTAATATTGTGAAATATTATTACAATTTAAAACAGCTGTTTTCTATTTTAAAATGTAATTTATTCCTGTGATGCAAAGCTGAATTTTCAGTATCATTACTCCAGTCTTCAGTCTCACATGATCCTTCAGAAATCATTAAATATGCTGATTTGCTGCTCAAGAAACAAGCTTAATATGTTTGTGGAAACCGTGATACATTCTTTTCGGTATTTTTGATTAATAAAAAGTTCAAAGCACAGTAAATGTTATACTGTCAATATATTGCATCCTTGCAGAATATCTTTTTTAAAAGATGACTAACTAGTAAAACTGGTAGTTTATGTAATATATTTAATTTGAAAAAACAATAAATACATTTTTGTTGATGAATAGAATTCAGTTCACTGTAAACATGATGTGTCAAACTAGATTCATTCAAATTGACAGGTTTATTTTGATACTAGCGCTTCTGATAGTTGATTAATCCAAGGGAGGATATAATTTGTTAATGAGCCTATAATAAGTGCCACTAGATTTAATGACTAACACACTTGAGGTCATAACTGCCATGTCTTTATTTAATATGATACGTTTTCAGTACATACCCTGCATGCTAAAACTAACCAGACATTCACATTTCATGAGTGCAAGTGGTAGAGCTCTGTGTTAGCAGCTCTGTGTATTAATGTAGGCGAGGTTTCTTTTACAGAACTCATATGCAATATGCCGCCCATATGTTTCTGTTAATTAGACATTCTTGGGCGTTTCCTGGTTCTGTTTGCTCATTTGTGTTGCTTAGGCTTCACAAACATGTCCCCATATAATTCATCTTCTTTCCAAGTAGTAAATATGCTACTTGAACCCTGCATCACTGCAACACTGCATCCAGTTAAACAACACTTTCAGTGCAACATCAGACACTGTATTGCTCTTCTTTATATTCCAGTATTAAAGTAGGTTTGTTGTTAGCATCAGAGGTCATTATTGTCTTATCAGCCATGATTGATTGTACCTTTTACAAATATAATGTCAAATAGTACCATGATATATAGATTTGCTTGTTGCTGATTAGATTTTGCTTTTAGATTTATCTATAAGACATAAACAGCTGTACATACATAGTGATTTTACTATCGGTAAGGGTACGAAGTGTTACTGGTGATGAAGAGAAAACTCGCTTAAACTGTTAGAATCACTGTAAAATTTTGGCATCAGCGATTTGATGAATAAATAGTTACATATGCATCAAAAGGTTGGGGTCAGTTAGATCTTTTTTTGAAGAAATTAATACTTTTATTCAGCTAGAATCAAAAGTAACAGTAAAGAAGACAGTTATAATTTTACAAAAGATTTATATATCAAATAAATGCTGTTGTTTTGGACTTTCTATTCATCAAAGAATGTTGGAAAAGAATGCATCATGGTTTCCACAAAAATATTAAGCAGCACAACTGTTTTCAGCATGGATGATATTTCTTGAGCAGCAAATCAGCATTTTAGAATGATTTCTGATTCTGAAGGATCATGTGACACTGAAGACTGGAGTAATGATACTGAAAAGCTTTGCCATCTCAGTTCTCGGTTCTTTTAAATTGTAATAATATTTCACAATACTACTTTTTTCGATAAAATAAATGTAGCCTTAGTGAGCAGAAGTGACTTCTTTCAAAAGCATTGCCAAGGAATGCAGCAACTATGCACAATAATATAACATTTTGCTGATGTACACAGTTGTGTGTGTGAGTGTATATAAGGACTACTTAACAGTGGTTTCAACTGAAGCTAACATTTTTATATATATAATATAAGCTATTTCATTTTAGAATATGATGTTTTCATAGCAGAAACAAAGTGACTTCAATTTGAAGTGTCGTACGAAAACAAAGTGGCTTTCTGATATGATCCCGCCTGATCCCCAGCGGTGCCGTGTTCTCCCACTAGCTCTCAAACATCCCGCTCAGAAGAGTAAGCACTAGCACTCGTAATTGACATTTCTGGCTTATGGCAGATTAGTGCAGAGGTTAAGTATGCCTTTGTAACACATCAGGAAAAAACGCTGCACTGTCGCCATGGTTGTCTTTAGGCCCCGTTTGAAATGGTCTACCCAACAAGGTTTTAATTGCGCTATATTTGGAGCGAGTGTGTCCTTTACAGGGAGCTAACGGAGGGATAGTTGGAATGGCTGGACAGCGAGCAGCTGTCCATTCCTTCAGTCAGACGTTTGAACCCTGACTGCACCTCCTCTTCCCACCTCTCTTTAAATCATTGCCCATCTCTTCAATGCAAGGTGCACAGAGGCCAGCTGCTTCCCTGACCTTATGACCCCCAAATCGTTTTCCCTCTTTATTTATGCCGTTTCAGTACAAACTTGAAGGCTCAGAGCCTCAGATTATGACATACATTTTTCTAAATAAATAATGTATATCTTAATGTATATATTAAGACTGTTTATCCTATAAACAAATGTTATTTTATACATATATATAATTATTATTATTACAAAAGAAGGCAAGTACATGTAGAAAGTAAATATATTATTTATTTATCTCACAATTGCGACTATTTCTTGTATAAATATATATATGTATATATATATATATTTATATGTGTGTCTCTGTGTATATATACAGTATATATATATATATATATATATATATATATATATATATATATATATATATATATATATATATATATATGTGTGTGTGTGTGTGTGTGTCTGTCTGTATATATATTAGTGCCGTCAAATCACGATTAATCGATTCTAAAATAAAAGTTTGTTTACATAATATGTTTGTATATATTATTATATTTATATATTATATATAGCCTGTGTGTGTGTGTGTGTGTGTGTGTGTGTGTGTGTGTGTGTGTGTGTGTTTATATATGCATAAACACATATTACGTAAACAAACTTTTATTTTAGAGTCGATTAATCACGATTGATATATATAGTATTAATTTACTTAATTTAATAATGTATTTTTTCTATGAGAAGGAAAGGAGCATCTATTGTTCTATTGAATCTATTCTACTGTCGCTACAGTAAAAGATAAATATACATAGATCCACTATAAATCAGTCAGTACTATTTCATCAGTTGTCTGTCATTATGAAATACATTATGGCATGAATCTTAAATACACACAAGACTCCACTGGCTAAATTTATGTAGTGCTTAATAAATTCAAAAGCCCCCGGGCCCTGCATCACATGCCTCATCAAGACAGATAGCCCCTTTTATTGGGTTAGAGAGCCTATTAATATTCCGGACCATGTAGATAATAAACAAAATGTTAAGGTTGATTGCATGCCTAGGTTTGTTTCTGCTGTGTCGTAGCGTCTCTGAATTTGATATAATGCATGTTAAAACAAGGGTACCGCTTTAATTGAGTATCGGGTAATTGAGTTGTGTCTCTTAACTGTGGGTGAAAAGATTTCATAATCCTTCTCATGTCATAAGAGAGGCCTTTGGATCTTTGTCAAATGATTTTGAGCCGTGAGGTTCTATTGCCACCACTTATTTTTGGAGTTGAATTTCACATGGCAACATGACAGTTCTCATTATACATCTCGATGTCTCATCATGTTGTTGTAAGATCTTCTTTTAAGGTAGTTTTCAGTATTGTTTTTATTTACTTAGTAAGTAGAATTGTTTTTTGCTTTGTTACAATATAAAAAATAATACGTTTTTGTCTTGTTTAAATAAGCATCTAAGCATCCTTAAAATAAGTTAAATTTATATAAGCCTTGTATTCAGGGAATATATCTTAAATTAAGTTTATATTTCTTACCTTAAGGCCAAATTTCTTAAAAAAAAAAAAAAAAAATTGGAATTTACTTAAAGCTGCAGTCCGTAGCTTTTTCTGGGTTAAAAATTATCCAAAATACATATTTGAGAAAATACATAGCAAGTGTTCAAAACTCTCTGCTTGCCTTAGCTCGATTCAAAGCGGTAAGCTTGTAATAATGTTTTTAATTCCAGTGGTACTGGTGGATTTCCGCGAGCGATTCGAGCATGTCTTTGTGTCATTACGTCACATCTGTACACATAAAGAAGGAGTCTCGGCTAGTAGGCTATATTGCAGGTGAGGATGCTGGAGGTGGAGATTTATAGCCTTTTCTCACACTTGATATAATTAAACTTATCAATTTGATGGCGGATCCAGAAAGGTTCAAACGACAATCACCAGTGACAACTAGAGATTCACCCGCTGTAAAATGCAAAAGACTTCGTTCGGACTTCGGAGTGGCTACAGAAAAAAAGAGACTGCAACCGGACCCATGCGAAAACAAGGATACATATCGGAAGGACAATACATGTAGTCACGCAATGCTGACGTTGTTAACATTAACAATTTGAGAACGAAGTATCATTTGCACGGTTTTGCGTGATATGATAACTTATAAGCGATTGTTGGATTTAATCAGCGTGATTTACTGCAATGCCAGAACCAGAACAAAAGTGGATGTTTCTTACTAGTTCAGATGATATTTTCCGGTGAAAATTCGTATGTTGGTCATACTTCCAAAAAGAATAATCTGTGATTCTGAATGCCAGTATCCACACCGGCACGGTGACTGACAGCCTCACTGTCTCCTCAAACACTGTGTTCATCCGGGCTGTGTCGTGTCGAACTACAACCCACGTAAAGTTGATAATTCCGCGAATGACTGCAATTGCAGATTTCGAACAGAGATGGCGACAAAGAGGAAAAACTGCGGACTGCAGCTTTAAAAATAATTGTCTTTAACTTAAGGGTGTTTAGATATTTTTTGGGGTGGAAACAAGACAAAAATACTAATTACGGGAAAAAAAATCATAACAGCGCACACATTTTTTCACACAACAAAGGCAATTTTTTAACTCCAGCACAACCTCAGAAGATGAGGCCTTTCCGTCCCGTAAACTATCAAATGAATACCTCTTGTTATTGACACTTGGTCTAATTTAAGGGTGGCGAGGATGCAATGCTCCAGAGGATTTAAACGACCGGTGCTTCCCCATAGGCCTTTCTAATGGTCCTGGAATATGGCCAGGATTTTCCATTATATAGCCGTCATCTGTGGACAACACAAAGAAACATATTCTTATAAACCTATGGGATTGCTTTGAAATTACCTTTTATTTCTCAGCCCTACATGCTTGTAATGCATTTGTACTGATTTGGTTTATGCATTCTGATTGTGAATATAATCCTATCGTTGCTTCAAGTAACACAGTTTTGCCTACAGCAGTGTTTCTTAACCTTTTTTGTCCAAAATCCCGTACTGTCTGAGTAGGTACTACTGAATTTGAATTTACTTCACGACCGTTAAAAAAGTATGCTATAGTATGATATGTCACCATTCCTCCACCACCGTCAGTCACCATCCCTTTGCCACCTCCAAATCCCCACCATCCCTCCCTCTTCATCATCTGTTCCCTGTGGGGGATGTCCTCTCACAGTTATGTTCAGTTAGTTTCAGTTTTCATGGCCTTTTAGTTTGTTTTCATTCGTTCCTGAATATTTCTTTGTTTGATTTTCCCGCTTCTCCTTTGTTTCTATGGTCACAAGTTATTAGTTTGTTGGGTTTAGCTGTGTTTGATTCATTATCTTGTTTGAATCTGCACTTAAATTCTGTTTTCTCCTCAGTTCTCTGTCGGTTGTTGTTTGTGTGTGTGTTACACACGCTGTTATGTTTTATCGCCTGCGTGTGGATTAAACCTCGTTTATATTTTGAATCTGCCTTCGTCTGTCTTCATCTTCATCTTGTAACAGTGGTTGCCCTGGAAAATGTTGTTGTTTCATCTGAAAACAAATTAATATTTTGTATTTATTTGATTTATTATTATTTATTTTATTTTGTATTATATTTTGTATTTATTGCCTCTCATATATCACTGTAGCACACCCACTCTTGTTTTGGATTCATTTTTTCTAAAAATAGATGAAAATATTTCTTATATATATATATATACCTGTCTAAATTGTAATCTTTTGACTGCTTTTATATATATATATATATATATATATATATATATAGAGAGAGAGAGAGAGAGAGAGAGAGAGAGATTTACAATCTAATTTTGCCTATTGTGTGTTTTTCAGTTGTCATTGTAGTTATGTGCGCTAGTTAATTTTATAGTCATGCATGGTGTATTATTAAGATGATTTTGAATTTAAATTATTATTAAAATTGCTCAAGTGCATTGTATTTATTGTTTTGTTTATATAAAATACAGTATTTTACTATTGTGCCTTCCCAGGGTAGCAGTCTGCCACTTTCAGAGTCTTGCTTGAGGATTAAAGAGAGATCAAAGCAATCTTAGAGCATTATGTGGACTTTATTTTTAAGTTGCTCCGCAACTACAAGATTAAGTTATTGCCGTTGGATGGAGAATAACACTCTACACAAAGGCGCGTAAATCATAATCAGTCTTATTGTTGATAGAGACATATTTTCTTTCATTAGTATGTTATGTTTAAAGATCAAGAACAGTTAATTTTGCTAACTTTTTAACAGTTACTTATTCTGTTTTCTACTTCAGCTAGTCAATAGCTGGTCATATGAGTAGACAGTGTATTCTGTAAATGACAGAAGAACAGGCATATGTGTTTGGCAGTGAATTATGCTTGCAGTGCACTACCATGGTCCCTTTAGGTCAGTAAATAACGCAGACAATGCTAGGAACTTGTGACAGAAGTTCTGTTCAGACAGGAAGAAACGGAATGGACCCTCCATAAAGCATGAGCTCTTATCAAGTTATTGTGAGAAATTATGTTCAGAAGATACTTTAAGCCATTTAAACATTAAGAATGCCCTCTCACTCTTTAAAGTTGGTCATCATGGATGCCAGAGATGTCAAGTGAATTAAACTGCAGTTAAATTGTTTGGGCTTAACTAGTTCGAGCCGTATGATTTTCCCGGAAAGCTCTATTATGCAAACTCAGAGTTGCGTCATTCATAGTTTTGCTGTTGCCTTCTAAGTTAATTGATCTAGATGCACTAAGAGTTTTCATTGACAGTGTGGCAGAGTGAACCAAGTGTTTTGTTGGGAATCAGAACGGTTTGCACACATTACAAAGAGTGGCTTTTATTTTACAGAATAGACTTGAGAAGGTTTTCATGGACCCTTTCACATTTCCGGGGTTCTCAGAAGCAGAAGTCAGCATAGTTGGGTAAACAGGTGAATGGGAGATGACAGCAAATACATTTTTTTGTATTCCTATTTACTCTATAGCAAAAGAAAAAATCCATTATAGTATTTCCACGACTTTCCAAAACAGGTAAAAATCGCAGCAGTGTTAAAGCAACACTAAGTAAGAATTTTTACCTTAAAATAATGTTTTCAAAATCGTTTTCAGTGGTTTATCGTGACATGGTGAAATGCACTTATGCCACCGCTTTGCGGTCCTTTTTCTGATATATCCACGCTATGTAAGATTGCCAGATCGGGTCGCGTTTCTGTAGTGCGAATGAGACCTAAGAAAACTACAAATTTGTCTTGCTTTACAGCAAGCGTTACAATTGCCGATAGGTGGAGCGTACTCAACATTAGACTACAACTACACTTTCATAAAATCATGCATCATACTCTACCTTGTCTGTGGCCATTGTTGATTCCAAAGTCGGTGCTGGATAAACAGAGAGCATGTGCGTGTGTGTGTGCGTGCGACAGTAGGATGCGGTAGGCTAAATTATTTACGACAGCAGTAATGGACAATTTCACTTCGAACGTGTAGGGCGACCGCAGAGGAAAAGTAGCTTGGTGTTGCTTTAATTTGTTTATATATAAATATATATGTGTATATATATATATATATATATATATATATATATATATATATATATATATATATATATATATATAATAAATGTATACAATATATTTTCATTTAAATGTATGGCCCTGATGACCTAAGATTTGGCAACAATGTGTGAAGTTTGCAGTACAATACTATATATACACTCACCTAAAGGATTATTAGGAACACCATACTGATACTGTGTTTGACCCCCTTTCGCCTTCAGAACTGCCTTAATTCTACGTGGCATTGATTCAACAAGGTGCTGAAAGCATTCTTTAGAAATGTTGGCCCATATTGATAGGATAGTATCTTGCAGTTGATGGAGATTTGTGGGATGCACATCCAGGGCACGAAGCTCCCGTTCCACCACATCCCAAAGATGCTCTATTGGGTTGAGATCTGGTGACTGTGGGGGCTATTTTAGTACAGTGAACTCATTGTCATGTTCAAGAAACCAATTTGAAATGATTCGAGCTTTGTGACATGGTGCATTATCCTGCTGGAAGTAGCCATCAGATGATGGGTACATGGTGGCCATAAAGGGATGGACATGGTCAGAAACAATGCTCAGGTAGGCCGTGGCATTTAAACGATGCCCAATTGGCACTAAGGGGCCTAAAGTGTGCCAAGAAAACATCCCCCACACCATTACACCACCACCACCAGCCTGCACAGTGGTAACAAGGCATGATGGATCCATGTTCTCATTCTGTTTACGCCAAATTCTGACTCTACCATCTGAATGTCTCAACAGAAATCGAGACTCATCAGACCAGGCAACATTTTTCCCGTCTTCAACTGTCCGATTTTGGTGAGCTCTTGCCAATTGTAGCCTCTTTTTCCTATTTGTAATGGAGATGAGTGGTATCCGGTGGGGTCTTCTGCTGTTGTAGCCCATCCGCCTCAAGGTTATGCGTGTTGTGGCTTCACAAATGCTTTGCTGCATACCTCGGTTGTAACGAGTGGTTATTTCAGTCAAAGTTGCTCTTCTATCAGCTTGAATCAGTCGGCCCATTCTCCTCTGACCTCTAGCATCAACAAGGCATTTTCGCCCACAGGACTGCCGCATACTGGATGTTTTTCCCTTTTCACACCATTCTTTGTAAACCCTAGAAATGGTTGTGCGTGAAAATCCCAGTAACTGAGCAGATTGTGAAATACTCAGACCGGCCCGTCTGGCACCAACAACCATGCCACGCTCAAAATCGCTTAAATCACCTTTCTTTCCCATTCTGACATTCAGTTTGGAGTTCAGGAGATTGTCTTGACCAGGACCACACCCCTAAATGCATTGAAGCAACTGCCATGTGATTGGTTGATTAGATAATTGCATTAATGAGAAATTGAACAAGTGTTCCTAATAATCCTTTAGGTGAGTGTATATAAGGGCTGTCAAACGATTAAAATATTTAATCGCGATTAATCACATTAATGTCATAGTTAACTCGCGATTAATCGCAATTATTTTTTATCTATTATAAATGTCTCTTGATTTTCTTTTTGTCCCATTATTTTTTTCAACATGGAACAGTGGATCGGCTTACTTTGTGCAAATGTTATTTATTGAAAACAACATTGACATATACTGTGTTCAATTTCACACTAACATTCTCACTTGGAGCAAATAATCTCTCAATGTAACACTGTCCATTAATAAAAGGGTGAAAGAAATACTGACGAGGTCCTGATATTGACGAGGGGGCGGAGAATTCGCATCAGCTGTGTGTGTGTGTGTGTGTGTGTGTGTGTGTGTGTGTGTGCTTGGCTATCAAGTGGTATTTCAGACTGGACTTGCTGCGATGATGATAGCTCAGTTCACGACGACAAAACACACAGATCACTTTGGTCTTGTCAATGGAACCATATTTGGCAACTTTTAAAAAGTAAACTTTCCATTCAGAATCTTATTGGCATCCATTTCGGCGTCTCGCGCTCGCCATTCACTCAAAGCGTAACGTTAACCAACTATTTGGCCGGCTCGCAAGCCCAAACAAGTGTGTGCGGCGCGCCTGTTGTTTTGTTTCCGGTCTAGCTAGATCCGCTTGGGCTTTGGTCGACGAAGCAACAAAACATCCTCGCGCGGCGCAAGCCATTGAAATGAATGGGTTTCATAGCGCAGCGCCGCGTCCTGTTGCAACAGCATGTGAAAAAAAACTACAAAGTTTGCTAGGCCAAAAAGACCGTTAATCGCGCGATAAAAAAATTTACGCCGTTAAAATGGGTATGCGTTAACGCCGTTAATAACGCGTTTAACTGACAGCCCTAATATATATATATATATATATATTGTTATAAAATATAAAACAAGTTACTTTTTAGAATATTACCTTTCATTCATGCAGTGTAATAATTAAAAATTATTTTAAAAAATCCAGCAGAGATGCTTTGGTTGCTATGATTTGGAATATCCATGGCTGTAACATGTTACTAGTATCTCATTTCAAAGAATATTACTGAATATAAAAATGCCTACATAGGTTTGTAACGAATTTGCATAATTCCGGCTTATGGTTTTTCATTGGTCAATCAGAGCAGAGTAACCTCACGCAAAGGAGGGGTTTAGAGAGCCAGAATCTTCGAACTAAACATTTTGCATTTTTTTTTACCTTAGATGCATGTTTCCTGTTGTAGGAAACCTCCAAAACAAAACGAGGAACCTTTAAAATAGCAAAAAAGGGCCACTTTAATCTATGATCTAGAATTTGGCTAAAATTAAGTGAAGTTTGCTGTCAAAATGCTGGTTAACTTGTATTGAACCCATGAATCTCTTTTGAATTGTTCTTTAGTTTTTCTGCCCTGTATTGGCTGCCTGTTCTAGTTTGTAATATCCCTAACTTTCTCCCAACATGTGATCCCTTCCTTACAGGACTTGACTACATCAAACAAAAGTTCAGTGAGCCGGTGGAGGAGATTAAGGAGGAAGCACCTAAAGAGGAGGAGGAGGAGAAGGAGAAGTCTTCTACCAGCCCTTTCTATCGCCACGGCACGACTCCAAGCCACTCTCCTGTCCAGAGCCCAAACCCGTCACCTCCTCACTCTCCTCAGAAGAGCCAAGCACCCAACCCCAGTCCCAGCCGCAAGATAAGCAAAGACAACAGCAGCGTAGCCCGAAAGATAAGCAAGGACAGTAGTAGTGTAGCTCGCAAGATAAGCAAAGAAGAGAGAGCCTCAATTGTGGCAGAGATCACCAAAGTATCCGCCCCTCCTCTTGTACCGGCCATCAAGTTACAGGAAGTGCCCCCACCAAAACCCCCCAAGACCCTGATGCCCCCGCCCAAACCTGCGAGCACAGGTAATGGGCAGCTACACGCTGCTTATCACAGTTACTATGTGAAGCCAATGTCGAAGATGCCTCCACCAGAAGAACCAGAAGATGATGAGCCTGAGATGACACAGTCTAGCTTGGCCCGGATGCCTCCGCCACCCAAATCGGTCAGGACACCCACTCCCAAACCAGAGCCCAAGATCAGGAAACAAGAGTCCATTAAACCAAAGAGCTTAGCTGATACCAAGAAAGCCAGCATAGATATGGCAGATGAAACACTAGCGGAAGAATCTGTAAGTGCTTGGCTACTGTGTCTCGTTTATACTTACAGATGTCTTTTTATGGATTGTGCTGTAATTGTTACATCATGTGTCTTTTTTACCCAGGGTCCTAACTCAGTTTTGGTTGCAATGGTAATGCTTTTGAACATTGGATTGGCAATCATTTTTGTCCATTTCCTGACATGAAACACTACCATTTAAGGTAAGCTTTTTTCTTTATAGTTCAAAATGTTGGAGTCAGTAAGATTTTTATTTTCTTTAAGAAATTTGTATTTAAATTAAATGCTGTTCTTTTTAACTTTGTTCAAGGAATCCTGACAAAAAGAATGTATCACAGTTTCCAACTAAATAAAATCAAATTAAGCAGCACACGTGTTTTCAACATTGATAATAATAAGAAATGTTTCTTGAGCACCAAATCAGCATATTCGAATGATTTCTGAATGATTGTGTGACGCTGAAAATGCAACTTTGCATCACATAAATAAATTGCATTTCAAAATATAATCAAATAGAAAGCGATTATTTTAAATTGTAATAATATTTCACAATATTACAGCTTTTACTGTATTACTGATCAAATAAATGTCCATTTAAAAGTCAATTTAGTGTAATTTAATTTGAAATGACTTAAACATCCAAGTTGATTATACTTCAAAATTTAAGGCAGCAACTTTTTACAGTGAACGTAGCCTGTTCATTCATACTAATGGTGAAATTGCAGTTTGGAGGATGGAACTCACACACAAAAAAAAACCCACATTTTTGGATAATGTGTTTAAAGCCAACATACAAAATAACTGCAACTGCAGTCCCTGTGGCAACTAGCCCAAGCTGCATTTTTGTGGATGTATTGTGACTTTTAACCCAGTATAACATTTATTCCTTTAGTGTTGGATGGCAACCCACACAGTTGTGTCAATGACCTTTCTGAAATCCAAACGGCACCAGGCAGTCTCCAGAGAGCAGAGAGAGCTGAAGAATCAACATATGGGAGTTTGAAATCCAGAGCATCATCCTTGAAAATGACATGGTCTAATGTCATCCGGCTCTGGTAAACGAGGAGAAAATATTTCAGGGGGAAAAATTACCATTAAAATGGAAACAGAAGAAGAGAATGCAGTGTGACGTGACTCATATCTGCTGATGGAAAGCCTTAATATCAGCCACTTCATAGGTCTCTGGCTTCTGGCAGAGACTTAACTGGAAATGTTTGATGATGCACTTTTACATGATGGGCAAGAGCAGCTGCCTTACTCATTTACCATCTGACGTGTAACTGGGAGATGTGCTGCGAGTGCCAGAGGAATGCGTTCAGGGGACTTTGCTGCAGCGGGCGTCCGTTCCAGTGAGAGGAAACCGAACGCGTACACCAGCGTCACTCGTCCCGTCTTACACCCTTTACTGACCCACTGCAGTTTCTTCTAGCATCTCCTTCATTCTTCTCGGAAGCTCCCTACTGTACTCATCACGTTTCAGTTTTTTGTTTTCATGTACCTTTCTTTCTTTCCTTTATGTTTGTTCACCTCAATCAACACCGTGTTTGAATTATACGAAGCAAAAAAATCACTACCAATTTTTTTGTGTGAGTATTGGTACTATTTCAAAAAATGGGAAAATATTATATTATTTATTAAAAATGTGCAATATGATTTATTTTTACACTTACAGAGTTTAATCTTTCACCAATGAGGGACACTGTGGTTCTGTCCCATTTGTTCTGGTATTTAAGAGACGGAAAAACATTTGAGACGGATTTGAAAAGTTTCAAGTTTTGATGCACCGATGTGCGATTTCCCGCTCTTTTTTTGATCACGCCCATTCTGATCATGGCAAAACCAATCAAAAAGTCTTATAAAGTGTGTTATTTATTGAATTCTGGGAATTGACTGTTTGTCATGTTATGTAAATGAAGCCTATGCCATTGTGCATGCGATGTTGTGGAAGAGTTGTCGTGCTTCAGATGTCAGGTATGACATGTGACAGCAGGGGTGATGTTTCGATGTTTCGGAGAGAAATAAAAAAGTCGTTGAGGGCTTGCTTGCATGCTTGTGACCTTGGATGCTTTGGATATCAAAAGTCAGGTAGTACCACAGTCGGGTGGCGCTAGAGGAAGTAGGACATTGCCTTTAAGAGTCTTTAACACTACTTCAGTTTACCTCAAACGAAATAAAGGAAAAAAAGTCTTTGTCTTAAATCTGTAGTATGCAAATTTTGACTGACGCAGTCATTGGGAATTGATTTTAAATGTGCCACTATATTGTAAAATGATTTTCTTTTGGTACATCTGGAAATTTAACTTCTGTTTGTTATTCTTCTTATCATATTTATGTGCATTTTTCCTCTTTGGAAGGTTTATTAAAGATTTATTTATTATATATATAATTCTAGATATCGTGTGATAAATTCTAGATAAGTGTTTGGTGAGTGTACAAGGGCTTTCTCTTCTTCAAACCCTCATTTGCTTTTAGTTTCGTTTTCGTTTGCATGGAGACTTTAAATGGACTAACGCCTGTATATCTGATTCAAAACAATCTGAGGTAAATGTTTAAGGCATCAAAATTTACTCTTGAAGGACGTGTTTTATTTGGTTGTATTTCAATTCTGTGCAACAATGCAGTGCAATGTGTACGGGCTCTTTTTTATATGTTTTCTGAAGGAGAGTTTGGAGCTCTTATGACAGGACAGGACAATGAATTATTTTTCTAAAAACTGATGTTGCACAAACAAAAGACATTTATATACTATATAAGGTTTATTCTATTTATAAGAATTTTTACAGAGCACAGCCATTACAAAACGAATTCTAAGATATTTTTCTATAGAAATGCACAACTGTATTTTGTCAAAAGCATTATAGCTCCTTTATATCAAGCATTGTATCTCACACATCAGAATTAAAACTCTAAAACTATATATGATTCAATGTGACTTGAAATGCTGAGGATGCAGGAATCCTTTTTTGAACCCTTCAATGCAAAAAAAACAACAAAAAAAACTAATCTCTGTTACATTTCAAGCCCATAGAGCCCCACGTATTTCTGTAATTTGAAAAGTTATGGTATTTATCTGTATAATAAAATGTTATGCCTTGTAAGTCTGCTTTCTCCATAATTGGTTTCCCCTTTTCAATTATTGTGCTATGATAAACGACACATCTATTGTCTGATTCTCGTCCAACGCTAAAGCACTGGTTACACTGTAAAAAATTATACTATCAATAAGTTATGACAACATGTTTTTACATTACAAGTTATACAAGATTCAACTCTTTAAGTTTAACTTTTTAACTTTAACTTTTTTTTTTAAACCTTCATCCCTCTCGAAGCCCTAAAATTATACTTGTTTTTTTTTTCTCCAGAATTTTTTTTTTAATGCAATTTAGCTGTTCCGTTGGGTCCGTTTTTCTCTTCAGTATGCATTCAGATTTTGTGGTAAAGTTTTAGCATTTTTAGTATTAATTTTGACCATTTTTTTTTAGGTTTTTCTATGTATACTGAAGCGTTCTTCGCATTCCATTCATACCTAAGGGGCTCAAATTGACCCCCGAGGGAAGGATTTGTTACTTTTTTTATTTCACCCACATAAACTCCTCAAATCCAGTCTTTTTTTGTGTGTGTATTCGTGGTTCAAGTGTGACAAAAGTCCAGAGGATGTTCCGATGAACACGAAATAAAAAATAAACGCTTTTTCGGGTCAAAATGACCCAAATAGAGGATTTAATGTAATTTAAGTTGAAATGACTTAAACATCATAATTGTAATGACAAATTTGTGCAGCAACTTTTTTTTGTGTACTGATTCATTGATTCTGAATCAGAGAATCCAATAGATTCAGCAGTTTTTGCTTTAGGTATTATAGGGATGCACTGATATTTAAATTCTGCCTGATACTAATTATTTTCATGGTGGCCGATAACCAAAAAATCATCAGCATTAATATAATATCAAAATTCTATGCAATATTAAAATGATACCACTTTACAATAAGGTTTCATTTGTTTAAGTCCCCCTGTGGTGAAAGCTTTTAATGTTGTTTATATGTCTATGTGGTGTTTTTAATATGCTTTAAGACAAACCATGTGCAAATTCATAAGTCAACACCATTGCTGAGTATTTTCTCTTTAAAACGGCAGTGAATCAAAGACAGTTTCAAAAACGCTTTTTGAAATCGCTGGGGTTTCTGACTTCATAAACTACCTTGTAACCAATCACTTCAACGAGTGGATCTCTGAGCTGTTGTGAGTGAGTGGAGGCGGGGCTAATTTGCATAATCATAGAATGCATACACTGAAGCAAGGGTTTAAGGTTACATTCAAGTTAATTTATGGCATGAAGCCTCTTTTTTCAAGGAAAAAAATTGTAATGTCATTTTGGTGATCAAAGATGAGTTTTAAGGGATAAAATGATTGACTACAGAGGGACTTTAACATTAGTTAGCTACATGAACTATAAAAATTATTAGTTAATTGTTAATCTTAACATGTACCAATATATTTTTAAGATCAAAAGTTGTATCTATTAACATTAATTACTGCACAGTGAACTAAAAAGAACATGCACATTTTTATTAAGTAACATTAACAAAGGTTAATAAATGCAGAATATATTCCTCATTGTTAGTTCATATTAATGCATGAATGCACTAATGTAAACAAATGAGACCTTATTGTAAAGTGTTAACAAAATTTATTACAATTCTATGCAATTGTGTCAAAAAAAAAAAAAGATTAAACACTCAAAACTACAATCGTTATAAATGCTAAAAGTGAATCACAACATTATAATATACAGTAATTACATTAAAAAATCTCTAAAATCAACCGACACCCATTTGGTACAGAATAGCACCCTGCTTCACATACATTTATTCACTTTTGTTGGGTTATTCTGTACTAGACAGAAGTACAGTTATAATACAGTGCATGTTGCTCTGAACCCTCTGACCATTTAAAATACTTACAGCGTTTCACTTTTGCATGACTAAATGTAGACATAGCGTGAGCACCGTGCACCACACTAAAGAATCAGTTTCACATGTGTAATCTTAAACGTCTTCAGAGGCCAAAGATCTACCAGCTTCTAAAAAAACGAATGTAACGTGTTGCTGAAATTGGATTAAGACTAGTAAGCAGGGAAGGGATATGGCTGGTTATGTGTTTTCTTAAAACAGAGTTGCTAAGACATTAGCATGGGCAAAATTATCTTTCTGTCTTTAGCTTAGCACCATTGAATCATTTTGAATAACTGGTTTCCACTTGGTAAACATAATGGATTATATGTCGAGAATCACCCCTTAATTGTAAGCATTATGACTAAGAAAACCAAAGTCTGAGTATAGAGTTCTTGGCAAATGACTCACATTCTAGTCATCTAAACAAACCAGGGCTCTGTTTTCCTGACATAAACATCTGTTAGCAATATAAAGCAGGAATATCTAGATTGTTTCATACAATATACAACATTCTACATTCTTTCAGACCAAAGAAATTTGGATGTAGGCCTATAGACCTTGAGCGCCAGAGAAACAAGCGTGCAGCCATCTTTAGAAATTTGTGTTTGAACTTCTGTTTTTGTGGTAATTCTATATACTTCTATGGCATCGCTGTCGAAGAGTATTTAGCTGGTGAAGACAAGTGGATATAAAGTAGAGTTAATGGAAGTTATCATGACTATTGTAATGTTTGAAGCTGATGTCATAACAAATGTCATTAGACCGGGAAGATTTGGGATAGTAAAGTGAATCTAACAAGAAGAATGTCATCCGGGTACTTTTTGCCAACTCTTTTATGAGTACTGTGAATTCAATTCTGACATACTACTTTTGTCACATACTGTTTTTTCCCTACTATAGTAGGGAAGTATGCAATTTTGGATGCAGCCACTAATATTTCTGTTTATTTTGTAATGACCAATGGATGTGATTTGCTATAATATTTGCTATAAGCCACTATTTTTTAAACAGGAAATTGCTGCAGAACAAATGAGTGTATTGTATTTATTTTTGGGTACAATCATGGGACCAAAGGCCTCTGCCTTTACAGTATATTTACATTATTTGTCATCAAAACACAAATGATTTTTCTCCATCACTATTTAAGATATACTGTACATACACTATAGGTCTCTCACGCTCTCCAAGGCTGCATTTATTTGATCAAAAATATAGTAAAAACAGTAATATAAAATTTAAAATAGGTAAATATATTTATTTAAAATAGGTAAATATATTTTAAATTGTAATTTATTTCTTAATATTTTTACTTAATATTTTTATGGAAACCATGATTTTTTTCTTCTTTTAGGATACTGAATGGAATGTTCAAAAGAAAAGCATTGAAATCTTTTGCAACATTCTTTACTGTCACTTTTGATCAATTTAATGCATCCTTGCTGGATAAAAGTATTAATTTCTTAAAAAAAGAAACATACTGACTTTTGAACGGTAGTGTATATTTTTCACTGTCAGATATTTGGTGACCAGAATAAAAAAAATATATTTTTTTTTTTTTTTAAAGATGGGCTTTTAATTCTTTGGTATCAGTATTTGTGGTTTTCAAAAAGAATTCACCTTACTAGATGTATGGATATGAATATACAAATATATTATAAAACACATATGAACATATGAGATTAATAGTTAAGAAATACATGGATGAATCATCAGTTTATGACAAATTAATTATGTCTTAACCTTTGGTTTGTGGTTGATAAGAATAAGAGACTTGAGCTCAAAACCCTGGGTCACTGGTTCCTTTAAATATGCACACATGTGAAATGAGAAGTGACAGAACTGTTACAGGAGCTCAGATCTGGCTTTAGGCTCAGGAGTGTGATGACAAATCAAATATGATATGTTGCTCTTCTTTTAGAGAGAAACCCCACAGTGGATGCCCACAATTCTCTACTATACTGTATCTAAATACCTACTGACCCTAATTTATTAAAGTGCAGACATCCTAGAAATGTGTGTACTGTATATATACTGCATATAGACTGAACAAAATTATAAAAGCAACACTTTTGTTTTTGCCCCCATTTTCCATGAGCTGAACTCAAAAGATCTATGTACACAAAAGGCCTATTTCTCTCAAACATTGTTCACAAATATCTGTGTTAGTGAGCACTTCTCCTTTGCCAAGATAATCCATCCACCTCATAAGTGTGACATATCAAGATGCTGATTAGACAGCATGATTATTGCACAGGTGTGCCTTAGGCTGGCCACAATAAAAGGCCACTCTAAAATGTGCAGTTTTATCACACAGCACAATGCCACAGATGTCGCAAGTTTTGAAGGAGCATGCAATTGGCATGCTGACTGCAGGAATGTCCACCATTTCTCTACCATAAGCCGTCTCCAAAGGCGTTTCAGAGAATTTGGCAGTACATCCAACCGGCCTCACAACTGCAGACCATGTGTAACCACACCAGCCCAGGACCTCCACATCCAGCATCTCCACCTCCAAGATCGTCTGAGACCAGACACCCGGACAGCTGCTGCAATAATCGGTTTGCATAACCAAACAATTTCTGCATAAACTGTCAGAAACCGTCTCAGGGAAGCTCATCTGCATGCTCGTCATCCTCATCGGGGTCTCGACCGGACTGCAGTTCGTCGTCATAACCGACTTGAGTGGGCAAATGCTCACATTCGATGGCATCTGGCACTTTGGAGAGGTGTTCTCTTCACGGATGAATCCCGTTTTTCACTGTACAGGGCAGACGACAGACAGCGTTTATGGCGTCGTGTGGGTGAGCGGTTTGTTGATGTCAACGTTGTGGATCGAGTGGCCCATGGTGGCGGTGGGATGTGGTATGGGCAGGCGTATGTTATGGACAACGAACACAGGTGCATTTCATTGATAGCATTTTGAATGCACAGAGATACCGTGACGAGATCCTGAGGCCCATTGTTGTGCCATTCATCAACAACCATCACCTAATGTAGCAGCATGATAATGCACGGCCCCATGTTGCAAGGATATGTACACAATTCCTCGAAGCTGAAAACATCCCAGTTCTTGCATAGCCAGTATACCCACCGGACATGTCACCCATTGAGCATGATTGGGATGCTCTGGATCAGCGTATACGACAGCGGCAGCGTGTTCCAGGTACTGCCAATATCAAGCAACTTCGCACAGCCATTGAAGAGGAGTGGACCAACATTCCACAGGCCCCAATCAACAACCTGATCAACTCTATGCGAAGGAGATGTGTTGCACTGCGTGAGGCAAATGGTGGTCACACAAGACCACCCCCCAATACAGTAAAACTGCACATTTTAGAGTGGACTTTAATTGTGGCCAGCCTAAGGCACACCTGTGCAATAATCATGCTGTCGAATCAGCATCTTGATATGCCACACCTGTGAGGTGGATGGATTATCTCGGCAAAGGAGAAGTGCTCACTAACACAGATTTAGACAGATTTGTGAACAATATTTGAGAGAAATAGGCCTTTTTTGCATGTACATAGAAAAAGTCTTAGATCTTTGAGTTCAGCTCAAGAAAAATGGGGGCAAAAACAAAAGTGTTGCATTTATAATTTTGTTCAGTGTGTGTATATATATATATATATATATATATATTTTTTTTTTTTTTCACATAGAAAACCATTTGCCCACATCACCCACTGTAATGCATCAAAATGTTCTACTGTTTGTTTTGTTTGATTCTTCAGCCACTATGGGTTTTTTTCTTGGGTGAACCACAACAGCTGCATGTAAACATTTCCTTAGATGATTTATTGACCTTTATATCAAATTATCAAATGCAAGAACTATTTCTGTCACAGTAAATTACACTAAACTATTGCTTAAGTCAACTCACAATGTCATTAGCACATCTAATCCTCATATTTTGTCTGTGCCCTGAAAATCGCCATGAAACTGAAGTTGTGATTGTCTTTTCTTCCCTATTGTGACGTATATCCGAGTGAAACGGCTTCTCAAACATGTATGACTTGTTTTTATTCATCAGGAATTGATTGGATTATTGGTTATGGTTTGCTATAAATGTGATGTCATGTGAGTGACAGATTGTCCCGCCCTTATGCTAGTAAACACATCGACTGCATCCGAAATCACATACTTCCCTGCTTACAGGCGAAAAACAGTATGTGACAAAAGTATGTCCAAATTCACAGTACTCATAAAAGAGTAGGGAAAAAGTACCCGGATGACCTACTTCTTCCGGTGAGATTCTGAAGTGTGCATATAATGGACACTTTTACTACTGTTGGCCAGAGGAGAACTGAGAACTTTGAAACAATCAGTATTGTAAAAAGCACTATATAAATAAAGGTGACTTGACTTGACTTGACTTTACTATCCCATGAGGCCACAGGAGAGGATTAGTGAATGGCAGTGAAGCGACGTAACTGGTTGCTCACATGATGACAACAGGACGAATGTAGTACGTCCAGATTACATTCATATTACACACATAACACTATATAGAACTTACTTTTTTAGCAATTACTTATTCAAAATAAGTACCTACTGAAGAGAGTATGTGATTTCAGACAAAGCCAATATCAGAGAAGAGAAGAGACGTCGCTATAACTTTTTATTATTATCAAAGATTATGAGGGTACATGTATTTAAAAAAAATAATTATGTGCACGAATTAATAATTTATAATAGACACTGCAATATTTCATTAAAAAAAAATACGAATTGTCAATTTTGATTTCATGGTGGCTTTAATAGCTTAAAAACATGCTTAACATTGGTGTATCAGCTTGATATGTCATGATGTCACATGAGAACTTGCTCCATAAGTCATCAATGAAGTATGTTATATTGTTTCTGTTTGGGGTCTGAAAGATACTAGAAATAAAACCTTGAATAAATGGCAAATCATTTTTAATTTTCAAAAACATGAAATTGTTTTGATAAAGAGGAAATATAAATACTTGAATTTTAAATAGCCCACAGTAACATATAAGAAAAATTAGAGGTTAATTTTTGAAAATCAAGCTTTTTAAATGTTTTTTATATGTCTATGTAGACAAACCATGTGATGCATAAGTCAACACCATTGTTGTATTTTCTCATTAAAACTGCAGTGAACCAAATACAGTCTCAAAAACGCTGTTTGAAATCGTTGGCGTCTCTGTCGTCACAAAATACCTTGTAACCAATCACGTCAACGTGTGATCGTCAACGAGTGGATCTCTGAGCTAGCGTGAGTGAGTGGGGGCGGGGCTAATTTACATATTCATAGAACCGTGTAGGTAGGCTATACTTTATGAGGCAAGGGTGAGTTACATTCAAGCTATATTAAGGCATGAAGATTTTTTTTAAGGGAAAAAAACATTTTGGTGATCAAAGATGAGTTTTAAGGGCTACTATTAATCACTACAGGGGGACTTTAATAAATTTTTTTTATTCTCAACAGAACAAGGAATGTTAAATCTCTACTTTTTTACTAAAAAATGCATTTCATTGTGTATATCTGATTCTGACTGATTCAGCTAACAAAAACATGTTCTAAGAACGTTTTGCCAACATTCCTAGTTATGAAAACGTTATTTCGCTCAACATTCAAAACGTTTTTTAAACATTTTGACGCGTTGTGAGTGTGTGTGTGTGTGTGTGTGTGTATAAAGGGACTGTATTCACAGTCTCTGCCAAAGCCAAACTAAAATAGTGTAAAGCAGCTGCTGTGAGAGGAGTCAAATGTGAGAACTTTCAAAGCAACAGCGCCATGTGGCTTCATTTGATCACCTGTGTAAGTGTTATTGATGACAGGAAGGTCACTGATTGTTTGGAAAGAGAGAGAGAGAGAGAGAGAGAGAGAGAGAGAGAGAGAGAGAGAGAGAGAGAGAGAGAGAGAGAGAGAGAGACGTTTTGTGAGAATGTGAGAACTAGCATGTGAATGGATGCAAGTGGGATTGTTAGCATCAAAACTAAAGCTTTTATTAGCAAAAGTTACAAGGTAATCCAATGGTTTTGATGCGAAAAATACACCTCTGTCTCCCTGTCATTCCCATCTGAAGGTTCCTCTGAAATAATGGCACTTTAATTGTAGCCTGTCAAACCTTGCACAATGGTTTCCCTTGACTGCCTTCAGCACTATATATACACAATGAACAGAGTTGGTCTGAGCAAATATCTAGAGTAATTTTCTCAGGGATATCAACCTAAAATAATAGAAGGCAAAATAATAGAAGGCAAAATATCAACCTAAAATAATAGAAGGCAAAATAATAGAAGACTTGTGTTAGGGAGAAGAAAGCCAGAGATAGCCTACTTGCACTTTAAAGTGAGTACACAGCATCATATTTCACCTCTGCTAATATTTCCTCATAAAAGCCTTCTCTCCACACTCAAGCAAACATTCAAGCTGAAGTCTCCAGATGAAATAAATGCCTTGCACCCCTCCATACCAGCTCTCTTTTATTCCAACCTTGCACATGAGCTTGTTACCATCATGACCTTTTTTTTCCTTGACTGGGTGCTCTTTTGATGTTTTTATTGTAAAATATTTAGTATAATAAAATTATTTATAGGCCTAATTAATTTTCAGTGCTTATTAAAATCAAACAAATCCATGTTAAAAGCAATTGCATGCATATCAGTTAATTTTTAACCGTTTGAAGTCACAATGAAATCAAAATAGACAATTCTTATCTTTTTATGGAATATTGCAGTTCATTATAAAACAAATAATCTGTGCGCATCATTATTATTATTATTTTAGTTCATGAGTCATCGTTAACTTTAATCAAAATAATTTCCCTTCTGCCTCTTCTCTGATGTGTTTACTGGCGTGAGAGCGGGATCAACCTGTCCTGTCACTTACATGAGATCCACCAATAGCAAACCACAACCATCCAACCATCCAATCAGGTCCCTTATGACCAAAATCAAATCCCGCCCAACAAGTTCGAGAAGCAAATTCACTCGGATATACGTCACAGTTGGGAAGAAAAGACTCAATTTAATCCCGATTTTAAAATCTTAAATAATATGTGCATGCACCTCATAAAACTACTGCTTTTAGATTTTAAATACTTCCTTTTTAAAACATCAAATTTAATTTAAAAAATCAAGATATTTTCTAACAATCATACACTTTTTGTTCTGTAATGTGTGTTTTGCAAATAGTGTAAGTTACACACTCAAACTATAGATCTAACTAACTCGCCATAAATAATTAGTAAGGAATAATGATAATTTTAATCATTTCGAAGACTGTCCCGTATACCAAAACCACCTGGTGTTAAAACAGAGTTTAATGAACTTGTCAATGTCTTTTCCAGTGACATTGCGCCCACTGCTGGCATGCTGAGCGAATAGCTCATAACTGAGATAACAGCGCTCTCTGCTGAGCAAACGGTGCACTTTACAATCATACACAAATCTATTAAGGTCAAAGCAGAAAATTGCTAAATTACTTTCAAAATAAAAGTACCTGAAATGTAATATTTTCGAAAACGGCATATTTTTGGGGGGATCATACAATCTAACACATTATTTACTGTAAGACAATACCATATACAGCAACTTTTAGTAAAGATCGTATTATATTGCTACTTATTGTCCATGAGACGTGTAACAAGCCCACTCTTGTTCAAGAAAAGGTTCTAAATAGAACCTTAAAAGGTCTGTCAGACACTTTATAAAGAAATATTTAGGGGTTCCCATCATGGCATCATTTTATGGATTTCATTTTAATTCATTTTTTATTTTGATTTAATTTCATGGATTAAACAGCTCATAAACATACTTAATCTCTAGGGAAAAAAAAGAAAGAACTTGTTTAACATGAAAGTATTATGCAATAACTCAAAATAATGAAACGGAACCATTTAAGAGTAAAGTTCAACAGTTGTTTAATATATATATATATTATACACAGTATAGTGCCAAAACAAATCACAAAGACTGTTTTATTAAGGTACTCATATTTTGTAATCAAATATCTGCTGTTTGACTGGCACAGTGTCATAGTGCAATGCTACATTCTATACTTTTAAATACTTTATCTGTATTTATCTGTACTTCACGACAGTGATTAGTTTCTTTTTTCTTTGTGTAGAGCACTTTTTCTTAAATTAACCACAATTAAAAACTACAAATTACATGTTACACTAGTGATTCCTCATAAAATATGAGCATTGAGAAGTTTTGCATAGTGGTCTGGCTGATATCTTTGAAGGTAAATATCCATTTTCCCCTTTACTCTCTTCTCACAGCTTAAACCTGTGAAAACAGACAAAAAAAATACATTTTATATTATAAAATGATTATATTATAAAATTGGTTCATGTAGCATTATTTATCCTTAATTCTAATGGGTTATTGATAAATAACAGACGCCAATGAAGTGTTTTATCCATTTGTTTATAGTTGTTTTATAGTAATGTTGACTAGGCAGCAGATATGCATCTTTGGATGTCTTAGATAGGGTTATTATAGTTAAAATCACCTTGAAATCAGAATTGACCATTTTTGATTTTTATGGAATATTAAAGTATTTAATATAAATGATTTATCTGGGCACCATCTACACATCATACAACCATCCAATCAATTCCTGATAGACAAAATCAAGTCCCGCCCCACATTTCTTCTTGTTCGCGAAGCCGTTTCACTCAGATGTACGTCATAATAGGGAAGAAAAGACTATCACAACTTTTTTTTCATGGTGACTTTAGCCAACACCGAACCTAAAACTAAACTATATAAAACTTGAACTGAACTCAATCAACACTGAACTGACTTGAGCTGGATGACAGTATTTTCTTCTGTTGACCTGCACAGCAGTATTTACATTTTTCTCATATTTGATGTTTGCATCATTGTGAAGTTTGCGTCACTCATTGTTATTTTGCTGTTTATTACTGTGAAGCTGCTTTTAAACAATCAATATTGTATAAAGCGCTATATAAATAAAGTTGACTTGACAAAATAAAAACACTTGTTACTTGAAACAACTTAAATTTATTTCATTTCAGCAAGCTACCAAGAAAAAAATGTATAACTAAAACTGAAATAAAAATGAATAAAAACTAAAGTGACAAATGAAAATGACAAAATTACTAAAACTTTATACAGCTATGAAACGGAAGTTGCAATAGTCTTTTCTTCCACATTGGGACGTATATCCGAGTGAAGCGGCTTCTCAAACAAGAATAAATGTGGGCGGGACTTGATTTTGTCCATCGGGAATTGATTGCATCTTTGAATATGGTTTGCTATTGCTGTGATGTCATGTGAGTGACAGGTTGCCCCGCCCTCACGGCAGTTAACACATCATCAGAGAAGAGATAAGATGTTGCTGCAAAAGGAAGGAGAAGTTATTTCGATTAAAGATTACGAGGGCACATGCATATAAAAAATAATAATTTACAATAATAAATACTGCAATATTAAAAAAAAAAACAAAAAAAAACAAGAATTGTCAGTCTTGACTAAGAAAAATGAAATATCTATAAATATATATATATATATATATATAACAAATTCCCTCTGTATATATGGCAGTGTCCACACACAACACATCAGCCCACCCAGTTCTGCAGCAGTGCTCGTAATCCTCTGCAGAGCTGCATTCATGTCACCTCCTTCAGGCACCAGAACCTCAATCTCTCCCACACAATATCCGAAATCAGCCTGGTCCAGATCCACCCGCACTGCACCGTCTCTCTCTAGCATGAATGAGCAGCGCTTGGTCTTGAACTCAGCAAAACAGATGAGATTGAGGTCAGACAGCCACTTTGTGGCATCTGCTGAACAGATCTCTGTGTCCTCATTTTCTGCCACTTTGTCAATTTGTTCCCTTTGTGAGGAATTTGAATCACTCCCTTCAGCAGTGTGTTCCCTGATAATCCTTTTGACTTCTGATTGAATCAGAGGGAAACTGGTTATCTCTCTGTAACGTGAGCAAAGGGCCTGAGTTTCATTGTCAGGTGTAGTTCCTGAAACTGCAGGGCATTTCAATTCCCACAATCCCTCTCGGCATCTCAGCCAGAAATCTTTTAGTGTGAGGATGAAATCTGGAGAGTCAAAGTACTGGTCTTGAAACTGCCGCTGACCAATGCATTTAGCTGTGTAGAGACATGAATATACATGTATAATGTGTGTGAGAGAGTGTGTGTGTGTACTGGTCAAAAGTTTGGAAACATTACTATTTTTTATGTTTTTGAAAGAAGTCTCTTATGGCCACCAAGCCTGCATTTATTTAATAAAAAATGCAGAAAAAAACTGTAATATTGTGAAATATTATTACAATTTAAAATAATGTTTTTTTCTATTTTAATATACTTTAAAATATAATTTATTTCTGTAATGCAAAGATGAATTTTCATCAGTCTTTACTGCAGTCTTGAGTGTCACGTGATCCTTCAGAAATCATTCTAATATGCTGAAACAGTTGTGCTGCTTAATATTTTTTTGGAACCTGTGATACCTTTTCAGGATTCATTGATGAATAAAAAGTTAAAAAGAACAGCATTTACTCTAAATATTAAACTTTTCAAACAATATAAATCTTTACAATCACTTTTTATCAATTTAACACATCCTTGCTAAATAAAAGTATTAATTTCTTTTAAAAATGAAAATAAAAAATGACTGACCCCAAACATTTGAAGATCTTGAAGTTTCCATTTTAAATAAATGCTGCTCTTTTTGTAAATTTTTATTCAAAGAATCGTGAAAAAAGTAGGCTATCACAGAATATAAAAAAATATTAAGCAGCACAACTCCAACAGTGATGATTAATCAAAGTGATTTTTGAAGTATCATGTAACACTGAAAACTGGAGTAATGAACGCTAAAAACTCAGCTTTGCATCACAGAAATACATTTTATTTTAAACTATATTCAAATAGAAAAGCATTATTTTAAATTGTAATAATATTTCACAATATTACTGTTTTTTTTCTGTATTTTTGATCAAATAAATCCAGGCTTGATAAGTATAAGAGCCTTCTTTCAAAAACATTAAACGTTAACATTTCCAAAACGGTACCAATCTAATATATATATATATATATATATATATATATATATATATATATATATATATATATATATATATATATATATCATACGTGAATAAAAAAACATTTTGAACACACCTCCAATATGCGGTAGTTTCCCCATAATTTCTGCATTAAAAACAAATTTTCTCTCCACCTCTACAGTCATTTTGTCCTATATGAGACATACAAATAAAAAGTAGAAAATAGAATTTTCGCATTATTAAAGACTCTCTGCAGTAATGGACAACATAAATTAAAAGATAATGTTGTAAAATGTCCACATTCATTCAAATCAGCTGGGTTTCAAAACCAAGTGAGCTGCGTAGTGAGGCAGTGTTTTTTTTTTTTTTTTTTGCTTTCGGGACGATTACTTCAAATGCTGTCAAAGTAGGCAGCTCATGAGACACGGACAACAACAAATAATGCCGGGAACCTACTAACAGGTTAATACATTGTTAGCTGAGGTAATTATACTGTAACTACAACTGCGGTTTAAATTCAGGATGTCACAGTCATTCCGAGTCAACTATACAGACCATCAAACAAAAACATCTGAACTTACCGATCAATCAGTGTAATGAGGACAGACGTGGAATCTGGGTCCTGTACAGCTTTTCCGGTCAGGCATGTTCACGGACAGCCTAATTTCTGCTCGTCATTAAGCGCACCACATACGCAGAGTGCAGAACAGGGTGATTTTTTAAGTATTCAAATGTGGCTAAATATTTGCTTAACGATTCTTGTTACAGTTTCGTAGTGTTTTAATAATCAAATGAGTCTGCAATCAGTTTGATCAGCACATTAGTCCCAGTTGAACCCTATTTTTTATTTTATTTGTTAAGATTACATTTATTAGCTTAGACCATTTTTTACAGTCTATGGCTTAGACCTATATTTTTTTCTTATTACATATCCTATCATTATTAACACGATATTACCATAAACATAAAAATATATGTATTATTTATTTATTTATACACCCCATGATATAAACATTTCTCTCATTCTTAAAGACGAAATTGTAAACAAAGTTACAACTACTTTTAATGATGACAGTGTAAAAATGTTCTAACATGATTTTAGGTGTGTTGTTGAATCGAAACGTTTGTGGGAAGAGAAACATTCTTGGAGAGAGTTAGTAGTCAGCTTTTGGGGGAGCTGTCGTGTGTTTACTAGAGGAGAGCAATGCAAGAGTGAACAGAGAGAGAGAGAGAGAGGGAGTGAGTGAGTAAGTGAGGGAGGGAGAAAGAGAGAGAGAGACAAAACTTTTCAGTTTTAAAGAGCGAGAGGAAGCGTGTGCTGGAGTCCCAACCATGCAGGTAAAGCCTTAGCTAATTGCTTTAGTGTTAATTAAACGATGTTGACGCCGAATATATCAAGAAGTTGCGATCGTGTGGGCGATGCGGATCTCATCGCGTCCTAGGCACGATAGATAATTTGATGCATGCCATTTCATTGCGAATATTTAGTTGGAATTCGAGTGTTAAAATCCAAACTTTTCTGCCTCGGTCTCTCATTTTGGCCCCGCCACCCCCTTTCGCTGCTCGTTGTGTTGCACGTCGCTCTTTTCGAGCAGCAATGCGCTTCGTCCATCGTTAATTACTGCGCTCTACAATTATTAAAACACACTTATGGTGCTTAATATCTACATTATCTACTAAACGAGGAACTTAGACCGCCAAATGCAAGATATTGGGTTAGTTAAATGCCGAAGGGAAACGACAAACGGCTTGTTTTTGTTAACACATCTGTATGAAGCAACCCAAATTCATTAATTAAATAGCTTAGTCGATGTAGGCCGCAATTTCCGCTGTGCAGCGGACGGCGGGCGGGGAATGTCTCAATGCCCGACCAACAGGCCACAATCAGGGGGGCGAGGAACTAATCAAGCCCGAGGTTTTACATCTGAGAGCCAAAAGCCTATTTAAACAATTCAATTAGCGCAATAAAGCAGAGTTGGACTGCAGCATCTCGAGCGTTGCTATTGTTATAAACCTTATAATCTATTCTCCAGCTGTTATTCTGTGTCTTTGAGAAGTTTGTGGGCGATTTGTGGCGTGATACGCGATACATAATTAGTTGACCAATTTGTTGAGTGTTGTTAGCCGCGTTAGCCATGTGAACTGCCACGACTGTTTATGAGAAAACGGCTTCTTTTGTTTTAACATCACCCTTCAAGTAAGAAATCACTAAAATCAGTCGCTTTGCAGCGATTAAAGTTGGAAAAGGGGGTTATTAGGGCAGGAGACTGCAGTGCGATGCACTTTAATGGGGTATTTGTCGTGATTACACTGGGGAGAGAGAGAGAGAGAGAGAGAGTATGTGTATATATGCGTGTTAGCGAGGCAGGCTAAAGCTCTCCGTTTCCAATTGATTCAACAGCACACGGGTCTTGCTAATTAGGCTGTGGGTTAATTAACGAAATCATCAAGAGTTATGGCGGCCATATGAACTCGCTGTCGAACGACAGTGTCCCGCGGCGTGTGGGTTCGTCTGTCTTTGACTTTTAGGAGAAGTTAATAGTACTTGTCTTGAGGATTCAGTGCATGTTTTCAGTCTAGCAGGGAAGCTAATTGGCGTGGCATTGTAGCACTGTTGGCATTTGATGTCTGTTCGTTACTTGACAGTGTGGCATGTAAAAACGAAGCCAGAAACGGTGTAATTGAAACGATTTTGCATGCATACGTGAAATGAAGGCGTTCAGATGTGAATTAAGGTGTTTAGATCTTTGATCTCGAGGTATGTGTTATTTATTTATTTGGGTTATTGTTTTAAAGAGACATTACTGTCATTAACATCCCAGGGGATTTGCACCCATTATCTGTTATTTACAGCCCATGTCGCCTTATTCACAAGGGGGCTACATGTTGACAAATTTCACTCACATCAGCATATTATAAGACTAGTCAAGGTCAACATTTAGGCCTCCTCTGGCGGTAAATAGTCTAGTTATTGCAGAACTGATAAATGCATGTATGATTCAGCTTATGATATTGTATTAACATGGTATGCCTTAAAGTAATGTGCCTTCAAGTGCATGATTTATAAACAGGCCACAAGGTATCGGTGGTCCAGTTTTGTTATGTTGTGTCTAACAGAAAGAACATAACTGCATCTGTGAATCAGATTTGATGTCTTGGACGAATACTGTTATAAGTGCATAGCACAGATTGTATGGCCTATATAAATAGCTAGAGGTCACGATATCAGACCTGATTGTGAACATACTTGGATGAAAGAAAGGGGTATTTGAGTGATATGTCCCAATGTTATGCATGGTGATTTTGTTGTTGTTTTGATTTGTAAGTGTCATCAAACTTCAAACCCAATTAATAAGCGAGACAATTGTTGCATTTCTTAAAGTGTATTTTAGAGTTTTGACGATTAAGCTTATGTGAACTGAACAACTATTTTAGAGCTGACTGTGTATTAGGCATAATAATACATGCAGTGACATGAAGAATATTAATAGGTGCTGTCTATAAATCTATTTATTATATATATATATATATATATATATATATATATATATATATATATATATATATATATATATATATATATGTGTTTATGTAATCTAATTTTTTTTATATAAAAAAAAGTGCTGGTTCACCCAAAAATGAATGTTCTGTCATCATTTGCTCACCCTTATGACATTCCAAATTCAATCCTGAATGACTTTCTTTCTTCTGTGGAAAATAAAGATAAAAATATCTGTTTTGAAAGTCAATGGGGTCCGATGTTGTTTGCACACCAATGTTCTTCAGAATATTTTCTTTTGCATTCTGCAGAAGAAAGTCAGGCATACAGACATAAGGATGCAATTTCAGTTTTAGGTGAACTAACCCTTTAAGACTAGGATGTTCTGCACTTATTTCATGTATTTGTTAATTTCACATTTCTTTTAGATCACTGATGCATTAAAAAATTGCACACCGTAGCATGAGGCCACTTGAAACAAAGATAAATACATACTATAAAATATAAGAAATTTTATTTTGTGAATTCTGAAAATAAACAAGTAATAAAATAAAATGCCTTATTTAGGTATGATAAAATACCATTGCATATAATAATACCACTTTGGTTTCAGGAGGAGCCAGGAGAAACTCTAGGAGGTGCCAGTAACAGGGGGTCAATGTGTTTATGCCCTCTATGTCAAGAAAGTCAACCAGACCGTGAGAATCTCTCTCATCACCTTACGGACAAACACAGTGTCCTCCCTGCTTGCCTTGATAAGTTACTGGATATTGTGAGTATATTCAAGATGGACTTTTTGGGAAAGAAAAATGTTTGTAAAGTTTAGTGATGTCATTATGTACGTTTTGATGGCAAATACTTTTTTTTTTTTTTTTACGAAATAAATGACATTGTGTGTTGTCAGTGAAACTATAAGCTTACACAAGTTTGTTTTGTTTGCTTTAAAAGTAAATAATTGATTTCCTCTTTTCATAAGGCTGCTCCTAAGCACTCTTCCATTGCTGAAGATGAAGAATCCAAAGCCCTAAATGATTCAGGTGAGTTTTGATCATCTATAAAGTAGTGGTCGACCGATATATCGCCGAGGCCGATATATCGGCCAATATTTGGATTTATTTTAGATATCGGCATCGGCCGATAAATATTTACGTTTGGCCTATATATTTCAAAACAGTTTGTGACAGTGAATGAGCGCTTTTGTCCACTGGCGCGAGCAGAGCTAGTATGAATGAACTGAATACGCTCGCTCTGCTCCGCCCAGCACCATAAGACAAGCCACTCAGAAGTGAAGCAGACATCTGACAGACACAGTAAATGACCAATCAGCATTCGCTTTCTAACCTGACGCTACATTGTGTTACACACAAAAACACTCCGGCGTGCAGCGAAGTCTATTCAAACAGTACCGTGATGTGTCAGATCTGCACCCCAGCGACAGCTCCAGTGGGGGGTCACAGATGTGATATAAACGAATAAACGAAAACATTTTACCTCACAAACAGTCAAAAATCCTCTGACTGGCTGTTCCCTATACGCGCGCTGTTCTCGGTTACGTTTAAACTAGACGCTGTTTCCTCACGGACTGAAAAGCTGGGTCGCTGCACTACAGATCAGTGATCGCGTGAGGTGGATGAGAAGAGAACACTGTATGGTATAATACTAATAATAATACATTTGGGGGGAAAAATCCTTGAAAATGTTATTCGCTATCTCTATCTGCTGTATTTAATTATCCACGATTGGCGTAATATTGTGTGTAGTATACCTTTTCATATGTTCCGGTCGGATTTGATGTTAATCGAGCATGCAAATACATGTGACGGCTTGCAAAGTTTCAAAGAAACTAACAAGCAAAACTAAACAGACATAAATCATTATTATTTAAATATACTTACAGTAAAACAACCTGTTTAAACTAAATAGTGTAATTAATAAACTATGTGAGATTTTTATTTAACTATGTATATTGTACATAAAATGTATGGAATTGCACATACTATTTTGTCATTAATTTATATATATTGTTTAGATTGGTCCATAATTATACATGTTATTTGTAACCTGAAGTAAGCAGCAGTAATTATTAAAACTTTATTTATTGAAGTGTTACAGTACCTCATTTGTTTACATTTTAATTACTTAATTAGTAAATATGTTTAATTGCAAAAAGAATTTTGCATAAATATTATGTACAATAAATGTTAATTTAGTTTCACCAATATTCTTTGTCTCTCATTTACTGTATTCACATGTACTGTCTCGGCCTCATATCGGCCAATCGGGCAGATTGCTTTCTCAATATCGGGATCGGCATCGGCCATTAAAAATCCCATATCGGTCGACCACTACTATAAAGTTATTGTTAATTGTATTACAATGTTAAGTGTTTGTATTTGTGCCACAGTGATTTAACACTATCCCAGCACTGAGATCTTAGGTTCCAATGTTATTGATACCAGGCTTAGGTTATGCACCACTGGACACACAATTGGCTGTGTTGGTGACCACCTTGCTTCAGTAGTTTCCATGGCAATGAAGCACCTTTAAGTTGTAGCTGAGTGTTGCCCCCACAAGTATTCGGTTTTCCTGCTGAATCCTGGATGTGATGGCTGAAAAAAAAAAAAACTGATTTGTTGCAAATTATTTACATTTCACTGGTTGTTTTTAAGTCCAAACAAATTACTTTTGTTCTGAATTCAGACATAAAGGGGTTTCAAGCTTAAGGTGAGGGATGGACCAGGGACTCCATTTGCATATCGTAAACCAAGTGTTGTGGTTTAAGCCTGCTCTATTATACCTATATATAATTTATAATAATTTATAATATAATGTGATGATATTGGTCAAATAAACATTGATTTATGGATTCATACACATGTATATTATGATTCATCTTAATAAATGTATTGTTAACTTTACCTTTGGTTTAATATAACTTTTTACAATTAACAGACAATTTGTTTTTGAAGACCTGTTTTACATATTCAGCATAATAAAACTGCACTTATTTTTGACTTTTTTGTTAGTAAATGCTCACTTATATTGTATTTCATTTTTTTATCAATTCATTAGATGACACATCTCAGCAGAAACATTTAGAGAACACAAAGTCCCCCTCAATGGCTTCCCAAAATGAGAGCGAATCTACAGATGCAGGTGACAAGGGTGGTTCTTCTCAGGAAAAAGGGCTGGATGAAGAGCTGGAGGGAGTAAGAAATGAGGAAAGTGACGTGGCTGTCCTGGAGTCAGATCAGGACAATGTGGAGCAAACTATAAAAACATCAGAGGCTTTTGTAAGCAATGGCAGATCTGTCTGTAAAAACAGTGTAGCCTCTGAAGGTGATAACCGTCCATTCAAGTGTAATGCGTGTTTGGAGTCATTTCCCACTAGAACAGCATTGAGTGTTCATTATAATTCAACCACCCATATTCAGAGGATGAGAACCGGGACGGTTAAAGACAGTGACTCAACCCCTTTCCTGGCTCGACCTTATGTCTCCAACAAACCATACCAGTGTGCCGTCTGTCGTGTCTCCTACAATCATGCCATTACCCTGGAAAGTCATTTAAAATCTGTGTTGCACCAGAGTCGCAGCAGGAGTGCAGGGAATGCTACTCCTAGTTCCACTGCAAATACAGGAACTGGAACCGTGGTTACAAACTTGGCTGCGACCACTGTTGGAAGCACCACACAGTTAGTTAACGCCTCCACCAGCAATTGTGTCACCCAAGCAAACCTGACTCCATCAGCAGTAACGACCAAAGACGGAGAGCAGATGCAGCCTCAGCTTGCTCCCTCATTACTTTCTTCTCCGGTGGCCTCCGCACAAGCCATGTCTGCTATTCTCACTCTCCTGACTTCCAGCCCAAATTCTCTCCCACACTCCATTCTTCCTCCTCTCTTCACGACTGGGACATCTGCAACACCAGGGGCAGCTACCCCGCAGCTTATACCCCAGCCTCATATGCTTATGCCCCTGGTGTTGAATGGACTCCAAACTCAAACCCAAATCCAGGGCCAGAATCCAGAATCTCCAAACCAGCTTTTGCAGCAGGCAGTGCCAGTTCTTGGTCTCAGTGCTGCACAACAGGCTCTCTTGGCCCAAAGACTCAGTGGCTTACAAAGTCAGTGGGCTGCATTTGGCCTCCCAACCACCACTCAAATGAGTTTAGAGGAGACCAACAAGATGGTAGACAAAGGTGCAGACATGAGAGTGCATAATGAGATAAAAGTAGAGCCTTGTGATCAGCAAATGTCACTAAAATCTGAAGAGGACTGGAAAATTGATGGGATAAAAAAAGAGATGTGTATTAAGAGTGAGAACACACAAGAGCGAAGTGAGAAAATGGTGTGTGATGGCAAGGCATGTGATGAAAAAGAGCAAGAAGAAAGTGAAATGGAAGTTGAGAGGAACAGTGAAAAGGTGTGTCAGGGGGATGATGCAAACTCCAAAGTAACTGAATCCTCAGCGGCCTCTGTCCTTCAGCATGATATTTCGTTGTCATGTGCTCTGGATCCAAACCAAGGTCTTAGCCATGCACATCCTGTTAACAGCTCTGGTGCTGTTTACTGTACCTTTCGTAACACTAATTTTGCCTTAAGAGCTTTAGGCCATAGAAGTGCTAAAGATCATCCACTCTTGTCTTCAGGACGGTCTGTGCTCACTGAGTTCCAGTCTCAGGTTCTGTGGGCCTTTTTAGAGTCACGAGATGATGCTGAAACATCTAGTCCTCAGCGGGAGGACTGTGAAGCCCTCGGCAGGGAGGTGGGGCTAAGTGGAGAAGAGGTACGCAAGTGGTTCTTAGATGCCTGGCAATCCAAAGATAAGGAGAGATTAGACAGCTGCCATGATGAATTGGACAGAAGTATGGAGGAAGAAGAGGGTAATTTAATGATAGATGAGGGTGAAGATGGACATAGTCCATCAGCAACAGGCAGTCATGCCATTGACCTTTCCAGTAGTGGAGAACGACACAGGATTGGTAAGGGAAGCCCAAGAGAATTGCTGTTGACATCCGACTCTGAAAACGAAGAGTTCTACACGTCTGTTATCGTGACTGATGAAGAAAGTCAAAGCAGCTCTATGAGGGAAGAGTCAGGTAGCCCAATCAAACAGTCTTCACAGGTAGAGCCAACAGTTGAAAGGTCAAGTGGTGGTGGAAAGGTTCTTCGTTCTACTACAGTCTTCCTCTCGGATGCAGAGGACGAATATGATGATGAACAAAGTATGAAGAGGAAAAAGAGAAAGATTGAGATTGACAAAGAAGAGGTGGAGATCAAGCGAGAGAAGCAAGATATAGATCTTGATCTTCAGTTGGAAGCACAAGCTGACCCTCCTACTCCTTTTTCAGTTGCGGTCGATCATCGGGGCGTTCCAACTGGCATCTTGCAGTCATTGCCCCTTTCCCTGTCATTGGCTCAACTTTCCACCCAGTTATACAGTCCATATGTACTCTCACTTCCTTCATCAGTTATTGGGGTGGGTCTTTCTGAAGGAGATCGGGGTAAAATGGCCTTTTCAAACACTCGGAGTCCAGCAGCAGCACTTTCGGACCCTCTTAATGCAGCTGCACCCAGCTCTCTTACACACTCCTTCTTATCTAATGGTAATGATTGCGAGTCTGCTTTGGATCTAAGCATGGGGAAAAACCACAGCTCTACAATATCATCTGTCTCCCCAGCTAACAAATCCTCTATACAGAAAAGTCATTTGCTTGATGGTTTGGGTTTGAGACCAGCAACTGTTGGGGTTCCTACAGATGGAGGTCTCATCGTTGTTCAGGTGAAGCCAGAGTCTGCCATTGCTTTACCATCTTCCAATAACAGTACTTTAACTAATCGCAATAATTTGGCTAAGACTAGCACTGTGTACATGCGGGCAGCAGAAAAGGTCAGCACATCACTCATGGAAAGGGAAAAAGAGAAGGAACGAGAAAAAGAACGGGATCAAAAGAGGCCAAAAGTCAGACGGTTCAGGGACATGAGACGTTCCAGGACCATCATCCATGCTGACCAGCTTGATATTCTTTATGGATGTTATTTCAAAGATCCAAACCCAGGCAAGCATGAATTTGAACAAATATCTGAGTGGGTAAACCTTCCAAAAAAAGTGGTTCAGATCTGGTTCCAGAATATGAGGGCTAGGGAGCGAAAGGGAGAGGTCCGTTTTATCAGTGATGGCACTTTGGCAGCTGTTGGGAAACCACTCATTAAGTTCACCTGGCCACTCTCGAAGCCCATATTCTCAACCCCACCTAAACCTAATCCAAGTCCCTCTACTGGCTGGGCCTCTGCAAAACCCCAAACTGGAAATATTCCTCCAAAGACAGATAAGGTGAAGGAGGTCAAGGAGCCCCTGAAAACTCCCACTCAAGGTCCAAGTAGACCAAATCAGACAGCCTCTTTCACCGTTGTGTCCACTGGCCCTTCATTAATTCACAAGACCAAAACAGAAACTCCCATTACAATGGTTAAAATAGCTCCTAAGACAGTGGCCACTCCGGTTGCAGTTCCTCTGCTAGTCAGTGGGATTCCTACATCTCGATCTGCGCCGAAAAGGAAGGCTGAAGAGTTACGAGCCGAGTCAGACCATACTGATGAAGATGATGACGATTACCGAGGAGAGATCGAGTCTGGGACTACCAGCCACATTGTCCCAAAATTGTCCCCTACGCCAATTAACAAATCTTCTGCCTTGGCATCTCAGAAACACAATGGGCTCAAATATTGGTCTCAGAAAGGTCCATTCAAGATCAACACCCTTTCAAGAGAACAATTAGGCTTGAGCTCACAGCGACCTACACCCACTACCACCACGCCCACCACGCCATCTCCTGTGACGGTTACTGTATCCTCTGGTCAAAACCAAAAAGAAACAAGTTACATGCTGCAGAACTCCACCCCAAGACGACCTCGAACTCACCTGAACTGTCTTCAGCTGTCCATCCTGCAGTCGTGCTACGAGACATGTGCTCATCCTAATGCACTGGAGTGTGAGGCAGTGGGGACAGAGCTTGGGCTTCCACTGAAGGTTGTGCAAATCTGGTTCCAAAATACACGTGCTAAGGAGAAACGCTGGAGGCTTCAGCAAGAGAAAATGGTAAGGGCACTACTATTTTGCTAGAATTTTGTCATTAGCTTTACAGGTGTCCAGATACTTTCTCATGTCATAGGCTAGCAACACGCAATAAATCTTTAATTCATATTTTATTATTTCTTTTGACATATTGGTTGGTGATGCTTTTTAAAAAAAATTATTAATCCAAAATTGACTCAACCTCATGTCATTCCAAACCTGTTTGCATTACATTTTCATTTATCTTCTTTTACGTTCTTTTACACAAAAGGAGATCATTTAATCTGGTTGGCTATTTAAGTGCTTCGTTCACCCTGAAATGTAAGTAGTAAAACGTGGGCTGCCACTACTCTCGTGCGCCATCTACGCTTCACATAGTATGTGGCAAAATGCTTCTTTTACTTTTTTTACTTCTTTTTCTTTAACTGTGTCCCAATTCAGAGGCTGCATCCTTCGAAGTCCGCAAAGGTCGGACCGAGTGTTGTTAAATGGGACGGTCTAGTCTACGGAGGATTGCTCTTGTCGACTAGCAACTGAGACAGCTGCCGTTAACGAGCGGCAGTAATGTTTGTACTGGACTTTTTTGAAAGTTATATTCAACTGTCTGAAAACAAAACAGGGTTCACAACTTGTCTAAATATGCTCACCGTGGTCCATTTATGTACGTAATAAAGAGTATAAACTATATAAAATCGCATTTTAGTAAGATATAAGTCAGCATTTGAATTGCTTTAAATATTTTATTTTTTACATTTGTATCATTAGATATTAACACCCAAGTTGTTAAGTTGACACCCAATACTTGGATTTTAAAGTGTAATCCGGCATTTTCTCTTAAAAAAATCCTGTCGTCACTGGCATGCAATGAATTTTGGGGTATACTAGGCTACGAAGGATCCATCTGTTGTGTAATTCAATGCCCAGGAAACCAGAGCTTGACCGATATGGATTTTTGGGGGCTAATGCCGATACCGATAAAAAAAGCCAGATACCGATATATCGGCCGATATTAGTTGTGTATATATTATAATACAGTAGTAATATTATGTATGTGTATTATAGTACAGTACCAGTCAAATGTTTGGACACACTTTCCTATTGGTGTGTATAAACATTTGACTGGTACTGTATATAGAATACACAGTATAAACAGAATAAATATATAAACGTTTTGCAATTATCACTCAAATGTGGTGATCAAACACTTGTGTGAAAAAGAGATGTAATGGAGACAGGGTGAATGATAGAATGAGAATGATACATTTGAGCTGTAACCAAACTACTTTGCATTGCATGTTATATTATATTATATTCTAAATACTGTTGCATAATCTTCACTAATGACTTTGTCTTTTAATTTAGTCACGTTATATAAAACATAACTTGTATCAATAAATATAGGCCATCAAAAGTGTCACGGACAAAACCTTATTATCTTCTATTTTTAGTCTTAATTCCTCTAATCTCTACCAGTGGAGGAAGAACTCAGATATTTTTACTAAAGTAAAATTAATAATATAATGAAAACGTTTTTAATTACATATGTACAGTACTTTTACACCATTTTAAATTAGTAAGCAAAATGTACTAAACGTGAAACATCAAGCAATATTCCAATCATTTATATAATTATAACACTTTATGTTGTAACGTAGCGTTATAGGCAGAATGAGCTTCAACACTACACGTATGCGGCCGTTGTTTCTCGCGTCGCAACAGCTGTTTACTTATTAAGTTTATTTATATAGCACATTTCATACACAATTGTAATTCAAAGTGCTTTACATAGAAGAAATTAAAATAATCAAAACAAATAAGAATAATTAAAGGTAGGGTATGGGATTTGCAAAACGGCCGGCAACTCAAAAGGTCCTACCTTCTTTCCTCCAACGCTGGCCCTGACTCCACCCACTCCACCCATTCGAAGAGGGGGGGTGGGTGGGTACGGGGGGTGTACGATTACAGTTCAATGATTCTAGTTGTCTTGGAAATGATTGGCTGGAGTTTTTCGAGTCCTGCCCGTTCCACAGATGATTAAATTGCTTAATTTTCATTTCAGTGCTTCTAACTCAGTGGCTGTAAGTGGGTTAGGAATAGGATTTCAAGTGATTTTGAAAAAATGGTCAAAAAAGAAAATCACATACCCCACCTTTAAAATGGTTTAGAATAAAAAATAAAATAAAGTAATACTGGTCCACGCCAATTTGTCACAACTTTTATTTTTTTTCTCGGAATCGTTCCTGGCAAACAACCCTATTTTTTTTTTTTTGTATCACTAACTGCCTGATTCACTAAATTCGGGGATCCCCTATCTGAGATGGAAGAGATTGAGCCGGTTTACGGTGCCACTGGACCTCTGGCCCAGGGACGTACTCTGCTGGGGTGGTGCTACACCAGTAATGCCCAGCGGGGCCCCCACAGAGCACGCTTCGTGTGCGCTGTATGCTGCCGTTACCCTTAACGTCGCTGTCAGCAACTTCTTATACTCTCAGCAGTACAATTAACTTACTCCTTCACTCGCCTCATTGGAGTAAAGACTCTCCCGCTCTCCTTCAAAATCTCTTCCAGAGATTATAAAAAAAATATATATTTTTTTAATTAAAGCAGTACAGTAAAAACAGTCGGACGAACAGTGGCACAGTGCTCATTCAGTAAATGCATAGCTAAACAGATGTGTTTTGAGTCTGGACGTGAAAAAGCGCCCGTTACAAAGCAGAATGGGGCATCAGTTTACTGTCGGAGATTTGTCGCTCGCGCAACGCATTTTAATCAAGGTTTCATCAACCAATTTCCTGGATTTAATAAATAGAAGTAAATATAGCAGACAATATAATCAGGACTTCACAGCTGCGAGCTTGCAATGGTCACAAGCTCACACAATACGTGACAGAGGCTGGTACAGAGAAATCAATTCTGTGAATTACACTGCGCAAATAAAGTAATAGGCTACTACCCACCGGATGAAGAAGGGTTGGCTCTCAACAGAACATAAAATATTAGGGCTGTGAATCTTTGGATAGGCTTCGATTCGATTCACGATTCATCGGTTTTCGATTCCATTCAAGAACGATTTTTGCAAATTCAGAAAGATTCGATTCAATGCGATTCACATTAAAATTCAATGCGATTCGATTAATTCGATTCATTTTTTTATATGCATTCATAGGATTATTTAAATGCTTCCACCAATGGGTCTTAGTCAGGGTGTGAATTATACAGCTGCCTTCGGGGGTCAGAGTTGGAACAAAAAAAAAACAACAGCATTTTGTCTATTGTTAACGTTAGTTCATGATAGTTTTTAATGAATCTATTATTATAAAAAATATTTCCAAAGCCTATAAATTAGCATTTGTAGAAATGTAAACCAAGATTTAAAAAGGCTTTAAAAGTATTGTTAGTTCATCATGCTAACTATTTTGTAGGATAGTGTTAATGGATACACAACCTTAAAGTGTTCCTGGTAGGCCTACATTAAAAATCCTTCCATTGTGAGACTAAAAATACCATGAACTTTCCTAACTAAACCTTAACTAACTTTTCCTCATGGAATAGCTACTCTTTGTTCTATTAAATACTGAAAATTTTCCTTGTGATTCAGAAGGAAAACGCTATATTAACGATTACGAATGCAACTTTAATGCGCATTTGATTGATGGTTAAACCACGTTCTCTTATTTCAGTGTAATGTTGTAGTTATTTCATCAGTTTTCTTCGTATATTCAGTTTAACGACATTCAATTACATTCATTCATCATTCATGATTAATCGGAAGCATGTGCATTTTAGACACCTACGTTTTCTCTTTTCATGTAATAAATGCGCACCCTTGAATATATGGCGTTTTACTTTAACTGCTCAGGACGGGTATGACCCATTTCCGTAAAACTTCAGTATCTTATCTTAAAGAAAATAACGGCGACGTTTCCACGCAACGAACGCGTTATTTCATAGCAGTGCCCGTGCAATGATATGGCAGCTTTAACAATGGCTTGCTTTCTCGATAGAGATCTGTCATCGATGCATCGAGAAAAGCGGCACTAAAGTGCTTTAAAACTTTCACAGAGACCTCAAACAGAAAGCACAAAGCATTTCATTAAAGTGAATTTCGTTTTGTATTAATTGTATCTTAATTTTAATCAATGTTTCATCAACCAATTGCCTGCATTTAATAAATAAGTAAATATAGCGGACAATTGATCATTTCGCCACGGAGGCGCCGGCGCGTGAACTGCAACCGAAACACATCTATATTGAAATGTCTACTTTTAAACGGAACAATTCATAACGAAAGACAGACTGCTCTCTGCTGTAATCCGTATGAAATGTGCATTTCTCTCTGGCGTGTTCACTGAAGATCGGGAGTCAGCGTCGTCAACTTTGCAGCGACACTGACTGAAAACACTTGTTTATTAATAAACAATTAAAATGTCTCCTTGCTATATTTGATGTATTCACAATCATTACTTTTGCCAGTTCTTTGTGACAGCTTTTAGGTGCTTTATTGGCAGCGCCACCCTTACATGAATCACCGCACCCGCATTTTTTTAAATATCCATTTATCGGCCATTATAAATGTCGATACCGATAGTTAGGAAAATGCCTAATATCAGCCTGCCGAAAATCGGCCGATAAGATCGGCCCGCCGATATATCGGTCGGGCTCTACAGGAAACGAAGGACGCATTTCAAGGCCGCATTTGAAGGTGCCTTAGAATTGAGACAGCCTTCCTCACGCTACTGTGATGCAATCGGCCTACGAATGCGGCCTTTAAAGGATGCAGCCTCTGAATTGGGACGCAGCCCTTGAATCTTTTACATTGATGCCTAGAAGCAGGTGATTGTTTCCTCCACCTGCTGGACAGAAGTGTATGGTGCACAGAAAAGTAGTGGCAGCTGCTATGATTTTACTACTAATAGTGCTTTTTTTGTTTTTTTACCAAAACTTGAGCACTTAGACCATGGGTTGGCAACCTTTTGCCATTTTTAAGTTAATGAGTTAATCACTGTGCTCTAACCTAAACTGTGCCCTAACCTAACCTGTGCCCTCCTATCCCCCCCATCCAAGTAAAATGTACATATGTGGCTTCAACAACCAGATGCATTTTATCCAGTTTCATCTGAAATGCTAAAAAATGCCATCTCTTTCAGAGGTACACATGAACAGAGTTTCCACATACATCAGTCATTTTGATGTGTGTGGAATGTTTAATAGGACTCTATATACTTGCTTGAATATCTCCGAAATGTATAGCATTAACTATGTACAGTGAAACAAGCTGTAAGCTGTCAGTCAGTAACTTGTGTCAGTGTGCGCGTGATGTGCAGTGGTTGTGCTAATGGTTTTTCAGAGCTGTGTGCTTTAATTGACTTGAGCAGATTAATTCTCACACTTTAATAGCATTTATAACTCCTAACTTAGTAAAGCAAGCTGTGTTACTATGATCAATGTAGTATCCCCCCACACACACAGTTTTCTCTGTTGTTAATACTTAAAATTTTGTTTTTCTGTAATGAAATGAAACTAACAATGTAATTTTTACATCTTCACACAGTCTCCTAATCCCGTTGACCCTTCCAAGAAGGTAGATGTCAGCTCGGGTAGCTACCTGCAATACAATGCTCTCCGAGCCAACCGTCCCATCCTACCCAAACCTGTACAACTGACAGTTGTGGAACCAACTCCATCATATACCATCGGCCAGACAACAGGCCGTGAGACTCTGAGAGGCAAGTGCGACGCCTGTGGGATTGAATTTGAATCCAGGGCCGCAGCACGTGACCATGTCTTCTCTGCTCGACATCTTGCCACTCTGAGAACCACTAACTTTGGTCAGCAAGCATCGTTGGTCAGCAATGGATCTGGTACGGGGTCTACTGGTTTTGCCAGCCAGTCTTCTACTCCATCACCAGCTAGCAGCTCCAGCTAAACAATGAATTGAAGCTGGTATAGTCTGTGGACCCACTAGACTTGTTGGCTTACAATAGACAGATAAAGGGTGCTGGTCTTTTAAGCTATTGTTCTTTTGAGGCTCTAAATTGGAGTGGGCCCAGATGAATTTGGCCATCTTCACTTTCTCTCCTTGGATATCAGCAAGACATTGTTATTATACAGAGTCTTTACTTACAGGGCTCCTTTTAATGACCTATTGCCCCAGCATCATTTTACTATAAATAATCTACTGAAATGGTAATCATGGACATGCTGATGCTTATGTGATCATGGTCACTTCATCAACAACTTCATCTCGGTTTAAACTCCTATTATGTTGGGTAATATTTTACTCACATTTACATATAACACTTGGTTTGATTGGGAGAATCTATGGTAATGAACGCCCAAAAACTCAACCAAAGTGCTCTGGGTTGTCAATTATGTTTGTGGTACTGCTTTTGCTTGAGCCATGGTGGTCTTTAGCTTGTTTTTAAAGCCTATATAGAAGAGTTGTTTCTAAGCCGATTTATCTCCGATAGTCTTGTTAATTCAAAGAAATCTATCCTGTAAACAGAAGTTTTCCTTCTGGCTCAGTTGAAAGAAGACTAGACTATGCTAACAGTTGATGGTAATGAAATCGTAATATCAAATAAAGCAGAGAATATGTGTAGTCTGGAATATGGAGAATTTGGGAGAGTGTTCTGAATCCAGACAATATGATAGCTATTTTTGAACAACCATCATGACAATCCTATAGTCATCAGCAGAGCTCTCGTTGAACGTTAAAGATGTCAGATGGTCCTCATACAGCACTTTGACCCTTTTAAAGTCACAAACATTTTTTTTAATTTTTTTTAAAGGTTTTCATGTTCTGCAAAATAAACAGTTTTGTTGTATGGTAAAAACTTACTGTATGTCAAACTATAATGAAGTATTAATCAGCTTTTAATGTTATTTTTAAAGAGTTTGCATTGCACATAGTTAAAACAGACAAAAAAATGGATCAGACCTAGCCGCTGTGCACGAAGCCAAAGTCAAGTCTGTACTTAAACAATTTTATATAGATTTGTGGAACATTGAAATCATGTACCTTATACCCTCTGATAAATCATTTCATTTGGTTTGAGTCTAGGGAGTAACCCCAGCTTGTCGATATAAATTAAACACAAAAGTCATTTATTTATGGTAAAAGCAAAAGCATTTTAGATTTATGGGAGAGAGTTGTCATTTTTTTTTTCTTGTTCTTTCACTAAGCATTTTGTTTTTTTCCAAGCGGAGTGCTCATACTTGAGTAGATTCAAGGATTTTCTTTAAAACCCACCAGGAGAGAAGACAGGGTGCTTTAAGTGGACCTGGAGACTATTCATCAGGCCAACAGGAGGTGCGATTTGAAGGACATGAAATACTAAAGACGATTTTCCTTTTTGTTTTATTTTGTATATTATTATTGATACTATTAATACTTTAACAAAATGCAAAACTAAAAAAGATTTTTTAATGAACTATATTAAGAAAATGATATTCCAAAGTTATTCTTTCTGTTGCTTTGTCTCATTAAAGATACCAAAAAGCAATCTTGATTGGAAGTGTTTGTAATGCAAACCACAAAGGAGCTCCCATGCCTTGACACTTTGAACAAGTCCCGGGTTTAAGCATGAGCTACAGAAAAATGCATTTCCGACAACTCAACTTGGAACACTTGAAGTTCATTGAAATGTTTTGTTTTCAGTATATCCCAGCAAATACAAGTTGTTTTTGTTCAAATTAGTGTCAAGTAGTTCATATGAAATGAACATGGACTGGGTTGTAGTGCAGTGCTACAGGACGTGGGATCACATGGTGTTGCACTGTTCAGAGTATATAGGTAGAATATGGAGAATTTGAAATGCTTTTATATTATCTTTTCACTTTTTCATTGACACTTGATTATCACTTGTTATAACTACTACTTACTATTTTTCATCACTTTTGATTATTATTGATTCATAACGGTTTTAATGGCATCTCAGATTCTGAGATATCATTGATATGAATATTGAACGATAATGGTGGCAGTCTTGTTATGAAAAATTAGAATATTGATTAAGCTTGTTTTCCCCTCAAATGTACCTTCATTTTGTGTTGGTTCTCCTTTTTTCTTATGCAGAAAACAAATAAACTGAAGTTCATGTATTGATGTTTCTCTTAATTATGTAAATTACCCTTATAATTTTTATATGTAGATTTATTTATATTTTATGTCTACATAAGTTGGGTATTAGCAGCACTATTAAATATAACTATTATGGACCATCTTGTCAGGGGTTCAGCTTCATTAATGTATTGCTTAATGTGGCAGGCAAATGAAAATACTAAAGTATTACTCGTTAGAGATGATCAATATTCATGTCTCATAATGGGTAAGACATGCTCATAATTTCAGTGGCCTCGGGTTAAGTTTTGAAGGTCTCGGTATTTCAGTGTGCATGGTAACATTGTTGCCAGATCTCACTTCGAAAAAGAAAGCCTAAATGTTTTTTTAAAATTATGCATACACTATATATATATCACATATACTACGCCATCTACTACTAATGGCCATAGACATGTATAAATACAAACCTAAGAGAAAATGAAAAAGGCAGAAATGTTGTAGAGTACAACTCGGACAGTAGGTGGGGTTATTTGACAACCAATAGTGGTCAATATATTACTTTTTTCTGTATTTTTATGAACAACATGACAAACATTCAGATAATAATACAAAATAAAATAAAAAATTACAACGTATATAATATAATTTTTCAAAAAGAGAAATTCAAGGCTCTGAAAAAAAATGAATTATGCCTGTTATTCGACAACTACTGCTTTGGTCATGCTGTATTGAGCTATTTAGGCCAGGCAGCAGCAAGCCTAAAGATGGGACTATATTTTGGAAATAAGTTTAATAAATAACTTATTTAAAAGTGACTAAACATAAAATACAAGTCAACGTGTATGATACTGTGCGGACATTGCAACATTGCATAGTAGATCTGCCTCTAATCCGATACAAATACCGTTGCAAGCAATCTAAAGGTGGTCTGTGAGCCGTGAATGACGCTGCTTTCATCCAATCACAGTCACTGTTGTAAAGTCTTAAGTGGCGAGCGCATTGAAATGCTCTGAAATATCCCAAGAGAACACCAATACCCGTTCTCGATATGTTGAGAGGGCGTGTCTTAAGTGCGGAATTGTCCAATCACCTTTCGATAGTGCGCCTGCAGTGCTCGGAATCCCCGCCCTCGGCTTCCATTTCTGTTCTGGAACACACGAGCTCTCGCGAAGAATACACATTTGCTTTTCTGAATTTGTCTTCTAATGTAAATAGAGTAGTAAGTGCGACATATTGACCAAGTGAAACCTATTTATATTTGGATAACTAGTGTTGTTGTTTTATTCGCGGAAGGACACGTTTGAGCTCCAGAAGAAGCGAGGCTGGCTTTTTATTCCCCATTTTAACTTTGGTGAGCGGCGTTTTCCGCCGTTTTTTTTATTCCCTCCCCTGCCCCTGCCCCTGCCCCTCTCTCTTGCTCCCCCCTGCGAGAGTCGCGGCCTGTAGTTCAGCCACGAGGCGCGTCGGACCACCGGGAATCAGGCGATGGCGGAGTTTGGTAACGGACTGGCAGATGAGTCTCTGCTGGACTCAGACCCGGGTCACTCAGAACTTGAAGACCCAGGCGCCGGCGATGAAGAACCTGGATTAGACGAGGGAGAGGCCGCTATTGAAGATCCGGTGAGTGAAGGACTCGTCACACCCGCTTTAACAACTCATTGTGTATATTGGTATAGGTTTTCACCCCAATTTCCTCTTTAACCTCACGTTTATAAAATTAAATAAAACTAAATTACAGACCAAATAATCATGTGTACGCGAAACCGGTTTGCCAGGTCGGTTTGTCCGCCATTGTGGCTCACGCAGTGCAGTAGAATTAGTAAGTGACATGCGTGCTGCTGGCCGCCATGTTGGCGCAACATCGGTCTGGGTTCCTCTGCGCCAGATCTGCAGACCTCGCGGAGGGAAAAAATCTTCATCGCAAAAATGCGCGACGGGAGATGTAAGAGACAGGGGCGAGGGTAGGACAGGCCGCCATTAGCCGCAGCAGTGTGTGGGTCCATCCGCAAAGAAGCAGACGCCTCACGGTAAACACGCCTCTTTTCTGATCAGTAATATTTGTGGCGTGAAAAAGTAAGTCGCGTCGGTAATTGCGCGTGATTGGGTTTGGCCTCTGCAATGGAATACATCTTCATGTGACGTGTGTGACATGTTAAAAAGGCGTGAAAGGCTTTTATTTCCTGATTTTGCATCGAATTGGTTACACTAAGGAAAGCTGCATAGTTGTCGTTGGGCAAAAGGCTGTATGTCATGCACATCTGCATCGCCGTGATCGTTGTATTCGATGTAACGTTACTTTAGAGATTAAATGCCGCTCGTGATGTATTGCATAATTTGTTGGCGATTTTTGCGAGTGTGTGTGTGATGGATATGGGGCAATAGGGCTGGGCTGGTGCATTTCTCTCCATGCACATTACCGTTATTGCAACTAGAGTAGGTCATGTATTTGCATGCTGAATGCATGTCTACCTAATTTCATCATGCAATTATGCTCTATTTATGGCTCGTATTTAACCATTTGTTACTTTATAACGTGCTGTTGGTTGTGTATTCTATTTAAATCGTACCATGCTAAATCTTAACTGCGTAATAGGGGCCATCACATGCATGCTGTGTTACTTTAGGAGCGATCCAAAGCGACTGCCCTGCAATGCAGCACTGCTGAAACTTGTGTGTGTGAATGGATACACACCAAAAGTGTGTTCGCTCGCGCACAACAATGCGCGCACGGATGGCATCATGCTTAGGGCGTATTGCTGACTGGACAATAAATGGTTTGAAAGAGCCCAGTGCATAATCACGTGTGTGAAAGTGCATGTGCATGCTGTCTCCATGAAAACCGGTGAGAATAATGACTGATTTTGACAAAATGGGTTTAGCAGCAACGCATACTACTGCATTTGGATCCAATGTCGATCAGGCACACTAAAATAATTGACTCGTTTCAATATCAGGATCTGGCTATGCAAAATATGTATTAACAATTTTGTTGAATATTGTGTATTTTGGGTAAGGTCTAAATGTGCATGTTAATTTGGTTTCTCAGGAGTTGGAGGCAATTAAAGCCCGGGTGAGAGAGATGGAGGAGGAGGCAGAGAAACTGAAGGAGCTACAGAACGAGGTGGAGAAACAGATGAATCTTAGTCCTCCACCTGGTAAGTGAGACTGAATAAATGAGGGAGGGAGAACGGGCAAGTCTTGGGAATGAAGATTGAGTTAAAGGAGAGCATTGCAGAACATTCAGTGATGATGCATTAGGAGAAGAATAACTTACACTGGACCATTTAAGGTCAATAGAGATATGGTTAGAAACAACAAAAAATAGACTTCAGAGATGAAGCTATGCAATAACCTTGCCGACAATGGGGTTACTATGATAAATCATGAAGTTGCATATGTTGATGAATGTAGGGCTGTAGTCAACCAAAGAAATCCTTAGTCGACCAAAGTCTTGTCCTGCGCAACGATTAGTCGACTAAAAAGAAAAGAAAAAGACGCGATGTTTTGATTGAACATTTTTTAACAATCGTCATAGAGCATTTATAAAACAACAACGAAAAAACATCGAAAATACATAAAGCTATAATAATAATACAATTCTTTGAAAATTAAGTGATTTTTTTTTTTTTTACTGCAAAAAGTGAGGAGCACTGTCCTAGGTCTATAGTAACAGTCACAATCGCGCACCTGACCACACCACACATTACAAAAAATATAACTGCTATCTGCCACAATGAAAAATCCTAACAAAAGCTCTCGTTTATACAGGCTGTATATTCTTCTTTACTTTCAAAGCTATGGTTAACTTTTGTCCAGCCGATTTAAGAGTTTTAAAACAAACACACACAAAAAACCAAAGAGCCTAAAAAACAATCCTAATAATAATAGGCTGTATTGTAGGACCGCATATAGGTTTATTTTCGTTTTGTTACATTATCTAGGCTATTTTCAAATGCGTCAAGTGTATAAATAAAAACAAAAACATATCAAGAAAACACAAACTATTCTATGCAATCTATCAGCATGATAAAGCTGTTAAAGGGACTGCTCAGGTCTTTTGCGCGCTCAAGTTCGATTTCAAATGTAGGTGTGTGCGCTCATGATGGAAGCAACGCAGCGCGGGGCGACGCGCTCTTTTTTTTTCCAAGTGCGTCCACGCCGCATCGAGATAAAAACATATAGTGTATACAAACATTAAAACCGAAACAAGTAGCGTTCTAACTGAATGAATACAGCTAAACTACCTATATCCCTTACTGAGCACGAAGCAGCAGCGCAGCCAGCCAGCCACAGGTGCGAACCGAGTGTTCTATGTGTGTGCGCTAAACTGTGGCGCTGTTACAAAATAGCCTAAATTAAAGCATTTAAAGTTGGGGATAAACCATAGGCTAATTATATTTAGAATACAGTAATATATAACTGCTTATAAACGAATAAATGTCAAGGAGTAAATCATTGAAAATTTCTTTCTATTGGTAAAAAAAAAAATGCAACTGGTTGACCAATAAGAATGTCAGTCGACCAAGACGGCATCGACCGATTAGTCGACTAAACGACTAAAGTTGACAGCCCTAGATGAGAGTTTCAGAGTTGTGTGGAAATAATGTTTTCTCTTTGCAGCTGGCCCTGTCATCATGTCCATTGAAGAGAAGATGGAAGCCGATGGGAGATCTATTTATGTTGGAAATGTATGGGCAATTATTCTCACACCTACGAGCTGGAGTCATACATTTTGTTGCATTTTGTAATGTTTTCTGAGGCATGCTTGACGTTAGAAATGGTAGTGATTCGATTTTGTCTCTTGCAGGTGGATTATGGTGCGACGGCAGAGGAGTTGGAGGCGCACTTCCACGGATGTGGGTCCGTAAACAGAGTCACCATCTTGTGTGACAAGTTTACAGGACACCCTAAAGGGTAATTCATGCATTCTCCTCTGTTTTCTTTTTTTCCATCTTAACCTGCACTTTCCTACACGTCGTATTTGTCCTTTTCTTGGGCGTCTCATTTTCTTGTTCTCTGTTGTGCAGCGTCTGCTCTAGATAGGCACTGAAGGTTTAGAGAAGGCATTGATGCATCACCTTAACCCATATATAGTGAACAGTAGCCACTGAAATGAAAAACATATCTAGAATTTGAGGTACATTGGCTGTGATTAGGGCTGGGCGATAAAACGATAACGATATGTGTCGCGATAGACACGTGATCGATAGCAATAAAAAATGTGTTCGATAAAACGTTCGATATTTTTTTTCTTCGTCGGAAGAAACCACAGGTTGCGAAGCAAGTTTGGTTGCATTAACAAAGGCACTCACTCTCTGGTAACCTAGCAACGTAGGGAGTGAGACGCTAACAGGCAATCATGTAACGTGTCAGTTTGGTTGCGCCATATCGTTGTCTCGGGCTGCTGGATTCCTCTTCATTAACCGGCGATTGATAAGCAGAAAATGAGTGCTCTTCATCTGCATGCCATGCAGGCTAGAATTGCGAAACATTATTGGCTAATTCGCTCTATTCGCGTTTGATGTGAACACAGCATAATGAACAGGCTGCGATGTCAAGATTGCATTGCGTGTGTGCGTGCGTGCGTGTGTGTGTCAGGGGACCAAAATGGTCGCATATGCGACCTTTTGAAATGCCATTGCGACCCAAATTTTTAATGGGTCGCAAATGTATCACTGACTATTTTTGTACCTACCTTATGTTTTAGGCAATATGCTACAATTTACTATGAGCATTAATTAAAACAGAAGCCTATTTTAAGTATACGTTTTTATAACGTGCTCTGAGCATTCAACACATCAAGTTGGCTTCAGCCCCGAGAGAGAGAAAAATCGAACATCGAAATCGAGGGCGCGATCGAACTCAGTGTGTGTGTGTGAGAGAGAGAGACGCGGGCGCGATCGAACTCTGTGTGTGTGTGTGAGAGAGAGACGCGGGCGCGATCGAACTCTGTGTGTGTGAGAGAGAGAGAGGCGCGGGCGCGATCGAACTGTGTGTGTGTGTGAGAGAGAGAGACGCGGGCGCGATCGAACAGCGGAAACATAAAAACATACTCCGTCATTTTGTTCATACAGGACATGATTCAAACTGCAAAGTGTTTACTTATATTTGTGTACACTCGCAATAAAACACAACATTGTGCTTTTGTCACACTCTAAACTCTTGTCAAACTGTAACCTACAACTGTAACCCAACCACACACACACACAGTTTTAAAAGCAAAACATATTTATCCAACCCCTTTTAAAAACAGTCTGTGTGTTCCATCTTTTGGAGATTCATCATATCGCATTGGTTTTCATTTCTTGTCCTCGGAGTCGGAGCACTAATCTGTTTATTTTTAAGTTAACACATTCTACATCGATTAAAAAAGAAATCAAATGTGTTTTTAATGGTAATTATTTTATACGAAAATCATTTATTTGTAATTCAGATGAGAATAAAGTTAGGGTTAATTAAAATTAAGGAAAACATATATTGATCTGAAATATAGCTAATTAATTTTAAATTCATTCAGGTACAATTACCAAACATATATCAAGGTCATTTTGTCTTTTTATTATTTTAATTAATAAACTAATTATATAAAACTATTGTCAGTGCACTATAAATAAACTGGTTATATGCCTTTATTAATAAAACTTATTTAAAAAATACAAGGCTTAAGACATTTATAAAATGCCTTCTATATTTCTGTTTTGCTTTTCACTCCATTTTACCGAAATCGTACCGAACCGTGATGTCTGAACTAGAGATGCACCGATTGATCGGCTGGTGACCGGAATCGGCCGGTTTTCACGTGATCGGCGACCGGCCGGTCAGTCTGACATAATCAGATTTTATGGCGGTCAAATGCACTCGGGCGCCGCATGATTAACATCGCGCAACATCAGCATCACACGTGCACACGGAACGCGCACATGTAGGAAACCTCGTGAATTACGGCCGTTTCACACCACAAGGTGCAGCGCGTTTTTTTGTTTGTTCGGCGTGCATGTTAATCAATGAGTGCATTCACACCGGGAGCCGGAGCCGCGCGTGAGCAACAGTGAACTGTGGGTTTCGGCGACGAATCTATTTTTGCTGCGCTCAATTTAAGTGAAAGCACACTTTTGATGGACAAAATAAATAGGATTTCATCCAAAAAGTGCCCAAAATGCAAAGAATTTGCATGTCTGGTGTGTTTTAACAAGAACTGAAGTAGGCTAGGCTATGTCAGAAAGAAAATGAAGACTCAAAAATATTTATAGAAAATTTACCCATTTAAACTTGTTTTTATTATTATTTAATTGTTTCCCTGCACATGCTCCACTTGTCCTGTTTAGCTTGGCTGGACGTGTGTCAGATGAGAGAAGAACTGCTTGAGAAATATAACTTGCCATTGATATACAACAAGTGATTGCAATAGGCCTGTGTGTGTGTGTGTGAGAGAGAGAAATATCTTTATACTGCAAGGCTATATTTATTGAATTTTTATTTGTTATTTATATATTATTTTATTGCCATTACCTGTTTTCATAGAGAAGTTTAGTTTGCTAAATATATCAATTTTGTTTTATTGGATATTGGATGTGAAAAGGAAATGGTTCTTCCATAACACTGCACTTTAGATGTGTGAGAATTTTCCACACTAGGAGTAATTTATATAGTTCTATTTTATAGCGATTATCTGTTCAAAAAATGTTCTATGCAAAATGTTCTATTAAAGAGAAGATAGAAAATAAATATTTGTGTGTGCTATAAAGTGGTTTGAAAAAATAAAATCGGAATCGGCTAAAATCGGTATCGGCAGGTCAAACTCAAGAAAAAATCGGAATCGGGATCGGCCTAGAAAATTGTAATCGGTGCATCTCTAGTCTGAACCGAACCGTGACTTTTGTGTACCGTTCCACCCCTAGTATTGTCGTCATACTATGAATTATGTTAAGCTATGGTAAAAGTGGTACCGCCAGACCTGGAGATCGTCTGAATGGTTTCCTAAACGGTAAACAAACAATTGTTTTACTCGAGGGGAGGTGGAAAATGAGCTTAATTCCCCAAATGGTGGAATATCCCTGTAACATTATGTAGGCTTATCGTTAGCCGGGTGCTCTGCCCTGACTTATGATACAGTGTGTAAGATACAAACTTCCGGGTTGGCACTCAAAGATTTTTGATAAGTATGCTGATTTTTGTTAAAGGTGCTCTAAGCGATGTCAAGCGTTTTTTAGGCCAAAACATTTTTTGTCACATACAGCAACCATCTCCTCACTATGCACTAGCTGCCGGTCCACTGAACACACTTTAAAAAAACACGGTCTCTGCAGACACCCCAGGCTCCACAAACGGCAACAAAAACAAACTCCGGCAAACCGCACCACGAAACATAACAAACTGTTCCAGCCAATAACTGACAAGAAGGACTTGGGGGCAGGGTTTGGGGGGTTAGTGCGCGGGTGAGGAGGAGGGAGGGTCTAGCTAGCCTCCATTTTGTTTGACAATACTTTAAACGTCAACAAGAAGTGACGTCACCCGACATCGCTTAGAGCACCTTTAAGTCACGCTCAGAAATGTGTCATTTGCATATTAAAATCACAAAAAAATCAAGCAGGGGGCACATACGACCACAAACCCCCACCACCCGCGTCCCGCCGCGCCATTGTCACCTTTTTTACTCTGAGGAGTTTGCAGGTCTGATTGTGAAATTAGACTTATGTTTACATTTTAATTATTTGAGTTTTCCATGGTTGTGTTGACATTTCTGTCTTGGGATTGTAATCAGAGGAAGGTTAAGTTTAAAATAAAAATGTTTAAATGTAATATATTTTTTCTCCTGGTCCTTATTTTAAATGGGTCATAAAAAAATCAATAATTATCGATATCGACCGATATGAAACACTGATATCGTGATACAGTTTTCAGCCATATCGCCCAGCCCTAGCTGTGATACTAGTAAAGAAGTACTGTTAAATAAAATTAGTGTTTAATTAATCACAAATTATTAATTGCAAACTAAACTAAAATGATTTTTCTCTTCAGAATTTAGAGCTTATTTATAAAGAAATGTGTTTTTTTTATATAAACAACTGTTTATCTTTGTGCATGGCCACTCAGTATTTGTAGGAGCATAGGAACATCTGAAATTAGTATGGTCTTTTTTTTTTTCTTTTTCTTTTTTTTTGGTATGTGGTGTGATTTTTATACTTTTTATATGTGGACTTGACTGTGTTTGAGATTGTTCTTTAGCTATTCTGGTTCACAGTTTTTTAAAGCTGTTCCCATTAATAATTTGCCAGCCCATTGCATGGGGTAACATTTGATGCAATGCTTTAATCACATCTACTTTCTGTCATCTTTAAATCTTTAACAATGTGCTTACTTAGTTTCTGATGCATGTATATATTTGTGCAGAACAATTAAGAATTCATAAGTTTCATTATATGCTTTCCTGTTCTTTTTAATTGACCTTGACTACCCTCGTGATCATTTGCTCTCTTTACATTTCAGTTTTGCATATATAGAGTTTGCAGACAAGGAGTCTGTTAGGACGGCCATGGCACTGGATGAGTCCTTATTCAGAGGAAGGCAGATTAAGGTGAGATGAGGCATAACATAAATTGTCTTGACATATTCAAAAGTCAAAATGAGTTTTGAAGCAGATATAAAGCACTGACAAACACTTCAGTAGTAGAAATGCACCGATCGAACAGCCCGGGACCGGATTCGGCAGATTTTCCGCTTGATCGGCCCAGACCAGTGACCGGTCAGTCTCACGTCTTTCCGATTCCGAGCCGGTCGGTTTTGTTGCCAGCGACACAGACAATAACATCAGCTGCACGTTCTCGCTCTCTTCTCTGACGACGAAGTGACACACTCATTCATCTCATTCGCTCCGGTTAAATAGTACCGTATATACCCGAATATAAGATGAGGTTTTTGTCCTAAAAATATGCTGAAAATGGGGGGTCGTCTTATATTCAGGGTCATCTTAAATTCGAGTGGAGGAATCGATTGATAGCCTTTTTCTCCCACGCCGTCGACTGACGAGAGCACCGAGGATCTCGATGCGGCGCGGAAGCGCTTGGAAAAACCGAGCTTCTATTATGAGCGTGCATACCGCGCGCTAGGGGTGGCCGGTATGACCAAAATTCTATTTCACGGTATGACTAATTTTATTTCATGGTAACGATATATTTCACGATATAGTTATTTATATATGTAGTTATTCTCGAAAAATCGACAAAAGGGCTTTGTATAATAAAGAAACCCAAATACTTTGGAAATGAAAAGTACTTCACATTGTTTTCTGTTTCTCTTATTTGGTAAATTATTTCTTTGGTAAACTATTTGATAGCTAAATATAAATAAAACACACTCATCAACTTTTAGATGAACTGCCCCCAACTGATTGATATTAAATACAACTCATAGGTGCAATAAAACTTTAAATAAAGTGTTTCTGAATAATTTTTCAATCTCATGTTATGCTTTACTTCATCAATCAGTTTATAATATCTGAATATTTTATATTGAACTATTCTATTCATGATAAATTGGTTATTTCCTTTTATTTTTGTAGGATAGTAATGCTAGTTATGTTTAAATGTGTTCCCCGGTACATTTTTGCCATCTATGCTTATAGGCTACACTGCATTTTTAAGGGGCTTGTTTTGCTCTTTTTGTGATATCTGGCAACCCGCCACCCTGCGCTTTAATCAATAGAAATTCAGAAGTGACTAGGAGGAGAGCAGCAGTATGAAAACCGAACAGCAGCTACTGTTAGTGTTGACAAAGTAGCCTAGTTTAAATTATACGCACCTTGTAACTGCGTTATTATTTGACCATAGCCCGGTGAACACCGCGCTCCCTCAGTGCGTGTGCATGCGCGCGTCTTCTGCATCAGTAAAATGCGATCGGTTAATTTGAGTGTCAAGTTGTAATGACGTATCGAATCAAAGGAAGATTTTATCAGCTGATTTGGTGGCCAATTGTTTGGAGTTAGATATATATAACTCGCGATGCATATTTAGTCATTTTGCCTCAGATAGGCTACAGGATTATACATTCACTTTAACGAGCAGTTGTTCATTACCACGGGCGGCAAACTGTTTACGTGTTTAAAAACTATACATAAGAGACGGAAAGATGCAGATAACTATACATTATTTAAGGTTATTTCTATTCGTTACGATATTGATATATGAACTGTTGTTGTCCAGCTTTCCCCGTTGCGACCGTGCACTCCTCTAATCTGTAGCCTGGGTGCTGCACTGCTCTAGTTAACTGCTGCGCCTTTCCCCCCGAAAATATCACGTTAACAACAAACACAACCCTTTAGAAAATGTAATTCCTTTGCTCGCTTGTCTCCGTCCGCTCTGGCATTCTCTGTGTACAGCGCTTTTTCTTGCGCGGCTCGAGCAGAGGGAGAGAGAGAGAGCGGGAGCCGGATCGTCGTCGAAAACGGCCAGACGACCCCGCAGGGTGGACCAATCCATGGTCGCACTCAGGGCAGCCGAACAGTCATGGCCAAACAGGAAGCACATATTAGGAGCTTAGGAGCAAAAATCTGCCTTTAAACTTGAAAGAAATAAAGATTTGACATTTATCATGATAATTATCGATATCGACTGATATATAAAAAAAATATCGTGATCATTTTTTTTGGCCATATCGCCCAGCCCTACAATTAGGGCTGCAACTAACGATTATTTTGATAATCGATTAATCGGACGATTATTTTTTCGATTAATCGATTAATCGGATAGAAATTAAATTAGATTTTTTTTTTTTTTATATAACTAAATAAAACCGTAAATCAGGGTATTTATGTGTAAAAGTGTACTTTAAAAAGTGCAAAAGCCACACATTGAGTTTTACTAATATCAATATTTGCATTGTTTTTAATGATAATTGCTGATGGCAAGTTGACAAACATGATTATTGTTAAAAAAATGATATCCAACATATTATGTTTTAACACAATTTTTGTTAAAACAAATTTACACAGACATGTTGTTCAGATGTGAATATCTGAACTAAAAACAAACTAAAAACATCTAAAATATATAATTCATTTAATTTTTATTTAAAATTAATTATATATAAGGAATATAAGGATAAAGAATATAATATATATTATACATAATATATAAAAGAATATAATATAAGGATAAATTGATTAAATAAATATAGAAAGACTGAAAACAATTGTGTAAACGTAGAGCCGCAGTAGATCGCGTTTGACAAACAATTAAAACTTAGTAGACTAATGCTATAAAAAGAGAACGGAATGGAGGTAACGTTACCCAGCAAGCTAACAGGCTTGAGTAAAGGACAGGAGAAATGATGCATTAGTGCACAAGCATTCGCTGAAAACCACTGAGTACAGTGACTAAAAAACAATATTTTACTGCTGCTGTTATTAACTGCCTTTGTATTTAGTGCTTCACTTTGTAAACACCATTTTAATTTAACCTATTTCTGCGGTAGCGCTATTTTAATCCATCACTTACGTTGCGAGCGAACTGATTGCGCAACCTGATGCTCGAGACAAAATACAGACATCCCAAGATCCCGGAAGTCCCGGGAGTCTCCCTCATATTGATTGCGGCTCCCTGATGCCCGCGAATTAGTTCAAACTCCCGAAATCTAGAGCGCGCAAGCAAGAGCGCGCATGCGAGACAGAAGAGACTGCTCCAAACCGTGTAGCGCGCGCGCTCGGCAGAGAGAGACCTTGCGTGTGTGTGCGTACCAGTAAACGCTCCCCGTGACGTAAGCAGACCAACTAATCGATAATGACATTCGTTGACAACGATTTTCATAATCGATTATAATCGATTTTATCGATTAGTTGTTGCAGCCCTACCTACAATACATTTAGAATAAGCATAATTTAATTGTATATTATTTGTGTGTAGTATGTATGTATGTATATATGCATTAATTATTTACTTTCATATATAAATATACAATTGTTAAATGTATGAATACATTAATGAATTTTATGAGTACTAATAGTAATTTGTTTTATTCACATGTTTAGATTTTATAAAATTACTGTGCAGATTTTTTCAAGAATTACTTTTTGCTGCTGATTTATACACAGTAAGTTGAATAAAAAAAAATTGTCACAGCTATTGAATACATTTATTTAATATTTAAAGTAGAGATGCACCGATTGATCGTCTGGTGACCGGAATCGGCCGATTTTCACGTGATCGGCCATGATCGGCGACCGGCCGGTCAGTCTGACGTAATCTGATTTTATGGCGGTCAAATGCACTCGGGCGCCGCATGATTAACATCGCGCAACATCAGCATCACACGTGCACACGGAACGTGAATTACGGCCGTTTCACACCACAAGGTGCAGCGCGTTTTTTTGTTTGTTCGGCGTGCATGTTAATCAATGAGTGCATTCACACCGGGAGCCGGAGCAGCGCGTGAGCGTCGAGCAGGAGCGTCGCGTGAGCAACAGTGAACTGTGGGTTTCGGCGCCGAGTCTATTCTTGCTGTGCTCAATTTAAGTGAAAGCACACTTTTGATGGACAAAATAAATATGATTTCATCCAAAAAGTGCCCAAAATGCAAATAATTTGCATGTCTGGTGTGTTTTAACAAGAACTGAAGTAGGCTAGGCTATGTCAGAAAGAAAATGAAGACTCAAAAATATTTATAGAAAATTTACCCATTTAAACTTGTTTTTATTATTATTTAATTGTTTCCCTGCACATGCTCCACTTGTCCTGTTTAGCTTGGCTGGACGTGTGTCAGATGAGAGAAGAACTGCTTGAGAAATATAACTTGCCGTTGATATACAACAAGTGATTGCAATAGGCCTGTGTGTGTGTGTGTGAGAGAGAGAAATATCTTTATACTGCAAGGCTGTATTTATTTAATTTTTATTTGTTATTTATATATAATTTTATTGCCATTACCTGTTTTCATACAGAAGTTTAGTTTGCTAAATATATCACATTTTTTTAATTGGATATTGGATGTGAAAAGGAAATGATTCTTCCATAACACTGCTCTTTAGATGTGTGTGAATTTCCCACACTAGAAGTAATTTATATAGTTCTATTTTATAGCGATTATCTGTTCAAAAAATGTTCTATTAAAGAGAAGATAGAAAATAAATATTTGTGTATGCTATAAAGTGGTTTGAAAAAATAAAATCGGAATCGGCTAAAATCGGTATCGGCCTAGAAAATTGTATTCGGTGCATCTAATTTAAAGGTGTTAACTAGAGATGCACCGATTGAAATTTTATAGGCCGATTCCGATTTTCATTGAGTTTGACCTGCCGATTCCGATTTAATTTTTTCTTACCACTTTTATTTTCAATAACACAAACATTTATTTTCTATATTTTTTTATTGTTTATAAAACACCATATACTTTTACCCAAACTGATTAATAAAAACAAAATTTTCTATAAATATTTTCTGTAAAGAGTCTTCATTTTAATTTCTGACATAGCCTACTCCAGTTCTTGTTATAACTCACTAGACATGCAAATTCTGTGCATTTTGGGCACTTTTTGTGTGAAAGCATATTTATTTTGTCCATCAAAAGTGTGCTTTCACTTTAATTGAGCGTGAGCAGCGCAGCAAAAATAGACTCGGCGCCGAATCCGCTTCACTTCTGCTCATGCGACGCTCCTGCTCGACACTCACGCGCGGATCCAGCTCCCGGTGTGAATGCACTCGTTGATTAACATGCACGGCGGAAAAAATGCGCGCCGCTCACGCTTGCGGTGTGAAACGGCCGTAATTCAAAGGTTTTCCTACATGTGTGTTCCGTGTACACGTGTGATGTTGATGTTGCGTGATGTTAATCATGCGCCGCCCGAGTGCATTTTGACCGGCATAAAATCGGCATATGCCAGACTGACCGGCCGGTCGCCGATCATGGCCGATCACGTGAAAATCTGCCAATTCCGGTCACTAGCCGATCAATCAGTGCATCTCTAGTGTTAACTGTAATCATACAACACTGCAAAATGATAACTTACAAAGGATTAAATTCATCACAATTATTTAATGAATGAAGCACACAAAAAAATGTTTGACAAAGCCCTAAAACAGACAATTCATCGGCATAATCGTCAAAGCCCTAAAATAGACAATTAATCGACATAACTGCAATTTATTTTTTAGACCATTAATTGTCAGCCAGGGGTTTTCAAACCTGTACTCGAGGACCCCCAGCACTGCATATTTTGTATGTCTCCCTCATCTAATGGCGCTTTTCCATTACTAGTACCAGCTCGACTCGACTCGGCTCGCTTTTCGCTCCGTTTTCCATTGCAGAAAGTACCGCCACAAATAGTACCCGGTCGTCATAGCGACGCCTTTCGTTCCTCGTTGCCCCATCAAGCTCTCGCTGGATCCTCTCTTCGGCAACCAAACAAAGGAAAGTCTGCACCTCCTCGTTTGACCACGGCGTATTCTTCAGAGTTGCCATAATAATAGTAGTAAGTTTAGTAACTCTGGCCAAACTATTTAAAAATGGCGGGGTTATTTATTCTGGATACTCCATCTGGCGCGTGCAATGATGACGCAGATTCTCTGTGACCAATCAGCAGTCGGCATTGTTTTGACGTCACATTTTAGTATCGCCTTAGCTCGCTTAGAACCTCGCCGGAGGTGGTACGAAAAAAAGTACCCGAAAGCAGGTACAGGTACAACTTTTACACAGTGGAAAAGCAAACAAAGGCGAGCCGAGGCGAGCTGGTACTGTGTAGTGGAAAAGCGCCATAACACACCTGATTCAACTCCAATACAATTAAGCTCATTTGTTGAGACTGCAAGACCTGAAATGGGTATGTCAGATAAGGCAGGCATACAAAATGTGCAGTGCTGGGGGTGCTCAGGACAGGTTTGAAAACCCCTGCCCTATACCTTATTTTATTTTAGGATTTCTTGGAGTCTTTAAATTTGAAACTTAAATTTCCCAAATGTTTTTCCAGGTTGGGGCCAAGAGAACAAATCGTCCTGGCATCAGCACCACAGACCGCGGTTTCCCTCGGGCTCGCTTCCGCTCACGGGGAGGAAACTTCTCATCCCGGGCGCGCTACTACAGTGGCTACACACCTCCCAGAGGCAGAGGACGGGCCTTCAGGTGAGCTCCATGCCAACCTGCACGTTTGACATTGACTAACACACAGGCTCCACCCTGACAGAGAGTGCTGATGTGAAAGGGTGCGCACATTGGGTGGGGGACGATCTAAAATAAGTATTTCTAAATGTTGTTTATTTATTTTATTTTCATTAATCCCATCGTGTAATATAAACAGTTCAGGAACAATTACCAAAAGAAAAAAAAATATTAAAAAATTGTCTATATATATATATATATATATATATATATATATATATATATATATATATATATATATATATATATATAAATAACATTTCTTAAAATCCATCAACTCTTCTGCTTTTTTTTTTGTGATTTTTGTTCATTGTTTTTCTTGTTACCTTTAAAGAGTTCTGTGCTAGTTTGCAATTGGAACGCATTCTCGGTAACACTTTATTTTAAGGTGACATAGTTACATGTTTTACTACATGTACTTACTAAAGTAAAATAGTACATTATTCATAATTACAAGAAACTAACCCTAACCATAACTCTATAGTAAGTACATTTAGTTAATTAATATTACTCTGTGCTTATTTGAGTAAGTACAATGTAACTGTGACCTTAAATTAAAGTGTAACCGCAGTCTGTCTCCTGTATGTATGCATGCTGCTGTTTAATGCCTCGGTGTGAGGAGAGAAGGAACTGGACCACTATCTTTTGTAGTCTGCACTCTCTGTACAAACCCCTCTGTGTCGTCATGTTAAAAGGAAAACTGAGGAAGAATTACAGAAACCATTAAAAACACACATCGTATTCATCTCCATTTCCCTCCTGCAGTGTAAGATTCTGAGCATGAATGATCCTTCACACTCTCCAGAGGTTTCGAAGTCAATAACCTGCTTCCCAATGTGAAGATCATGTATGCCTTGTGCCTCAAAACAGAGTTAGATGCCTAAATAGGGAATTTTCAAAAAGGACCGACCTGTAGTCCTGTCACAGTAGGCATCTCGCTAGGTTTCGACACTCCACTCAAAGCCTGTTAGGCCCTCTGGACGGATTTAGCACTATTGCCCCGGTTTCACAGACAATGCTTAAGCCTAGTTCTACAATGCAAGTTTGAACTGTCTTAACTGAAAGCAACTTGTACTGATCTTAAAATCTGTCCATGCCATTGTTGTTTTTTTTCTCAAGATGCACACCAGTAATGTTTTTTTCTAAGGAACATTAAAAAAAAAAAAAAAAGCTACTAAAGGACCAGTTTCATAGACAAGGCTTAGATTAAGCCAGGATTAGGCCTTAGTTCAATTTAGGACATTTAAGTATCTTTTATAAACGTGCCTTATGGTGCGTTCACGTGCTATGGTAATTATGGAAAATACCAAAAGCCGACATGGAAAATGCACATGAACACCCCCACATGTGGTATTTTCCACTGGGCAACTCGTAGAATATTTTGATGCACGGGTTGTCGAGATGAGATAACCTTTGACCTTTTCAAAATGGCGGAGAGCAACGCGAGAGTCGTGAATGGTAAAAATATGTACTATTCATGATCTAGAAAATATACAGCATATTATTTTACCGTTTGAGTTTTGATAAATCATTTTCTTGCTTTAGCAGATGACTTAAGCAATCTAAAATAGTTTTAGCTAAATAACAGGTCTGGATCAACAAAAGCACTTGAACGCAACACACTGGGAAATACCAGTTCACAAGTGGAAAATATCATATTTTCCATAGCACGTGAACGCACCATTAGACAAAAAAAAAAAAAGCATTACTGGTGTGCATCTTGAGACAATACAATGACATTTTAAGGTATGTCAGTGCAAGTTGCTTTCAGTTAAAACAGCTCAAACATGCATTTTAGTCTTAGGCTATCTTAAACCTTGTCTGTGGAACCGGGGGGTATATGTCCTAATTTAAATAGCCTAATCCTGGCTTAATCTAAGACCTGTCTGTGAAATCAGGCCTATATCTGTATCATTACTGTTGCCTTCAATTGTTTTGATAACCTAGTGTGATGAAGGAATTTAATTAGAAGATTTTTGGGAGCATTTGAATATTTCCTGTCTTTTAAGATCTGGTAGAGTGAAAGCATTTTATGAATCAGAATCTTGTACATCTGTTTGTTGGGAAACTCTTGTACATGCACTGCCACACTTTGACTTTTTTTTGTTAGAGTGGAGCTTGTGTTAGTGAATAGTTTAAGAATTTGTTTTATCCCAAACCCAATTGATGTTTATTAGGTGACTATTATTGTATATTTTTATATCTTTATAATTAGCCAATGGGATCCTACAAGTTTGAGTATGTAGCCGATGTCAAGCTCAGCTCTGAATAACTTAAAGGCAAGTGTGTGTTTGACCTCAGGAAAGTTTGGTTTAGAAAACCTAGTTTGTTACATTTTCACCCCTCGCATGAATAACAATGTGTTCACTTCCAGAATGGAGGGTTCATTCCTGCAGCCTGATATTGACTGTTTTAGAATCCAACCGATAACAGGTTTCTGTGCCACAAAGAGCACAGGCTGTTCCTGGAGGGGGTTTTGTGTGAATGACGAGCGTCTCTGGCTGCCTGAGTGGATGCCACTGCATTTATTGATGTATATATGTGTGAGTGTGTGTGCGCGCTCTGTGGCCCAGTCCATTTGTGGAAAGCTCTGTGTCGTTGACTGTAACTGTGTGCATGTGTTGGAGGGTTCATGTCCCCAGGATCTCTCCCTTACAGAGACCACAGGAGCCGCCCCGTTCAGAGAGAGAGAAAGAGGGAGAGCGTGCTTTCACTGTCCCCAACACTGGACACTAGACCATTTATAAAGCTTGAATATAACTAACGCACACACACATTCTGCTGTTGGATAATCTTCCTCAGCTTCTCTTTATAGTAAACCACATTACTGGATTCTTTACACATGGTTGCATTGATCACTATTATCCGTAGAAGAGGGGTATACATTTCATTTCATATTTTAAATTGTGTATACCTGTAACGTGAGTGCATAAACGTTCAGCTTGTCCTCAACCGGCCCTTTAAAATGCATATTACTGATATACACTCGTACCCCAAAAAACTGAATTGGTGTCCGTCTTCTTAAACCAATCACAAAAAAGAACTCACCCTCTTTTTCTCTCTCTTTTCCAGGGGCCGAGGGCGAACAACATCGTGGTACTCCCCTTACTAATACCTCCCTACCCCCCTATGAAATCCCCCTTACTATCACCCCATATCCCTATAGAAAAGAAAAAAGACCCCTCTCAATAAAGGAAGAAAAAAAGAAGAAAAAAAAAAAAGACAAAAAAGAAAAAAAAAAGAAAAAAAGAGCATCTCCTGGAAAGACAGACTGACTGGCCGCAGTGTGCGATTGTGTGTGCGCGTGGGTGTGAGGAGGTGTTGCGATCGCCCTGGTAAGGTACAATATGGCCGTCTGGGAGATTTGGTGGCATTTGTTTAAATTTGAGAAGATGATGATGTAATCTCAGGCTGCAGATGTGTCCTTTTGTCTGGCTGTGATTTTTTTCTCTCACCAAACAGCCCCTCTTATGTTTGCATTCAAAAAAGGCAAACAGAAAAAAATGTTAACTTTTTTTTTATTTTTTATTATTGTACCGTGAATATGTGAACAATTTAATAGCAAGAATGTTGTTGTTTTCACGAAGTTGTGCTATTTGAGATCATATTCTCTATTTGTCTGTGCTCTCTGGAATCCCCTTTCCCCCCCAGCGCTGTTTTCTTTCCTGTTCATCCCTCACTCGGATCACCTGTTATTCCGACAATGGTTTAGAGTTCAGCGTTGTTTTTACGTTTTACTGTTCTTGAACCATCTTCCACATCATACGACTATTGTAAGATGGCATGGCCTGAGCTCTGAGATCTTTTCTTTTGTGTTTTAAGAGTTTTTTTGTCTCATGCAGCCATATGCCATTCCCGACCATCAGTTTTTTTCCTTCCTCTGTTCCTGTGCTCCCGCCCACCCCCACCCCCACCCCCCTTCTCCCTTGCTCTCTCTTTGTATATTAGACCACTTCTTGTCGTTTCAGGTTTCAGGACCAGTGGAGACTGACTACCCCTCCTCCCGTGGCCGCGGCGCCCCCTACCGTCTCGGCGGCGTCTCTGTCTCTTTCTGCTCCCGCTATGCACACTCACCCCATCCTCTCCGTGTGGGGGGGAGGGGGAGGGGGACAGGGCGACCACCGGCCCACTGCGGGAGGCATTTATTACAATAACAAGCGCTGAGCTTTACTAACATAAATTTACTGAGATGCACCAGGCCCATGTTAACACATACAGACAGACACCGCATACACCGCACACATCCACCACACAAATTTATATATCGTGAAGGCAGAGCCATGATAGAGCAATGGCTGCTTAAATTGCAAGTGAGTGAGAGAGGCAGGACCAGAAAGAGGTTGAAGGGGAGAGTTCTTCTAGGGCCTTGTCTTTCTCAGTGCGCAGTGCAGTTAGGGCACGATGGAGCACTAACGCGTGGGCTACAGGTATCGGTTACTTGAGGGCTTCGGAGCTTTTATTTGGGGGGGGGGGGGGGGGGGAGGGGGATTTGTGTGCAGATGGTTTTCTCGTTTCTGTTCGTTTTCCTTTTTCAGATGGGGGAGTGGGTATGGACGAAAAGAGAAAAGATGTTTTCCTTTTTTATTTTATTTTTAACCCATGAGTCTGTAATTAGAAAAAAAATAAAAGACATTGTGTAAAAAGTACTTAAAGTGTTTGGGTATTTTTTTGAGGTGGGAATTTTAAGACTATTAAGTTTCAATTTGCCATCTGTGGGTTGCTCATGGTTTTTGAGAAAATATGATTTTCTCTAGCTCTAGAAAGACAATAGTAATTATTGAAGTTGAAGTCAGTTTAGTGCTGATTCGGTTCAATAACTGTTCATCAGTAATGCAACAAGTTAAAGGGTTAGTTCACCCCAAAATGAAAATTATGTCAATAATTACTCACCCTCATGCAGAGATGTATAGTAACGAAGTAGAACTACTTCACTACTGTACTTAAGTACTAAAAGGCTGTATCTGTACTTTAGTAGAGTATTCTTTTTTTCTCCTACTTCCACTTTTACTTCAGTACATATTTTCGATGAGTTTAATACTTCTACTCCGATATATTTTTTATGTGCTGCATCGTTACTCGTTACAATTATAAAAATGTTGAATCATTCCAAACCCACATAATCAGTGCCAGAGCGGTAGATGGCTCTGTCAACAGGTTTAATGAAGCTGGTTCATCATTGAGGGAATCAAGCGATCAAGAAGAGCGCGCGCGCTCGTACTCCCGTTCTGCCTCCCGCTCTGCTGCCTGCCTCCATTGAGAACACTTGAGATTTGTTAGGTTTTTTTTGAGATGGAAGAACCAGAAACACCACCTTCAACTTCGAGTGATCGTGGCGCCGGTGGCGGTGTTTTCATTTGTTGGAGTGAAAGATAATTCATATAGAATGTGCGAGGACGCCGACGTACTGAATCGTTCGTTTTTAATAGTTCAAAGTTACTATTAAATTTAATGTTAATACCTTGACAAACTACATCATTAAAAAGATATAAGACTCAAGGTTTAGTATTTGACCACTATTTTATTCTGAGAAACTTATAGTGACAGTTATTTTTTAATTTGTGTCAGGAGTATAAAATGAGTCGATACCTTTAATATGAATTATGAGCGTCAGCCGCTCCCATTAAAAAAAAACCCTCCCGTGTCATGAAAGCGCTTGACCAAACAATGTCCCTCAGGGCTTTTAGCTTGTGCAATTTAATATTGATAGATTTTCATAGATTTACGTCAGATGTCTTTAGAGAGGAATAATATTTATTGAATTTATACCCAAAATGGGCCGATGTATTTATGAGCACTCTGATATAGCTACTGTATTTTCAATCCATACTGGCAGTCTGAGGGCGCCCTGAGCACATTAGTCCATATATGGAACACATGAAGAAGAGCCATATGTGACATTCCAGGAACTCCCTGAAATAAAGCTTTCAGATATTGCTGTAACATGCAGATAAATACCCAATAAGCTGTGGAGAAAAAAGGCACAAGCAGGGAGAAGGGTGAGATGCTTTACTACATAATACAATACTTGTACTTTTACTTTCAGTACTTAAGTATTGCAAGTAGTTTAAAAAAAAATTACTAAAGTAAAAAAAATGTTGAATACTTTAGTACTTCCACTTAAGTAGGGTGCTTAGAGAGCACTTCAACTTCTACTCAAGTCACTTTTTTGATAGAGCACTTGTACTTTTACTCAAGTCTGGGTCTCTAGTACTTTATACATCTCTGCCCTCATGTTGTTCCAACCTTTCGTTCATCTTCGGAACACAAATTTAGATATTTTTGATTAAATCTGAGATCTGGATCACTCTTCCATATGCTTCTTGAGGGATCGAAACTGGTCGGCCCAGAAAAGTTAAAAGACATCGTTCAAATAGTCCGAGTGACTACAGTGGCTCAATCTTAAGTTTATCAAGCGACAAGAATACTTTTTGTGCGCAATAAAACAAACAAAAATAACGACTTTATTCAACTATTCATTTCCTTCTCTGGGCCGTGAGATTTCACATAGTGTAACTGCGCAGCGCTTCTAGGTTGTACGTCACACGCATCACCACACATGACCAGCGTCGGCCAATAGTGAGCCTGTGTGTGACGTGCAACACAGAAGCGCTGCACAGTTACACTACGTGAACTATCTCGAGGCCCACAGAGAAGGAAATGAATAGTTGAATAAAGTCGTTATTTTTGTTTGTTTTTTTGCGCACAAAAAGTATTCTCGTCGCTTGATGAACTTAAAATTGAGCCACTGTAGTCACTTGGCCTATTTTAACAATGTCTTTAGCTTTTCTGGGCCGGCCAGTTTCGATCCCTTTAGAACCCTATGGAGGAGTGATCCAGCTCTCAGATTTAATCAAAAATATCTTAATTTGAGTTCCGAAGATGAACGAAAGTCTTACGGGGTTGGAACAACATGAGGGTGAGTAATTACTGACAGAATTTTAATTTTGGCGTGAATTAACCCTTTAAATTCATCTATAAAGGTGAATGATTTCATCATCCAGCAAAGTACAGTTCTCATCCAGTAGTGTCAGTGCAATCAAATGAATGATATTGACAATTGTTGTCGAATATTAAGTGTTCCTGAATGAGCAAGCCAAAAAGATGATGGTGGCAAGGAACCCAAACTCCATCTGTGACAAAAATGGAGAGAAAAAAACCTTGAGACATCAGGCACAGTTGGGGGACCAAGCCTCTGGCTAGACCGGGGGTGTCCAATCCTGCAAAGTTCAGCTCCAACCCCAATTAAACACGGCTCACCCCTGCCAATCAAGGTCTTGTGGGCATACCAGAAAATTCCAGGCAAGTTGGAGCAAAACTCTGCAGGACAGTGGTCCTCCAGGACCGAGTTTGGAAAGCCCTGGGCTAGACGAATGAACATGGTGTGGTTTAATTCCAGGCTGCATCATAAATCAGAATGTGGATTGATCATTCAGAATATATCATCCAGTTCTTTCAGCTTGAAGACTGGGATACGTCACGTTGGCACATGGAGGGAGGAGTTGAAGCTGGCCGTAGGGTCTGTGCAGAGGACTCTTCTGATTCTTGTGGTTTTGGCGAGGAAAGTTTCTCATGCCAGCATAATGTACAATGGATTTTACCTGAATTATGTTTTGGGGACTCAAAAAATGCCAAAGCTTTAGTGTTCTGCCATATATACCCTAAATGATAATTAACACAACAGAAAAATCAGATCACAAATGGACATATTCTGAACGATAGCAAAATTTCATCTCAACACATTTGAGGTTAATCTAATTTTGTGTCTCTGGAAAAGAGTGATCTATGACATTGTATTATATTGATTTTCAAAGTTTTGGTGTGTCTATTTGTTATTAAAGGGGTTTTTGGAGACATGGCCCCAAATGGCATGTTATTTCTTTTTTTTAAAACACATTTTGTAATTGATGGGGTTATTTAATAATTCCATGCATGCAATGCACATATCAAACATCTTTACTTTTCATTAAAACCTATAGGCTAATTGAGTGAAATCATTCCATTTGAATTCATTCAGTTGAATTGTACCAAACAGTTAATGGTCCCCATTGAATTCAATAGTATGAAAAAAAAACATACTATGGAAGTCAATGGGGTCCAGAAACTTTTTGGTTACCCACAGTCTTCTAAATATCTTTTGTGTTCAACAAAAGAAATAAACTCATTCAGGTTTAGAACAAATGACAGAATTTTTATTTTTGGGTGAACTATCCCTTTAAGGAAGGCATCTTACCCCGTCTTTTATAACCTATCCCTTGTGTCCTGAAATCTGTTTGTTTACAGTGTTATACAGTACACCTTTTAGACATATTGAGACCCACTGGCCATTACAATAAACATCAAAATTTGAACAAATTCTGTAAAAGAAACAGTTCTGCGTATCATGGTTTTGAGGTCATTGGCCACATTTAATATAATCCTGCAATTTGGAAGGGTTAACCATTCAAAACAGCAGTTAAAAGTGATGGCCAGTTTAATGGATGCAGACTTTACATGGGTTGAAAAACTGTTTTAACTCCTGACAGCATCACGATCATGTCTTCATTTACTGCGAAATTAATGGTGTAGAATAGGATTTTTTTTTCAATCAGCACAAAAATTGAAATTATATTCAATTAAATATGAAAATATTGTAAACGTATTACCATCCTAGCATCCATCACATTTAAAAGAATCTCTTACAACAGAATGCACTTGGTTATGCAAATCAAGGTAATCCGATCGATACGCAGATCAACATCGTGCATTAACCAAAATTACATAAAAAGCTTCACACATATGTCAATATACTAATTTGTTCATGGAAGGAAAATGGAAACTGTCCCAAAAAATTGTTGCAATTCCTCTTAAACGTTCTCCTTTGCATCAGAGGTTTACTTGTGCTTCCTGAAAACTGAAACCATAAAATATATATTAAAATGCAACACTGGAAGCTTATATTTTTCAAAGCACTCATAACATACAAAACAAATACTTACTTTTCTTTTTACTTTTCTTAATTGTTTTCTTCTTTTTCTTGGGTTTTGAATTACCAATATCCTATGAAAAGAGAAAATACACAGACACATTTTCTAAAACGAAGGATCTGAGATCAGCAGACGTGTTATAGCTCACGTCCTCTCTGTTGTAGATTAACCACATCAAGCTTTTATAAACGCTGCATATCCACATGTCCACCGTACGCGAGTGGATTTCAGCTGTTGCAGAAATACACATGCAGCTACTGCTAATTGTCACTACAACAGCAACTGGAACTTTTGAACGATATGCAAAACTACCCATGATGCCATTGTCCAGCTCACCTGTGCTTCTCCCCCTGTCAGAACAGTGATGTCACCGAATCGTGTGATGTTACTCAGCTGAGATGCCATTCCCATCATTCCTCTCTTCCTGAGCCTCTGCTCACGTGTCATACTGAGTCGGACCATCATGGACTCCTCGTAGTTTTTCCTTTCACAAAATATTTACCAAGAGTATTAGGAAAAAACATCTGAAAGACTATCAATCGCTTAATTTACATGTAATCTAAACCGTGAAACTAGGTTCAAAATACTCTCTTTTATCTAGAACCTCCGCATGATGTACCTGTTCTGCTCCTCTCGGCTCTCCCGCTCAGTCTGGAAGTCTCTGCGGTCTCGGATCTCCTCCGGAGCGTCGCTGTATTGCTGCCGGAGCTCCTGGATCACGGAGCTCCGGAGAGCCGCTTTCTTCTGTTTGTCAATGCGCTCCTTCTGCCGGTCTGCTTCCGTCGTGTCCCCATCTGTGTATGGACAGGAGAGGGTTTGGGATGAGTATTAACTGCAATTATGCAGAGATTAAAGTGAAAAAAATTCTTCTGACGGATTTTTTTTCCAGGCCAAGTCATATTCCTTTAACTTTATTAAAATAGCCGAGACCAATAGCATTTTAAGTGGAGATGTTTTAAACCGCTTCATTGGCAGTTTTCGTATTTTAAAAGCTATTTTAATAGGGCTTGTAACGATACGCGATATAAAACCGAAGTCGCCATAGGCTACTCATATCCACGAACCTGTGTGGCGGTGTGAGAAGGCAGAATCGCGACACACCCCTTCCAACTCCCAGAGTTATCCTTACCGTCTAGATCCAATGCTACCACATCTTTAAATTACTATTAGTATTATTTGAAGTTAACATTATAAAATACGTAGACCTACACCACAAAACTAGTTGAGGATAAATTAAAATTGGGCAATTCCGGACGTGACATTTGCAGTCAAAACTTGAAATAGCCTATAAATTCTCATATATTCTCAAAATATAAATTATTATATTTAATATGAGGGAAGATGCGCTACGGACATGACACAAAACATCTTTAACTTTTAGGTGGCAAAATATGGTTTTAGTAGGCTACCTGAATTACACTGCACAAACCAAAAGTAATACTACAGAATGAAGAAGGGTTGGTTCTCACCAGAACATAAAATATTCATTTTATTTTATTTTTCGTGTTCGCATTTATGAGGGAAAAACATTGTTACGGACGTGACAGATCTGGAAGCGGCACTAAAGTGCTTTAAAACTTTCACGCAGAGACCTCAAACAGAAAGCACACAGCCTTTCTTTAAAGTACATTTCGTTTTGGATTAATTGTATCTTAATTTGAATCAATGTTTCATCAACCAATTAGCCCTACCTGCATTTAATAAATAAGAAGTAGGCCTAAATATAGCAGACACTAGATAGGCCTAATCACGACACGGAGGCGCCGGCGCGTGAAGTGGAGCTCGTCTCATAGCCTAAATCAACCGAAATTCAGCGTATAAGGTGTAGCCTATACTTCACAGAAATATATCTATGTTGAAATGTCTACTTTTAAACAGAACAATTCAAAACGAAAGAAAACAGACTCTCTGCTTAAGTAGGCATAATCCGTATGAAAAGTGCATTTCTCTCTGGCGCGTTCACTGCGAAGATCATGAGTCAGCATCGTCAACTTCATCTTTCCAGCCGAGTGAGCCGACACTGACAGAAAACACTTGTTTATTAACAAAACAATTAAAATGTCTCCTTGCTATTTTGACATAGGCCTATTCATAATCATTACTTTTGCCGGTTCTTTTTGACAGCTTTTAGGTTATTGGCAGGCAGCGCCACCCTTACATGTTATGAACGCGTCAGCACCGAAAACATGGAGATTTTTTTTTTTTAGAATAATCGCACAACCTATTTGATATTCTATAATGAAATACTCCGTTACTCATCCCAACCAACTAAAATGTTTACTTGAAAGCGTCTTTTTACATGTTAATTTTTCCGTGAGCGGGAATTGAAAACCCGGAGTGGACCATGAGCGAAGTGATTACAGAATGCTTAGAGTGGAGAGAGGAATGTGCTTTTCGTCCACTCCAGGCTTTGATCACATCCCCCTCAGGCCTCAGCAGGGTGAATACACCCAGAGAATAGACGGGCTCTGATACACCTCGTCTTTCCTTAATTTAAGACCTATTCAAACTAAAATTAAGACATTTATTACACTATTTGAGAAATGAAAGCCTATTTACGGCCTTAAAATTATGACAAGTGAATTCAAGACATTAAGGACAGACAGGAATCCTGCAATTGACAGAAATCCGTCATAGACTCGCTGCAATTGACGGAAATCCGTCGTAGGGACGGAGAACTTTAATCCGTGAATTATGTCTCTACATCTGAATCCTAATTTGAAATAAAGATAAACTGAACTGTTACAAAATAAAAGGACTTACCATAGTGCATTGGAGCAATTCGAGGAGGTACATATCTCCTGCCAGATGAAGGCTCTTTTCCCCCTTTTGTTTTTCCTTCTTCGCCCTCATCACCTGAATTCTCAGATTCACTGAGCTGTGTGGAAGAAATGCAGCAATTTGAAATAAAATTATATGTACTCTGCCCCGGCCAAATAACAAGTCGCTGTTTGGATTTAAATAGAAAAATGCTTAAGAGTCTGTGATTGGATCATTATTGCAGTGATTCTTGTTATATTACATGACAAGAGCTTTACCTTGCTAACCAGATTCTCAGGATTAGGGCGAAAGTGTAGAGGGTCATTTTTAGCTGGAAGAAACACCATCATTCAAGTCAGTAAACTTGTGGTTCAGTGTTCTTAAAACATGCAATCAATAACAAGAACATCAAAAATCTTACAGAGGCTGCCTGTCACTGCAGTCTGCACTAATTTATCAATCTGATATTTCAGCTTTTGATCTAGCGGACGCATCTTCTCCAAAACCTATACAACAAAGACAGAACGGAGAAAAATACACTTTAAGCATAGGCACACCATTGAAAGTAGTAGAACAATGAAGTATACTGATTTATAACAGATTTGACCTGGTGCGTACAGTATGTGAATTTTAACTATGTACCAGAGTCAGAAATTAACCAAGGCATGAGGCAAAAAACTCAAGTTTATTTACTTATTAAACATGTAGTTTATTGCATTATCACATTTGATTTGAAGCCTGAACAGGCAGAACTCTGAAAACTGAGAATTTATTGTAGAGAATTAATCAATTAATCTGAGGGATTTGACAAAAATGGATGAAACTCTTTGATTTGTTATATACGATTAAGGGAATAGTGTCTAAAAAAATCTATTCAATGAGCAAATATTAATAGAAAATTTAAATCTGACAGTTTTTTATGTCGTACCGTCCTTATGGTGACCAGCCTGTGGATGGCGCTGTTGTCCTTTAAACTTTCTCCTTCTGTCTTTAAACTGATCAAATGAGTAATATCTTGCAAGTAAAACAGTAACAGATGATATCTCAAGTCCAGAAAAGACAAACCCTAGAGCGAAAAGGAAAAGAAATGTCATAAATAGTGTGTGTGTGTGTGTGTGTGTGTGTGTGTGTGTGTGTGTGTGTGTGTGTGTGTGTGTGTGTATATGAGAGAGAGAGAGAGAGAGAGAGAGAGAGAGAGAGAGAGAGAGTATTTTAATACCATAAAAATAGTTCTACCTTAGAAGTCTGAAACGCTTTCTCTCTGACTTTCTTTATCATATCCCGGACATGACTTGTTACTGAAGCAACCTGAAAATATATAAGTGTCAATCATCATCATATCTTCTCCACATTCTCCTCATATCTCATTCTCTGCATTAACTTATAGCATCCAATTGTGATGCTGTCCATCTAAATTACATTACAGACCTGTTCTGTGAGACTGTTGAGTAGACTCACGGCAGTGGGAAGGTCAGTGTCAATAACATCCTGCAAAAGACAACTATATTAGTTAACTATTTGACAGAGAATAAAGATCATAAAGGCTATCAGGTTAGCCAACGTGAATTTGGCCGCATCTTGTCATTTATCCGCGAAGTAACAGACAATTCCAAGGCAAATCGACGATAAAACTATAATATACCAGACCCATTACAGCACATCTATGTATAAGTTCAAATAAATACTAATTTATTTAGTTAAAGTTAAAGAACAACTCACGTTTCCAACTGTGGTCGTCGCCATTTTGGATTAACCAAATTGATACGGGTACCACGTAGGGACAAAATTAGAGGCAAGCAATTCAAAAAATCGCCTTTCGACAATAGTCATCTTTGTCAGGACTATTTCGTGTTTCAACCATAGACTGTAAAAAAAGGGGGTTCAGACTGTAAAAAAAAGGGGGTTCAACGTGCTTTAATTACTACATAGACTTAGTATTACATACACGGTAATACAAAGGTAATTGACCCTTATTATTTCAGTCATTAAAAGTAACATCAAAAATAGGTATAGGCTGTAGCCAGCCAATGTCAAAATATAGGCCCAATGAAAAAAAAATATTAAATTATTACAATATGAAAGTATTTCTTACACTATTTTTGCTTACCATTCCTGCTAAAATTCTTAGAGGTGGTATACTCTTGCTGGTTTTTGATGTGTTGGCTGTTGCAGTGATCCAGACAGACAAGCAATTAGGCAGAGATACATTTTTGAATAAGGACTAACACATTTTATTTGATAAGAATAGAATTCTATAAGATAGAAAAGTAAATCTGTATTAATAAGGCCTAAGTATTGCATTTGACAGATGAAGTGTGTGCAGATCAGAGAAAGAAAGTCCCAAAATAAGATATTTGCGGAATGAAAGGAGAGGAACAAGAAGCCCCTATAGTCTTGTGAAACTAAGCTACATTATGCTGTCCCTGTAACAGGAAGGGACGAGGGAAAGTCGCTATAGAAGTTCTTTGTAGCCTACTTCTCTTGCAACCATTCTATGATGCCATCAAGACTATACCCTAGCAGGTCTGATTAGGTCAACATGGTCCTTATAAACCACACAGAATAACTTGATAAGCAACTGGTTTTAAATCCTTTAAGAGAATATTGTATCTTGTATTACCTTATGCCTGCAGAGATGGAAACATATTTTGATACCAAGGTACATCACATAATCAATTCTGATGGAAAATACACCCACTTAATCTTACAGCACAGAAGAGACACAAAAGATCTTACATTTGGAAATAATCAAACATTTCAGAGCATAATAGGCTAAATAGGCCAAACTATTAAAGAAATCAATAGGTCTAACATGTGGATCTAGAATTCATAAATAAAAGATTAATAAGATTCATATAAAAAAACACAATTCATGTATTCATACATCAATAAAAAGAATACAATTAAATAAATTAGAATAGAAATGTTCGCATACAGGTTTTGGGGCATTTTTCTTGCTGATAACTAAACCAACTTAAATATAAATATAGCTGGATCAAAGTGTGTATGTCTTGTTGTAAATTCTAAAATAGAATTTGTGTTTTTCGACTTTCCTGAACTGTCTGTAGCTTTGCATTTCACCAGAAGACGGCGAAAGAGTCCATTTGAGCTCACATGCCTGCGACTAAAGAGTGAAGCACATTGAGTAATGAATGTATGTGAGTAAATAAAGACAGTTACTGAACTTATTTGAATGGTACATTATAAGCATTTCTGACCTCTTAAATTCACATGTCTTGAAATAAAGATCTGCAAGGGCAAACAATGCTGCTAAGTTAAGAAGTCTGACCAAAAAAGTTAGGGCTAATCAGTCTTACGTTTTCAGTTTCAAATTAGACCAATCTACCTTTTCATGTAATTGACTTAAAAACTTGCATAAACTGCTAAGACTAATCACACTTTTTTTCTTTAAGACTGTCCATAACTGTTTTAGAGGGATAGTTCACCCAGAAATGAAAATTGTGTCAACATTTACTTACCCTCAAGTTGTTCCTAAAACTGAATGAGTTTCTTTTTTCTGTTGGACACAAAAGAAGATATTTTAAAGAATACGGGTAACCAAACAGTCGATGGGCCCATTGACTTCCGTAGTATTTTTATGGAAGTCAATGGCTACTGTCAACTGTCTGGTTACTTAATTCTTTAAAATATTCTTTGTTCAACAGAAGAAAGAAATTCATAGAGGTTTAGAACAACATATGGGTAAGTTACGGATGACAGAATTTATTTTTGGGGTGAACTATCCCTTGAAGTCAAGTAGACTACATAAAAACGTATAGATTGGTCTAATTTGATACCAAAATCAAGATTGATTGCCTCTTGATAATCGCTAGTTGGTCATACTAGTACCCTATAAAGACACAGTCTTAACATAATGGCGATGTATACGCAACTGGCTTCAGACTTGAAGAAAAAAATTAGATGACTAACTTTTAAATAGTTTATGCAACCGAACCTGCTGATTAATATTGTGCATGATGGTAATAAAATTTCTCCTTTTGCAGAATTTTTTTTTAATCCTCAGACTTTCTAATCCAGGTAATTAGCAAAAAAAAAAAAAAAAAATCTATGCAAACAAATGAATTGATTGTTTCTGAACTTAAATTCTCAAATAATAGGCTACCTTTAAAACAAAGCTATTCTTATTATGTAGACATTTTAAAATGAATTACATTTATGGTCTTCAAATATATAATGCAATTACATTTACAAACAATTATGATGTTTTGAATTGAATTTTTGCTAGATGACAAGCCCACAATAGAGTAATTCTGCTAAATGTATGCAATATGCATTACACTCTTAAAAAGAACCCACGGGTTATTTGAATTTTCTAGTGATAAAGTATGTTTACGAGCTGATTAATTCATAACATTTTAAATTCCATGATGACAAGCCCTAAAAGATTCTATATAGCAGCTGACAGAACCCTTTTGAAACTTTACTTCTAAGAGTGATAACACTTAAACATCTGTAAACAATAAAAGAGACACGTTTGAAGCTAATGTTAATCCATTCTTTAAAACAAAATGCCAACTAAGGACAGAAAATTTCTCCTAATCGAAGAGTCATCCGTATATGCAGTTTCAGACAATAAGATAAATGTTGTGAGTGTGTGCTTGAAAGAATTACAATTAAAGCACAAGTGATATGAGCTATATTTAAAGCTAATGATATGAGATGAGAAACAGGCTGAAAGAGGTGCAAAGTGAGAGCAGATAGAGACAGATGTGAGTAAAGCTCTCTGTGTGGCCTTGCTGAAGCTCTTCCTGTTAAACCTCCTGACATGATGGACCTTACAGGAATCACTAATGAATCTGTGTCTGGGCCTCTGGAACTATTAAAGGAAATCATACATGCTTCTGACAAAGCCTTTCCCGAACATACACTCTCCTTCTCTCCGTTATGGCCACAGAGGATCTATGTTTGTGACGGCTGTGAGAACATTGTAAATGTAATTATTATTAGTAGCTGTTTGTTCCCATTCTTATGGATTAGAGGGGGAAAAGCAATAAAAAAGTTCACCCATCCTGCTATACCCTCTCTCATCAGTAAATGGCTTTCGAGTCTCTTTCTGTCCTCTGATTGGATGTTCTTTAGTGCCGTTTCTGGAAAGGCTCCCACGTAAATTAGTCTTGGCTGGTAATATCATTAGCTGTATGAAACTCTTAGAGATGTGGTCTAATTAGGCGAACTCTAAATAAAATAACATCACACATATTGAGCTCCTCTCGGCACACTAACACTGAGGACAAAGATATAGGCAGGGAGCATAACAGTTGAAAGTGAGTGAAATACAGACCTCATTGAAAACCTACAGGCCCCTTACCAAGCACAGCAATCCAAGCAGATTGGCCTCATGGTCATGCAAAAAACTCAGGCCACATTACAAAGAATGCAATGGTAACACCGTGTGAGCCGCTGCTCAATGACAATGGAGCGCCACGAACCCCCACACTGACTGGGGAGTTCGAACAGTTATGCGTCCTGCCACGTAAAGGATTACCAGGGCTGTTTCTGTTACTCAGATAACATACAACTGCTTCTGACAAAGACACCACGCAGGCAAAGCAAAATCCTGTGGAGAAGTGGGAATTGAGCTCTCTCTTTTCGACAAGAAGCTTTTGATTTAAGGCCTGGTATTCATGCATAATTCTGGCTTTTTAACCACTTTCTCATATAAATGAGAAAGAACGAAGAGTTAATATTTGTTTGTGATTTTGGCCCTTTTCAAGCTATCTTATCATAAATAAATCTCTTTCACTTTTCTTTTTTCAAACATTTATTTGAAAGGTTTTATTTATCATATTTGTTATTTATTTATTAGTGCTGTCAAATCGATTAATCGTGATTAATCGCATGTAACATAAAAGTGTGTGTGTGATATATATATATATATATATTTTTTTTTTACAAACTTTTGTTACATGTGATTAATCGCGATTAATCAATTTGACAGCACTATTATTTATATACTTATTATTTTTCTTTATTTAGTCAGTTATTTTCACGTGTTTATATATGAATAATCAATTATATTTTATAAGTTCAAAGTTTTATTATTATTATTATTATTATTATTATTAAGTTTATTAAGGGATAAAAAAAATTTGTCGTCATTTACTCACTCTCAACTTGTTCTTAACCTGCATGAAGTTCTTCCTTCTGTTGAACACAAAGGAAGATATTTTGAAGAATCTTAGTAACCAAACAGTAGCATACTATGGGAGTCAACGAAGACCAGAAACTGCTTTGGTTACCCACATTCTTCAAAATCTCTTTTTTTTTTTTTTTTTTTTTAGCAGAATACTAGCAGAATACTTCTAACAGGTTTGAAACAACACGAGAGTAAATGATGACAGAATTTAAAAAAATTAAGTTCCTTTATTGTCATTTTACAATACTATAATGAATTTTAGCTTGTCTCAAAAAAATAAAACAAACAGAAAATAATTAAATAAAAAAAATAAAAAAAATTATAATTATGTATAGAGAAACAAATAAAGTGCTATGCTGTGGTGGATTACATTGATGTTTTTTTGTCTGCATTTCTTTCACGTGATTTCTCTTTCAGAGCTTACAGTAATGTCAGGGGAACAAAATGCCCAGCAGAACGCTGTATATTAGACTGTTACAGTCTTGTCTCTGCGTATGATTGACACTCCTGCATCTGCTTGTTTAATTAAGACTCCAGCTATTGATGGCTGCTAGGGTAGATACTAATAAGTGGGTGAAGAGCAGTTCAGTAGCACTCAGCATTTTTCCCTAAAGTTTACTGTAAACACAGGGCTGTTTCAACCTCTTCCCAGCACTCTAAATAGATGGAAATGGGGTAACACCTCCAGGCTTTGTCTGACAAGGGCGACATCCAAAGACCCAACAGTGTTTAAGGGCCCACCAAACATTTCATATTCGTGGATGCCAATTACGCGCACATGAATGCATAATTGCTCTAGAGGAGCTTAAAGTAGCAAGTCTAAAAGGCCTTGTTATTTCAATGGAGCCTTCAGGCCATGGTGATCAGGATCAGGTGGGGACAGTTGGGCTTTAAGTCCATCTCCTGAGGAACTTTGGACAATGTGAGAGAGGGTGTGGGCTGATCTGATCGTCAAACCCAAAACTGAGCTCAATGACAATGAATGAGGGACTTCCCTTGTCACTCTATAAGGAAATAACACAAAGTTTAACATGAACAAACAAAAACGCTGATGACTGCTTAGATGATCCATTCATTAATCATGTGATGGAGCTGATTTTAATGTTGTTTGTTTGGATATTCCTAATGAATCATTAAGACTAATGGGTTTTCAACTTTGACCCCAAGTTAGAGGTACTTTTAACCCAGAGTTTAACCCAGAGTTTTTTTTCCCCCCCAGTATGTTTTAAAAAAAGTAGTGACATAGTGTGCTGTACTTGTTTAATGTTATGAATATGCAAATAAGAATGTCAACATTACATTGTACAGTTCTAAATATTAAACATTGTTTTATATTTATAAAATGAAATAAATATACAATAAAAACGTTCTGTATATGTATGTATGTATATACATTTGAAATATCAAGAGTGCCTCCACAGACAAAAGAAACATGCAAGTTTGAGTTCATTGTCAACATCTAAGCAGATTTAAATTATTCTAAAAAAATCCTCTTTACAGCCTTTGTATTTGTTTTTACCCCTGATTTTCTCAGGTAAACTCATACATTTTTAAGAGTCGAAGTTTACTTTATTGTCATTGCACAAACAGACAATGTTGAATTTATGAATGCATGAATGAATGACATTTGAAATGTCATGTGTAATATATAAGGAGTGTCTCCATAGCTAAATAAAACATGAAATATATATATATCTATATATCCACATGCCAAAACCCTCTTTAAAGACTTGGGCTCAATCCCAATTCACCCCTTGCCCCTACCCCTCGATCTCAACAGGAATCGGGACACCCTACCCCTAGACGTGAACGCGCAAAAACGGAGGGGTAGGGCCAAGGGGTGAATTGGGATTGAGCCTTTGCATTTGTTTTTTACCCCTAATTTTCTCCCTTGTCACTTTAGCTAATGGCTGCTCATTTAGTTTATAGTGTTTACAGTTCTTGTAGACTAGAGACCCGCATTACCAAATGACACTGTCATGTGTCCACAGTTTTATTTGCCCCATACTGACTTATTGTGTGCCCTAAAACCCCTGTGTTTCTGCTTACAGGCTCCATCTCTGTAATTGCTCCACCTGAACTGTAAATTGGACCCTACTGTTAATTAGCCTGAGCCAGTCATGCTGCATTTCAATAGCTCCCCTAGTGTGCTTCAGTGCAGTCCAACCAACATGCTGCCTCATCTCTCGTCTTTAACCTCTCTGCAACTTTATCCCTTATTTCACCAGCTTAAGCAGATTCTAGTGCTGGTTTAAGACCCCTCCACAAATTAGCATTGAGTAAGAAATATCAGGCCATCATTAGTCACACCTATTAAAACTGGGGCTTACAATCTGTTACAGAAAGCCGTCACTGATCACATTTTATTTTAATACCGACTAATGTTGTATGAACTTCTTTCACAGCATGAAAGATCACATTGATTTTGTAGTGCACATGTAGTAAGATACTGCGAATACATGTTAATAAAAGTTTTTGCTCTATTTCGCAACAGTTTGGTAGATACATTGCGTTTGGGTTTGCTCATATGCATGGATTCAGTTTTGTTTTTAGCATTTATACTATACTATACATACTATACATCCTAAAGTCTGAAATGAGCCCACATTGAAAATCTGTTGTTGTTTTTTTATTTCCATTTGAACCTGTAAATAAACAGAACGTTTTTGGATTTAAGAGAATATACTGTATATATAGAAAGAGAGAAATATAAATTAATTAAATGAAAATAAAATAAAATAAATTTATATAAAAGGAAAAAGAAAACCTATAAAAAATATTAAAACCTGTAACTAAACAAATATATTTAAACCTTTAATAATTTGACCAATGAAAATGTGGGAGTTTGTATTGAAATTAGTAAAGATATATATATATATATATATATATATATATATATATATATATATATATATATATATATATATATATATATATATATATATATATATATATAACCCTAACCAGAAAAAAACACAATTTATGAATGTAGATTTTTCACATCATTACATTGTTTGTTTGTTTGTTTTTGAAAAAAAAAAAAAACACTTATTTATATGTTATGTCTATGAGGACACCAGGACTTATAAGAAAATGGCAGGAGTTATTAAGATAATGAAAAGACATGAAAAAACATGTATAGGCAATGTTTTAGTTTTTTAGTCTTTTTCTTCACCAGTCAATATTTCAGTTTCAGGCTATTTTTTAACCAAACTTAAAGATAATTCTCAACTATGTTATGAAAGATATAACAGAATGATTTGATATACTATTTTACTTCATACAATATGAGTGTAAACATGGCCATGAATGGGTATTCCCATTAGATGTATCTGCATTGTATCTAATTTGCATATTAATGTGTTCTTGGGCCAACATGTAATGAAAAGAAGTGCAATAATGGGAGTAATAACTTGGCAACATTTCATAGGAATATCTCATATTTCATATATTTATACATAATTTATTTCCCTATTCACTTGTTGAGTCTCCCCACAATCCCTACTGTCTTCTACAGAGGACATGTTTCAAATCAATTGTTTAGTAACAGAAAGTCATGATTTGAAAAGATGTTTATTTACAACAAACCATTTGAAAATTAGTCCGATTTAAAACATAATAACAAAATGTTATCATATTTCCATAAGAGTGCTAAATTCGAATCATCAAATCACATCAGGTTTTACACAAACTTTTTTAGTTCATGCAACACAAAAGCTGCTGTCATTAAAGCAAAAGAGGGACAAACCAACTGCTAAGATACTGAAGTCCACTTTTCACTGATAAAAGATTACAAAGCAGAAGCATTTCACTGGTCTCAGACTTCTGGAGCCCATGCGCTGTGTCTGTGCCTGAGTGTGTTTGTGCAGGGAAAGGGGAGGCATATGGCGTGTGTCCGCTCCACCTCCACTCCTCCCCTGCTTTACTGTAAGAGTCTGCTTGAAGCACAGCTGCCAATGGAGCAGTGTCAGTCCCCCCATTCACCCTCAGAGCTGTTAGCTGTGTAATTACAGTTCGCCCGGCTTTTGTTCAACCCCTAATCTGGAGTCTGCATTGTGGAGCGCACGTGCCCGACCCTCGTTCAGAGGGCCAGAGCTAACCCGACCCCGGTCCCCCACCCCCCACCCCTTCTCCTTTTCAAACTCGGGTCCAGAAGTGTGCTGATCTACAAAGCCCTGAAAGGGACACAATTAGCAGAATGACAGCCAGTGTGAGGAGAAACAGAGGAAACCCGAGCACAATGGGTTTCGACTTCTATACGGCACTCTAAAAACCCACAGCCATGTGCCGCCCCGCAAAACACAGCTATTGTGACGACTGGCTATTGTGATTCGTGTGATGGAGGGCACACTTTGCCAGTGATGTGAGTGGCACACGGATCATGAGTTGGAAATGCTGCTTAACAAATGGATGTGAAGAAGTTAAACTGTCATTCAGCTGCAGTTCCTGATTGAGCACTCAGAGCTCCCTGTCAATGATTGTATGAGGATCAATGCAAGACACCGTTGGCTGACAAATGAGTAACGGGCCACACCAAAGTTAGACATACAAATAACCTGACCATCAGAGCAAAAGAAATGCCAAGACTTTTATTTGACTTTTTTTATTTTTATACGAGTTTCAGTGAAGATGGTGTTTTATGTGAAATTACTGTGGATTTTCAACAGATTTAAACTTTTTCATTGAGTTATGAAGGTCCCATTGAAAATATTGGTAACTGTTTTTTTTTTTTATTAACTAACATTAACAAAGATCAATAAATAATGTAACAAATATATTGCTCAATTTTAATTAATGTAATTAACGCTATAACGTTGACTATGTGGGATCTTATTGTAAAGTGTTACCAAACAATATAAAGGTTTTATTAGCCTCATCTAAGACCCACTTTCAAACTAAATGATGAAATCATTTAAAGCAATCATATAAAAATAGATTATTAATTCTGGGTTTTTCAACCCACGTTTGGGCCAAATACGGACAAACCCAACTGTTATTACAAAATCACAAATTTGGTAACAATTTACAATAGTTATATAGTACAATATAGTTATACAATAGTCCAATTCTCACTATTAACCTTGACTTTTGCCTCAATAAACTCCTAATTGCTTATTAATATTTAGTAAGGTAGTTGTTACGTTTAGGTATAGGGTAGGATTTATGGATGTAGAATATGGTCGTGCAGAACAAGGCATTAATATGTCCGTTATAAGTACTAATAAACAGCCAATATCCTAATATGCATGCTAATAAGCAACTAGTTAATAGCCAGGATTAGACCCTAAACAAAAGTGTTACAAAATTTTAACCAACAGTTGGGTTTTATTCATATTTTACTATTTGACCCAAACATTTGAAATATTTTTTCTTTGTGTTCGTGTGTGTGTGTGTGTTCCTTTCTTTTTTATTATTATTTTTTCTCTGTGTATAAAAGATATGTTGACAGTTGTATTATACAGTCTCTACTGTATCTAAATAAAAAAATTGTTAAAAAAACTAAATCTTCAAAATTTGTATAGTCTGTGTATATTTATAGTTAGACGTTGTTACTGAACACATTAAATAAACTAGTTTGATTGTGAAAAGTGAACATTTTATGTTTATATTCTACATGTCCATGTGGCCAAAAGTGTTTATAGTTAAAGAAACAACCAATTTCTGTCACTGTGCTTCACAGTTTACTGTGACTTAAACTTATTTGCCATGGAGCTTAAAGGAATAGTTCACCTAAAAATGATTTTTTTTATTTTATCATCCTAAAACACGGATGACTTAACTTTTTTTTACCTAAATAAAACTGTTTGGTTACCAACAATCCTCAAATACTTCATCTGTGTTCCAAGACAGAAATTCATACGGGTTTTTGAACAACATGAGGATGAGTAAATAATTCGATTTTTGTGGGAACTATCCCTTTAAATACTGTCTGCACATTGTGTGTTTTAAATCGAATCTGTGGACGTTTTATCCGGATGCTGCCATGTAGTAGAAGAATATTTTTGCTTAACTCAGTGAGATCACCACAAAGCGTGAAGCTCAGTTCGTTTTTTGTTTTTTCTTGCTTATTCACACTAACAGCTTCTAATGGTCTCATTCATCTCTCCAGCGTGACAACTCAACTCAATGTGTTATTGATATCTCATCATGTATAAGGCTATATTTACAGCGCTGTAGTATCTGTTTTCCAAACAGTGGAAGAATTCAATGAACTCAAGGTGTGTGTGTGTGTGTGTGTGAGAGAGAGAGAGAGAGAGAGAGAGAGAGAGAGAGAGAGATGAGCAGACAAAAGAAGAGACATGGTAAGCACTGCCGAGGATCTTATTGATCTGATCTGATGTCTGGGTTTGGCCGTGTAAAAGGCCCATGTGGGGATTCTGTGGCGGACCAATGGCCCAATCATTAGCTGCTCCTGCATCTGTTCCTGATCTGTAATAAAACAAATCAACATGTTTCTTTCCCCTCTGTGTTTATATTACTAATACTAGAGTCGCATGCCTAAATAAACCTTCTAAGGTTGTATGGTATTGATCAAGTGATCAGACAAACTAACAGATCTATGAGAATGGATTGAGGGTGTTATGCCTGAGCTCGGTCCCAGTCTGATCAGCCTCTCTGGTTATGCATGAACATCCATTCTGCTCTCAATTGCATGTATGCATACTCAGGGCTGGATAATATGACAGATTAAGACTAATCTAGAGAAATATGGAGAATATATCCACTGAATCGAATTGTAGGGTGTGTTTACATTTGTAGTTTGGTTCTCTTGGTTCTTTTGGTCTGGACCAAAACAGAAAGTCAATGTGATTTAGTCCCCCATTTAGTCCTTATTCGCTTAACGTTCACACTGTCATTTTTGACACTAAACCTAAAGGTACAAAACCAAATGTGCTTGTTGTATGTGCGTATATATGGGTGAATGTGATTTCACCAAGTACAACATGTTCCTGGATCAACATCTTTGTTGATCCTGGAACAACATTCCAATCAACCAATCAGATTTGAGGGACAAGTTTACAGTTTATGTCTAGTTTAGGCTTACAACCAGGGTTAGGTGCTTCTACATCAGTGTTATTCACATATCATTTCCTTCTGATTTAAGGGACAATTTATGGGTAGGGTTAGGTTTAGGGGTAGAGATAGGGTTAAGACCTAGATAGAATTTTCGGAAAGGGATTTTGTTCCAGGATCAACAACATATGTATGTTGATCCAGGAACATGTTGCACTTGGCAAAAGCATGGTGACTGTACATATGATGGTATTTTTACCAACTGAAAACTCACAAAGAGCTAATAAAATGTGTAAAGGAGTCAAAACAGTGCCAGGAATTCTTCCGTTACACACACAAATGAAGATGCCCGTACCGAACTGCAATGGCCAACGTAACTCCTATGACGAGAATAACCAGGTATGCTTGAGCATTGTCCTTTATAGGGTCGCATCTTGTGACATCACGTCATGTTTTCGGTTCGTTTAGATGTCTTTAGTCAGTGTTGTGTTCATATTTCACTCGAGTTCATTTGGAAGCGGGCTGAAACCTCCTGAATAGATGGGTCTCGGTCGGTTTGTTTGGTCCACACCAGGATTCGGGTGGCAGCGTTCACACTTCAAATAATCTGCACTAACAGAGCAATCGCACCAGAGTTCGTTTTAATTGAACCATGTGTGAACACACCCATAAACTATCAGAAATGATTCAGTTACTGTTCCGTGTAGCAAAGAAAACATCTAACTGAAATCTCATTAATATCTTAATAGTTTAAATAGAGATTAATTGAGAAGCAAATGGAGAAATGCCTTCATGTATGTGAGTGTTTGTTTCATACAATGGTCAGTTTCAGTGTTCTCTTTTAGACTAGTAGAAAGAAAATACATATTTTAAAATACATATTTACGGGTTTATTCTATTGCACGTTATCTATTTACATTTGTAGATTTTAATTACTTTAAAAGCGGTTTGATTTTTTTCCTCACTCACTCAACAAACTGTGCTCAGATTTGCCAAGATACCAAAGTCTGCAACCATATTTAGATATTTCAGTATGAACATTTCTCAACAATTGTCTAAAAACCAAAATTACCTGGCATATGCTACCCACTTAAATTTTTTTTATTTTTTTGTCTACAATCATCTGACACAAAGTAATATATTTTGATAAAATGATAGCTCTTGAATGTAAATGAAATGAACATGTATCAGTAAAGCAGATCCATCCATGATTCACGCTTCAATGACGTGGATTGGTAAGAATGGCAGGACTGCAGGACCTCGTGGGGTCCCAGGGGAGAATGGATTGGAATCCACTGGGTCAGCTCATGATTAGTGGGAGGGTACAGTTTAGGTTTAACCCTCATTCTAATCAATAGCTGATGATCACCAGGGCCACAACGCTATAAAATTAAGACATGCTAATGCTCTGTAGGACAAAGCTGTCAAAAAAAGTGTAGACATCTACTAATAAGGAAAATAAAAAGATTATAGGGAATGTATCATATTTGCCTGGATGTTACTGCACAATAGAGGTTTGAAGTTTGTTTTAAACATACTTTGCTTAAAATACCCTTGAAATCCTAAAGATAATTTATATTATATTATATTATAATATTATAAACTAGGCTATTTAAAAATTCGAATGCTTATACTTCTTTGTATTAAGAATAAACTATCCCTATATCTCTTGTTTTTAAATAAATCAACGTTTGAGTCACCTAATTCTGATAATCGTTCACATTCACATATAAGAAATCATTAAAAAAAATTAATAAATGAATAAAAAAGAAATATAAATAAAAAAAATTTACCATTAAAGGGTTAGATTTCCACGACGCGCACGCGAGAATTGCGATCTCCTTCAACGACTTCAGTTAAGTTCTCGCGCGTGCGCGTCGTGGAAATCTCTTGAAGTCTCGTTTCAGGCCTACAAGGAAGAAAAGGAATAGTCGAATAAAGTCGTTAATTTTGTTTGTTTTTTCGCACAAAAAGTATTCTCGTCGCTTGATAAACTTATAGTTGAGCCACTGTTGCGACATGGAATATTTAAACATTTTCTTCATTGACTTTCTGGGCCGTCAAGTGTCATTCCCTTAGGGGGCCTATGTAGCAGTGATCCAGCTCTCAGATTTAATCATAAATATCTTCATTTGTGTTCCGAAGACGAACGAAGGTCTTACGGGGTTGGTACAGCATGGGGGTGAGTAATTAATGACTTAATTTTCATTTTTGGGTGAACTAACCCTTTAAGTGCATGACTGTGTGAGCTAATGCATGCATATGTATACTGCAACAGCTGGAATAGGTCTATGTGTGCGCATGTTTTGTACATGCATATACTGTATGATATTTGGAAGGGCTGTCCTAAAGCGCTTAGGTCAACTCTTTCACACCTACTGACCACTGCTGATGATAATGTCCCCTGTCAGTCCTCCCTACCGCTAAGGGCCAAAGGCTCACAGCAGCGCTAACTAACCCTGATGTGCAACCTCATTTGGCTACTTGTGTCACACCTGGAGAAAGGCTTCAAGGGCAACAACAGGAGCAATTACTCATCAGGCCTCATTAATTAGGGTGTTATTGAGGTAAGGATTGTGAACAGGTACTTCAATGGACAGTACATCATCTAATAGGTCACTGGGGTATATTACCTGCGTGAGAGGATGGCCATCATGGACAGTTCACATAGACCCACTGCTCACAAAGGTTCAAAAGCAACAGACAAAGACATCTTAATAATGTCTCAACTGTCTTTTGGTGGACATGGACTCACCTGGGGAGCTTATTATTGTGGTTAAAGGCCATGAATGGACAGATACTGCAATTATGACACAAGGGCTGATGAATCCACAAATTACAACGAGGTAAAGTGAACAGAGGGGAAGAGACGAAAGTTTTTAGAGAGCAAATGTACTTCAAAACCTCAGAACTGCCACTCTATTGCATAAAGTGACTGTTTCATGGTCAAATATTAGCAAAACAGCAACTGATTACCTTATTGCATATTGCAGTTAAACATGAATGCAATATATTTCTTAATTCAAAAAGCATGTTCAGACTCCTGCAAAGTAGTATTATGTTTTACCAGACATATAATAAATACAATTATTAAAAGATTATATATATATATAATATAAATATCAGAAAATAAATTACATTAAATTACATATTTATATAATGTTCATTAATAATATATTTATAGATACACAATATTTGCCTGGATGTTTCTATTTGAAGTCTAATTTAAACATACTTTTAAAACACACACACACACACACACACTTGAAATCCTTTATTATATTATATTATATTATATTATATTATATTATATTATATTATATTATATTATATTATATTATATTATATTATAATATATTATATTATATTATATTATATTATATTATATTATATTATATTATATTATTAATTATTATTTTTTTCCCACCAGCCAAGTGCTTTTTATATGGTTTATTAGCACATTCTCACTAAACGGCCTTTTTTTTCTCTCACATTAATGAACCCATTTCTCACAATGTTCTGAACCAGACCCAACGCTCATTAAATGTCTTCACTTCTCTTCTACTCGCCTGTTAGGAGAGAAGTTATTGTACTGGAAAACAGCCATTACTTCTGCATCACGCTGTAAATCTTAGATTCCATGAACTATTTGTGTTGTTGTCCAGTGAGGTCATCGCTCTCGGTGTATTCAGCTCTCAATAGTTGCTCTGCAAGGTAGAGTGAAATATTGCGGATGATGATGGGGGTAATTATTGGTGATTTTCCCAGGCCCTATCTGTCATTAGGCAGGACTGCATCATCTTCTAACGGAGGAAAGACAGACGATTGGTCGCTGATTGTCGGCCAGATTCACAAGCTGTAAAGTCACATGGGGTTTACAAGAGGTGAGACCAAAAATCTGCAGCAGTGAACGGAATAATTGTGCAAAAAAACTATTTTGGTATCACTTTACAACAAGGTTCCATTTGTTAACATTAGTTTACAATATGAGTTAACATTATGAAAAATACTTTACTTGAGTTAATTCATTTCAATATAATTAAGTTAATTAATTTTCAACACTTTATTTTACAGTGACCTTGTTACTTATGTTACATGTAATTACTATATTCATAACTATAAATTAAGCATGATTACATCCAAATATCCCAAATGTAGTTAATTAATATTACTTTAATGTGTAATTAATGTATAATTACACTGTAACAAAGACACCATAAAATAAAGTTAGACATTTTTTCAATTGATTGTCCATTCAAAGTGTTTGAATATCTCATATTTATACTCAGATAAAAGTATAAAGTAATATGACTGCATTAAATCAGCAAAACTCAACAACAACAAAAAAAAATCTTATGTTGCAAATGAAGCTGCACTCTTCTGGCATTTCCGCCGTTATCCATTTGGAGTTTATAATCATCCAAAAGACCTTGTTTGGCCAGCGTTCAGCGAGCCGAAACAGATTTACACACACTGAACGGGGCAAAGAGAATGAAAGTTCTCTATCTTAGTCTTGGTTGGGCCTAGACCCCTGTTACTATCTATCTAACATACACTCCGCTTTGCCTTTAATTACCGTCTTCATGCGCGGAGAGCTTTGATGAGTTGATTAAGCTAGGCTTTGCTGTTCCAGTCTCTAGCCTCGTGATGAATTAGTCTCAAGCTTATTAACTGACTTATTCTGATCAATAAACCGCCGGCGCTGAACATTGCCAGAACAAAAGGAAAAAATGCTTTCTACTACACACCGGGAAAAGGTAATCAAAGCAGCACAATTATTAGGGTAACTGAGATCAGGAGGTATTGATAGGCTGATTTTTCATTTGGTGAAATACACAGAGACGAATATCAATAAAAAAAATCAAAAGAGGCTAAGAATTATGTGGAAGTATTTAACATTTTGACTCACAATATGAGCGTAATGACACTATTTTCTTTGAAAATTGGAACACACACACGCACACGCACACGCACACGCACGCACACACGCACACACACACACACACACACACACACACACACACACACACACACACACACACACACACACACACACCACACACACACGCACACGCACACGCACACGCACGCACACAGGCACACACACACACACACACACACACACACACACACACACACACACACACACACACACACACACACACACACACACACACCACACACACACACAAACACATGTTGGGTTTTCATGTCTTACAGAGACTTTCCAAAGACATAATGGTTTTTATACTGTATAAGCTGAATATTCTTTCCGTTTACACTAACCCTACCGCTATACCCACAACAGAAAACTTTCTGCATTTTTACATTATTAAAAAGAAAACATAATTCTGTACGATTTCTAAGCTGTTTCCCTCATGGGCCCAAATAATGTCCCCACAAGGTCAAAAATGAGTGGTATTATTATCTTTGTGGGGATGTTTGGTCCCCAAAATGTAGGTTTTACCAAGACCACACACACACACACACACTCACACACTTTTTATATCTTAGACTTTCCATAGATGTAATGGTTTTTAAACTGTACAAACTATTCCCTTAACCTACCCATCACAGAAAACTTTCTGCATTTTTACATTTTCAAAAAGCGTATGATAAAAAGTATGATTTCTAAGCTGTTTTTCTCATGTCAACATTTTCACAATTTTGCTATCTTTATGGGGACATTTGTTCCTCCTCTCAATGTAGGTTAAATAAGAGCACACACACGCACACACACTGTGCTGTCAATCTGGGTGGGCTCGAAATGGTCTCCCCATGTATGACCTCCCTGTGTGAAACATCCATTGTCCCATGAGAGGTTCCTCTAAAGCTGATCTGAATGTCCCTCGTCACCTTTCCTCCAGCAAGAGAATATTGCAGCCCTCCTGTAACCACAACATCCAGCAATGGAGAGCAGAACACATGTTTTAGGGGATTAAAAATGCTTTTCTCCTCATTGATCACTAACACTAGCTGATATCAACCAGACAGGATATTTTGTGTCAGGAAGTGGCAACACGGATGTAGAAAAGGGCCGGTTATCTCACACGAGGGACTTGAAGGATATGACGGGGTGTATTTTTGACGTAAAAAACAGCTTTCTGGATGCAGACGCTGTATCGTATGAGGCCACTCTCAGTGCTCTTGTATTCAACATGCTACTAATGAAGATTGCATGTAATGGACACCACAAGCTTCCTCACGACCGGCCGTATTGACCTCTGTGTCTCCTTCCCCCTGCGTGTGTGTGTGTGTTATGACTGTGCAGCGCTGATGGGATGCCTTTGGATGATGTTCTGAACCATTAGCTTGACTACTGTGAATGAAAAGCATTCTCTATTGCAGCTGCATTGATCCAGAAAAACAAGCTCATTCCAGCAAACAGAAGTTCTGAAGGAGGCTTGCTCTTCCTTTTTTGCTTCCTATAGTTTATTTATTTTTAAATGTTTTTTATTAAGGTATTGAAATGAACTATTCCGGTAACAATCCACCAATGAACACTACTTAATTTAATAAATAGTACGAATTAGAACATTTGCTGATTAAAAATACAAACAATCCAAAATGTGTTTCTCACACGTGATTCTTTCGGTCAAAAGTTTGGAATCATTACGATTTTTTTTTTTTTAATGTTTTTGAAAGAAGTCACTTATGCTCTCAGAGATTGAATTTATTTGATCAAAAATACAGTAAAAACAGTAGCATTGTGAAATATTATTTTATTAAATATCTTTTAAAATGTATTTTTCCCTTTGGTGTCAAAGCTGAATTTTCAGCAGCCATTACTCCAGTCTTCAGTGTCTGATTTGTTGTTCAAGAAACAACGTTTTCATTTGTCTATTTATTTATTTGATAGTTTTTGGCTGCAGGTCACTTTTTTTCTTTACTTTTGAATGGAAATAAGAGAAAAAAAGACTTTGCAATGTCAAAAAAAAAAAAAATCTTGTGAGAACTATCAGGTGTAAAGTTCTTTATCAATAACCCCAACAGCTCAATATCGCTTTGCTTTAAATGGAAACTGTTCTCTGATAACTCCTCATTGAGCTGTGAGTGTGGAAGGGAAATCTGAGCAGTAATACTAGCCATTTAGCATATGGCATTCTCAACATGTAAACATAGGCACAGGGCAGAGGCTGCAGTAAAACAGCCTCCTGGGATCGGGATCAGCTCCCCAAAGACCCCGTTTTTAACACACACACTCACATACATGCAGTAATGGAGGTTTCCTGATGTCCAGTCAGAGCCTTTATAGCACAATGACAACCTGAGGTCACTTCACTCGGTCCACACTCTCGCCCACCCACCCAGTGCCTCTGAATCAATCCTGTTATTTCACTTTCCTCCCCTATGTCAGATTTAAAATTATATTTAGGTTTTACATTCGTATGTTCAGATTGTTAAAGAACATCATTTAGAGAAAATGTTTCTATTTTGTCTTTCAGTTTTAATATTAAATGTGTTGTTGTTGTTGTTGTTAATCGTTTTTAAAACTTTATACATTTTTTATTATTTAAAAATATATATTCTTTCCAATGAAATCCTTTACATTAAAATACTTTTAATTTAATTTTGGATCTTGCCATATATTCAAATGTACTTCTGTGTATTTGGATTTATTCATAGACAATGAAAGAATGCAAATAAAATGTTTCTGTCTTTCAGTTATCATCATCATCATCATCATTATTATTGTTAATTATAAAATAATTAACTGAAAGATAAAACAGAAACATTTTATTTACATTTTTTCAATAGTATCTATAAATAAATGAATAAATCCAAATATATATATATATATATATATATTAATAAATGTTAATATTAATGTATATTAATAAATGAGTAACACTTTACAATATGGTTTAATTAGTTGACATTAGTTAACACTTGTTAACGTGAACTAACAATGAAAAATACTTCTAAAGCATTTTAGTAATGTTAATTTCAACATTTACTAATACATTCAAATCAAAAGTCCTAAAATTTCATATTTTTTAATGGCCCTGAGTTGACAACAATAAACAGCTGTATTTTTATTAACAACTGTTAACAAAGAATCATAAATATTGGAACAAATGTATTGATCACTGTTAGTTAATGTTAGTTACAGTAATGCTTTAACTAATGGACCTTATTGTAAAGTGTTACCAAAAAAAGAATAATAATACGAATAATGAATATACAGGAGGGTCAAAAACATTATATATCTTTTTATATAATTCTTTACCACATAATATGTCCCAAATACTACACATATAAACATAATATACTGCATTATATCGTTAATGACAGCACTAAGTATGCTATGAATCTGTGAGGATGCTCATCTCTATTTGACCATGCTATATGTTTTAAAAATGCAAAAAGCACGTAAAAGCGCTGAAAGTGTAGGGTGTTAAAGGGGTTAGATGCCGGGAACTCTAGAGCAGGGCTAGAGAGGCAGTAAAGGCTTGTTAGGGTACATTAGGCAGAGAGGGGATTATAAGACTTCATAAATGTTTCAGAGATACTCAGGGACTATGTCCTGTGGCGGCTCTCCATGGGAGAGAGCTGTGGCTTTGCAAGTGTGTGTGTGTGTGTGTGTGTGTGTTTCTGTGTAAAAAGAAAGCGCATTCTTATTTCACCTTTGTCATGTATGCATAGGTTTAATTGGGTGCTCAGTGTTTAAAGTGCTCAGGCTTCTGTGATTGTTTATGTTTGAAAGGCTTCTTGATTGTTTAAAGCCTGATTTTATTTCTGATAAATTAATGAAAATGCAAGTTGTATCTCATTTGTGAAATTCTATAAAGTAATCAAAATGATCAAAGATGTTTTCAAGCCAAATATTACAACATGAGGTGAAGCCCAGCGCTTCTCTTTAGAGGCTCATTTAAACAGACTCAACAGCCATCGGCCAGCCGTCCCGTCCCACTCCAGCCAGTGTTTGAGAGTGTGTATTTATCTTTGCAGTTACTCCTCCTGACCTCTGAGTACCTTTGGGAGCTGGAAAGGGTCACTGTCAATTGTCCTATGCACAAAAGAAAGGGCAGAACATTGCTTTTGAGAGACAGAGCGAAAGGAAGACGGTGTCACAGATTCTTCAATCATCACACTCATTAAACAGATTAATAGACTATCCTGGGAAAGACAAAGTCATCATCATATATACACAATACACACACATATGTATAAAATTGGCAGAGTATGCTCACTCACACAATGAATTTCATTTTGGTTTATCTTTGTACACCTATACATACATTAAATCCAGATGGCAGAAACATAAACAAAGGACTTACAATATAACAAAACATAACAATACCGCAACGTTCGTTGTTCAGTTTCAAAAGCTGGAATTCTTGACTAAAAACCAGTAGTTTGACATTATATTTTAATATTATTACCTTTAAAAAAAAAAAGTTTTATTTAAAATAAAAGAAAAAAGAAAAGATATTTTAAAAATTGTGATAGATGCAATGGTCATTTTGTTGACAGGAAAAACAGGAACGGGAAATAATAATAATAATAACAATATATATATTTATTTTTATGACGAGTAAAGGTTAGTTCCGTTTCGATAAAATGGAAAAGCCCCAAGAAGATGTGTGTGTGTGTGTGTGTATATGATACAATTCCCCATGTGGTTTATGGATCGGTAAGGATAAATGTGAGGTATAAAAACATTTAAGCACTCACTGATTTCCTGAGCACATTATTCACCCATCCCAACCCCCCAACACACACACACACACACACATGTATACTGTATGTGCACACACTGCATCCTGAGGAGTGTTAGTGAGAGGATGGGGATTTGGGAGGATGACAGTAAACACAGAAGTGCAGGGCTAAGAGAGAGAACAGGGATGCAGAGTTTTCATCACTCAGATCCTTTGTGTGAACAGTTTACCCAGTGCAAAACACATCAGGAAGGAAACACTGGGAATTGCCTTTATTTTGCCTTTTTTTCTTGACTTTACAATCTGTTTAAACAATAGTCATTTGAATACCAGATGCACTAATGATGATTTGCTTAGGAAAAACTCTTGATAAAATTACTCAAATACTACCCAGCTAACAAAAAATAAGTTCTAAGAATGTTTTGCTTATGTTCCCATTAAGTTATGAAGATGTTATTTATATACTCAAAATGTCGACTGTAATGGAAAAATATATATATTTTTGGTCATGCGAATGTTAAGGAATCATTCCTTTTCATTAAAACAATATGGGAACGTTACTTGTGAATGTTCTCTCAACAGTCTGAAACCAGTAGTAACATTTAAAAAAAGTTAGACAAATATCCAAAAAGAAAAAAAGAAAATGAAATGAAATTGAAATGAAATGAAATAATGAAATAAAATAACAAAATAAATAATAAAATATCATTTAATATCGTGTTAATGCTGTCAAATTGAATAATCACGATTAATTACATCTAACGTAAAAGTTTGAATGTACAGTGCTGCTTGAAAATTTGTGAACCCCTTGCGGAATCTGTGAAAACGTATTTAGTACTGTCCTGGATAAGATATTTTACATAAAAGATGTTTACATATTTAAAAAAAAAAAAGAGCTGAATTTATAAAAATGACCCCATTCAAAAGTTTACATACCCTTGATTCTTAATACTGTGTGTCGTTACCTGGATGATCCACAACTGTTTTATTTGTTTTGTGATAGTTGTTCTTGAGTCTGTTAAACTGCCCAATGTTCTTCAGAAAAATCCTCCAGGTCCCGGAAATTCTTCAGTTTTCCAGCATCGTTTGCATATTTGAACCCTTTCCAGCAGTGACTGTATGATTTTGAGATCCATCTTTTCACAATTGAGGTTTGCAAAACAATTGAGGGACTCAAACACAACTATCAAAAAAGGACTCAAACACAACTATCAAAAAAGGTTAAAACATTCACTAATCCTCCAGAACGAAACATGATGTATTAAGAGCCTGGGGGTGAAAACTTTTTGAATTTTGAAGATCAAGATAAATTGTACTAAATTTGTCTTTTGGGAAATATGTAAGTATCTTCTGTTGCTTTTGAAGGTCATTACTAAATTATTATTTTTTATATTTAAACAAAATTAGAAAAATGTGGACATCTTCATCCTGTTCAAAAGTTTTCACCCCCCTGGCTCTTTATGCATCGTGTTTCCCTCTGGAGCATCAGTGAATGTTTGTACCTTTTTGAATAGTTCTGTTTGAGATCCTCAATTGACATCGGTGTGAAAAGTGTGTATATTATAAAACAATAGTCCTTTTATTTACTCACACAGATCATTAGTGATAGTGTGCGTGTGAATGTTCATGTAAAACCAAAAAAGGTCATCTCCCATTACAGAGTGTCAGGAACACCTCAAATGCATCTCTCTTCCTAACTATTTCACTCTCTCTTTCTCTTTCGTGCTCTCTTTCAATCATTCTGCCATTCGCTTGCTCTCTTTCACTCTCTCCCCTCCTGCTGCTGTGTTAGAGTCAGGAGGAATAACTGCGAAAAAGAGACAAAGGCACATCAAACACACACACACACACACACACACATTCACGCATTCGCATACACACACTCTTCTTGGGCCATTGTTTAACATAATGCATGGGGAGAGAGCTTTCAAATGTGAATGACAATGTCTGATTCACACCTGCTGGTCTACAAATACTATTTGACGATTTCATAAATTATTCATGATAAACTATTACATGTCCTAATTTCATATCATAATATCAAATTCTGAAATATGAAGTAACCATAACAGGCATATTATAATGCAAAAATTAGGCAATTACAGATAATTAACAGTTAATTTCAGGACAACTAAGTTGATTGAACCTGAAGTTTCAGGATAACAGCACTGGAAAGGTTCACTGTTTGAATCCCTCCATTGTGTTTGATGTACAGAATTCTACATTAATTGTTCACAACATTGGCATTGTAACCACACTGTTTTTGGGGTAAAAAAAAAAACTACTTGAAACTAACAAACTATTTTTAAAAGTGTTGTCAAATCAATTAATCACGATTAATCGCATGTAACAAAGGTTTGTGTGTGTGTGTGTGTGTGTGTGTGTGTGTGTCTAAACGAATTTGTACGAATTAGCCACCTTTTACTCACTCACTTTACAAATTGGATGTGAGATGGCTGTTGTAAACACACATATATTTGAATATTTTCAAGGTATCTCACGACCAATTCGTACAAATTCATACGAGTGAGTAAAAGGTGGCTAATTCATACGAATTCATACGACTTCACTCGTACAAATTCGTACGATTTGTCTAAACCCACGTGATGCGTAGGTTTAGGGGCGGGGTCAGGGGTAGGTCAATCATACGAATTCATACGATTTGGACAACTCGTAAAATATGTACGATTTAGCAAAAATCCTACGAATTTGTACGAGTGAGGTCGTATGAATTCGTACGAATTAGCCACCTCGTAAAATTCGTACGAATTGCCGTAAGATCGGGTTAGAACATTTTAAGTTAGATGTGATTAATCGTGAATAATCGTGATTAATCGATTTGACATCAATTTGTATTATTCTAACATCAATTATCTCAGCTACAAATCTAGCTATTATAAACATAACTTTGCAAATAGGACTGTTTAAAATGAACCAGTGAAGACAAAATTATGATTCAAATTGTAGAAAAACCTTTTCTTTTAAATTCATATTATTTCCTTTTTTAATGTAATCACATTTACCCTAAAATCTTAATCTTAAAATGAATACTACACTATACATGTACAGTATTATCTCAGATATCTATAGAGAGTAGTGTGTTTGTGTGTGTGTGTGTTGTCCCACGGGACTGACCGTCAGTGAAGGCTCACTGAAGCTTCATCCAAGCAACCAGGGCCATCTGCCCCATTGCTACTGTCATCTGGTCAATCTCTCTTTCCTCTTTCCCCCTCTATATGTTTCTTGCTCAATATCTTTCTCCCTTCTTCTCACTCCGCTCTCTACCAGTAGGGAGCGGCTTTACTGTGTTTGATCTGTCATTCATCCAGTAAGCAGCATGCCGAGCATTTAGCTGGACTTTGCAGAGGATTACCTACTGTCCCAGAGGAACCAACCAGCACAATGACAACACCAGCCCAGCCTGTACCTTCTGCTTCCAAGCTGCTCAAGAGACCCAAACACCTGACCAGGGATCAGTTATTATAGTCTTTAACACCTCACCCTCTTTAGCAAGACCACTCGAGATGGCATACCGTACATTTTGAGTGGTTATTATTCAAAAGGGCCACCACACGAGATAAGAGTCGGTTCGGGTCAAAATGACCCGAACAGACCAGAGTTTATGGTTTCACTCAGCAAAGAGCCCTGGGCTAGATTTAGATAAGTCCAGTGATGTGTGCTGACTGCTATTAGGGAATCAATAGGGCTAATTGATCAGATTGTGGTTTAGCTCAACTGTTGGTGGCTACTAGAAGTAGAGCTGAAATAGGAACTGACAGGTAACCACTTAAAGAGAGACAGTGTGGGCCAAACATGTGCCCCTTTTCCTCTGAAACCAATACAGACACATTTTTTTGTTTATATTAAATCTACCACTTGTGATTCCAGTGGCTTTAGTGCAGCTAGTACATACTGCAACCCTCATTTCAAATGAACTATCGCACAGCCATTATGAGAGGTTGACCTCGGTGTAGCCGTATCATTCACAATCATCTAAACGCCACAGGGGGGATGTCATTAATCTCATATTAATAAAGAAATCAAACTGAATTATGGATGTCCGCAGTGGACGGCGAGGCATTTTAAAGCACCAAAGGTTAAGTGTGAAATCAATGCCTATAAATGAGCGTATAAAAATTCAGGGGAGTTAAAGGAGAGAAACAGAAAGCGAGCGCAGCCTTTAAATCAGTTTCCCACAAAGCGCGATTGTCGAGTCACGCTTTTACCGCCACAGAGCTTTTACCGAGTGCATCAGGACGGCTGTTTTTACCAGCTCATGGGCTCTGCATTATGAACCACATGTGCTGCGTCGTCCAACATTCCCCTTGTGAAAAAGAAGTACACTTGGTCATACTTTAAAGAAGAGTACTTACTACAGAAATCATATAGGACTTAAGTGCAAATAGAATGTAATGTCTTCGGACACAATTGCATGTTATTTGAAATATGTAATATATCTCAAATGTAAATTGAAAGCAATTAGTAATTTCCTAATTACTTATATTGTTCTTGAAATACGGTTCTGTGCACTGCAGAATATACTGACAAGCATTTATGGTGAAATTATATGGTTTTACAGTGTCCTTGTTACATATCTTACTACTAATAACGGAAATTGCATATGCATAATTACATGCAACTAACCCTAAATCTAATCCTAAACCTATAGTAAATACATGTTGTTATTACTCAGTATTTAAACATATGATTGCAATGACACCTTACACTACAAGTGCACATTCATTACAATAAAGTGCACTTCTTTTTCTGGTCTGCATGCATGGGGAAAACATGCCATCATCTGGATGCTTTTTATCATTGACCCTGAGGGCTTCTATTGGATTTTATTATTCCTCAAAGCTCTGTTAACTCACCATGAGCTCTGATGTACATATGTACTACCAGAAGCCCCAGGGAACATCAGAAGCTGCGGACAGAATGGTAAAGCCTGCATCTCTCCCGGCTGAAGGATGAGAGGCTAATTGAATTGTCTTCTGAATCTTGACCTATGACCTGGCCAGTTTTGTATGTAACCAGTGAGGGTGAAATTAATAATAGGAATCCATGTCAGCTCCCTGTGCCAGCATTCGGTGAATCTGATGGCAGGGGACCATTGAGACTCTGCAAGTAATCCGGTCAAATGAGAAGCCTAGCCAGGGAATCCCTCACAACAATGACTATGGATATGAGCTCAACATCTTTACATGATCTCTGAGCCTGATGCTAAGAAAGCCACGTCTGCTTGATGTAATGATATCAGGAAATGGGTCAAATACAATAACTTGAAGTGAATTCAACAAACTTATCCACACTTATAAAATGCTTCAGTCCAGCATTCTACATAAAGGTAGTAATCACAACAAACAGCATTACAAATGATTGTCACATTTGGCCATGCCCTTTGACCCTTTGTTGTTGTTGTGTGTTTCGAGAAGGTGAACACTCATGGAAGGAGTGATCTGTCAGAAAGGCTTTTTCTCTCTTTCCTTCTCCATCAGACAGTTGGTAGCACGAAGACACAATCAGAGGGCAGCAGATGTCAGAGAGACCGCCTTTGTTTCCATTCTCTCCTCACTAGACCACCTCATTGCAGTAGTCCATTGTCATTAATTTGCTGTTGGGGGATGTTCACACTCCTCCTCTCCTGTCGCTGACCATCATTTAGTGCACACTCTAAAATTTTGTTGATCATATCATTTTTTTAGTGTATAGATGTAGACTTCACATGTAGACTAAGTTATGACAACATATGTTTTTACATTGCTTTAACTCATCAAAATAACGATTCAACTCATTTTTAAGCAAATTTAATGTATTTTAAGTTGAAATAACTTAAACATACAAGTTGATTGTACTTAAAAATTTAAGGCAGCAACTTTTTTACAGTCTATCTATCTATCTATCTATCTATCTATCTATCTATCTATCTATCTATCTATATCTATCTATCTATCTGTCTATCTATCTAGTTCAGAGCCTCAGAGTGGTTGTTTCTATTATGTCAGTGTTCCTCCTTTCATCCTTTTTTTTAAATGTAAATGATTTAAGCAGTGATGCGATATATATTTCTCCATGGCATTTCCAGTTTATGAATTTCTGTCTGTGCATAAAAGAGAAAGAGAGACTATTTGAAACAGAATTGTGAATCACTGTATCTACGATTGATCTGTCTGTCGTCTTTTTTAAAGACGTTTTATAGTATTAACAATAGTGTTAATAATATTAAAAGTAGGCTATTGAAATAAAAGTTTAATCAATAATATCAGAATATTAGTCGAATAATTCGTTCGATTTGAATTAAATAGCCTATATCGAAGCAAAAAAAAAATTGCATTCATAATAAATCCCTTTCACAATTTTCAGAAAGTTTCATCGAACAAAAACATGATCTTCTTTAAGGGTAATAAGAACAGTTATTTCTCATATCATTAATTTTAATTTTCAGTTTGCAGACGATCCGACACCGACCAATTTGAACAGTTACAGCTCATGATAAAGACAATACAAATATAAATGAACGATAGGTAACAGGAAATTCAGTAGTAGCCTAATAATAATATTAAATTCAGTCTCTGGTATTAACTTGCTTTGGTTGTGCTGCTCACAATTACACGACGACATATTTGCTTTGAGCTAACTTCAAAAAGTACACACAAAAAAAAAAACACATATTTCTAATGCCAAATACATTTGAATAAATAGAAACAATATTAAAAATAATAAAGTTAAAGCAAAAATATTTTCTTAGGGGACAGGTAACTAGATTAAATAAAATACACAATACCGGCAAACAACATTGACGCAAGCCATCTTTTCTGTGAAAAGGCTGAATAACATAACCAGTGATTTAGATGCAGTGGTGAAGCATTAGTTCCAGGGTCTGTACTCGGAGGTGATGCTGGTCATCCCGGGAAAAGAGAAACTGTCTCCCAGCTGTTTCTGTAAAGAATCTTTGGTGGGGAAAAGCGTGTTTTCGTCTCCAGGAAGAACAACAGTGCTGTCCAACAGTGGTAGCTCTAAGGGAGATATATTTTATTAGCCCGCATAAATAGTCTTATAACTATATATTTAATTAATAATTGCAACACGAATCCAACAAATGTTTATTAGATTATTAATAGTTTTGTTTTGATTTAATTTACGTTTTCGGTCCTTCTCAAATTTCATAAATGTTTTCCTAAAAAAAATGTCGGTTGCTTGGGTATTAGGGTAAGTATCTTCATACTTACTTTTATGCGTCTTCATGTGATATTTCAACTCTTGTGCATCCTGGAAAGTGGTTGCACACACATCACAGGAGAAGGGCTTGTCTTTGGCGTGTGTCCGGCGGACGTGGCTGTCGTGTGCCGCGTGAGAGGCGAACGCTTTCCCGCAGTGTTTGCACTTGAACGGCCGCTCGCCGGAGTGCTGGCGGATGTGCGTGCGGAGGATGCTGGAGGCTGTGAACGCCTGGGACATTAACAAATACATGTTCATATTAAATAATGGTAATATACACAAACAAAAAAAAGTTACTTTTGGCAAATATCCAAATAGGAGCATCCTGTTGAATTACATTCTTTATTGCTCTAACACTTTTTAGGCCTAATGGTAGGCTAAATTTGCATTTTAAAATGCAAGAAAATGTAATTAAATTCTAGGTCTATAAATAACCACAACAAACAACAGCAACAACAATTTCCCTAACCATCATATAAACCTTCCTGTATTTTATATAGGACTATAAACCATTCCATGCATTATTTAGTGTGTTTATTAAAACTGGTTTTCCGTTGGACCCAACATGACCCAAACACAGGAATAAAACTGTCTCTGGCAGTACACAAACAGGACAGAGAGAGTGACACACGTGAACATTGCGAAGGCTCTTTTTGCACGCGTAGTGTTTAAGAATAGAACGAGACGAGTTTAAAACAAAGCGACAGACAAACTTTTGTCTCTTTGAGAGTCATAAATTAAAGCATAATCCTCATGCACAATGCACTGGATCTTTATCTGCCATAGCATGTAAGTGTCTTCTAAGATTGAGTCCAGCGCTAATGATAAACAATGAAATGAAAGCAGTAGCCTATACTTTAGTTGGAACGCACCCGTATAAGAGCTGAGCATCACTCACCTTGTTACAGTAAACACATTTGTAAGGCCGCTCTCCTGAGTGCACGCGCATGTGTTTGTTCAGACTGGAGGACTGCGAGAAACTTTTGCCGCACACAGAGCACTAAGAGGAAAAAGAGGGTCACAAATTACATTCAACGCTTTATTGACATGGTAAAAAGCTTTACCTAAACATTAGTGCATCTGTGACATTTCTCGAAAAGGTGCTTTTTGTGTCCCTCATTAGTGTAAAACGCGACAATGAAAAGCTAACATCAAGTTTTACTATTTGAAACAAAAATAATATAAAAACGTATTTAAATAACATAAACTTTTATTTATTCATTGCTCCTTGCTATTATAGCTATTGTGCATATTTTGATAAAACTATTCGATTTAAGCGTTACAAAAATATCACATAAATATTTTACAAAATGTTGTATCATGCCCAGGTTGTGTCAGCTCCTGCCACCCCTTTCTTTATTAAGATGACGATACTACACTGTTAAAAAGTAGGCATATATGATAAATAAGTTATGACAACATGAACTAGGCCTATGTTTTTACATTGCTCATTAAAATAAGTTAATCAATTTTCAACTTTTTTGTCATTTAAGATTCAAATAATTTGTATAAGTCAGTTTAATGTAATTTAAGTTGAAATGACTTGAACATCCACGTTAATTAAATTGAAGGCATCATTTTTTTCAGGGTATAATTCTATAAATAAATAAATAAATAAATAAATAGACAAGACAAATTCATAATCCGTAAATTCTTAAAGATTAAATTAATTCTAATTCATTTAAAAAAAAAAAAAAAAAAAAATCACATTTCCAAAATGGAAAAGGCACCCATTTTGTTGAAAGACCCTTATACACTAATTCTTAATCAAATAATTTTAAATACGAGTTGAGTGAGAAAATCTTAGTGAAACGTCAATATCTTGATATTTTCTTTTGGGAAATTTTTTTGTGTGCAGTTTTTTCTAAAAGGGAGCTGTTCTTTCAGCACCACAGCAGTCCCCCCGTCCCATTAGTTAAAATTATCCAATGTATCGGTATGAAGATATATTTACCTTATGCGGTCTGTGTTTCTCATGCACATGGAGAATGTGGATTCGGAGTCGGTCTCTCTTCTCGAAAGACCTGTTGCAGAGGTGGCAGGGGAATTTCCTGTCGCCCTGATCCACACAGCGCGTGTATTTCAAGTGTTTGTCCCTGTAGTACTTATAAGCGAACACTTTACCACAGCGATCACACTTAAAACCCTCTCCAGAATCTGGAAGGAAGAAACATTTGCAAATACATCACATTATAATCTCATAACAAATGACAGAACGCGCTGGACTATATAACAACTTTATATAAAGAGATACATTTGCAAAACGCGCACATGTATACCTTCAGCTGGGAGCGCTTCACTGGCATCAATAAACTCTTTGAGGGTGAGAGGAATACCCAGAAACTGCACATAGCAATCTCCGTACCAGACCAACAGTTCTTGGCCGGCTCGGATCTCTTTGCAGGCCTCATAGTAAATCTGGCCTTCACACTGCACCGCAGTCAGGTTCTGCTCCTCTGGAAAGCGCGCGCACTTCACCAACGACATCCAATTCCCCGGAGCGCCTCTTCCATCCACAAAGTGACTCAAGCGCCCGTTCTCAAAGATCTTATAGGGGGAAAAAAGGGTTTAGAAATTTAATATAAACATATCATATCAGGATATAACAGCGTATGCATTATCTCACTGAAAAATCGTGTTTTCCCACACACACGTTTTACATCAAATCAGCATTTAAATAATAATGCAATAACCCTTATTTCAAATTTGCTGTTTACCTCCCACATGAGCGTGTTGTCATCATAGGTTTTGATCTCACTTGTGTTCACCAGTTTGCCCTGAAACGGTCCAAACCTGGTGCCTTTTGGAATTGTGCTTTTATCAGCAAAAACTCCATAATGGGAAAGGCTTCCACAATTAGTTTGGAGAATCGATAACCCTGAAAAATTCAAGACACCCTCTATGTAATTGCCAGCAGTAAACTTCAGAATAGTAATTCTCAAGAAAGAAAGAAAGAAAGAAAGAAAGAAAGAAAGAAAGAAAGAAAGAAAGAAAGAAAGAAAGAGTTCTACCTTCTGGGCGTTCAAATCCTCCGGTATCAACAGGGAGAAGATGACGATCAGCTTATTAATTGAAAAAAAAATATATGAGTTACAAACACTGTAAAAAATATATGATAAATAAATTATGACAACGTTTTTACATTGCTTAAACTCATCAAAATAAGTTAAGCATTTTTGAACTATTATAGAAGTTATACAAGATTTAACTCATTTTAAAATCAGTTTAATGTAATTTAAGTTGAAATTACTTAAACATCCAAGTTGATTGTACTTAAAAATGTACAGTCCACAATAATGATAATCCAACATGAAAAACTTCAAAGAACATGGAATTATGGCGTTTAATGAAAAGTACAGTAGCCTAATTGTAATAAAACAACGTTAAATATTTTAAATGCGCAACATAATACATATTGCCAGATTTGTTTTCCTTGTACAGCACATCGAAAATGCCCCCCCCCCCCCCCCCTACATAGCCTACATTAAAATGATTATTATATACCTGTACTGGGAGGGAAGGATAGTCCAGAGATGGCATGTCCAGGATTTTGGCCTTGTTTTTTGGAATATCCGTACAGGACCGTAAACAGGTCTTCCTCTGTAAAACTGAAGGTGTGCGTGTGCTCGGGTCTCGGGTCTGCAGCCTGCAGGCAACCGAAACTGTCCTTAACCGGAGAGGATGAAGCCGAAGAAGACTTTCTGCTAGAGGGGCTGCTGAACTCGGACGGAGAGCCGGTGCTCTGCTCCTCGTGTCTGGTGTACATGCTTTGTGGAGGCTGCACGTGCTGAAAATATGGCATGTTGGACACGTTGAGGATCTGCTCATGGAACACCGCGGTCTGGTGGCTGTTGTGGCTGAAAAAAGACGGAGTCCCGGTGAAGTTGAACGGCATGATTGTCTGTGCGTCGGTCACCATGCGGCCCAGAGACTTGAGCGGATGGAAGATGCTGTGCGCGCTCTTGAGGATGTTCGTGTAGTGCGCGCCGGGCAGAGACGGGTAGACAGCGAGACTCCGGTCTCTCACTGCGGGGTCACTGGAGAGAGACACCGACATCACAGCCGATGAGGGGGACCCGAGGAAAGTTTCACTTGCGGTTTGTATTCAGTCCTGTAAACTGTAAACATGTTTTCATCATTATAACAATATCTTTGTTTCCATCCAAGTTTTCACAATTTCTTTAATGTCAGAGATTCATTTCGATTTTCTCCAAAAGTGCAATCAACTTGCAGGTTGTAACTTTGACATTTACTTAACTATTTCAGACAACATTTCAAATGAAATGTAGGTTTTAGACGGTATATTCCTTTCAGTTCTTTGAAGAACCTTTTTTTTCTTAGTGACATTTTAATAATCTAAAGAACACTTTTCCAATACAAAAAACCTTTTGTGTAAATGTAAAAAAAGTTGCTGCCTTAATTTTATCAACTTGGATGTTTAAGTCATTTCCACTTAAATTACATTAAACTGACTTTTAAAAAATAAGTTGAATCTTGTAGGTTATACCATAAAAAAGTTGAAAATTGCTTAACTTATTTTGATGAGTTAAAGCAATGTAAAAACATATGTTGTCATAACTTATTGATCATATAATTATTTTCATTTTATTTTTACAGTGGATGTTAAAGTATATTCATGGAACCATGATGCCAATAAAGAACTTTTATTTTTAAGAGTATATTGTCCCTTTTGTTAAATTAAAAAGAAACATACTGCGACGTAAAAAGAAAGGTTCTTTGCAAATGTTTAGCGAATATCATTCCTATTTTGGGCTGATTATTGCAACTTTATTTAAAGTATATTAAGTTGAAATTTACAGTATGACAATATTTTATAACACAGACAAACCAAAAATATGACTTTCTAAATGCCTGCAGAAAGTCATGTTTTAATGCACTGTGAAATGCTTTGTCAAGTAACCCAAAACAGAAATAACTCCGACTGCAGAGATTTCAAAAGCAAAAGTTTCCGGTATTCCTATACTTTTTCCCAAATTGGCCATTTTCTAAACTGACCAGTGGAATAAACTATGCGCGAGCGCGCCACTAACAGAGACTAATGAGGGTCATGACACTACAATTTAAGAACAGAAGGTCAGCAAGAAAGGTCACCATTAATGAAGCCTTTCCAACTCTTTTAAAAAGCATTAAAGGTGTCATGCTCCATAGACTCCTGACCTCAGCTGGTTATTGCACATGAAGAGTGGCCTTAAATCCATAATGTTAATGCAAAACAAAACACAAATAATTTATTGCTGTCTTCAAAACTAGGGGAAAAAAATGCTAATTGTAATTGCTTAAAGATGTTCTTACCATATAGCGACTTGTGCAAGTCCTGAGATCCTCCTGTTGTGTTTGTGGAAGCTTTACTTGGCGGTTCAAGAGCGATGAACTAAGGTCTTGTGTGTGTGAAGCTTGAGACAGGTCTGAAGACATATGGTTGAGTGTAGGATAGCTACTCGAGAGGGGATGCCTTTCCCGGATCTGTGCTGTCATTGGTCAGTCTGGGGTTCATCCTCAGGGAATTACACTTTAACACGCTGTAGCAGCGCTGAGAATCCTCTCACAGTTCTCTTTCTTATGCACCGCAGTCTCTAATGTGTTAACTAGGCGCACTGTTAACCGCTCCTAACGGCGAGAACGGCACGAGTTCAGTTTAGATATGAGGCTGTTTGTGAAAACCAAAGTCAGCAGCAGCATGCATTTAATAATGGGAATTAACCGTGTGCATCACTGTAAACAAGAATTTTCATGATTTATCACAACTTTTTTCTTTTGTCAAATCACTTAGACTAATTATTGGGGTTCAGATAACACAATATTTTGAATTTTTGTTTATTAACCCAATCTCCTTCATTGTATTAGCTCAACTTTTTAATTTCGATGAACTCAAATTTTTAAGGCAACCAGGTAACTTACTTCAAGTTAAACCAATAATACTTTTTTTACATGGAGTTTCACACAGACGAAACATCTGTTGTAGATTATTTCGTGAAAACGAAGTTTCACAACACTATCATTGACACTTCACAGCCAGATGTGCTTTATACATATGAGTAAAATTAGAGGTAATTTTATTACGAAAAAAAAATGTATTTTAAATAAAAATATAAAAAATAGGTCTTGCCGCGGGACTTCAAAACTTTTTTTTTACTTTAACACAATCATAGGCCTACATTTTGAGCTACCATAATTATTCCTAAGTAAAAAGAACAATAATAATTATTAATTCATTACAATCATTAAGTTCTGCTGGGTCATGTATTTTTTAGACCAAAAAAATATAACACCAAAAAATATTAAGCAAAAACTTGATAACACTATTACAGTGTCCTTGTTACACGTAACTATAGTAGGCCTAATAACAGTAAATTGCATAATTGCAACTAATTTACTGTTAGTTGCAAGTAACTAATTGCAACTATTGCAACCCTAAACCAAACCTTATACTTATACGGACTTATACCACAAATAACCAAAATTAATTTGTTACTGTCATTATGAACAATATTACGTATTTATATAGCCTGATGATACTTTATTTATTTGTAAATTATTTAATAATTATAAAAAAAAAGTAAAAAAAAAGGCACATCCTATAATAGCCGACATAGCCTTCTTCGTAATTGTCTCTTCTGATATTTTCTTATATTAAATAAGACACTATTCACTTCCTGTGTAACGGGTGTTGTTTTTTGTCTTCAATGTTTATAAAGCAATTTTTCTTTTACATTGAATAAACACGTTTTGTGGAATTCATGTTTTGACGCTATACGTTAATTTATTCATATGGTTTGGCAAGCGCACCATTATTAATTAACAGACATACGAACAATGCCAAAACAAGGTTTTCCAACTTTTAAAAGCTCTTTTTTTTGTTAGAAAGATTGCATAATTTCCTCTGTGAAATGGAAAACAAACCACGAGATGATTATAAATGTTGCAATAACAGAATTCTTTATTTACAATTCAATTTGATTCAACATCAAATAGCATCAGCAAAGCCATATTAGTTGACAACTTGCATAACTGTATTTAAATTTCTCTCGGTATATCTAACTTTGCATAAAAGGCTCACACTAAGATTACACACATCGATGCGGATGAACAGAGATGTTTATGTGACCACAACTGGGAAATAAAATACATCTCAGGAGCGCAACACTGTAAGCTTTCTCCAAAAAGTCCTTATAAATTACATATTGCTTCGATTTCCCATTGCATCGTCTTCATTCTCACACATAACTGAGAGGGTAAAATCAGGACTGTACAAAATAATAAAACCCACAACTGATCACAAACAAAACATGGAAATTGAGCAATATTGAGACTGGAGGAGAGTGAGGGAGAGACAGAGAGAGTTCTGTACGTATCCATTGATGAACTGGGTCGATCCTGTCAATGATTCGCTATACAAATATAATACAGACAACTTTTGTAATATACAAGACGGTAAAACAGATCTAAGGCAATATGCTAAGTTATAGCATTTCAAGGTTGTTGCATTTAGCTCTAAGAAATTGGCAGACTATACAAAACACGTTTAAAGTCTCAGAAAAACAAAATCAAAAAGGTATAAGGTAAAGACAAATCATTTTAGGAAATTCAATAGCCGTTACAACTCCATTGATTTATTTCTTTATTTGAGGATAAATGGCTCTTTTTGCACTAGCACTGATAAAAAGTCTAGAAAACTCTGCACCACCTTCACATCATGGCTTATATTTATTTCAAAATCTTGACAATCTTTGGACTTTGCAGAGGGTAGTGGTACATGTGCGACCTCAAAACTGGCTTTTCTCCAATATGATAGTAGTATAGATGCGTATGGATGTCAGTCCTTGTTCAAGGCATCCAACATTCATCGAAATTGTGATAAAAAAAAAGCTTGGAATAAATAGTACTCGTTTTAGTCGACAAATGCTAGCGGGTTTATTGAAATCGATTATATCCCACATGAGAATGCAGGTGTTTCTCAAAGGATACAGAACATTTTGAAATGGTGGCCAGAGTGACGCTTCACCCCAAACAATGTGAAATCAAACTTGTATTTACAGTGTTTAAAAGGAAAAGCTAAAGCTATACCAAAACACCAGGTATATTCGTACACAACCACGGCACCTTCAGCGAATAATGACAGAGCTGGTCGTCGCAAACTTCAGTTGCTGCTGGTACATACAGTATACTTAAAAACATGTAAGCCTAGTACTTCTTTTTAAACACACCAGCTTAAACACAGATGACATGGCGATAATTTCAGCGAAAGCTAAAGGCTGACAATCTAACCCCGATACAACCTGTGTGCAGACATGAGACGAAAACAAAAAGAAAGTGGCATGTGTAAGTCTACTGATCAATTCAAAGTCGAGAGGAAATTTGGCTTAGTCCTCAATTAGGCTAGAAAACAAAGACTGTATTGCGAACATTACAGCGATAACGGTTTACGTGTTGTAGTGACCGTTGATCCAAATCTGAACCGTTGATGTTTTCAAGATGGCGAACAATGTGTGAGTGTAGGAATAGCCACGTAAAACACCTGCTTTATTTATTCTTTTTTTTTTTTTGGCTACACCAGAACTAAAACCTGCTTTTCACTGAGAAACAAGTAGATTTGGACATCTCGTTTGTGTGTTTTTTCTTCTCAAAATAGAAAGCACAATAAAAAAATCTGTTTTTAATACTGAGTTTAAACCGGGGAGCAAAAATGTGTCTCCTGAAAAGTCCTGTACAAAAATTACAAAACAAAGCAAAAGAAAACCTCAAGTAATATTTATTGCTTGTTGTCTTTTCTTACACACACCGGATTCTGCTTGTACCTATAGCATCTGGCATGAAGCACGTCACTCCACACAACAAAGAAAGCAGGCTTCAGTGTTGAGTTTATGGCTGTGTTGGGTTCCTCCGGTGGGGCTCCCGGCTAAAGGCTTAGAAGCAAGCGAGTATCTGTACACTGTACACACAGCACCCTCCCAGACCCCCACCCAGGAAAGAAGAGCCACCGGACCCCGGCTCCCCCTTCCTTAGTACCACAGGAATCAGCACATCCTCATCTTCCCGCCAAACGAACATGCTCGTGGTGAGAAACTCCGTCCTAGTTCCAGAAACAATTAAGACTGGAATTTGAGGGGAGGAAGGGGAAATATACTGGGGGAAATTTTTTTTTTAATATAATACGAAACAGATTCCCCCCCACCCCCCAGAATTGGTATTTACAATCTACCAGTATTTCATTTGACTAACCACAACAAAATCACCTTCTCTCTGAAACTACTGGACCAATGAAAACAAAATCCATGTTGAACTTTATCTTATGCCGAGGCATTTCGTATGCACTCTCAGTGATTTTTCTCTTTCTAACTGATGGTTTATAAAGAAATCTACACTGTTATTAAAAAACAAACTATACATTAGAATAAAACTTAATTTAATACACAATAAACCTCTTGACTAAATCAAGCTAATTTTACAAACCATCATCTGGATTCTCATAATCTATATAGATGCCGTTTCAACATCATTCTATCTTTATTTGCACTCTGAAACAAAACAATAAAGAAAACAAAAAGGCAAAGTGGCTGAATTTTGAGCGTGCATTTCAAATGCAGTATTCTTGCCTGTTTTTGGAACGTCAGATTGGAAAGGAGTCAGAGAGAAAGACGGTTGGGCAATAGAACGTCTTCTTAAGAAGAGCCTGAAGTCCAGAGGAAGAAACGAGAAGACAGAGAAAAAGAGAGGGAGGAATACATTCATGGGAGACAAGGATTCCGATGCCACGGACAGGGGAGACCTAAGTCACACTACGGTGAATGCAACGGAGCAGACTGACGGAAAGGGCTTACGGTGTAAGTACGAGACAGAAGGCCGTGCTCGACTGAGGGGGTGGGAGGGGGCTCTAGGTCCAGAAGATCAAAGTGTCAGTGTGTGTGTGTGTGTGTTTGAGGGAGAGTGTCCGTCCCCTCAGAGCTCCAGTACCCCTGTTGCATCCTCTAGAGATGTCCAGTAGGGGGCAGTAGACAGGCTCTCTAAAGACCCGTACGGCCCCGATAGCAGCTTAAATAGCACAGCATCACTCCAAACTCTCCTTGATCACGCTGCAGCAGAAAATCACTCATGAAACATCTTCATTAAACTCGGTTTACTGCATTGTGATGTCGTCTGCCCCGTGTCAACAATACTTCTGCTGTGGAAGAGAGAGAGAGAGAGAGAGAGAGAGAGAGAGAGAGAAAACTGGGTCTTAGACTTGACAGTGAGCATTCATAAAATGAAAAAAACAAACGTACATTTTTCACCGAAATCATGTATGAGGCAGTTTTTTTTTTATACTAGAGAGTTCATATAATGCCATAATTAACAATAATTAAGTTGTGAATAACAACTTAATTTGCCTTAATAGGTAATGGAGTGCTGCAGTGATGATGTATTTTTGTAGGCCAACCCGGAAGCTAGCATTACCCTGGTTCCCTCGACAAAAATCCAATAGGATTTTTTGAATGATAAGCTCTGTGATCAACAAAAGTTTATGATACTAACACGATTTGCCCATCAAGATAATTTTCACAAATGAACACAACTTTTATGAATTTTGAAGCCTAAATACAATCTCATGAAATAAATCTTAGGCTGTAAACGAACTACACCACAGTCACTCGACTTCAACATCATCACCACCACCAAGCTTCTGGCAACTCTTGACTAAAAGAGTTGCCAGAAGCTTGGTGGTGGTGATGATGTTGAAGTGTAGTGACTGTGGTGTAGTTTAATAAAAAAAAAAAGAAAGAAAATTTTCCCTGAAAGTGTGAGTTATTATAGTTTGCAATAGCACGATTATGAACACAACAAGGCTGTGAAAGCGGAGTAGTGCATAGATGAGTTTACAATCTCTGTAGTCCCATTAAAGCTGCAGTCTGCAGTTTTTCCTCTTTGTCGCCATCTCTGTTCGAAATCTGCAATTGCAGTCATTCGCGGAATTATCAACTTCAGCGCGGATGAACACAATGTTTGAGGAGACTGAGGCTGTCAATCACCGCGCCGGTGTCGATACTGGCATTCAGAATCACAGATTATTCTTTTTGTAAGTATGACCAACATCATTTTCACCGGAAAATGTCATCTGAACTAGTAAGTAACATCCAATTTTGTTCTGATTCTGACATTGCAGTAAATCGCGCTGATTAAATCTAAACATCGCTTAGCACGCAAAACCATGCAAATTTTACTTTGTTCTCAACATGTTAACAACCGCCTTTTTCAAAACACGCAAGAGCTTCTAAAAAAATCAAGAGTGAGGTATTAATGGTGTGCTTTTTGTCATAGAATAAAACATGAAAATATCTTGAGCTTGTGTGGCATTAAAACAAAATCGATTTAAAAAACCCGTTGAGAGTTAAAATGCTAACATGTTTCTGTGTTTAGGCCTATGAAAACATGTCATCCCTGCAACACTCTATAGTGATGTCTGCCGTGCTGGAGTCAGGACTACGGTTCCTACGGCATGCATCACGGTATGAATAAATCATGTAAACTTCTGTTTTATTGTTTGCTGGGTTATTTAGTGGTGTTGTTGTGTATGCTTTAAGTTATGCGTCATGTGGTGTTCATTGCATTATGTTCTTAAGTATGTGGTTGTTCTCATTGATCACATTAACATACACACTGATATACACGGATAACTCCCTAAAATCAGCTTATTTAATTTAACCCGTTGTCCTGATTTACATGCAACCCAATAACTTGGCAACGCAAGTAAACTGCATTTATAAGACTTTATTTAAAAAATCTGGTTATTCCCCTGTAGTGACATCAAAACCTAATCCTCTGTGTATCTGATTCTGATTATATGTTATTTGAGATATGATGTTAAATACATAAGCTGTATTTTGACTGTACCACTTCTGCTTTGGCTGCAGAGATGAGAACATGTTTTTATCATTTCTTGGGTCGAGAAAGAGTCCGAGTTTGGCTGGATATGCTTAAACCGCAATAAGGACGCTGTCCTGTTACATACCACACAGACGACAGAACGCCGGTTAAACTCACTCTCAAGTTGTTCCAAACCTGTATAAGTTTCTTTCTTCTGCTGAACACAACATAAGACATTTTGAAGAATGTCAGTAATCATTTTGAGTCTGTACTGTTTTTCTCCATACTATGGAAGTCAATGGGGCCCATCGACTGTTTGGTTAACCATATTCTTAAAATATTTTTTTATGTGTTCAGCAGAAGAAAGAAATGTATACAGGTTTGACAGGAACAACTTGAGTAAATTATGACAGAATTTCAATTTTTGGGTGAACTATCCTTTTATTGTGGGCGAAACCAGGCAAAATCAAAGCAAGGGGCAAAAATGTAGCTGTATCGATTGGTTTAAGCGTTTATGACCTTAATTCGATAAAGGAGAACATGTTAACACATTTAAATGACAACATGCATTATCAGCTTATTAATAACTCTTTCCCTGCCATTGACATAATTTTCTCAGCTTTTTGTTAAAGTTTTTTTTTTTCTCGATGATTTTTAAAAAATGTATTGCATGTTCAGATATTCACACAACAAAATATTCTGGGGGCCACGAAAGTTTTGAGAAATTTATCAAAAAATGCTGATGGAGGCTGGCAACTTCAAAAAAAGAAAATGCTGGCGGGAAGTTAAGTGGTATCCTACTTGGCTTAAAGACGTGCATGTAAACCCACTCACTGTCAAAGTGTTTTTTCGTATTTTACTCATTACGTTTATTCTTAAAAAAAAAAAAAAAAATTCTGTTGCACGTTGCAACCACACAAATAGCTTCACAATCCAGTGGATTGTGAAGCACAGGCCACCAAACCTGACTTGGTGGGAAGCGAATTCAATTCACCATAATCATATTAGAGTCATTTAGGGTCTAATTCTCACTATTAACTAGTTGCTTATTAGCATTTAGGATAGGATATTGGCTGTTATTAGTATTTAAAGCACATATTAATGACTTATTCTGCATGACCATATTCTACATCCCTTAATCCTACCCAATGCCTAAACTTAACAGCTACCTTACTATTAATAAGCAGTAATTGGGAGTTTTTGGGGAAAAAGTCATAGTTAATAGTTAGTTATTTAGTGAGAACTAGACCCTAAACTAAAGTGTGACCATAAGTTTTTATCAATGTATACTCAACAAAATATATGAGAATATACTTATATGAGGGGGATGTTATTTGGAAAAATATACACTAATAAATCCTGTCAGGTAAAGTACTTTTTAAAAGCTCTTGCAACCCAGTTTCATGTACCCCTCCTCACTAAAATGTGTTGTAATGCCAATCTTTGTGTTGTCATGAAGAGATAATTACAGCTAAGAAACAGAAAGCAATAATTCATTAAACCTCTACTAATGGCAAAATACTAAATTATTAAAAGACCGACTATACACACATCTTGGGAATAAATCAGCGGACTGAGATTTCAACGGCCTGTGGACTTATAACAACACCAAGTGCACACGATCAAACCCATGCAACTTGGTTAAATATTCATACTATTTAATGAAGCTTAAAAGCTGCAGCGGATTGTGTAAAGCATAAAAAAGAACTGGCGAGAGAGTGCATCACTTAAGTAAACATATTAAATAACTATTTTTGAAGAACAACATATCAAAGGATTCAATGGTTTGGGGTCAGTAAGATTTGTTTAATGTCTTCTTAAAAGGGATACTTCAGGATTTAGCATTAAGCTTTGTATTAGTAGAAAACCTGTAGTATTTTCGAATTACCGTGCTTTCCACCCTCATATCCCCCTGAGACGAGAGATTTATGTATTTTTTTGTCTGGAAAAAATCCTCCGATGACGCAAAAATCGTCATTTTGTGTCATCGAAGGATTTTTTGGCCAGAGGCTAAAGACTACAGCCAGTAGTAGGGGCTGTCCCGCATGTTCTCAACCCGCCCATAGAGGGTGGGATCTCACTCACAGAATGTACACATAGTGTCAGACATCTTTTTTTGGAAGCTAAGCCAGCAGGCTCTTGTTCTGTGGAGAAAGCTGAGTAGTAGTCCTCTTTTTCCCGGACATGTCCGGCCGTCGATGTCCGGGATTCAGTCGCCATTCATTGTTTAGATGCACACCTTTTGTTTCAATCTAACTGAATTCATTCCATTGGTGAATCTGAATGTAGTGTTTACATGAACGCTAAACAAGTGATCGGTTGATGTGCGTTTTAACATTGCTAAGAAAACTCCCACTCCTCCGTGAGAGATACGAGACCGTTGCGTCTTACAGGTGTCGCTCATCAGAAATCACACCACCGGCCTCGCGCCGTTCTCCCGCGACCCTCGGCCTCGTCCTGCTCGCCACAGTAAACATAATGAATGGCGACTGTAGAACGCAAAAGCCAAATCCCGGACATTTTGGACAATCTCGAAACACATTTTCGGGCAGACTCATCACAGAGACTCACTAGTAGCCTAGACTTGTTGTTTAACTACTGTGCTCTGTTACCGGTAGGCGTGGCCTCCTAGGGCAGCGAAGCAAGTGCATTCTGGGAGTTGTTGTCTTTCATCAACATAAGCCAAAAATACATTTTCCTTGCTTTTCTCAGTCTAGAAAGCTCCAAATTCAAAAATAATTTCACATTTCTTCTACATAAATGACCCATTTTAAATACACATTCATCTCTCCAGAGGTGAAGTATCCCTTTAATGAAAGAAGAAAGACTGCATTACCTATTAAGACTGCATTTATTTGATCAAAAATACCGTAAAATGTAAAAAGTTATACTACACCATTTAAAATCGCTATTTTCTATTTTAATATTTTTGTGTTTTTTTCCCCCAGGATTGTTCAAATGAACAGCCTTTCTTTGAAATGGAAATCTTTAGTCACATTATAAATGTCATGACTTTTGCTCAATTAAATGCATCTTTGCTGAATAAAAGTATTAATGTATTTAAAAAAAAAAAAAAAAAAAAAAACATGTATACACAGTAAGTTAGCTTTTAATTATATGATTAAACCACAATAATGTTGATACTGTTACTGATGATGATATAATCTGATACTAAGATTTGGTTAGATGGAGTTCTGGGAGTGCAGGAATGTGTGGTCAAACTCTAGCTGACTTATAGACGTCATGTCTGATATTTAGCACTCAAAGTCCGACATGTCTGCATATATGATCTCTTTATCCACCTCAAACGGGCACTAATTGCCAGCGACTAATCACATCACTGTCCTATTACGTCTAGTTCGTCATCATCCCTCTCATCTGCAAAATTACCCAGATAATTAGAGTAAATTATTAACGAGCTAGTTGCAGAGTCAACTACGCTATTTGGTGACCTCAGACACTTAAAGTCTGACCTTTTATGTCTAATGGTTTGAGTAAATAAATGCATCCAATAAATCTACGGTGTAACGCTTTTACTAAACTCTTGGCTGGAACATTGAGGAGTTTAAAAGGGCTTCATTAGCAATGAAAAGTTTGAGAGTTTGACGAGCACTGCAAAGTAGTTTCACTCTAAAGATGGGTTTAAAAGTAGCATGAGCTTTCAAACCATCAAGTTGGGAACAGTGGAGCTTGAACGGGTTCCCAATAGGCAATACACATTCACACGTTTTACAGATAAAGGTGTCACATCATGACTGTATGTGTCTAACCTGTTCAGGGCCCATGTTGGCCATGCTGCCCCCAGGTCCAGAGTTCATTGAGCTCATGCTCATCTGGTTGCCCATTTGGCCCATGTTGCTCGAATTGGTGGCCATGGGCACGTTGAGGTTCATGCCGTTACCGTTGTACATGTTGTTATTGGCCTGCTGGCCAAACTGAGGTGGCGACTGCTGAGTGAACATACTGTGGAGTGAAGCACATAAAGGTTTAAGACCCTTTAGGTGGTCAAATGTCTCCTAACTAATTCTCCTTCTAAGACAACAACTTTTTGTGTTTAATAATTGAAACATTTCAATTTCATTGCTCACCAAAGCTGCATTCATTTGTTCAAAAATAGTTAAAAAACGTAATAGTGAGACATATTATTACAATTTAAATCAACTGTTTTCTATTTTAGTATTTCTTTTTTTTTTATGTAAAATTTCTGTTTTAGCAAGGCTGAATTTTCAGCATCATTACTCCAGTCATCAGTGTCACATGATCCTTCAGAAATATAATATGGTGATTTGCTGCTCAAAAAACATTTCTCATTATTATCAATGTTTAAAACAGTCATTTCTGCTTAATATTTTTGTGGAAACCATGAGGATTATTTGATGACTAGAAAGTTCAAAGAACGGCATTTTTATGAAATGAAAATCTTTTTTAACATTATAAATGTATTTACAGATGGACACTTTTGATCAATTGAATGCATTTTTGCTGAATAATTTCTTTAAAAAATATTTTAATTAATAAAAAAAACCTTTTGATTGGTAGTGTGTATATATATTTTATATACACATCTATATATATCTATTTAAAAACATATCACAAATATGTCAACATACTTTACTAGCAAAAGGGTTCAACCGAAACCTGGTGCTTATTTTGTGTGAAGCGAGTGAATGTCATGTGATGAAGCTGCACCTGTTGGCATTCATGTTGCCCTGTGTCCAGCCGTTCATTTCAGGGGAGGACTGGAAAGAAGTGTTGCCCTGGGCCTGTTGCATCATGGGACTCTGGGCGTGGCCCATCCTGGGAGACATGAGGGGGCTCTGAGGGGTGGCGGCACCACCGAACCCACCATCTGACTGCTGACTCATACCTGACACACACACACACACACACAGATGTGAGAAGACAAACCTCGGCTTGAAATAAACAATCAAAGAATCAAACAAATTACAGAATTATTACTGTACAGCACTCTATTCACATCATATTCACTCTCTCGCACTCTGACAGCATTCACATTTAGCACCCAGAAATTAATTAATCTGTTACTACAACAGGAACATTGATTAAAAATATTCACAAATCAAAATCTAAACATACACAAACACACTCACAGACACACACTAGTCACCAATTCAAATCATTCGTTTAACAAACTAATTAGCTGATCATCATTTTTTAGAAATTTCAAAGCAGAAATCATATTGAGAAGTGTTTCAGACCATCTCCATAATCAAAAGTGAGGAACTGGTGTCCAGTATTTAACTAGAAGGGTTTAGAGGTGTTATAAGCAGGCAGTAAGGTAGAGTTACACATGCAGGTTAGTGTTAGTGGCTGAGACAGCCAGAGAAAAGAGGGGTGGGTGGGTAATGGGCGGGATTGGGGGGTGGGGTTTGGGTCACCGCATAATTGGTTTAAAAATCAACTGCTCCCCCTCCACTGATCACCATCAGCCAATTAGTCTATGCAGGACAGACACTGACACATATGACACAGCACAGGCATAGACACGGCCACAATTATCAACAGTTTGACACAACACAAGCTTTTGCATAATGATATACTGACTCTGAGCTCATGTGTTAGCTAAAGATCTACAAAGTGCAAAGCTGGATATTCTTAATGTCTGGATCTGTTGAATTCTGCTGATTACCACAGAATCATTTCAACTCATTCTTCAGTTTGTAAAAAAGAATGCAAAATGCAGTTCATCAAATGTAATTCCAATGGAAGCCTAACAGGGTCATTGAGCAGGTGGCAGTTTCAAATATGCAAATTATCACACTATTTGTTTTTACAAACTGAGCGGCAAATCATAATTATATTCTGTGGTAATAGACAGCATGCTGCCCATAGATATAAAGTCCTAAATGAGCTGGAATATTCCTGTAATATATTCTGATTACATGCATTTAATTTCATGTGGGGGAAACATTCAAGTGACTCTTCTGCCCTCTAGTGCCGCCTTCTGCTGTAACCATTATGATGTTTCAAGGGCACTACATAAATAAAAAGACTTAATTAATACTACTTAACCAGCATAAAGTGCTAAATAAGCTATTACCTTACATTACTGTACTTGACTGAACAACTACAAACAGATATTTAAAAGGCCAAATATTCCCTGAAACGGCTCAATTCAGATTATAAATCGGACTAGACAAGTGAATTTTGGTCTTTAGTTTTATAGATGCATCTAATCTCATAATACAGTAAATAATATAGTCCTGCAACTACACTGTACTTAAAAAATTAAGGGAGTATTTTTTTTTACAATCAACTTGGCTATTTAAGTCATTTCAACTTAAATTACAACTGACAGTTAAATTACAACAGTTAAATAAAAACTGACTTTAAAAAAATTTGTTGAATCTTGTACAACTTACAAAAAAAAGTAGAAAATTGCTTAACTTATTTTGATGTAAAAATATGTGTTGTTATAACTTATCGGTAATATAATTTTTACAGTGTACAAATCTCTTTAAATGATTAATTTAAAACCTAAATTTAAATACCGTCATTATTTACTTGCCCTCGTGTCATTCTTCACTTTAATATTAGTATACATTTTAGTAATTTTGTTAATGTTTTTCTTCTTTTTTTAATATTTCTATTTAGCTTGAATTTATTTTTATTTCTATTTCAGTATTATTAGTTTTAGAACTTTATCTATTTCAGTTAGTTGCAAAGGCAACATTTCTAATTCTCATTTAAAGGTTCTCTAAGCGATGTCGGGTGACGTCACTTCTTGTTGACGTTTAATGTATTGTCAAACAAAACGGAGGCTAGCTAGACCCTCCCTCCTCCTCATCCGCGCACTAACCCCCCAAACCCCGCCCCCAAGTCCTTCTTGTCGGTGATTGGTTGGAACTGTTTGTCATGTTTCGTGGAGCGGGTTAGCCCAGTTTGTTTTTGTTGCTGTTTGTAGAACCTGGGCTGTCTACAGAGATCGCGTTTCTTTACAGTGTGTTCAGGGGACAGGCAGCCAGCGGTTAGTGAGGAGATGTTTGCTGTATGTGACAAAAAATGTTTTGGCCTAAAAAACGTGTGACATCACTTAGAGCACCTTTAAGTTTTTCATCTAACATTTCTATTTTACTTGATTTCAGCTTTGCTGGAATAGTATTTTTACACAGCTGACCTGCATCAGAACTATTGTGTTTCTAATTAAACCATGTTGACTGGCCCCTGATTTTTCACCGTACGCTCCGATCACACAAGTTAAGCCTGTAGCGTTGCTGGTCGCAGGTGTTTGTGCGTGTGTGTGGAAGCGCATGACACACAGACAGAGAGAAAGGGCAGGCAGTACCTGAGCTGGGGAACTGAAAGGCACTGTGCTGCATTTGAGGGCTCATAACAGCCCCAAACTGTCCGCTCAGACTGCCCAGCATCCCCTGGTTAGCTAGACTCATCTGAGAGCCATGCATGGCGCTGTGGGAGAGGAGCTGAGGGGCGGGGAGGTTGGGAGAACCGGGGGAGAAAGGGCTGGTGGAGGGGGGTGGCGAGGCCAGTCCTGTACCGTAGTTGGGCGGATAGGGAAACTGCTGGGGGTTGGCCTGGGGGATCCGCGGGTTGCTCATGGTTCCGGGCATGCCTGTGGCGGCCATGTTGGGCGGCAGGTTGAGACCCTGGGCTCGCATGACCATGCTGCGCTGCTGCTGCTGCTGTTGCTGCTGTTGCTGTCGCTGTTGGTCCAGCTGACGCTGACGCAAGTGATTACTCAGCATCTCTCTCTGCCGCTGGGCCAGCATCTGAGCGTTGATTGTCCCCTGGAAGACCGAGACAGTTCTGGTGTTATTTAGGCAAGCTCGACATTCGGCGCACCAGAGAGCATGCAGGAACTGATTGGGCGTACCTGATTTGGAACGTTGGGTCTTAGAGGTAGGTTCATATTTGACACTCCAGTCATCTGATTCATCATAGGCTGACGATTCTGGGAGAGACACAAAACGCACGATGCCACATTTTAGAGTTATTTCAAAAGAAGCTTCACTGTAATTACTATTCAATACTTAAGCAATTCTCTTAGACTACATTTAAGCAACTGTTCTGTTTCATACAACACTCTTATTTGTATGATACTGATACACATCAGCTCGACAAACAAGAATTTTATCACAAATAAAAGGCATTCCACACACAATAGGACAAGATTTTTTGTTAATTTTTGCTCTGTCATCAAAAGTTTCATTATGACCCATAACATTGGAATTTTATGTATCATTTAAAGAACAAAACATTCTAGGGCTGTAATATAAAATATCATCAGTCTTGGAGCGCACTGTTGTGCAAATATTACAAATATACTATTAATATAGGCCTACTATAAAAAAGCTAAAAATATAACAAGAAAAATGGTAAGGTAATTTAAAAAAATGTATATATATATATTTTTCAATTAAAATCAAATGATATTTGAAATAATAATCACATTATATATAATGACTGATTGTAGCTTCAAATTATCAGACACCATACAGTTATTATTATTATTATGAGTGATGACCCCTAAATAAACCCAAATGAGGTCAAGGAACAATTCCTGAAATGTCCAGCAGGGGGCAGCTAACCACTGACGGTACTGATTTACATTAAATAATAGTTTTAGCTTTTGTGTGTGTTTGTAAGAATAGACAAAGATTATGCAGTAAGTCTTTGGATTAACAAAGCTAAGTGTCACCAATTAACTAACTGTAAAAACAAAAAAAACAAAAGCTTTCTATTGTGTTGTTTATATCCACTTGAAAGGGTTTTGTTAAAGGCATAGTTCACCTAAAAATAAAAGAAGCTAATTTAGAAATGTCTGAAATGCCAGTTTTTTTGTTAAGGTAATGATACTATTTGGTTGCCAAAATTCTGCAAAACATGTGTTCCACAAACAAAAGAAAGTAATTCAGGTTTGGAACAACATGAAAGTGAGTAATTGATGACAGAATTGATTTTTTTTGGGTGAAAGAAAGCAACTAAATGATCACTGTGCTTAATATTGATGGTATCAACAGAAAATAATATAACCAAGAAATAAAAATATAAGCACTTGTATTCTACTTGAATCACGCTCTGGGGTTTCTTCTTGTGTTGGAGAGTATAAACTATACCTGCTGTGCTTGTAGCCTGTGTTGAAGCTGCAGTCTGAGTGTATTGGGTTGGTTAGGGACGACCCCGGTGGGCCTGAGTCCTGGTCTGGCCGGCACACGGAGCATGGGGTATCCCGGCCTCTGTCCCATCTGTCCCGTCATGCCGTGGAAGCTGGGGTCCTGCATGGGTGTGTACCCGCCCTGCTGCATGTGGGCCTGGGACGCAGCGTACTGCTGTTGGCTGTACATGGGCGGCTTCTGATCCATCATCATACCCGGGTCCTGACCGGAGAACTGATCCTGCTCCACCGGCTGGGCCTGAACACAAGGATGAGGATACAGTTACACTTTAACAAGCAATAATAATTAATAACTGGTACACATAAATCAGATGGATCTGGATTTTATAGTGATGCATTGAAATATGAGCAATTGAAAATATCTGTCCAAAAAAGAATCATGTCTCATGTAATCGCATCAGTGTTTCAACTGCGGAAAGACATCAATAAAAAAGCTTGTTAATGTCACATAACATTATATTTACCTCAGGAAAGCCCATTCAATGTCCACAACTGGTGGGTTAGCTACAAAAAATAACTCTAGAGGAGAATATTGCTAAATATATGTACTATATTACATATTCTTGATATTTCTACTTCATTATTTAACTTGTTAGAATAAATCTGTCATGATAACATGTTTTTACTAGAGCTACTGTTTAAAAGTTTATATTATAAACTCTACAGATTGGAGTAGAAACAATTATATCAATTATATAAATAAAAACAGCCTTATGTGCAATTTAAATGTTTATATAAAGTACTAGAACTGAGGTGTGTCAGAAGTGGAGATAAAAGTTCTATTTTTAGTAATAAAAAATAAAAAATAATTTTGTCTATAGTAACATAGCGGATAATTATTATGAAAGGAAAGGAAACACGGTCAGTATTGAGCTCATGTAAATTTGATTAATTGATTATTAAATAAACTTCGTTTTTTGTCTAATTGTAAACTTTATGTCTGTGCATCACTAGGTATGGTGAAAGATATAGTCAATATAGTGAAAGAAAAAAGGGACTGGGTTGTAAAAGAAAAATGCACTACGTACATGTCCCACTAATGCCGGGATACCGAGTGCACGGTCTATCTCCTCTAGACCATCAAAATCTTTGAGGACCGTGTAGAGCTGGCTGAGGAGAGCGCCCTCATCGGCCGGACCCTCAGAGGGAGGAGGGCCCAGGACATCCTCCTGAGAACCGCTGTATATGGAGCTGACAGACACAAGAGACTCTGATTCAGTAAATAAGACATGAATGACGGGACATCCCATAATGGATTACATCTGAGTGCATTTGTCAAGCTATTTTGTTAAGGAAGTACAAAATCAACATGTGCACACAGCAAACGCCTCTAATAAAGCAGACGGTCTAACAATAGTGACAATAATAAATGCTGTTTACCTGTTCTGGTTCCCAAATGGCACCGGCTCTATAGGCATCACACTGTCTGGCCATGGAGCCGTCTGATTGGGCGGTGCCTGTTGCTGGGGAAACTGGTGGCCAGCCATGCCCATGTCCATGTTTGACTGGGCTGAGGAAGAAACAGAAGATGACACAATGTTGAAAACCTTTTTTTTCACCTGCAAATAGGTCGGAATAAGTAAATAAGTCACTGAATAAAGCTGGAAAGGGTCCAGAATAAATGCAAATTTAGAAGACACTCAGAAATATCTGCTCTGTGCACATTTACCATTGGTCATCATCTGGGACTGAAGCATCTGTCTGGGTCCAGGCTGGCTGTTAGGCCTCATGGGCATGCCTGTGCCAGAGTTAGCCACCATGCGAGCGTGGAGCGCCCCCTGCGGGATTGGGTGCTGGCCGGCTGGAGCAGCTGTGGCGGGTGAGGTCGCGCTACCGACGGGACCAGGACCCTGTGCGCCCCAACCGTCCTGCTGCATTCCTACACGGGAAACGTTATTACCCATGACTCCTTAAAAAAAAAAAAAAAAAAAAAAAAACAGAGAAAGAAAAGGGCTTTTAATTTGAGGGTAACTTTTGTTTAATACAAATGTGTAATGCGACATTTGTTTTGATTGAAACTGAGAATTTACACTAGCGTTCAAAAGTTTGGGGACAGTACTTTTGAAAGAAAGGAACTTTTATTCAGCAAGGATGCATAAAATTGATCAAAAGTTACAGAGAATCCTTTACATAGGATTACTCAAAAACGTATTAAAATAGTAATAATATATTATATGACTGTTTTTACTGTATTTTTGATCAAATTAATGCAGCTTTGGTGAGCATAAGAGATTTTCAGAGTTGTCAAGTCCGAGGTTTTCCTGCGGTTTTACAGAAAATATCCAAAAATAAGGTAAAATGTTGATACCGGGTCTCTAATAAGAGTGACTTAGAGCAGTGGTTCCCTACCTTTTTTGGTCTGAGACCCCCTTTTTTCCAAGAAAATATTTTAGGGCCCCCCTTCACATTTAATGATATTATCGCTCTTGTAAGCTTGCAGCAAGGATGACAAAATATGTTGTTTTCAAACAAACGGTATGTTTACTATAACCAGATATGTTTATGCACAAATAATAGCCTATAATATTGAAAATGTAGGCCCTTTGTAATTTAAAAACGTAAGCCTAGGAGAAGTCTATATTGGCCCTATTTGAAATGCAAAAACAAATATTCACACTGGTTTGTAGGTAAAAAACAGAAAGAATATAGGCTATTACTAAATGACTGCTGTCTGGGGCCTCAATACTTGCAAGTTATTTGTGAGGCTTTATTTTTTACGTTTTTGGCGCTTTAGCGAGCGATAATAAACTTGCGTTTATTAACAGAATAATGCGTCTTTCGGAAGAACATTGTAGCCGGAACTACTTCTCTCTGTGTACGTCTATGACGAGTCACGCAGGTACTGGGCTACTCCTTAGCGGCAGTGATCCGAACCAGTGTAAAATAGTCCCAATGTAAACACTTATTATAGGGGTACCATAGTGGTTCAGGATAAGACAAACACACGGATTGATGGATTCATGATGAAATCGCTCATTATATACATTTTTAACAGAAAAAAGTCAAGGACTTTTATTTAATGCTCATTGCTCAAAACTTTTCAAAATATGACGCGACCCCCCCACAGAGCTCGCTGAGGCCCCCTTGTGGGCCGCGACCCCCCTGTTGGGAACCGATGACTTAGAGGACACAATCTTTTAACAAATCTTAAGTTACTGTGGATTGTGTCAGTCTTCATTCCCAAACAAACATGTTTTTATGTTTTGTAAAGCCTGTCAGAGTTAGCGACAGCAACAAAGTGGCCCAGACCTAAACGAAGGGTCAAATGACTAAATAAATGAGATCTATAGGAAAAAATAATGGTCCATATAAAATATGGGTCACACTTTAGATTAGGGTCCTAAGAAACTATTAACTATGACTTTTGCATCAATAAACTCCTAATTACTGCTTATTTATAGCAAGGTAGCTTTTAAGTTTAGGTATTGGGTAGGATTAAGGGATGTAGAATATGCTCACGCAGAATAAGGCAAGGCAAGGCAAGTTTATTTATATAGCACATTTCATACACAATGGTAATTCAAAGTGCTTTACATAGGAGAAAATAAAATAATCAAAACAAATAAGAATAATTAAAACAGTTTAGAATAAAAAATAAAATAAAGTGCATTGAAAACAGTCGGACGAACAGTGGCACAGTGCTCATTCAGTAAATGCACAGCTAAACAGATGTGTTTTGAGTCTGGATTTGAATGTGACTACTGTAGGAGCACATCTGATCTCCTCTGGAAGCTGGTTCCAGCTGCGGCTGGCATAATAGCTAAAAGCAGATGGTCTTTTGGTCTTTTTAAGGAAGGCCAGTGAGGAGTGAGTCCATTACAATAATCCACCCTGCTGGTGATAAAAGCATGCACAAGTTTCTCTAAGTCTTGACTGGAAACAAAGCATCTAATTCTTGCAATATTTTTCAAATGATAGTATGCTGATTTAGTAATTGCTTTGACATGAATACTGAAACTAAGGTCTGACTCTAGAGACACACCAAGATTCCTGACTTGATTTTAAGGTATTAATATGTGCTTTATAAGTACTAAATATCCTAGTAATATGCATGCTAATAAGCAACTAGTTAATAGTGAGAATTGGACCCTAAACTAAAGTGTTACCAATCTGTTATCATTTAATTCACAAAACTGTGAGATTTAAAAAGCGACCACCTGAAAAATGCATGAAGATACAGTATGATCAGAAAAGAAACCTTGCAATTCTTTCCAAAGGTTATGAGTCATTCATATCTAGCCGCTCACAGTCTCACCTTATGTGCACATTCACATGCACACAAATGCAACCCACCACACACAAACAAAACAGAGGGGTTTTCTTTTGATCTGACTCAACACTTTTGTGCCGTTTTACACATTTGTCTTTCTCTTGGCTAACAGCGTCTAGCTTGACTGTACGTCAGTGATCACACTGAAACTTTGGTTTGCACAGGGTCGAGGCGGCATTGGAACTTTCCTCTCATAGTAGGTGTCAAGTGTGGGGGAAGCCCTGTGTTCTACAGACAAGCTTCATTTTGTCCTTTATTTTTGGTTACTGCACATTTAAAGTCATTTCAATGCTGCACGTTTGACCCCAGCTAAAACTCACCTGCATTGACCATGTTGGGCTGACCAGGCATGCCACTGTGGTTTCCCATCATGCCTTGCTGCTGCATGAGTGAGTAGGGGCTGCTGTTCCTCATCAGAGGGTACTGACCCTGAGCACCTTTAGCAGGCATGTTCATTTCCAAAGACACGCTTCTGACCGGAGGAGCTCTGCCGGGATGCCCTGGCCGCGGCGCACCGAAATCTATGAACACACACACACACACACACCAGTAAAAACACCCTATTTAGTTGAAGTCTGGTCTTAGAGAGTTTCTCTCTGAAAATAGTGAATGATCATGTATAATGTTCATTGTATCACATTATGGTTTGTGTGAATGCTTACCCATTTTCACTTATTTTACCAAAAGTAGTTGACTAGCCAGTGTTAACTAAATGACTCAACACACACACAAACTGTGTAGCATTAGCGGTCTTTGCTATTTCTGACATGTCTCAGTTGACAGAGTGAGTGAGAGTGAATATGCGTGCAGCTGAAATCATGTGGATGAGAAACAAAAGACAAACTCATGTTCTACTTGCTTACAGTTTCGGTCAGCTTCTGGAAACACTTGATTAGTTTCAGGGTGTTTTCGCAAACATTATGACATGTTTGTAAATGTAAAGCGCTCAGGGTTCACTTCATTGTTACGTTCATTTATTTGAAATATTTGATATAAATATTTCAAATATGAACAGAGGAATTTTCCTCCTGCTGTCACCTTGTAAACAAGTGCAAATAAATCCAAGACTAGTCAATGAAACCCCTTGTAAATACACAAACGCACATTCACACTTACTATCATGTGAAGTCTGAATACGATTACGATGTCAGAGCTGCTTAAAGGTGACATATAGTTGTTCTAAAGGTAGTGGATGACATAACACAACATACACAAGGCTCAAACCAAGTGCATTACATTGGTCTAATCTTCTTACAGTTCAAGAGGGTAATTGTGCATAAATATGAGACAAGGCAACTATTTGTATACAAACAAGCACGCTTGGAAAGTTGTTCACATTCAATTTTGTCTTTTAAAGTGCCCCTATTATGCTTTTTTCGGATATTACCTTTTATATAGTGTTTAATAAAAGATTGTGCTGTTTGTGAATGTAAAAGATCTGCAACGTTTGTACATTTTTTTAGTTTTTGTCTCCCAAAAGAAAGAACAAATTCTGACCTGACTGAAGCGAATTGTCAGCAATTCCATTACTTTCTGCACAAATCTATGTAGGTTTGTAACAACTTTGCCTAATGGCAGTCTATGGTTTTCATTTTCATTCTATTTCAACCCGCCCTCAAACACTGTAGTTGTAGCTGAGGACTGGACGAGTTTGGTTCATGTTTTCGACATGTCAAGAAGACACTGTTTTCTGCTCTGGAAAAGCTAATCAATTTTGCATGCACTTCCTAAGCATGAGAATTGATATGGTAAAACCATCAGCTTTTACTGTTCATATCAATATGTAGACCAGAGGAGTAGCTGAGCATCTCTTTAACAAGCCGACGTGCAAACTGGCGCAAAATAAACTAAAAGTTCAGCGTCACATCCTAAAGCTCAACGGTGGTCTTCATTAAAAGTAGCGACACTAAATTATCGTACAATAAAATTAAGCTCATATCTCGCTTTCATTGACGTTGAATTTGCATTTAGCACGGGAATTCAAGATTCGATTTATATTTGTTTTGCGGAGACACAGTTATGCTGCCAAGTATATAAATGGAACAGTTTTAACAAAACGGACAGCTATCTGATCAATAAAAATGAGTAAATGAAAATAAGCCCAGAGAAAATATGTTCTTCAAGGTCTACTTTAAAACTGAAAACAAACAGAGAAAGGCGAGGAAGACACTGAATTTCAGATTTGGTAATGGGCGTTTTGTTTCCGACACACGCTATAAGCGGTAGACCAAACAGAACAGACTGGGCCATCCGACCAACCAGAGAAGAGTAGGCTCTCAGAAAGGAGGGGTTTAGAGAAACCAAATCCTTTATTTAACCATCTCAGACACTGTGAGAAAAGAGGTGATGCTGCAAAAGTGTTTTTCAGAAGACCTCCAAAACAAATTGAGGAACCTTTAATATAGCAGAATTAGGACACTTTAAGGGTTGGAACGCACTACACTTCTTTTGCCCTGATTTACAGTCCGGACAAGTCGAAAGTCAGAGCCAGTCTGCAATTTTGAGATGACATTTCACAGAAAATGGCGTACTGTACGATGGACACGGACTCCATGGATTCCATCCAAGTCGAAGGATATCAAGCATATTTGGTTATTGATTTTAGAACACATTGTTCACATTACACAATTGTAAATAAAGATGAATGGAGAATGTTTTAAAAGAAAATACTACTTTCTATTTCAAAATTAAATCACAGTATGTCACATAATGTCACATTAAATTCAATGTTACTTGCCATTTGTTTGTAATTAATTGTGAAATTGACCATTTTTAAGTGAAAACTGTTTCTACACCAATTTTTTTTTCAGTGTAGCAATTGTGTAATGTATGATGCCCAGTTTTTCCTCTGTAACCATTTAAAAAGTCGTCAAGTGCCTAGTGTATTTAAAATCAGTCCAGATTTAAAAAGTAGTGTATTCCATCCTAGATAAAAACTGTAGGAGAATGTGTGTGTGTGTGTGTGTGCGTGTGTGTTACTCACTCTGTTGGCCCACAGCCTGTAGTGCTCTCTGTTGCTGGGGACCCATGCTGGCTCCACCCTCTCCAGTCATCTGAAGGATGTCATTGATGATTGACTGCTTGTCCACGGCAGCAGGCAAAGACACCGGCCGGGAGTCCGTGAACAGGCTTGGCTGACTGTTCTGTAGATCATCCAGGATAATATCCAGCTCGCTCGACTGCAAACACATAAGGGAATTTCTCAAGCTTAGATTTCCCATTAGTCTCTGAAATCATGATGATACATATAAAAATATGTTTGTCAAGGTCAAGTTTCTGGTATTTTTTAGATGCACGTGAAAATATCTTCTTGAATATAACATATGATATATAACATTTATCATACACAATGACATGGTTTGACATGCATATTGTATAGTCACAAGGCTTGGTATCTTGAAGTCTTGTGGATTTAGACCTCAGTAGGGAAACGCTGGAGAGTTCGAAGTCTGCCTCCTAAAACACACCCCTCTCCCTCTCACATGTACACACACACAGGGCTGAAATCTAGGACACACTTCACATTGAGTTAAAGGAGGCTAGCTGAACACTACATTTGCCATGGTTCGGTTACCATCTTTAAACCCTAGATTGCTTCTCCATCATAGCAAGCTCTTCTAAATGCACGCAGGCAAACACACTCAACGCGATCTGGAACGCAGCTTGACTTTAAATACATCATCGATTTGACTTCAAATGCTTTTATCTCCTTCATAAGCTTCTACAAATATCTATTACCTTAGAAATCTAAATGCACACTTGGCTACAGCGTCTATGTTGCATTTGAAATATCTGCCCTAATGCATTGCAACTTTTTTTGATCTGGTTTTAAGTTTGACAAACTCCAAGTCAGCCTGTTGAGGTAAAGAAACCTTCTTACAGCGTTGCATTTCGGATAAACAATGTCGGCTTGAAGATTCAGAACTGTACTTTTGTTTATCTTGAGCTGTCGTCGTCAATCAGAAAAGACTAAAAAAAATGCATACAACTCCTACTAAATGACACTAAATAAATGCTAAATCAAGTCTCCTGTACACAAGCACTCTACAGTTGGAGATATAAACATTTATGCTGGCTAATATATAGATTTGAAGAGAAAGCCAGTTCAGGAACTTTTAATAAAAATGCATTAACATATATAAGTCACCACAAGGGGGCAGCACACGTGACGTCGCTATCACAAAAAGGACAGGATAATACAGATTGATCCATCATTTAGAATATTCCAGAGCAGCTCTACTGCAAGATCTCAGCATGTATGTATATATACATATATATATATATATACCAGGACAGTGGGCCGCAGATGAGAGTTCATGTGAGCACATGCGTCTAAGGGTTGTTATGGAGGGTAGCTGAGAGGTCAAAGATCACATGCTGTATATTATTCTGTTGAAAGTGTGCCTTCATGCCGCATCTCTGCAGCGTAATGAAGCCGTGGGTCTCTCCTGCCATTGATTTGCGACTCAGTGTTCAGCGTGGAGGAAAAGCGCTGCACAAACAGGATGTGAGCGGAGAGGAGGAACTGCTTAATGAGGTCACTCTCCTTGTGTAGCGCTCGGAAGCTCTTTTCCCAATCTTTCTCCCTCTCTCATCTCACACTCACACACACACACACGTGTGAGCACCACCTGTCCCTGGCTGCCCTCTTGAATCAAACCTGCTGCTGATTGTTCACTGTCCATGCATCTCACAGGCTGCTTGTTTCAGCCATCTCTACTTCCACTTTCCAATTATCCCTCTCTGGTCTCTCTCCTGTGAATTATTCTGTGTGCACTTGCTCAGTCCAGACAGGAAGGTGCCTGCGCATTAGCATGGATTCTTTATATCGCACTGAGCTGCACCTCCACGGATCACTTGCTCGCCAGTGGGAGCGCTGACGTCAGCGTGATGTCGAGCCAATAGTGGAAAAGCTCCCTTTGTGGAGATCTATGAGACCTGCGTTTCTCATCAGCTACTAGAGCACTCACAGTAAAACAATCTGACATATTCCACTATAATTTACACTTTGGGATGGTTATTTTTGATGTGGGTAGATGATAAAAGACATGTCCATGAACTTTTACTGTTAACATAACAATTTTGAGTTAAATTGCATATGAATGTATAAGGGGAAAGTGTATATTTAGAGATTCTGTGATTGGCCATAATTTATTAATCAACACTTTTTAGGGCAAAGACCCTTAGTGGATAAAGAGACAAATCAGTGCGAAACTAGAGACCTAATGCTGGTTAGATGGGACGAGGGGCTGTCAGTTGTGTAGACAGGAGGGTAAGAGGGTAATACAGGGTTAATTGGCACACATAGGAACCACCAATGAAGTGACATTGTCAGGGTAGGGACAGCTGTCTGCACCGCGTGTGTGTGTGTGCAACCGAGGAATGGTGTAAGGGTGCCGATTAGAGCTCTGTGAGGGGTTGGGAAAGGCAGAGGAGTGACACCCTATCCTGAGTCACATTTCCTGCTGCAGAGATACACATGAACCTCAGCAAGAGCATCAGACTGTAACACAGAGCACATCTATAGAAAGCACACGTAGCAATGCATTATGGGATTGCCTTCCCCATAAAGTATGCATGAGATGCATATCTGGTCAAAATGGGTTGTCTTAAAAGGCTGTCTATAACCTTAAAGAATAACATTTGCATCCTAACTGCACATGATGCTGTAAAATGCTGTTTGGCTAGGCAGCTGTTTTAAAACAGAACTAAAGAGAAGCAAACTAGGACATGCAGGATGTAAGAGAGACTGAATGATCAATAGGGTGAGCGAGAGAGAAAGAGGGATTGATACATCAGTGAACAGACTGAGTGAAGCCACTACAGCTGCCTGGATGACAGCGATATGTGCATCTGGGTCATTTCTGCCGTCTGCCATAAAAAAACTACATTATTGAAAGGCACCCTGTCCAGAGCCACTGAAAGCCTTTAACTGCAAGCCAACTGTGAACATAACTGAGTGCATCGAATGCCGTTGGTGAAAGATTCAAGAGTGGCCGCGCTCTACACACACACGCCGTCAATGAAGACTCCTTGAGCCTTGCTCTTTGCCATCATGACCTTTCATACAGATCCCTGCTTCTCTTCAGTTTCAACTGTAACTATCACACCAGCCTGCTGCTCATCTCATCACAGGAGAGAGAGAGAGAGAGAGAGAGAGAGAGAGAGAGAGAGAGAGAGAGAGAGAGAGAGAGAGAGAGAGAGAGAGAGAGAGAGAGAGAGAGAGAGAGATGAGTGGTGAGAGGTCACTGGTTCTGTTCCAAATGCTAGTGATCCACCTCTCTAAATGCGTTTATATGCACTTCCTTTACTCGATTACGTCTAATGAGCTGACATGCATGTGGTCATGTAAATGCATTAACCCTTTTTCCTTTATCAGAGTAAGGTCATAAATCACTTAAGCATAAAATGATCGACACACCTAGATTTTTGGCACTCAGCCTGATTATGCCCGCACATTAACCTGCATTCTGTCGGCTTATTGAAGTGCGCATGTGTGATATGTAACGGTGTCCTTACTGCAGATTTAAAGGAATAGTTTTCACCCAAAAATGAAAATGTTGTTATCATTTACTCACCCTCAAGGTGTTCCAAATCTGTATGAGTTTCTTTCTTCTGTTGAACACAAAAGAAGATATTTTGAAGAATGTTGGTTACCAGACAGTTGACGGTAACCATTGACTTTCACAGTAGGAAAAAAATAAATGAGTCAATGGCTACCATCAACTGTCTGGTTACCAACATTCTTCAAAATATCTTCTTTTGTGTTTGGAACAACATGAGGGTGAGAAAATTATGACAAAATCCCCTTTAAGTGCACCCTGAGCGTTTATATAAAGTATATCGCAAACTTCAACTTTTTCTAGACTCAAGACATTATAAAACCATCTCTTCAGCTGAAGTAGAAGTGGTACAGCAAAAAAATACAACGTATTTATTAAACATCACATCTCATGTAACATAAGTCAGATACACAGATGATCAGGTTTTTAAGGCACTACCGGGGAATAACCAGATTTTTTCATAAAGTCGTGCAAACGCGGTTTACTTGCGTTGCTGGGTTATTGGTTTGCATGTGAACCGGGACAACAGATGAATTTAATATGATGATTTTGTGGATATTTACATCACATTATAGGATTGCCCTATTTGTGAAGAATATACTACCATTCACAAGTATGTCAGTATCAATTTTCTTTTGAAGAAATTCATATTTGTATAGCAAGGATACAGTAAAGACATTTAAATGTTACAAAAGATCTCCATTACAAATGAATGAGTTTCTTTTAAACTTTCTATTCATCAAAGAATCTAGAACAAAACGTATCATGGTTTAAAAAAAAATATTAAACTGTTTTCAATATTAGCAGTTTCCAAGACATTAGAAGACATGCACATAAACGCCTATGGAAACACATTTACCGAACAAATCCCTCGATGCGCGCAAAAAAACAAACAAAAAAACTCTTGTGACTTTGCCTCAACAGTAGATGTGATTGGATACCTGCACTAACCAGCGGACCAATTTCATTCTCAAATGTTGGTTTGATCATTCTGGAATGTCTGAGCCAAAGTCTGTCATCAAAATGATTTGGTTTAATTTCCTCCCAGAAGCCTCTTACATGGTTGCATTCCCAAACAACAGCCTTTTAAATGCAAGATGACATGAAAGCGTTTATTGAAGTCATTTATGATGTAGGGAAAAAAGAGCCACAGTGACTTCTCAGACTTTCATTTTTATTACAGGTATTTTGCGTCAATATTACTGTTTGAGCATAAGAGACTTCTTTTAAAAACATCAAGTGTCTAACAATTTCGCTGTATACTGTTGCGAACACGCCTATGATGCCTAAAAATGCTACCCTGGGTAGGCAGCTCCCTAGAGATTCTCTCTTTCTCCCACTCCTGCAACATTTCATCCTCTTTTCTCCCGCATCCTCACTAATTCAGTTCTTTCCTTTATATTAGTCTTCCGTTTGTTTCTGCGCGTCCGTGCTCGAGTATCTCCTCCATCACTCTTCCTGTCCTGCTGTGGCCTCCCTGCTCTGTAAATCACTGTACTTCATGTTCTCAATGGCGCTGTCGTGGAGACCGTGAGGTCAGAGGTTCCTCTCTAGCGGAACTCTGGGTCTTTTCCTGGTAACCGAGAGGCGTCGAGATCACTCTGCTAACAGCGGCAGCTTCCCGAGACCGCTGCTTTGATTTGACAACTATGACTCAATTTGCGGTTCAATCAACAGCTTTTAAAAGAGGCCCGGGAGGCCCAGTGAACACGAACACACGCATACAGGATAATCTCTCTATTCTGTTGTTTGGTCCCCGACGCTCCTCAAACTTTACCGCCGCTGTGCCAGGCCTGATTGGTGCCCGGTGCCAGCTCTGTAGGGCATGTGCCAACCGCTGTGCCAGATGAGATGCACTGAGCACCACTGAGACGCCTTTTTTTTCAAATGTCACAGAGCTGCTTCTGAGAAAGTCCTGCCAGTTTCCCACAGAATCGACTTCCTGTGACAGAGCTCTCACTTTCCCTTTCTCTCTCTCATTCTCTCTTTCTCTTTCTCTCTCTCTCTCTCTCTCTCTCTCTCTCTCCAGCTGGCTGAGTCATTTATATCCCTGCTGTTACCATACTGCCTCGATCTGGGGCTTCATTGGCCGGTTTATAAATCTGTTGTTTGCTCTACTTTCACACCCAAATAGAGAGGAATACAAAAAGAGATACAGAGAGTGAGAAAGGATGCATAGACTCTTACAATACAGAAACATACTAAAAAAGAAGGTGATAAGAGCGTTTGAATATGTTGGCATATTGGTTACGTTTGCGTGCAAGTTCCCCTGCTGATGACCTTTCCGACATGCAATACCTTTTATACCTATTTATACCTTTTATGGTATTTTATACCAATACCTTTTGTTATCTAACCAAAACAACCATTACCCACACACCCACTAATGATGAATCTTTCCTACATTCACCAAGGCGATGCTCCATTGCAATCCATCTAAAGTCAAATTCAAAACCAGCAGAAGTGATTCAGATGGTGGTTTTGCATATATAAACTCTCAGTACTTTCTGTTCTGTTAAACTCTATTGTCAGCATGCTGTCAGTTACCACAGAAAATAATTTTAACTTGTGCATGTAAACAAATAATGCATTTACAGTTATGCACTATTGCATTATGACTCTAATCGTCTTTTTGAGGCTAGTGGATATTGTAAGCAACTTCCAAAAAAACCCCACTAGACTATTTGTCTTACTTAAATATACATATACATAGCATATGCAGTCTAATAAACTAGATATCGTAATAACAAAAATTGCATTTCACAATGAAGAACCCTCCAAAATGGAATAAAAATAAAAACAATGAAGATAATAATTTTAACAAAAATAAATAAAAACATTTTTTTGTATCTGGCCTCTAATCTGACAGGACCAGACCACTGCTGAAAATAAAATAAATAAAATAAAATGCCAATCAGGTATGGGTCAAAATGATTTTCTGTGGTACATTAACATTATTAAATATTCCTTTACAGTTGGTGATATCACTTACCTGCTCCACACGCTCATAGCCACCATCGGTTTTCTCTGTCTTAATTCCCTGCATCTTACCACCCTCCACCTTTATCTCCCCAGATCCTTTATCCTTGAGTGCGTTATCATCTTTATCCAGTAGGTAGCGGAGCAGAGCATTGTCCTTCTTCTTGGGGCTGACGGGCTCTTGTTTAATGGCTAAATCAGCCACACCGGCCGTCCCACCTGCAGAATCCTGACACAGCTCCTTCCCCGTGGCCTCGGCCGTGAGTTTGGCCAGGTCGACGGGCGATGAGCTGTTCTGGAGAAGTCTGTGAAGGATCTTGTGCTTCTCCTTCAGAGAGGTAGCATGTGTCCCGGCTCCGTTTTGAGAGCCCATGCTGCCATTTCCTGGGCCTCCGGCGGGGTCTTTACACCCGGGCTCTCCACCAGCCATTGGTGGGGGTGAGGTGGACTCGATAGGCTCAGTTTTAGTGGTGAGGAGCTGCAGGAGTTTAGTATGTCCTTTGTTGTCACGTAGCCGGTTCTGCGGGTCACTAGCGTCCGGGTTGTTAAACTGGCCCTTTTCTTCTCTTTGCTGTTCGATGCCATCGTCCTGCCCGTTGTTGCCCTGCTCCGATTGGTTATGCTCTCCGAATGACTCAGAGGCTCCCATTTTATTCAGCAGGTGAAGATTCATGCCCATCGCAGCTGGCGAGCCCAACTTCCTGTCGGGCGAGCCCAACGATTGGCCGTGGCTCACGCCGTGGCACTCGCTAAGCGCCTGTAGGGCATTAAGGGAACTGCTTGTGTAACCATGATTACCGCCTGCTCCCCCATTGCCACCTGTACTGCTAGTGCACATGCTCGCAGGTGAATGGAGGCTGCCTGCTGGGGAGAACTGAGGCGGGGGCAAACGTGGAGATCCTGCCACTCCAGGACTTGCTCGGTGGCATGGAGACAGCATGCCTGGACTGCCCTGAGACGGGCTGCTCAACTTCAGTGGATAGCCACTGCCCTGAGGGGTGGCCGCCTGCATGGTTGCCGAATGGCTCATGGTCCCTGGGCAGCCGAAACGGTGGCCCTGTACAGGTCCAATGGCGCCAGGCTCCTTCTGGCCACCAGGGGAGGGGAAAGTGGATGTGTTGCTGCTGACGGTGGCATCCTGCCCCTGGGGGGCGCCGGAGGAACCAGCTGGATTGGGAGAGCTCATTGGGTTCATGGGCTTGACCATAGCCTGAGCATTCCCGAGATCGGGGGTCATGCCACAGACGGGCTGCTCCCTAAAACAGAAAAAAATACACAATATTATAGTCGCCAATAGATTATCTAAAGAATAAAGTTCAGTTTATGCTGCAACACACACATAGCACAAACTTAGTTTTGTAGATAACGATGAACCTAATGATTACAAACTTGATGCATTACGAACATAAGCCACATTTCCACCGAAATTACCCGTAACAATTTGTCCCAGGAACTTTTTTCCCCCCAAACCTGTTGCTGTCTGCGTTTACACCGCGGTCTAAAGTACCGCGAAGATTAGGCAAATTAGTCCGGTGACGTAGGACTGCACGCTACTTTACAGTTCCCGCTGGATTTCATCTTCTGAATTTAAGCTTAATAAAGCCTGAACCTCGTCGGTCCATCGGTCGTATTTTTGAAACTCCATTGTTGATTCGAATAGCAAACAACTGTTACTGCACGCACCGCAATAGATTTAAAAAAAAAATGGTGGTTGAAATAAAATGCTGCATGGAGTCAACCAATCAAAAGGTTTACCCAGAACTTCATTTCGACCCTGGTTCCTGCGGTGGAAACACACTGAGTACCACCCCAAAGTCCCTAGTTCCTGGGGAAAGTTCCTGTGGTGGAAACATGGCTATAAAATTCATAATTGGTAATACTTGCTTAGAGCAAATGAATGTTTTTATTGTTAATGAAAATTAAAACCATTAAAAATGGATTTAATTATTTCAGTAATTTAAAAGCTGAAAGAAAATATTAAATGAAAAAAAAAAAAAAAACTTAAGAAATGTTGTCTTTGCAACTAACTGAAATAAAACAAGTTACTAAAATGAAAATGAAAATAAAAGCTAAACAGAAATATTAAATATTAAAAAATAAAAAAAACTAATTCTTGAATTACAATGAAAACAGAAAATATAAAATAAAAGCAAATTCAAAGAATGAATTAATAAACACTATAAAATTATATTAAATGAACACTGCTGAAGGTTAGACATATGAATAAACCAATAAGCGCGCACTCACACACAAAACTCTTGGCGTCATTGTGGTGACTTTATTACATATTTAATTATTATAAAAAGAAAGAGACGGATAAAAGGAGAGAAGGAAAAAAAGTGAAAAAAGGAATACAAACAAAACCAGAAAACAATGCCTCATTAGTTCAGGCAGGGCATGCCAGTCTCACCAGGTTGGCACGTGCTGTTGACTATGGTGTTTTAATTGCGATCAAAGGAATTAATATTGATTTCCATGTAAATTCTACTGAAACTATTTCATTACATTAATCCAGTGCAGTCATTTGTTAAATTGATCTCGCAGAGAGGAAGCGATTCTTCTAGTGCTCGAACAAGGAATCTGAGAAAAGAGCTTAAGTGGAATTTCAGGAATGGCTTAATTAACTAAAGTATGTTTCAGCAGAGAAGTTTCAGTTAAAAGAGGGGAACGAATTGTTATCAAAGAAACACAGCACTGCTCATCCCTCAAAACAAGCCACGGGACAGAGAAAACGGGCGACTGTGCTGTCGCATCCCCCTTTAATGTAGAAATCACCTCTGGGTTTAAAGCTTTTAGCAAGCTACATACTAAAAACTCACTCAGAGCTGATAAATGCATAGAGATGCTTTTGTTCGAGGCGTGCAGGATGAATCAATGGTTAGGCTATAGTGTGTGTTATTGTGCTAAAGATGCTGTGCTTTAAGACAGCACCCCGCTGTGAGCTCACTCTGGGTTTAATGTTTATCTGTGCTCGACACCCCAGCCTAACACTGCTGCTATTGTCTCAGAAAGCAAACCAGTGTTTCTCCCTCACACGCTATGAGAAAGATAAAAACTCTGCAGCTAACATATGAAACTGTCTTCACAACTGGCTGCTGTGGACCCAAGCTTTACAGATCCATACACTCCAAATGAATTGATTCCATGTGAAACTGCAATCTTTGACTTTAAGCAATGATGCTCCAGGAAAAAGAAATTTACTAGCATGTAATTGACACCTTTATGTTGTTCCAAACTTGTGAGACTTTCTTTTGTGCATGTGTTTACAATGAATTGGGACTAAAGCTTACAAGGTTCAAAAAGGACATTAAGCATAGTAAAAGCGGGCCATACAAATTGTGACTTTTGTTATAAGTTTCTGAAGTCATCTAATAGCTTTGTGTGCGAAAATCTAGTAGTTATTCACTGATAATATTCCCCTCTAATCATCTATTAACTGCTGTGACTGAATCGGTTTGTGAACTGGTCTGGACCAATGATTCACTGAAAAGATTCAACTCAAAAGAATGAATCGTTCATGAATCAATACTTAAATTTTGGTCTGTTCCTCACACAAACCTATTGTACAGCTTCAGAAGATTTAGAGGTAACACTTTAGTTTAGGTTCCAATTCACATGATTAACCAATTGCTTATTAGCATGCATAGTATTTTGGCTGTTTATTAGTACTAATAAAGCACATGTTAATTAATCTTATTCAGCATGACCATATTCTACATCCCTTAATCCTACCCAATACCTAAACTTAACAACTACCTGACTAAATATTAATAAGCAGTAATTAAGAGTTTATTGAGGCAAAAGTCATAGTTAATAGCTAGTTAATAGTGAGAATTGGACCCTAAACTAAAGTGTGACCGACTTAGAGTATAGTAAGTCATGTAGACATATTGATTCTTAACACTATTTTTAAAGCATGAAAGCTCCCTATGTATTCTTTCTTTATGTTCCACAGAAGAAATAAAGTCATACAGGTTTGGAACGACATAAAGGGTGAGTAAATCACAGAATTATAATTTTTGGGTGAACTGTCCCTAAAAACTTGGAGCTGTTTGTATTCAATTACTCCATATTTAACTAAACCAGCAATCAAATGAGGAATTATTAAGGGTGAAAACACTTGTTTGCCAATGTGTAGCTGTGGGAGTTGAGGGACTCGTGTTATTCTTGGTTCTGATGGAATGTTTAGAGACCAACGTCGGCCTCTGGGAAAACATGCTTGGATGTTCTCACATGACAGTGAGATTTCAGTGTATGGTCATTAACTGGGCTTGTCAGAACTAGAAAGCGTGTGTTTCGACTGACTGCTCACACATGGAGCCGAATCAAGCAGGAAACAGCGAGAAGAGGGTCAAAAATGACAAACATAGTCATGTTCATTAAATGCACCATTGCGATTAAATTAAAAACACAGATTCAGACATAAACAGAGACAAAACAATTGAAGTGCAGGCACACATAGCGATCTGTGCGGCTGGGTAGTGGGTACCTCTGTAAGATGTGCAGGGACATGTAGAGCTGTGGCTCGTTGGTAGCAGGTGAGCGAACCAGTTTGCTCTTGGTGTGAGCCGAAACGATTGTCCCGTCAGACAGGGAAAACCGGTAGATGGGACTGAACGCCTGCCCATGCCTTAACACTGCAAAACAAAACACATGATTGGAACATCAAAACATTCATTTTGAGACATACATAGGTAAATGGAACACTAAAACAAACAACATCTAAATTGTACTCAAAAAGATTAATAAGGTCACATCTGCGTTCAACCATTTCCTCCAACATTTCTTGACAAAATAATAGTAACTATCACACATAAACCCATATCATATTCTGTAACATTTCCAGACTTACTAAAATGTTTTATACACACCACAACCAAACTACTGTTCTCCTGATTTTGTTCACATGGTTGCTACAGCACTTAAATACTGAAATACAGTAATGTCTACTACTGTATATATCCTTATGACAGTAGTTAGTTACGATTGATCTTTCTATTTATGCATTTATCCTTGAATTAAAGATTGAATTTTCTAACGAGGTTAAAAAAAAGACTATTAACATATCTCTGTATTTGCACTCTCATTATAGTAATTCATGACACAAGAAGTGTGTAAGAGTTATAGGCCAAATATCAAGCGTAACGTTAGTTATGGCAGGTCGTGTCAGTCAAGCTTGGATCAGCTGATCCACGTCTACCTATAGGAATACGATGCCTATCACACAGCAGCCTATGTATACTATGGTGTTCAGATGTAAGGTAGTTATCTGGAAAAATATTAACAAATATGTCGTAAATATTTAAATGCACAATAGAGTGCAACAGTTAGGTTCTTAATATTTCTTTATAGAAAATTGATTTCTGAGGTTGTTGATCGATGGTATACGCTTTTGTTGAAGCCATCAGTTCACATTATTTCAACTTATTTTTAAAGTAATGTTTAACAGTAGAATTTGTGGTGGAAAAACTACATTTCCCATGAAGCTGTACAGAAAATTTCACCAATCAGTGACATGAGCAAATCATGCCAAAAGAGCTTGTTAGCTCCGCCCATTCCCATGAAGCACTGCAAATGATGTAATCGAGTCACTCTCTCTACGCTCTGAAAATAATTTAACATTTGTATATATACATGCATATTTTGCAACACATTTATTCTTTATATAGATATAATATTTATGTCATTCACAATGCTTCATGGGATTGTAGTTTTTTCACCTCACTAAAGCCATTAAGTACTCTTGTACAGTCGTCTTTTTGTCGATTTTCAAATACTTTTTTTGCATCAAATTTGTAATGTTATGATTCACCTCGTAAATGGTTGGTGTGGTTTATGGCTTGTAATGTTTAAAACATTTTTTTTTTTTGTCCCTATGGGAAAAAATAGTAGAAAAAATACATCTGGAACCAACGCAGCTGAAAATGCACTAATGTACTCCATAGCTACTTTCACAAATGAAAGCCAATATGACAACATTTCTTACCATGACATGGCTAAGTGTTGAGTCAGTTAATTAAGTGATCAGTACCTTCTTGCTGATGCCGCTTGGCGAATGACATATCTCCGTCGTTCTGGAGGTGAAATCGCTGAATGCATCTTCGCACCAAGTCTTCCCAGCCTGGCTTCATAGACGCTCGTAACAGACTGGTGTCCAGGGAGGTGATCTTACCTACAAACACAGTACAGAAAAAAGTTTGATGTTGTCTGTTACAAGTTTTCAAGCTTACATTTCTTAAAGGTCCCATAGTCAGGCTTTTTTCATGATAACAAAGGTCTAGGGACTATGTAACCACCACATTAGTTTCAAAACAGTCAATCCACAGACAAATGCACACAGCCTGCATAAAGTAGCTGTGCCTTTTCACGAGCCATTGTGACTTCCATAAAAATGTGATGTCAGAACTACTCAGTCACCGCCTTCAGTCACCAAACCGAGCACTGCCCACAATCCCACCCTCCTTTTGCCCAACTCCCAGAAAACATCGTTGCTGAGCAACAACAACACGGACGTAAGGTACTGTGCGGGTTGCGGGACTCCCGCAAAATAGAAAAATAAATAAATAAACATCTAAAAACAAATAAGTTGTTATTCATATGTTGCACAAAAGCAACAAGAATAGCTAAAACTAAATAAAACCGATTTACAGGCCAGAACGAGTTTCTATTTATAACATGTTTGCAGTGTTGAGCAATGTAGCCAATCACAAGACATTCATGTTGATTTCTTGAACGCAATGGCCAATCAGAAGCATTTAAGATAGAATCCAGTCACCACTCAAAACTGAGTGTTTGTTCAGTGCTGAATTCTGCATGCTGGCAAATCCTCTAATTATAACAGACAAAGTGTTGATATTATGAAAGATTTATTGTGCAGTCAGCTTCATTGATAATAACAGAGCTTTGTGAGATCGTGATGAACTGAGATATCAGCTTTTTGGGAATTATTAAGGGAGCGCACTTTGCGCTATTTCTGTCATGCCAAACTATGCACGTAGTAGCCTATGCTTGCTTTTATGCTAAATTAACAGTGGTTTGTGGATGTTTATGCTTTAATAACAAATAATTTGGTTTAATTTACCTTACTTGTGAGCATCACCAAGCCACAACAGGCTACAGAACACATGACCCTAGTTACCTGTGTTTGGCCTGGCCGTATGTCACTCAGAAAACAACAGGCCAATCAGAAGAGAGGCTCATGAATATTAAGTAGACAGGCCAAAATTTACCTGTTCTTGGCAGAGCTTCTGAGAAAGGAGCTGTAAAAATATATTGAGTTGGTTTTTGGTACTTATACCGCAAGTATATATTTTTAAGGACATCAAAACCTAAAATAAAACTTCAGAAAGGTGTCCAATATGGGACCTTTAAAGGAGGTAAAGAATCTTTAAGCACAGCTGAGGCTGATCTGCAAAGCAAACTAAATGTATTGACAGTATGTTAAGTGGTTCGAGCTGAATTAATTGCAGACATTAAATACTTAGGGTTATGAATGTAGAATAAACCCCTTAGCAGCATGCTTGGGGGATATCAAATATTGAATGTTATTTTGTAAGAACTGTCTGTGACCAAAAAACAACACATGACAATGTATGACAGATATATCTCAGCTTTGTAATCTCTCTGAAACTGGGAGTTTCCAATAACTAGCCACATCAGAATGTGACAACAGGTGTGGTTGGTGTGACAGTAAAAACTCTTGATTTTCCCATTGTGTGATCTCACTGTCCAGATGCATAAGGTATGAGACAGAGACACAGTTGCATTGTGTATTTTTTATGAATTAACAGAATGACACATACGCCAGATGAATATTTGAGGGCTGATTTTAAGTGGTAAAAAAAGAAAAGATAAATAAAAAAGTAAGAAAATAATGTTTTAATATAATATAACAATTAACATAACATAACTAACATAATATAAAAATGTATAATTCATTTGTATAATGTGAATACAATTAAAACCAACAAGGAAGCAAGACTAATTCTCATAGTAATAACTCAATAAAATTAATATAACAATTAATATAATAATATAATATAATATAATATAATATAATATAATATAATATAATATATGTATTTCTTGGGTCACCTTTTAAAAAAAGGCTTGAGAAAACCTTTCAAAGTTTTCCACCCTAAGACTGGGAGCAGAGTCAGATTGATGTCACTAAACAGTCTCTCCAGGTTAAAGTCGGTATCTGTTGTTTTAAGCAAGGGCCTGTGCATTGAGATGAGCGTTAACTGTGATGTGAACACCCTTTGAAAAGTGTAAGCGGGGAGAGAGGGGCGGCGTTGGCATGGTTACCTTGGAGGTCTTGGCGGGTGGTGAAGCTTTCGTGCGTGGGGAGCATGGGTCTCTCTTTCATGGGTACTCTCCGCGCTACGCAGATCAGACACGACTGGAAATCTAGTCATAGAGAGAGAGAGAGAGAGAAAATTATCAGATTAGTGAGAACAGATTATTAAAGCATTTTAAGGGTGCTAATGAATGATGAGGCATTGGCTGTATGTGTTTGTGTGTGTCGTGGGGGCGGTGCAGAGTGGAGCGTGGGGTGATATGATGGAATGTGACCTTTCGTTTGTGTGTCATTGTGGAGGCTGACCCTGCTGTGCTGCTCCCATGGAGACTAAGTTAGAAAAGTCATCCCTCATCCACCCACAAAAAGATCATAAGAGAATCATAATGTCTCCAACAGCATTATGTCTGACACATCAGACATAATGCATAAACAAGAACACTGTAAGTAACAGGATGTATTATATACACAACCACTCAAAGGTTTGCAATCAGTAAGTTTTTTTTTTTTTCAGCAAAGACAATAAAAAAAAGTTTATAATATTCTATTAGTTCTTTTGAACTTTATTTTAATAAAAAATTTCCGAAAAAAATAAATAATAAGAAATGTTTCTTGAGCAGCAAATCAGCATATTAGAATGATTTCTGAAGGATCATGTGACAGTGTTGCCATCACAGGAATAAATTACATTTTAAAATATTAAAAATTAGACAACAGTTTTGAGAATTTGTAATAATAGTTCACAATAAAACTGTATTTTGCTCAAATAAATGCAATCTTGATGAGCATAAGAGACCTAAAAAACTTAAAAAATCGTACCGACCCCAAACTTTTGAATGGTACTGTATGTACTACTAAAATTACACGTGACGTATACATATAATGTTTTTCATGAAATATCACAAAAAATGTATATTTAACTACATAACCATATACAACTATCAGTAAAGACATTTATTTAACTCTCCCACACCTCTAGTACCTGCTTCAGTTCAATAACATCACAACTTTATAACTCACAGTTCATTAAGTGAGTCAGATTTTGATTCAGCAACCGCTCTGACTGATTCAGTGAGTTCATTCAGTGAAGGACTAGTCAGATTTATTCAAAATGATTCATTAAAAAACGGCTCATTATTGTATCTACTTGCTTGTGAATCACACAGTTCATGTATTCCAGATGAACTTGATGTTGCTAGCGACATGCTCTACTTTTAGAGTCCTGTTGTTTACATCAGAGCTGATGTGAACAGGCCTTTACGTGCAAACACATGGTTGTTGTCGAGCCCCTTGGGTGGTCTTTACTACAAACTGCCTGAAGACCCAGCTTCACTGTCTCTGTAATAAACTCTCTCAGATATCCTTCTCCTCATACACACTCCTCCTCCAGCGGTCTTTCTGTCTCCTGCGCCAGGTTGAGCTGGCGGCTGAAAGAGCAGCTGGCACACAGCTAACACTGACGGGCCATAAAGAGAGACGCTTCATCACTCAACACACCAACAGTACCCAGCAAAAATTATACACTGTGTGTGTGTAATGTGTGTGTGTGAGAGAGAGAGAGAGAGAGAGAGAGAGAGAGAGAGAGAGAGAGAGAGAGAGAGAGAGAGAGAGAGAGAGAGAGAGAGAGAGAGAGAAAGACTAACATTAAATATCTCTCGTTGCCTCACACTTGCTGTTACACACACACACACTCTCTAAAACCCAGCCAGAGCCAAAACCAAAGCCAACACAATCCAGTGGAGAAGTGGGTCTCAAATGCACCCTGAACTCTGGGTGACTCCGAGAGGTGGAAGAGGAGGAAAGAAAAAGAGTAAATGAATCACAGACTGAAACATTTCTCTGGGCGGGACGCAGATGCACGTTCCACAATCACTGGCTGTTAACCTTTTCGCCTTATTTTTCAGTAATTAGACAACTAATATCTCTCGCACGTCAGGAACGACTGTCAACACTGAGTGTTGCTCGTACATTAGTAGAGCGACTGACTCGGAAAACTCTTATACAATTCACTTCTTAACTCTTTCCCCACCATTGACGGACATTTTCGTCGTTTATGAGACAGCGCTTCCTTGCCATTGACGGAAATTTCCTGCTTTCCGTGTTTTCATTGTTATACGGTAGGGGTCGCTATTACGCATTTTCTAAAAGAGTACTGAATCTCCGGATCAAAACAGGTGAAAAAGAAGGAGAAACAAGCGATAGCATATGTAAGCGCTCGTTGTAATAAGCAACAAAGTGACAAAAAATATATTAAATTAAGTACTGTGACAATACAATGGTACAGTGATGTATCCGAGCTCCGATATATACCATAATACCATCTTGGTACACTACAGTTCAAAAACTTGGGTAAGCCAGATTCTTTATTTTAAAGAAATTAATACTTTTATTCACAAAGGAGGCATTAATTGGATCAAAAGTGACAGTAAAGACATTATAATGCCATGAAATATTTCTATTTCAAATAAATGCAGTTCATTTGAACTTTCTATTCATCAAAGAATACTGAAAAAAAATGATCTCTGTTTCCACAAAAATATTTAAGCAGCACAACCGTTTTCGACATTGATAATAATAAGAAAAGTTTCTCTAGTAGTAAATCAGCAAATTACAATTATTTCTGAAGGATCATGTGACACTGAAGACCGGAGTAATGATGCTGAAAATTCAGCTTTGCATCACAGGAATAAATTAAATTAAAACGTTAAATATATTCCAATATAAAAGTTATTTTAAATTGTACTGTTTTACTGTATTTTTGATCAAATAAATGCAGCATTTGTGAACACACAAAAAAATTACATTTTTGAATGGCAGTGTATGTTAAATTGCTACTGCTCTTGATGGTAACGAGATCAGTAGATGACAGCACTTAAACAATTCTCATCCACTGGAACCCCCCACCACCCAGCACCACCCTTTTTGTGGGCCACTTGACAAATGAACGCTCTGTTTAATGAAAGAGGAATAGTCAGTTTGCTTGGCCGAAGCCTCCTGCTCCTCTTTGAAGCATTAAAACTAAAGTTTCAGCACCGTTCATGTGGCTTAAGTGTGTTTTAAGAAACCGTGGCTCACCCTCTCCCTCCTCCTTGATGGACTTTGGTTCAGACACAGCGAAACACTGCATAGTCTCATATTTCTGCTGTGCCTCGTGATCCTGCGTCTCTTCGGCCTCGCTGTGAGGGTTCACGAGCATGCGGCAGTTGAAGGTGTGGCTGTTCCGTCGAGGATTTTCGCTGGACCACGGCACTCCGTTCACTGCGGGAGGGAAGAAAATAGACATCACTCACTGTCACTCACTTGAACCAGCATTCCCTAACTTTTCCCTCACTGAATAAAGGGGTGTTTACACTGACGGTGATTTACAGCAGCAAGGGACTGGAAGTCATTAATTTTCAATAAGAGTTGGCGATGTGAAGCGACATGAGAGACAGAGACTGTTGGCGATGAAACAAAGTTTAATGCACTAATTCCAATTAGAGTGTTCATGTGATCTGCCTATCAATCGTGTCACTTCAAGATCAACAGACAATTATTAAAGTATAGTGCCTTGGTCACCTTCAGTGACTTAACTGGTGTTGGTATGTTTCCATCTATGTTTCAAATAAATTTAATGCAAAAAAATCGGAATATTTGCAAAACAATTGTCAAATAAAGCAGCGTTTCCATCCCATGTGTTTAAAGTTCTGCATTAAAGGAAAATCTCTTTTGTAATTACATGTTATAGATCTTATTGTGAACAATGTATCCGTTTATCCATCTATGCGTTTCATTGTTTGACCTCATTATGTTATCTACATGTGAAAATGCCAGACTTTTCTCTCTCTTCTCCAATCCTAGATTTACAATTCACATCAAAATACATGGATGGAAAGCTAGCTAGTGTGAACACACCCCTTAAAGGGATAGTTCACCCAACAATTTATATTTTGTCATCATTTGCTCACTCAAGTTGTTCCAAACCTGTAAGAGTTTCTTTCTTCTGTTTAAACACAAAGAAGTTATTTGAAGAAATGTAGGTAATCTAACAGTTGACGGTAGCCATTGCATACTGTCAACTGTCGGGTAAGCAACATTTCTTAAAATATCTTCTTCGTGTTCAACAGAAGAAAGAAACTCTTACAGGTTTGGAACAACATGAGGGTGAGTAAATTCCAGGGTGAGAACCATAACCAATGAGTGTTTTCTGGTTGAATATATCATTTGAACCAATAATGACACGGTTTCTAGCCACAAGTCTTTCCTCTCTTTCACCTCATCAGGTGACCTTCCCTTCTACCGCTACTGGGGAAGGAGGAGATTCTGATATTCATTTCTGTAAATCCCAGTTCTTAATGCTCAATCTGATTAATATAATCGCTGGATGGAAAGCGTAACTGCTCTAGTAATGCTACACTCGAGAGTTGAGGAATGAGTGTTTCCTGAAAAGTAGAGTTGGTAGAAGTGCAAATGAAATGGAAATAGCAAAATGGGAAGGAAACAATGAATGGAAAACAGAAAGAGTCTCACCATGTGACTTGGGCAGGAGGTTTTTGATGAATTCTGTATGATCTCCTACATGCAGGATGCTGTACACACTGGTGTTCATCAGCTCTTCCTGATTATACCGCAGGTACTGCGTCACGTTCTCCGACACAAACACGATGTTCCCCTCCATGTTCACAACAAAGAAGAAACCATCTAAGGCCTGGAGGAGAAAAAACACAAGGCTATTGGTACTGTGAGCACAAACATGCAGCTAAAAACACGATACTATTATATGACGAGCACAAGCAGACATATGGGCTAAAGAACTTGTCGATGCTCCATCTTAAAACTTAACCATTCAATGAGGAAGATGCGATAACCAGGAGAAACAAAACAAAAAGCCATCTAGAAAAGGCAGGAGTCCTTGTAGACTCTCCAAATAACAGATCAAGTGAAGTCAAGGGGATTACGGCACGAGTCAGAATTCATGGCCTTAAGATTGATCGAGTGGTTTGAACCACAACAGGCTGAACATAATGATCCGACAGCATCTTCACTTCTCAATTCAGGTAAGCCATAATGAAGTAATTAGCTGCAGGAAAACAAGAAGATCTCATCAGTTGCAGTTAGGAGGTTATTTGAACAGGCTTCCTCTCGAAGCGATACTGTCAGGCAGGCGGACAGGGGAAGTGGAGCAACTGTTTTCCCTCATTTCAAATGCAGATTACAGGCTACGGCTCTATTAGACTGCATACTTGTGTCGCACATCCTGACGGGTGCAGTGAAGGCGCCTTAAAAAGGGAAACATTATAAGAGCTTTTTTATGCATTGGTACTGCCGATACGGGATGTATACCATCGTTCCAAAGTTTGGGTTCGGTAAGATTTTATAATGTCTTTGAAATAAGTATTTTATGCTGGCCAAGGCTACATTTATTTAAAAAAAAAAACTGTAAAAATAGTAATGAAATGTTATTATAATTAAAATTCCTGTATTTCTTTATTCCTGTGATGGTAAAGCCACATTTTCAGCATCATTACTCCAGTCTTCAGTGTCACATGATCCTTCAGAAAAAAAATCTAATATGCGGATTTGGTGCTCAAAAACATTTGTATTACTATCATTATTATCACTATTATCAATGTTGAAAACAGTTGTGCTGAGTTCAAAAGGACAGCATTTATTTGAAAGTCTTAACTGTCACGTTATCATCAATTTAATGCATCCTTACCGAATAAAAAAATAGTTTAATGTTCACAAACTTAATCTAAACTCTTAAATGTAATCTTTAGCAAATATAAATATGCATCTTTCATAATATAGCCTACATTTTATTTATATTAAATTCTTAAATTCACCTGTAGCATTAAAACATGGTTTTTTTACCATTTTATTTTTTGTTTATTCTGACAGAAGTACAGAATTGTATTATTTATTAGTTATCAGCCATTAAACACAATTAATTATCACCATATCGGCACATTCCAAGTAAAGGTTCAGTTTATAAAAATGTATTATCTTAATTTATTTAATAATTTATTAAAAATGAATGATATTTCAATATATTAAATGATTATGTTATAATATAGTATGTAAATTAAATTATTATATAAAAAATAAGTATATCATTAAAACCGATTGGTTTACTTCTAATCTCTGATCTTTAATGCGTTTGTCTGAGCGAAGATGAACTTTCTTGCCTGCTTGTGTCGGCAATAAAACAGCTCTCCCGAATCTCAGCGCTTCATAGCGTGTGACAGAAATGATATTGACGAGTCTTAATTGAAAGAACGCAGCCTTAAGTCAAGCATTACCTATCAAGATGGTGTCAATTAGGTCTCTGAATGCAGTCGGGCCCCTGAGGGCCAATAGCGATCGCTATAAAAGCTGCTGTTTGTTTTAGAATGTGGAGCAGCAGCTCGGAAATCATTCTTTAATCTGCGGCGGAGCGTAATAAGCTCTAAATCTTTTTATCAGCAAAACAAACACAACGTCTCTTCCAAACACAGAGAATGATTTCACAAACACTCGGCAGTGAAAAAAAAAAAAACCCTCAAGAGAAGTAAAGAACAAACGTGCAGACTCCAGAGACGGAAAAAGAGAGAGGGAGTGAGCGAAAAAAAGCCCACAAGTCCCTGTTTGTGCACTGCTCTAGATGTGGCCATCTGGTGGGCACATTCAGCAAACATCGCAGAGTAAACATGGAGGAATGCCAAATCCACCTTTATTTAGCCAAACTTATGCAACTCTTTAAAATGTGCTGATGGATGTGTATTGCAACATGAATGGAGCTGGGTGGGCCTGGCCCGGCCCGTTCTCACTGTCCCGCTGTGGGAGGTTACATAACTTCCTATACAAAGGAGAGACTGGGTCCAAGCTCATCGTGAGGTGCGGACACCGAAAACGGACACACAACCAGTGGCACACTGAGCTTGGCCACAAATCCCCACACACTGCTTCGAAGAACACAAAGCTGCTTTAGCAGATCCTATGGCGAATCACACTTCAGCTTCAACCACCAAACAATGGGGTTTTTCACTGGGGCAGGGGGGCGTGCAGCACTGCAAAAGCTTCGCACAAGGCCTGTTTGTGTGCACGAGTGTGTGCGAGGTGTTTCGGTGAGTGTGCGTGCCCGGGCGACGCTGGCGGGGCTGTTATGGGTGTCGGGTGGAAAAGGGCAGTCGGCTGAGTTTACCCCTCTCTGGCACTTTGTCACAAGTGGTTTTTAATTAGGTGCATTATAGCGTGTGGGTGTGAATTGTCCCTTCCTTCGGCCGTTTCAAACAGATGGAAGATCAAGCGCACAAGCACGCAGGCTATATTTGGCATCCGCTTCGTGTTGATTCGGTGACGGAGGACCTCGGAGGCTATAAATACCCCAAAGAGGAGAGGGTGTGAGAGGAAGATGGAGCGACTGGATGGGTGGATTCATTCAGAGCTGGGCGTCCTGCCTGCTCGGCCGACCGACCAAAGTTGTCCGTTTGCACTAAAGATATTTGAACTGTTATTTAAGGGGGTAGTTCGCCCAAAAATAAAAATATATATTTTTATCACTCTTTTCTCACCTCAACCCATCAGCCAACAGTATTGGAAAAAATAACTGCTATCATGGCCAGCATATCTGATGTTTGATGTAGAGTCATGTGAAATTATATTTTAATGTGGGTGGGACTATCGACACCGCAGAACAATATAACACAGTTTGAACATTTCTTTAGATTCTTAATCGTTAACTACAATTAAAACTACAACTAATGCTATTAAAATCGTAGTTGAAGACTGCACGACACAGTCTTCAACTAAAAATGACAACTTACACGACAAAGGCGTTTATATGCAGGTTTCAATCGGCACGTTTTTGAAAATGATACCGTTATGGTCTCTGTGTAAACTACAAAAGCGCAAATTTGTGAAAACGTTGACGTCATGCGCATGCGTGTTACATGTACAGTATATAGGCGCGTAGATTCAACACGAGTTTTTGGATTAAAGTCGAGTCCACATCGACTAGTTGCTGATGACGTAATTAATTAACAAATAAGCATGTACCTCAAGCCGAGACTCGAATGTGCACATCTAGTCTTGTCTGTGTGTATGTTACAATGCATTTACCTGATCAACTTTGAGAATCCAAATGGTATAATCAAACATATCTTGTGGAGCGCTCGGAGTATGCATTTATTTGTCAATTTAACTGTTGGAAACAAAGCGTAAAAGTGGACTCCAAAGATTTCTTATCCTGTTGCGCCCTCTATAGGCCATGATCAGTGACTAGTCAACATCAAGTTTAAATCGTCATCATTAAAGGGTTAGTTCACCCAAAAATGAAAATTAAGTCATTAATTACTCACCCCCATGCTGTACCAACCCCGTAAGACCTTCGTTCGTCTTCGGAACACAAATGAAGATATTTATGATTAAATCTGAGAGGTGGATCACTGCTACATAGGCTCCCTAAGGGAATGACACTTGACGGCCCAGAGAGTCATTAAAGAAAATGTTTAAATATTCCATGTCACAACAGTGGCTCAATTATAAGTTTATCAAGCGACGAGATTACTTTTTGTGCGAAAAAACAAACAAAAATAACGACTTTATTCGACTATTCCTTTTCTTCCTTGTAGGCCTGAAACGAGACTTCAAGAGATTTCCACGACGCATGCGCAAGAATTGCAATCTCCTTCAACTACTTCAGTTAAGTTCTCGTGCGTGCGCGTCGTGGAAATCTCTTGAAGTCTCGTTTCAGGCCTACAAGGAAGAAAAGGAATAGTCGAATAAAGTCGTTATTTTTGTTTGTTTTTTCGCACAAAAAGTAATCTCGTCGCTTGATAAACTTATAATTGAGCCACTGTTGTGACATGGAATATTTAAACATTTTCTTTAATGACTCTCTGGGCCGTCAAGTGTCATTCCCTTAGGGAGCCTATGTAGCAGTGATCCACCTCTCAGATTTAATCATAAATATCTTCATTTGTGTTCCGAAGACGAACGAAGGTCTTACGGGGTTGGTACAGCATGGGGGTGAGTAATTAATGACTTCATTTTCATTTTTGGGTGAACTAACCCTTTAAATGTCGACTAGTCTGTGAAATATGGAATGCCAAAGCTGACTTAATTAAAAATAAATAAATAAATAAATACATAAATAAATATACGAAGAAATGTAAAAAAGCAAAAATACATAAATAAATACATAAATAAATATACAAAGAAATGTAAAAAAGTACAAATATATGAGTATTTCTACTTTTATTTCCTTATGTATAATTGTATTTTTTCACACATTTATTTATTTTTTTATTTATACATTTATTCATTTCCACTTTATTTATTTCCACATTCATTTATGTATATATGTTTTTATGTCTACATTCATTTATTTTCACATTTATTTTTTTCTACATTTATTTATTTCCACATTTATTTATTTCTACATTTATTTATTTCAACATTTCTTTGTCCGTATGCTAATGAGGGGGGCGTGTTTTACCTCAGACATCAGCAATCGAGCTCAGAGTGGCAGTGCTGAAGCTTTCAGTCCACAGTGACACCTTGTGGTGTGTGACCTAACGAAACGCAAGAGGTGTGCGGACAATATCACATTTTAAGTCATGTATATCACCCTAACTGTATGTAGGGTAGGCTATATAGGGTTAACACACATAGCACACATGAACAGAAACTGCACTTCAACGGGTCTGATAGCAGACACTTGGACATGGAAGCGCATGAAAGTATCCACTATTAATAACAATGTAAACGCGGTGGATAGGGCTGATACGAGCTTGCGTTTATTGTCGATGACACTCGCACACCAGCGCAGAACGCGGAGAGAAACCAGCGCACATTTCACTGACTCCTACGCAAGCATATTGATCAATGAGTTTGAAACGCGACTCAATACACGGTTTACATTTGCGTTTCATAATTTCGTAGGCCTATGCATAACAGGTGACAATTCAAATGCTTAAAACACAACCCATATTTCATAGATGCTGCTCTTAGATACTGATTAATCACAAGTCATCAATTTGGAATTATTCTTAAATCAAACAAAAGGGGCTCATGTAAACGCAGCTAGTGAGCCACGCATCTCACCCCATGCAGTGGAGGACAGAAGCATCATCATGCCCATTCAAACAGCACCTGTCATGCCCATGGTCGTGGTGATATTTCCCCCTATAAATTGATTGTCAGAATTTTAGGGGGGGCGGGGGTCGTCCAAAACAATGGTAGGGGAAACGCTGTATTTTTAGTGCTAGCAGTCAAAAATAAAACTGTTGGAGAAATATTGAAATACTGTTTCTTTTTTTCTATGAATCTGTGATAAAAGAGTAAGCTACATTTTCAATTTGCAGGGTATAAGGTGGACTAACATTCATAGCATAATACTCACTACTCACAAGTACTTTTAAAAGGGCTACTTTTTACTACTACTTTGAGTAGTTTTTAGGACCGGTACTTTTACTCTACTCTCACTACATTTTTTGACAAGTAACAGTACTTTTACTTGAGTATGCTTTTTCAGTACTCTTTCCACCACTGCCCTTAGATGAAAAATGTTCACTTAAAAAATGTTCAGTAAAAAGTTAAAGTACTCAAATTAAAACTGAAATTAAAATAAATGTTTTTAAATATTATAATTAAATATTTTAAAAATATTATGAATAATAACAACAAAAATGACAAAAGCAAATACCGAAATGACTAAAACTAAACTAAAATTAAAACTTAAATTAAACTATTAATAAATATTATTATATTAGTATATAAATAACACTAAAATATCACTGCTTCATAGAAACGCATCACTATGCATGTTTTTCATGTCAAAATTTGTGCTTCTCAACTGTCAGCTCATGAGATCTTTATTTAGCAAAAGGATGGAGGAATTTGGAGATTTAAACATCAAATGCCTGCCAAATTTTTTAACACAGCATACAAAAAGGCATTCTACAACTGTCCGCCATGGTTAACGCTTGGCTCTTCCTCGGGCACGTCTGCCTCCATGTTCTGTGTAACCTAGTAAACACACAGCACAACAGACCCACCTCCAGCATCATTGGTCCAAGGGCATCTTTGTCAATAACACTTTGGCCTGTCGACGACACATCAGCCTTCTGCACTTCATCCTCATTGGCTGCAGCAGCTTTTTCTACAGGGGAGAAAGATGCAGATAGAATAACGGAAATATGATCAACATCACCGTCCACTATAATTTTACTATTTTATGTTAAAAGTCAAAGGGTGAATAGGATGTACACAATTACAGTCATGTGATCATATATTGGGAAAAGAAAGATCATGTACAGCTGCCTGTGATTGAGATGCACATGAGAAAAGATACATGTTTTTTGCATGTCATAATATGTGTTATACTTTGCAAATTTGATGTCAAAGCAAGTCTAAAACATGATTCATGTTGATGAATTGCCACTGCCAGTGTATAAAACCAAGTAAATTATTTGCCTAAAGATTTGGCCATGAATTATTAAAATCCAGAGCTGCAAACCATAGTGATGTGCTTTGACTCCAAATGCATTACATTGTTACATTGGTCTCAATGGGAAACATAAAAGCAAGAAAATGGGAAAAAAGTCTTCCCAGAATTTTTTTTAACACATTTTTTTTTAATAATATGCAGTAAAATTAGACTTTGTAATGACACAGAACATTGTTAAAGTGTTTTTCCTTTCATTTATGTTCATACTTTTATTTGATGGACATCGCTCATATTGTTTAAATGATTGAACTAACCCCTTGCTAACCCCATATTTCTATTGCCTTTACTTATAGTTGCATTATTCTAATTTGTATTGATAGCAGACATCCTGAAATACAATTAGGTGCATTAGTTTTACCTCCGTCTCCTTTCTCCTTGAATAGAGGACAAGTTAAGCATAAATTGGCACAGCTTACTCTGTCTCCCCTACTAAGTGAATACGGTAATTTGGTTCGAAACTCAGTCCTCGGTTGGAAACATCAACATTTCCATATAAGAACCTAAAACCCTTCTTTAAACCCTGCAGAGTTTAAGTGTTTTATTTTCAAATTACATTAAAGGCACTTCATGTGGTCTTGCTAGCTTGAGCATATTAGCATTTCTTGAAAGGGGAGTTCTCTCTCTCCCTGCTCACTAAAGCGTTTCATTTTATATTGCACACACGCACCTTTTTAAACCCCTTTCTTACTCTTTCATACTGCCGTGCGCTTGCTGAGACATGTTGTTATGGCACGCATCCGGACCTTAGCAACACATGAGGCAGAAGCTGTCAGGCTAAATGGGTGCATGTGAAGCCTCACATAACAGCCATGCAGCCAGCAGCCTGGACATGAATGGAACCCTCAATACACTCATGCGCGCACACAGACACCAAACAAACCATTATATAAAGAATGGAGAACATCGTTCTCCCAACAAAATGACATGATTTGTAAACAACGCCGGCAAAGCTCTCACGATGGAGCTAAATTAGTGCATCTCAGAAAGAACTGGGACACATTTTACCACAAATAAAAAATAACACATTTTAATTTGTAGGGGGAAGATTTTTTTTTTGTTTTGTGTTATTTACAAAATCACAGAATAAAAAGTTAAAGAATCCGTCAGTAATTAAGTGCAAAATAATTTTGAATTCTTATTGTAAATAAAGGTTAATGGAATAGTTTGTCAATTGTCTTTTATTGCCATTAAAATAATTTTCATTATTTTTAATTGTTAAATAAAGTTACAATGAAAAAAAAAAAGCCTTTAAGCAAAATATAATTTCTTATTTTATTATGTTTGTGCTGATATATGACCACATAATGCTGGGAAAGTGGCTCAACTCTCAATAACACGATCAGTGAATGAAGTGAGGTGATAACGCATCTTCTGAAGTTGAGTGTTATTGTTAAATCAAATCAAATACCATAAAATATAAATAGCAGATGACAAACTTAAACTTGAATACAAAATAAAAATTTAGTTTTGCAACTAACTGAAATAAAATAAGTTGAAATACTAAAATGACTAAAATTGAATTAAAAATAAAGCTAAACAAAAATATAAAAAACCAATAACTAATAAAAATGACAAAAGCACATAACTGAATTAATTAAACAAACTAAAATGAAAACTGAAAATATAATTAAATATTACAGAATACTAAAATAACACTAGAAATTACTGCCGCCAGTCCTCAATCCCACAATTCCCCAAGACCAATCATACTTCTGGTATGTACCCATCTATTAAAAGTAGAGTAGTCCTCGGGATCATCAGTGGATGCATTGGGCTCACAGAGGACACGATAGAAAAGCAAACTGTGCTGGCATGATGGGTAGCCATATGGCAAAGAGAGAGGGCCATCCATCAGCCTCCCTCTCAGGCCGTCCTGGGATGCTCCAAACACTGCTCTTTCCGTACATGTGCATGTGTGTCTGGGAGAGATACGCATGCGTACACTCCTGATGATGAGTGGATGTGAGCGTGTTGTGTGTCAGCAGGTCTTTGTGGTGCCCAGCAGGGACTGGTAAACCAGCACAGCTGCACCAGAGGTCCGGTAATAACTCATTCCCTCTCGTTTCAAACTCGGCTGCAAAACAGTTTCCTTTCCGTCAGCCAATCCCCGTCAAACAGGGAAAAAAAGAAGTTTTATCTCCAGAAAAGCTATGAATCAGGTCAGACCATCACTTCAACAGCAGATGGAAAGCCTTTAGGATCTGCCCTATCAGTCTCAACTCAAAGCCCCGCCCAAGACTCTGCTCTCGACCAATCAATGCACATCCTGATCATGGATACTAGGTCATGATGACTCTCCATGGGAGGACTCCAGATCACGTCATCTATTGGGTGTTGTTCAATCTCTAAATTTAAAAGCGCTGCCTCACTAATGAACAAATTAAACTGGTATAATTAAGAATAATCCAGTTTTGAAACTCGTTTTGGTTATTAAATGTCTAGCAGATGACCTACACAATGAGAACACCCTTTTCAGGCAAATGCCCATCAAATTGTGTTTTCTATACAAACAGGAAGAAAACTGTTCACTGCCACAATTTATTAGCCGTGCTTACCAGCTAGCATAGCATATTATAATCTTACACATGCTCATCTTGTACCCTTTTTGTACTATGTGAATTATACAATCAAATCACAACTTGCTGAGAAAAGGTTTGCAAATATTTGGACCAGCAAGCAAACGTAAGTAACCACCCATATCATAACACCATATCAACCGCATAGCAATGCACAAAAAACTACTCAGAACACATAGCAACAACCTGGCAACCAATCACAACACCTTCACATCATGATGGCAATTTTTGCATAGGCAACATTCACTCAACGTCTTCGTCTGTGGAATCAAAAACTGACACTTTACTGACCATTCACTTTCACTGTATGGAAAAGAAAAACATCAATGGAAGTGAAGAGTGACTGAAGGTGCGTACACATTTTACTTTGTTTAAAATTTTTTTGCTATCAGAATCATGTCAATTTCAAAGAGGAATTCTGTTTAAGTGAGAAATATTTCTCCATGCAGATTTCGCAGCGGGTTCAAATAGGTAGCTACATTATTGACAAATGACCCACACAATTTTGCTAATGCGTCCACAGCTTGAGGCTGTCGGTTCTTGTGCAGTTTGTGTAAGAAAGTCAGTCATGGAGTTTTAGGTGTGAGGATATGATTCTTATTTTTAGGTGAACTATCCATTTAAAGGTTAGTGCTGATCATTATCTGTATGTGATATTATCACCAGTGATTTCTTATATGTAATGATTCATGTACAGTCAGATGTTCTTTGTCCCAAAATCGATTATTGTCATTTATGTGTCAGTAAGTCAAACCAGTGACTAAACGGTCAACTTCACATTGTTTCTCTTAGTAGGATGAAAAATAATTTAAACTGTGATTAAATTATATATAGAAAGCGATCGCAGAACGCTCCCTTTACAATCGCTGAAGAAAAGCACAAGTTTATCAGTTCTGGCCTGAAAAATCAAGTTATAATAAAAGAATCTCTTGTTTGCATCGTGTTTGGACTGTTAGTTATGATGAAAGCATTCGTTAGTGTGCAGAAATCGAGTTGCAATGACGAGATCGCTGGATTCATGATGCGCTCAACGTGTCTGTGATTGGCTACAATGCTCATCACTGCAACCTTTCATGCCACAATCTAAATATAATGCTGTAATCAACATTTATCACGATTAGTTAACCTTGAGAGCTGTAATAGTAAAAATGTGCTAAATGTTTTCGAGAGAGTTTAACATATAATAATTAGCCATTTCACATGCAAAGACGTTAGCCAATCACAGCAGTGGGCGTTTAAACTGAAGTCTCACAGCAGACACGCCCCTTAAAACAGAGCGTTCAAATCAGAGGGCTAAAAATCAGGGTAGGAAAAATGCCTTTTATTTCTAAATTATGACAATTTTGATGTAAAAATCATACTAACATTATAAGTGCACCCCAGGAAACATTATAAAAGAATAAAATGTGGTTCATTACCCCCTTAAAACAATAATTCATAAAATTCCCTTTCTAATACTTGTGTGAATTAAATTAGTCATATCATATGCATATATATATATTACTATTTTTTTTCACCCATCACACACTAGAATCCCTAGACTACCTCTCAATGAAAGTAAAACATCTCTTCAAAGAGAGAATTGTTGCTATGGGTCTGAATAAAATGTGAAGAACATAGAATCGTAAGCCTTTAAAACTAAAGCAGTTTCTGCTTAAAAAGGCTTCCTCTGTGTGTCAATGATGTTGTGCTTCCTTTACAAGGAAAGCTGACTGCTGCGCTCAACACTTGAGGCCTTGTTTACAGGCAAAACAGGCCCATTTACGTTTGAGACTGTACAAACCGTGTTAGAGCAGTGTGTGATGCTGTGCCCGTGTGGCATCGAGCGTAGTGGAGGAGAGGTGAAGGAGGGGTAAGGGACGGCACAGCAGACGCCGACCATTGCTCAGCATTACATAACCCAGAGCTCAGTACATCACAAACAATCTCCATCACAGCCCAGGCAGAATCAATGCAGATACACACACACGTCAAACTAGCACCTATTCTGCTTCCAAAATCATATACTTCCCTACTATATAGTAGGCCTATGGGGAAAACACTATGCCAACATAGCATGTCAGAATAAATAGTATTCGAAAAACACCTAGTTTACCTAACACAAAGTACCTGGATGACCTAGTACTAGGGCTCGTAATAAACCGTAATTGATTTTCGATTTTGGCTTCCAACGATTATGAAAAAAAGACAATCGAGATAAAAGGATTATTGTGCCGCTGCTGCATTCCGTCCAACGCACCTTCCTTTCCTTCACAGCGGTGAGCTTTCGTTTCTCCCTAAAAGCCCAAACTTAAAAGTAAGTGTTGTAAAATGCAGTCTACTGTTGCTAAACTGCGGGATGTGTTTGATATTAATCAGTGTTATTAAAAGCGCATTAAGCCGCAAATGAGACACTGTTTAGGTGGCTTTCCGTGTGTGTGCTCCAAGTCGCAGATACACATTCATCCGTAACACTTTTTTAAGTAACTAAAAGCATAACATGCTAACAAGCACAACACCTGAATCCAAATCACTGAAGCGCAAGAAGCGCATATGTGTCCCGAATCAAAAATCCCTGGTAACTCAGAACGACTGGAAAATATGACAAATCTAGAAAAGCAACGAGACTGTGACTTCTAGTCAAATCTTGTGTTTGGTTTCTGTTTGTGGCAACAGTCAGTTTGCAGTTAGCATGATGCTAATCTGTTTAGGCACCTGATGAAAGCCAATCTGAAATCTATGGCTGATTTGACAAAGCACTTTCTCAAGATCTGATAAGAAGCCAAACATATTCACAAACAACCTGAAAATGCCTACACATGTCCAAAGCTCCTAATAACTTCTAGTTCAATGCAAAGGACCGAATATGCTAAACCAATGGATAGCACTATGTAGAGATTATGTTTTGTAGCGTCATACCTCAAGAGTTTATAATTAATATGGGGTAATCCTGAGCTGTCTAGGGCATTTGTCATGTAATTTTGATTTGTACATTTATTGGAAAGACAAGCAATTATGTGAGTTCAAAGAAGAGTCCATCAGTTTCTTACCTTGCTCTTTAATTTGACGAATCTGTTTCACGGTTTCCTTTAGGATTGCACATTTGTCAGGCTTGACATTGAAGTTGTCGATGTCATTGAAGTTTGCGAAAATCAGCTCTGCAAGCTCCTCTATGTACTTATTTTCATGTTCCCGGTTGCGTTTCTCAGTGCTTCGTTTGGGACTGTGAAGAGTAACAAAAAACATTCCTGACTACAGAGCAAAAATACAAAACTCAAAAAAATACAATCAGACCTGCACTTAACATGCTTTAAGAAATGTACTGGTAACACTTTACAATAAGGTTCATTAGTTAATATTAGTAATGCATTAACTAACATGAACTAACCATGAGCAATCCATTTGCTACTGTATTTGTTAATCTTTGTTAACGTTAGTTAATAAAAAATACAGATGTTCATTGTTCATGATAGTTCACAGTGCATTAACTAAAGTATTAGTAAACGTTGAAATTAACATTAACAAAGATTAATAAATGCGGTATACGTCCAGTTCATTATTAGATCATGTTAACTAATGTACTTAACTAATGTTAACTAACGAACCATATTGTAAACTGTTACCATTGTACTGTTTAAGACTGCTTTGGAAAATATCACGGTTTCCTCAGTTTATTTTCAATTTTTATCTATTATTTATTTTGGCAAAGATGCAGGGAAAAAGAGAAATAAAAAAATGGAAAAATTGGGCATACATTTTAGGGAACAACCATCTTGCCAAACACTTTTGTAACAAATTTGCCACCTTCAACAATAAATCAAGAAAATCACAATATTTAGCCTGATTTTTTGTTGAAAAATCACACACATTCATTCAGTCTGTGATATTATAAAATGTTGTACACACACTTATGGGTGTCTTTGGATGATACATTGCATTTAAGGTGACGTGTCACAGAACATGTTTTAAGTGTGAATAGCCTTTAGACAATCCTCTATGCCACCACACCTAAAAAAAGAAAATCTAAACAATCAATGCAGCGAGACCCTCTTTTCTGCATTGTGTTTCACACTAAAATAGACAACAGTTCCCAGAGCTCCTTCTATGCAACCTTAAACAAGTTGCATTTTCAATTTGCTGCTCTGCATCTTCAGCAGTTTGCACAGAAAAATTTGTCAATACAGAGAGCGTGCATAGCTCCTTCCTATGAATGAATTATACAGACTGATGTTTCCTGACTCAGTGGAAAAGGGCTTTATATAGAAACGTGTATTATCTAGGCTGAGCTCCACCAGTGGGAGGCCTGCTCAAGATTATTGCAGTTCAGCTGTAGTGTAGACACTGAGAAATTCACTCTACAAACTAAAAATGTGTATACTGCAAAGCATGCAGTTTCAGAGTGCACTGTAATCTGCTGTTCAGTTTGGATGATGTGTGAGGTACCTTGGGCCCAGGAGGTCTGATGGGCATTCCTTACGCTTCTGACCCTCTGACCTGGCAGGGTCCGATGAGTTTTCCCCGACAGCACTCATCCTCAATGCATATCACCTAATGGAGAAAATGTCAACATAAGAGATTCAGAAAATGCTCAAAGGACACATCATCTTTAGCTAGGCTTGGCAAATGAACACACTTCGCTTCATTGCAACATATAATGGGGTGGACCAATGAAAAACATCATATTGAGTTATCTCCTGAACAGGTTAAATAGCACACTGTGCCAACTATTTCTAATGTGCTTTGAGAAAGACAGTGGATATAGATCTGTTTAACAGTTCAAAAACTTGCAGCTAAGCATCATAATGTCATAAAATTGAGCACCTGATGATTTGCAAACAAGCCAAACTGCTCTTCTGAGAGAGATTCATGTGGAACCAATCAGTCATTTAGGTACTTGTGGTTAAAATGACTCTATAAGGGATTTATAAGAATTTTGGAGGTTTTTATCCTTTTGTTTGGCTGTGAGTGCCTGAAAACCCTCACCTTGGCAGCTTGCATTTGAAAAAAAAATCAATAAAATAAATTCCTTATCAATTAATGCAGTCTTTAATGGCTCTTTACAACGGCCTGAAAAATTGAATTACTAATTAGAGATAATTGAAAGTGAGAGGGCTTAAGGGTTGTGTTCAGAGGTCATATACTGAAGATGTGGGTTGATGCTGGGAGGCGTAAGGAGGACTGTGAAAATGAAAATTAGAGAAAATGGAACGAAAAAGGGATTCAATTATATTGTGTGACAATGGGGGTCCCCTGAGACCAAGTGAGAGAAAGGAAAGGGCAGAGCAATGAAAGAAAAGTGGAAGTAACACGAAAGTATATGAGTTTGAGAGTGGTGAGAAATAAAGAGAGAGTAAAGGGTCAGAGAGTGAGAGAACACAATGTGCTGTATACTGTACAGCACAAAAAGACTGTTGAGCATGCAAATTACATTTAACAAGCCCCAACAAATACGGACACAGGTAGAGCCATTTATCTTTCCAACATGTGCTACAAAATGTAATGTATTTTCACTTTCCATTCACATTTGTGTGCCTAAAATATACTTATAGTTTCACAAAAACTGAGAATTCCCACGAGAGAGAGAGAGAACTAGTACATTTCATCATCTAGTACTGTTCTCGATATGATGAGAGAAAGAGAAAGAGAAATTTGTCTTATCACTAGGAGAAAATTAACTCATAAATTATTGAATGAGGCTTTTTAATAATAGTGTGCAACATTAAATGACGCATAACTGCTATATATCTCGCAAGTCGCTTATGCTAACCAAGGATGCACAGTGAACAAGTTATTTTGCAAATTGGGTAACACTTTATTTTACAGTGTCCTTGTTACATATGTTACATGTACTTACCATATAACAGTAAATTATGCATAATTACATGCAACTAACCCACAACCAAAACTTAATCCTACCCTAAGCCTATAGTAATACATGTAGTTGCTTAATATTACTCAGTACTTAAATAAATATATAATTACACTGTAACAATGACACATTAAAATAAAATAAAATGTAATGTTATTACAATGTGCTGATTTTGGTGCTCAAATTTTTATTATTATTACAAAGTTTGAAAGCAGTTGCACTGCTTAAACTCTTCAGGACTCTTTGATAAATAGAAAGTGCCAAAGAACAGCATTTATTTGAAACAGACATCTAGTTTTAACTTTAAATGTCTTTGTCATTTAATTTCATGTGTCTTGGCTGAATAAAACTATTCATTTCTAAATAAAACCTTTGATATATATATATATATATATATATATATATATATATATATACAAAAAAAAAAAAAAAAAACTGTGCACGCAACATTTGGGATACATTAAAGGCTGCTGAAGTTCTTGTCATAAATAGAGCTGTTAATGTAATGGAAAACGTTTTCAACGTTTGCAGCCTCTGGGGTAAATTTGTTGAAAATTGCATCCAGCGTTCCAATAAAAACATTATATAAATAGCATTATGTGGGCTAATTGTCATAATTGAAAATAGCAGACCTATTTTTATAAAGGTGGAATTACGGTAATGGTCCGTTGCAATTTGAGCATAATCTCCTCAAAAGCATTGTTAGATCACTTATTAGATTTCCACTTCTGAAGCCAAACCGGGAGTAAAAAAAAAAAAAAAAAAATGTTTTTTTTAAATACAAACCAATACATTACGTCAAAAACCCCCAAAAAACAGGCACTTCAGAGTGTTGATGAGACCTGTTGTGAATCTGGTGCTAATTTGAAACACCAGGCAGCGGAAGTTAATGAAAACACCGTCCATCCCCTCTCCGATCTCTCTCAGGGCTTCATCTGCAGTGTTCGGGAAGCAGGCGGAGAGACACTCGGGCCAGCACACGAGGCCAACACACTGGGCTGCGTTCAGGCCAAGCTGACGCACACACATTGCCTTGCATAATTTGCAGCCTCACTGTAGGCCGGCTGGGGGAGTCAGAGTTGGAGTGAATGGAGCGCTGGTATTGAATCCCTGCTGGATTGCAGTGCCCTACTTAAACCTAAAGACAGAGAGGCCAATCAAACAGCTCTGGGGTACGAGGCCAACACTACAGACACTGGACACCAGCTAACTAGAGAAAACGGCAGAGAAAGATTCATTCAAACCGCGCTAACCTTCGAGTCTGAGAGACATTCATCAGCGAGACATCTGAATCGTAACATTACGTAAGGCCTTCTGTCAATCATGGGGCCCTTCTGTCCAGCTTAATGACAAACGGCTTCTTGTGACACAGCCTAGAAGATTTCCCGTGCCCCCTTGGACAGTAGACACCGCTGGAATCGCACATTTATTTAGGCAATGTCACTGTTAGCATGACTGTTAGCATTACTAAAATAGAAGTCAATACTAAAATAGACAACGATGTAGAGCAGCGGTTGGGAACCTGTGGCTCGCAAGCCACACCTGGCTCTTTGACAAAAATCCTGTGGTTCCCTTTACCAATGACCGATACAAAATTGGACATCAATAGAGATCAGCTTTTTGTAGAAAAAGCAACCAATTACAAAAAAGTGACTGGACTGAAACCTATAATTTTATTGAAACTAGTGCTCTGATGTGCCAAGAGACATTTCGGAGACCTTTATGCCCTATAAATGTGTAGTATTTATGTTAATCCGCGCAGCTTTCAGTGGATGATACTGTTTGAATTTATTTATAATGAAACATGGATGAATGAGATAGCAAAGCTGGGGTGTGGGATGTGATTGATATTAAAAAGATATTAAAAGCTCAATAAGCCGCAAAAGAGAACTGAATCTGCTGCTTACAGGATGTTTTCTGTTCGCGCTCTCAGAGCGGAACACAGACAAGCATATAATAAACCACAGAATGTGTCAAAATGCCCAATACTTGGTGAGTGTCCACGTAAACCAAAAATAAAAAAAAATGTCTCTTTGGTCAAAAAAAGGTTCCCAGCCCCTGATGTAGAGTATCATTGTGCCAAGTATTGTGGTATCATAAATCATAAAATTCCACTGGTGTTGGTATCGAATGCCTTCCCCACACAAACCCATATGAAACGCATGCGTCCAGCTGTCAGGTGCACAGTCTTTCTTCACACCAAGACAAGAGAGCCACTTCAACCTCTACAGCCTTACTATATATAACTAGCTCCTTCACTCGTGTGACGCGTAATTCAATCAATTGTTAATAGCAGCTTCTCAAAGGCTACAAGGGCCTTCACGCAGAAAGGTAGGTGTTTCCGACTGAAACCATGGACAATCACCGTAATGAGAAGAGTCGTGAGTTAGACATGGTAGCTAGTGATTACAGAGGCTTTGATATGCTATCAGCTTTCCCCACTAACCGACACAATCCGATTGGCTGAAGAGGCTTTAACACAGATGGAGGGGACCAAAGTGCAAAAGATTAATACCACCAAATATCTGATACAATAGAAGCAACATCAAGCAACTTTTTTGATGATGTACTTAACTGAGTCTGTGCTCTGTACTACTGGTGCTGCTATCAAAGCTGGTTGAGAAACTCTAATTAAAGAATTTGATTTGCTACCATGCTTGCAAAATTTGATCTCCCTTTCGTACATGACAAATTAGCAATATTGACAAGAAATACAAAAACCCTCCAAAAAACCTAAAATTAAAAAAAAAAAAAAAAAAATTTTAATTAAAACTGACCTAAAACAAAAAAATAAAAATAAAATGAAATAAAACTAAACAACAAATTAAAATAATAAACAGAAACAAAAAGTGACTACACGAATTGGACAAAATATTTTCTTCAAGAAGTATTTTCTTTTAAATGTTGATATGCCAATAGATTTTGTTAATTGTATGAAATTATATGGTTAGTTGCATTTGCTCTGTTGGCTGGGATCAAAATCGACCAGCAAACCATTTTGGGTAATGATCCAAACAAATAAAAAAATAAAACAAAAAAGTGACAACACTAGATTGGACTTACGGTAATTTGACGTCAACAACAAAATGTCCAAATTCTCTGTTAAAAAAAAAACAATCTTTTTTAGATTGCTTTAACTCATCAAAATAAGTTAAGCAATTTTCCACTTTTTTTATAAGCTATACAAGATTCAAGTCAGTTTAATATAATTTAAAAAGTTGATTGTTTCAGGCAGCAACTTTTTTCTTCTTCTTTTTTTCTTTTTCTTTTTTTTACGGTTTTGCATAATATATGCTTTGTTGCATTCGCCCTGTTGCATTGTTGGACAATGACCCACGTGTTGAGAACCACTGTCATAAATCACACCCAGAAACACCATTTAAAACTGTGCTGATAACAATCGCTCTTGACATATTTGCAGATACTCTAATAAGTTGATATTATTAGGACAGCTACACTAGAGTTCAAGAGCTCTCTGAATGGAGTTTTCACAGAGATGCCGACTGCCGTCAGGCTGGGAGGACACAGTAATGAAACCGCAGGCTCGAGGCGACTGATATGATCTCTACTGAGTGGGCGTGCTTGAAAAGGAAAGAGACGCTTTCTGTCTTTTCTTCCGCCCTCCCAAGTCAGAAGCAATTACGTTTTCTTAATGGGTTGTTGATGAAATTCTCTTTGATAATGTAAGTGAAAAGAATGTAAAACAGAGTTAATGTACAGTGCTCTATACCCTGGTGCTAGACTGCTTTTGACAGGTTTACAGTTAGCAGATGTCCCGCAAGCTGCGTACATCACCCACATACGCTGAAGAATAAGTCAGAGATGTTGGTGTCCCCTAAGGCAGGGGGAGACAGTCAGAAGTGTCTGATATCCAGATACCCCCACACAGATCCGTATGATGACTAGTGATATGGTGACCGGCTTGTGTTAAAACTCCCGGTGAGAGACGTGCGTCTGATAAACCTCACTGCTCTAAATATATGCATGCACACAACAAATATGTGGAATCTGCTGAGGAATAAAGTGTTAGTATTAGACACAAAAATATTTAAAAAAATTAGGAATGTACAGATATTATAATTCGGGCTTATATTGGTAAGGAGATACATATTTTCATGTTATGACTGGTAATCAATAAATGGAAGATTAAAAGTCGATTGAGGCAGCACATTATACAACATTATAATAAATGTGCGATATGAAAAAATGGAAATGTGCGATATGAAAAAATGGAAATGTACGGTATGAAAAAAATGGAAATTAATTTTGAGATTTGTTATATTATTAGTGTTTTAAGAATTAACATACAAAAATGTACAATATTGACTAATACTGATGAATAAATAAAAATCTGTAATATTAGCAGATAGCCAATTTGGTACCAATGTCACATTATATTATATTACACGATTATAGTATTCATTAATATTTTGAATTAGCTTTTATTTAATTTTTTCATTAAAATGTTTTGTTAAAATTTTTGTAATTTTATGTGCTTTTGTCACTGTCATTAGTTTTTGCTAATTTTATATTTCCAGTTTTCATTAAAAAAAATTATGTAGCTTAAACTAAAATTACGTGTTATTTTAGTTTAGTTTATTAATAATTAAATAAATATTATAATATGAATACATATAATTTAAAAGATAATTTTATATAATTTGATAAATACTTAGTTTCAACTTGTTTTATTAGTTTCTTAGTTTTAGCTATAATTTCTATTTAGCTTTAATTTAATTTTGACTTATAGTTTAGTAATTGTAGCACTTCAGATAATTCATTCCAGTTAGTTGCCAATGCAAAATTAAAAAAATTCGGTCAAGTCAAAATCTTTCCATTTCAATTGTACTAAGTTAACAATATCAACACGGAACAATGTACAGTGCACCCCTAAAATTGGAAAATTCTTGCAATGCTTTTTCAAGGTCTGTTTCTGAATTTATGAAGAAAACCTCAGCGATATATTAGTTAGCAAACACTACTAATTCAATTAGCTTTCAAAAACAAGCACATAGTGAAAATATAACAATGTCTATCTAACTGCAACCACTACATACTATATACACAGTAGCAAAAAAACAAAAGGTAAAATCAATCAACAGTATAATTAAAAACGCATCTGCTACTGTGCAAACATGGCTAATAATGAAACAGGCTCAGCTTGTTTAATATTAATGAATGACTCAAAAAAGGCGAGCCACAATCAGCTACTCTAACCTAGTTAAGTAGAGCCACACAAACAGCTCAACGTGAATGTAGCATGACCAGCTTCTGGAAGCCCCTGCGCTTATAGCAGGTCGCAGCTGGCGCAGTGAACAGGGCATAGCCCACGACAGGGCTCGGGGAGGCACTGACATGGAGCATTAATTATTTACAGCAGTGGGGAAGGAGAAGGCCAGTCAGCCAGCTCAACATGAGCCGTGTCAGACCTCCACTCATCAACAGCACTGAGAGAGATAATGAGGAACACTGACACATTTCTCAATCATTCACTCCCATTAGCAGCTCTAGAGTATGTTAAAGACGCAGATGATGAGTGTAAGGGGGACGTCCAATCAGACGCGAGAACTGGTGGGCGGAACGACGGGGGCGGTTCTCAGCGGATAAAAACACTGATCAACGCATATCAATTTACATGAAACAGTTAAAACGTTAAGGTTTGTTCTCGTGTGTATACTGTTACATACACCATATTTGATTTTAAACAAATCTGGAAAGATGAGAGGGTGAGTAACTGATGACAGAATTTTCATGTTTGGGGGAATTAACCCTTTAACGATTTATAAACATCTACTCCAAGGGACAAGAGTCACAAGACTTGGCTTGTACAAGCGTAACAAATCAGCCAACAAGAGTTCAAATTCTTACACCTTTCTATGCATTTTCTAATCTAGACATTACCAGAAAGGTATTTTGTCACTGAAAATATAACAGTCTCTATTGCACTAAAACTCTTTTTTTCCAAGTACATTCTGAGAAAAGACAGATATAAACCCTCCATCTCTTTACCCTGTCTATTGATTATTGCCATAAACAGATGTGCCAGCCTGTAACACTCAACAAAGGAGAAGGAAAAGAGAAACAGGCAGCACAGAGAACTTCCACTCTCCAGCATACAGAGCGCTGACAGCCTCCTGTTCTCTCCTCCAGCGATACCATTTCAAGTCCGCAGGGATGACTCCCTACTGGAAAGCCTTGCTGCCATCAACACAACTGAGAAGAGACTCTATCTGGGACAGTTGGAGGGTTATAGGGAGTTTTGTTTGTTTGTGATTCAACGGAACTAAAAATACCATGTTTGATCACTGACACCAAATGAACATCTAAAGACTCTGAAGGGTTTACGCATCCAAAAAGAAAAGAATCGCAGTCGATCGTTTCAGTCCCTGCAGACAACAGCAACGGTTAAAGTTAAACCGCATCACCGGCATGTGTTTCCAGTTCTCAACCAGGCTTCTTATCTAGCTTAACCAGCAAGACTTCATCAAAAAGGCCACGAGGGATGGCCAGCTTCACCAGTAAAGTTGAGAATGGCTAAGTTAGGTTATCAGTAGATCAGCAACAAAGTACTACTAGCTAGTCTTGTCAGCAAAGTGAGATTTAACCAATTATATAATATTGTGGGTCAATTTGACCAGTATTTGATTAAATACTGAATCACCTATAATGGATTGTGGAATGTGCGTATGATATTAATATTACGATTATGTTTGCAGGTCAATTTGAAAATGTCAAGGTTAAAAAGAGCTGCAGAAACTCAACTTAATATATCAGAAGAATGTTTTTATTTGATGTCAGTTTCTCAACTACCCTCTGAGGGTATTTACATTTATGCCATTAGCAGATGCTTTTATCAGTAAAATTGACATGTACGTCAAGTGTTGAAGGTGTAAATTTGAATCAGTTCATGCATGTTAATTTTGATAGGAACGCACCCATGATCGTGGCATTGCGAGCACCATGCTCTACTGCTTGAGCTTTAGGAAAGCATTCAGAAAAAGAGATTTTTCCACCCTCCTTATAAAATGTTCAAATTGTTTTAAAAATGTTAGAAAAAAAGTTACAAATGCTGTTTATAAAATTCAGAAATTGTGAAAAAGGTGTTTAAGTTTTACAAATCACATGTTCTCATTTAATATGAAAGTTTTACTTTTTTTACCTGATTATTATTATTATTATTAGTTATTTGTTTGTTTGTTGCACCCAGAATCTGAACCTACAACAATTTTAAAAGACAACATTTGAAAGTTGAAATCTCACTTTAACAACAAACCAAATTCTATTTAAATGTGGAAATGATCAAATACTTTAAAAACAAATAGTAAAAGTGACATGGTTTATGCTTTTGGAAAGTTCTTTTAAAATGGATACCACATGTATTGCAAGACTGTAGAACTACAATTTTAAGTCAGCTAAGTAGCAGAAAAGCATTAGCGTAGTGCAAAAAGATAAAAGTTATGAAATTATAATGCATTCATAATGCTATTAAACCGCTTAACCCATTGACATTCTGAATTTAAAGATGGGTATTATGCCAACATTGCTGCCCGGCTGTAATACAACATATACTGTATGTGTGGAAATGTCACTTTTAAAGAGAACCTTAACAAATGTATCCCTTTAAATGCATGCTGTGTCTGCTTGCATGATGCATGGTCATCACTCTATACAGCCTACATTCAGCACTAGTAATTCAGCTAAAAGTTAGCAAAACTAGAATACTATAAAATACTGCAATGAACATAGTTCAGCCTAAAAAACAATCATACCATTGATTAGCTCTACCAAACTTGGATGTCTTTTTTTCCAGTAATAAACAAACATTGTTAAGTTGTTTTTATTGATACTGTGAAGCAGCTTTGATACAATCTGTATTGTGAAAGCGCTATATAAATATATTTGACTTGACTTGACTTGACTTAAAAACACTATGGTTGAGACAGAGATAAATGACCTTACATCTGAGTCATGGGGATTTGCTGTATGTGATTCACTAACTAGGTATGCAGGACAACAGGTGTGATGGCAAATCATTCTACAACTATTCTGCACTTAATAAAAAGTAGTTCACTAATTATCTTGAAACCTAATTTGTTTTTTCTTGCGGACGCACAGACAGAAACTGACACTTATCCCACATGATCTTGTGCAAGCACAGACGTTCTTTGTTGGTGTGAAATTATCATTAGATAATGTGTGACTATTTGATTCTTCATTACAAGTCTTACAAAATATGACATGCTGAAACCTCCCAGTAACAGATTTTATGGCCACTTGTTGGGACCTGGTGTTGAGGATATCATCCAATCATGACTGGCTGGGCCTGGTGTAGTCTTGTTTATAGTCAAATTAAATAATGGAAAACAAATGGAAAAAAATGGTTATCAAGGATTCATACAAAGCTAAATGCCTGGACTGTCCCAACTAAAAAACAACAACAACATAAATGCCAATGCAGGGCTCAAGATTAAGTTCAAAATGTTTGTATATTATAGAATATATATAAAATATCTTATTGTTCAGCATAGGGAGGTCCAAATTGTCAGGTTGAATCGATTGTGAGGGAAACTTGAAAGATAAACAAACATGGATGTCTTGTTAAAACTATATTAAACAATATTTGACCCCCTACAATGCGAGTATAGACAGTAGAAGTGGATGAATATGACTAATAGCTCACAAAAGAATTGGATCGAATTTACTGTGACATTCTGTGGCTCTGTCAGGGTAACGTTGAGTATACTGTATATAATATATTCATATCTATGTATATGTACCATCTTTGTGCAGTGGAGTGAACCTGTTTGGGTTTACAACACTACAAAATCTAGAAAAAGCACATATACACCCACACAAGTAATGACTCAAAGAATCAGTTGACTTTGCCCCACTGATGAAGTTGTCAGAGAAGCCCTTGGTTTGCAGTGTGCATCCGCTGACGGGTTGGATATCACTGGAAGAGACAGGAGCCTGTCTGACAGGAGACTGACAGTCTGGGTTCTTCAAAATGCAGAGACGACAACGCTGGGATCGCCTGGAATTGAAAGGATGAACCAAAAATCTCCAGACCTTAAGGTTTCAGCAGGAAGCAGGCACCGCACTCCACAGATCATTAGTATAAAATCTGCAGGTTCAGATATTAAGCTTTTATTCTCCAGCGCAAGTTTGAAGATTCTCTGAAGTGAAGCTCTGAATTCGAAGTGCCAATCTTGAGATTCTATGGGGCAATGACAAATAACAGTATCCAAGACACGGTAAAGAAATAATCCTTTAAAAAAAAATCTAGTTTAAAACACAAGTACCATGTACTTATATATATATATATATATATATATATATATATATATATATATATATATAATATTTCAATTCGTGCTGGTTTTATGCGGTTTACAAAAAAATAATAATAATTTTTTCCAAAGTTTCAATTTAAAGACTGTTTAAATGTAATGTGGTGTAACCAAGTTAAAAGGTAGTAACATATTTACCATAAAACTTAAATAAGTTAAAAGTATTATTATTTTCCAAAAGGTTTTTAAATAAATTTGCCAAAGTAAAAAAGTATTTTTTATAAATATAATTAACTATTGATTTATAAAACATTTTTTTGCAAAGTTGCACCACATGACATTTTACAACCTGAACTCACCGTGCCTTGTCATAAAAGATTCAAATGACCTCTTTGATTAGATTTTTCAAATATATAATATTTAAAAATGTATGAAACATAAATGTATTACACATATAACATTTATAAATAGATATAAATACATACAAAATAAAATTACTATTTGTTTCTAAAATATAAGACAATAAAAGACAATGCTGATACTTATTATATCAGGACAGTTGAATAAAATCTTTATTCCCCCCTCCCCCACTTATTCAAGTCATTGTATGTATGAATTGCATTGTTATTGTACTTGTTAAACTGTCAACTTAAAATGCAGAAGATACACTGTCTTGAGCCTCCATATCCAAATGATATGACAGACAGATACTGTGGAAGAGGCTTACAGCAGGTTAACACTGCGCCTACCAAAAGACAGAGAGGTCAACCTGCCAAACAAAGCCCAATAGACATCTCAAGAGAGCAGCAGAGGAGGGAGGCTCAATCCATCATTCTCTTAGAGTAGACAAAGAGGCAGCTTGCACCAAAGCTTCATGTGCCATCCCTGTAATCTTGTGGCTGGAAAAGCTAAAGGGATCAAGACTGGGGACACACCCTGTGCTCGTAGGGGCCTCGAACATGACGAGGGCACCGCTTCTGCATCGGTCCAGGGGTCTTTGAAGGGTTTGCATAATGACTAGCCATGCCATCAAGAACAATGTCCTTGCTTGACCCTCCTATACAATTCAAGCCGAAGGGAATTGCATCATAATCATACGTTAAACATCGCCACGCAAATCCAGCCATCGTGCTCATCTGATGGCACGGAGCCCAAATTTATCTCGAAGGTGAAATGAGTTAAATATCTGGGTGGGGGGTGGAGGTTCGCAAAGCCAAAATACACATGAGTGTGTGGAGTCGTTACTGCAACCCACAGCTATTACCCAACATTACTGATTACAGTGCAGAGAGATCCCCAAGGCCGATGGGGATCGTGGTTATGCAGAACAGATGGGCCTTTATTAGCAGCGAGTGTCTGAGGGAGATTTGCAGGAGATTCGGTGTTTACAGCCTCTTCACTTGACGATAATGAGCCTCAAGACAAAATGTCAGCTAGTGAGAATGGGCAGAGACAGGAAGTGAAGGAAATGAAACCAATCAGTGCTGATGGAGAATATGTGAAAGACTTGAAAACAGTCTACTTAGGAAATGCAAAAAACAAGCGGCGGGTGAGAAGAGGGGGTGGGGATGGCAACGAGCTTATGACTGAGATTGAGAGCAAGAGAGGAGGAGGAGGAGGGGAGATCGACATTCTCTCCTCCCCAGAGCCGCAGGCCTGGTCTCCAGCCACTGTCCCAGATGGCTTGACTGAGAGAGGGAAAGAGAGATGTTCCTGCCACTCATAAGCTCTACAATTACTGAGAACGTAATGGTCTTAAAGTACCAGCATCAAGCAGGCCCAAAAAGCCAACATCCATTTACAGAAGCCGATCACATTCATGAATCTTTTAAACTGACAGCCACTTCAAGTTGCCACAAGGAGAGCACTGTATAATAAACACATTAAGCGGCAAACGGCGGATCTGGAGCAGCTCATGGGCACAGTACGCTCGCGGCTGGAAACGAAGAGAGACAAATGGATTTCTCTTATCTGTCCATCAGAAGTATACTGTTTGATCAAGCATTGAGGCTGTACATTTCGAAATGCAGGGTTAAGTATATTCCCATAACCGAAAGTGTAACGGAGAGGGGGTTAAATGTAAGATGGGTATTGATGGGTTTTGGGTTACAAGAGGCACAGATGCAGTGAGAAAATCAATAAACTTCTCCAGTGCATGCTCAGTGGGAGGGTCCACATTCTGCAGCTGACAAACAGAGCTTGGAAGATTAGAGAACGTCGACAAGCAGAAACACCACCTCTGGGTTTTGTTAAAGTATTCTGAACTTATGTCCCCAAAAGAAGCTATCTCACATTGATGTTGTAATACAACAATTTAACCTATACCACATTTCCGACATTAGTAGGCAAGAAGTGTTCTTGAAACTGTAGATTTTAGAGCAGAAGTTCTCAACTCTGGTCCTCGAGATCAACTTTCCTGCAGAGTTTAACCCAAACACTGAGCAACCCACCTGTCTGTAACTTTCTAGTAATCATGAAGACATTGATTAGCTTGTTCAGGTGTGTTTGATAAGGGTTGGAGCTAAACTCTGCAGCAAAGTGGACCTCGTGGGCCAGAGTTGAGATTTGCTGTGTTAAGGGTTTCTGTAAATGCAAAGGTCTATCACTAGACCAAAGCAGTTCAGAAAAGCTTTGTGAATCTTTACATTTAGATAATAGACATTTAGCTAATATACAGGGCTGCAGGAATACAGCAGTTTTGTAGGTCAAATCCAGAAGTTAGCATCATCCTGGTTTATTTGACAAAAAGCCAATATCATTTTTCCACTGGCTTTTAGATTATTGCGGAAAATAATCTCTTTGACAAACAAAAGTTTATGATTCTTACACATTTTGTTTATCTTTACAAACGGACATAACCTTTATGAATTGCGAAGTCTAAATAAAATTGCCGGAAATAAAAAGCTAAACATAGGCTATAAAAGAACTACACAACGGTCACATGACTTCAGAGTGCACCATTAAGCTACCAAGTACAACTCTTTTAATCTCTATAAGTTGGAAAGTAGAAATTTACACAAGCTCAACACCTTTCTGCATTTCAAAATGTGTCAGAATACACAGTACATTAGCTTTAGCATTAACAGTTTTCTACAACTGGTGCAGCAACAGTTTAAAGAGAATCTTGCAGAGCAAGTTAGATTTTATAAACATGATTACAGCTTTTTACCTGAATATTAATGCATCCATTTTAATCGCATAGACATTTTATGCTAATTCTATCACCTCATTCAGTAAAAGAGGTTTATTCTCATCACAATAACACCAAAATGCACATCAAGTATGTACTATGGGCTACATTCCTACCATCCACAGTTATACATTCAACTGTATCAATTTGTCCGAGATAGACAGCTCAAATATGTATTCTTGGGATGCAAGGACATTGCCGTAACAACATTCAAGCAGTTTAGGTTAGCTGTATGCACAGTTAGCTGTTCATGGTCCATTTATAAGTGAGCTTAATGATGAATACAAGATACGCTCCTTGAAGGGCTATAGATAAGTGGATCCCGTGGTTGACGTGCATTAATATATCTAGAGTGTCTTTACAGCATATGGATAGTGCTGAGGAGTTGACACCGCATGCATCAGCAACACTCAGCATAACTTGACACATGAGCTGGAATTCACATACAGATTACTACATAATCATCCGAATACAATGATTTTGCATATCATATATCGTGAGCCAAAATCAAGGGAACTTTAACCATATAGAAATGCCATAAACTGTACATTTTTATTTCACTTTTTGGTGCTGTGGTGCATTACTTGTATCGCAAATTGTGCTCAGAGCTCTTCTTGAGAAGCGTGTCCAATATAGACAGTTCTGCAGTTCCCTAAAAAGAAACACAGTACAGTCTGCTGTGGTTTGTCATAAACAGTTGCAAGTAATGGCCAAATATTTATGGCTGCTAAATGTTCCCACGCGAAGTTAATGACACATAAATAGTGTATGTGAATCGAAATAAATTGGATGACAATTAACCGTCAGCTGAAATTTCATGCCCTACTCGCTTGCATCAAAATAAGGCACTTTGCCTTTGGTTTTTCGAAAGTGTACACTATGGTCAGTTCATGGAGGAGGGGAGGAGAAAGAGCTGTGTGCAAACAGCTTATCCTCACTGTCATCTGCTCCTAATGACAGCTGACAAACTACTAATGCAAATCCCATCTGAGCCGCTACAGTTGCCCCACCCCCAGCCTTCCCTTGCCATCCCCGTACAGGAAAATCCATCCACCAACAACCCCTCCCCATCCCGCTACATACACAGTGAATGATCCACACTCAAAAATTCCTCCTCTCTGACGGTCTGCTCAAAGTGAGCGCTCTCTTTTAAACCAAGACAATACCCTGCTCTTCAGTCACATGACGGCAGAGAGCAATGGTTCAAGCAGAGCAGGTGGCGACAGTGGCGTCCACATGCAGCCAAACACATGCTCACTTGCGGCTGTTATAGTGCCATTTACTTGTTGTAGAATCAAACTACTGATTGATTCTAAGAATGTTTGCTAATAATTTAAAAAGTAAATAGGGTTAAATCAGAAAAAGTTTTTTTTTGTTTTTTTTTTAAAAAAAAGTCTCAATATACCCCCAATTCACCTTACGTAAATAAATACTGTTATTAATTTTACAAAATTATTTTAAAATGTTTTGTAAAAATATTTGAATATATATGTACATATTTATATTTTATACATTTTTAATAATAATACATATGATATATATATATATATATATATATATATAGCATAAAATGTATTTGTAATTTATTTTTAATAAACTATACATATGATCTTTGTTTACATGTATGTAAAGTATGCATGTATGCATGCATGTATCAATGCATGTATGAATGTATGTGTGTATCCATCTATGTAATTTATATATATATATATATATATAAAATATATTCTTTTCTGATTTTTATTTAAATGTTATTTAAACAAACCAAAATAAATTAAAAATTGATCTTAATTTTTAAGTGTGGCATGATTAATCATTGTAGAGAGTAAAACATGTGCTAACCCCAAGTGACTTCTTTCAAAAGAGATTACAATTTAATTTATTGGGTTTGTTTCACTGGTTAACAGGTTCAAGTTTTTAATGAAAGTGATTATAAAGTGTTACTAACACAGACATCAACTTTTTAATTTCGGGGTCCCTGTGTTAGCTGGGAATTGTTGTCTCTAAAAAAAATAAAAAAAAAATAAAAAATAAAAACCTGTATTAGAGGAGTAAAAGACCGAAGGAAGAAATGGAAGTGATCTCAAGGATGCAAACAAGAGAGAAAAGGAAACAAGGTTCCTTTTTTTGCTGCTCAAACCAAATACAGAGAGGAAATGACATCACACCTCCCACACAAACCACACAAACTCACACTTTCATTTGTTTCGCAGTATATCATAGACGTGTTTTCTTCATCTCCTCACCATGTAGTTTCGTAAACACACATTAGACCTTCAATGTCATGAGTGTATTAACCAACAATTGGATAGGGGAAAGTGTGAGAGAAAGTCAGTGTGTTCATCACAGGTTGCTAAGCTTACCTTGGCTTCAGTCCAGACTAAGCCTCAGGGCATTTCTGCAGCAGTGGGACCAGTGGAAATCTTTGGGCATTATTCTCTTCTCTCAATCTGTGGAAGAAAGCAGAACCATCCAGTTAATCTCAAACCCCACCAACTGATCTCAAAGCAGACTTTGGGAAACGGAATAATACACATCAAAACCTCATTTATATTGATTGATTTAGTGTAAACTAGTGCAATTAGTTTTTTTTATGTCAAAGAAAGGATGATAGGCTGATACAGCGGCCATGCCAGTTAATAAAATTAAATTTCAGTTGATAACGATGCCCCCCTTGATTGTTTAACAGAAGTGGTATTTCACTTAACAGCTCCAAAACTTACCAACATCAATCAATTTATGCTATTTGGCAAAAAAGGAAAACTACAAATACAGGTTTTATTTTACTATGCAAAAAAAAAGGCATAGAAAAACAAAAAAGGTCACAAGATAAAGCATTGATTACATAATCAGTTATTAATATTTAATTGGTTCTCTCATTTTTGCATGCGTTCATACTTTCTTTGTAGCCTGAACAAAAAACAAAAAAACTCCAACAATTTGTATGTTTTACTGCGTGCGTTATCACACATAAAACAATTGACTTCAAACACAACTACGTAATATGATTAACACATTTTTTATAATATTTGAATAAAGGGTGAAGAATGAAGATGTCAATTTTCCTAGGCTGGACGCCACTACGTATATACAGTATCATACGAAAGTGAGTACACCCCTCACATTTCAGCAAACATTTTAGTATATATTCTCAAGAATACTATAGAAATGAAATAAATTTAGAGTAGTCAATGTGCGGCGCCTGCTTGTATAGCAGTACATTACTGTCTTCTGAATAACTCAAAATACATCCATTATTGTCAAAATAGCCGGCAACAAAAGTGAGTACACCCTAAGTGATAGCTGTACGTCGTTTAACCATGCAAAGCCACATGTCCTATTCATCACGTTCATGTTTTTGTCTGCTTGACAGGACCATACACATTTGTGAACCTTGTATTAGAGGAGTACAATTCTCTCATACTGACCACTGGATGTTCAACAAGGCACCTCATGGCAAAGAACTCCCTAAGGATTTGAGAATTAGAATTTTTGCCCTCCACAAAGTTGACCTAGACTATAAGAAGATTGGTAACACCCTGAAACCAAGTTACAGGCCAGGGTCATAAAAAGGTTTTCCAAGACAGGTTCTACTTGGAACAGGCCTCGCAAGGGTCAATCAAAAACATGGAGTCCTCGTGCTGTGCGTCAGTTGCAGAAGCTGGCTTTAAAAAACAGACACATGAGTGCTGGCAGCATTGCTTTAGAGGTTGCAGAAGCGGAAGGGCAGCTTGTCAGTGCTCAGACCATACGCCGCACACTGCAACAAGTCGGTTTACATGGTCGTCGTCCCAGAAGGAAGCCTCTTCTGAAGCTGGCTCACAAGAAAGCCCGCAAACAGTTTGCTGAAAACAACCTGTCCAAGAGCATGCATTACTGGAGCCATGTACTGTGGTCTGATTAGACTAAGATGAACTTGTTTGGCTCAGATTGTGTCCAGCATGTGTGGTGACGTCCTGGTAAGGAGTACCAAGAAAATTGTGTCTTGCCAAAAGTCAAGCATAGTGGTGGTAGCATCATGGTCTGGGGCTGCATGAGCGCTGCTGGTACTGGGGAGCTGAGCTTCATTAAGGGAAACATGGATTCCAACATGTACTGTGATGTTCTGAAGCAGAACATGATGCCCTTCCTTCAGAAACTGGGCCGAACGGCATGATAACGACCCCAAACACACCGCCAAGATGACAATTGCCTTGCTGAGGAAGCTGAAGGTTAAGGTGATGGCCAAGTATTTCTCCAGACCTGAAACCTATTGAGCACCTGAGGGGCATCCTCAAGCGGAAGGTGGAGAGGCGCCATATGTCTAACAGCCAGCAGCTCCATGATGTCATTACGGAGGAGTGGAAGAGGATCCCAGCAACAACCAGTGCAGCTCTGGTGAATTCCATGCCCAGGAGGATAAAGGCAGTGCTAGATAACACTGGTGCTCACGCAAAATACTGACATTTTGGAAACAGTTTTGACATGTTCACTTAGGGTGTACTCACTTTTGTTGCCAGCTATTTGGACAATAATGGCTGTATGTTGAGTTATTTTCAGAGGAAAGTAAATATGATTTCCATTACACAAGAGTAGATGTTAAAACTGCATGCTGATTTGCACTCGGCTTTCGTGAAGACAAGCACCAACTAAGACGTAGCTTTACAGTAACCTATGCGTCTCCATCCATTTACGCTTCCTTCCATATGGTGATGTGAATATCCATCTGTCTGGTGTTACTGGCTGAAGTATATTTCCTGGCACGTCAGCACATACAATGACTGCGATGCTGGCGCCGGGGATCAACCACAGTGCGGTCTCCACAGTGGATCAGCATGACAACTGTCTGGATTGAGCGGAGTAGGGTACATCTCTGGGGTCTTCAAGTGGGCACCTTCCGTCCTCAGTGTTTCTTCGACTAGCCCACGACACCTCAAGAGACAGTAGCCACATTTCCACTGCCGGGCCAGGGCCGAGCCGTGCTAGTGCGTGCCAGGGCCAGTCGCGTTTCCACGGTCACTTCCGGGGCTTGATCGGGGCCAACGGCCAGGATTTCTGGCCCGTCGAATACCTTGGGCCAAAGCGGGCCAGCTCGGGCTAGAGGCGTGCTCAAGGTAAAAGGCGGAGTTTATCGGTGTTATGGAACATTATGATCTGAAGCAAGATGCACATTTCACTTTTTTATATCGTGGAAAATAATCGCTGCAAAGCTCTTCTGAGCATTTGGGCAGAAGAAAGGGTACAACGTCAATTTGACGGCTTGTGAAGAAACGAGGGCGTTATAAAATACATCGATGCTGAACTTTCTAAGCTAAGCATGCAGCAATCAACGCTTCAAGTTCAGGAAAAAATAGAAAAGTTGCGGGCGCAGTATTGTTCAAGGCGATTAAAACGGACAACGGACAAAGCGGAGCTCAGAAAAGGAACTTTCCATGGTTCGACTTGATGGACGTGTGCTGGGTCACCGTCCCTCTGTTAGTGACAACTCGCGAGACAATCGGGACACTATTGCAGCCACGGCCGGTGAGTTAATATACATGCTATCTTCCTAACTTAAAAAATAAACAAATTCATAATATCCGCTGAAATGGGTTGGGGAAATGGTTCCATATACTGCTACAAGCAGCACATTGACTACATTAAAATCTATCCAAGTTTCATTTCTATAGTATTGTCCCTAGGGGTGTGCCAGTTTCACAATTGGTGATGACGGTTATGACGGGAGTCAAGTGTGGGGGGGGGGGGGGGGGGGCTTTCGTCTGTTATAGGACAACTTAGTTTGAATGAACGAGCAGACACTGATTAGCTACTTGCTCTACGTTTATTTAAAATGAACAGCAAGACAACTAGAAGTGAATGTGCTTTCCATTAAATGAATCACACACAGTAAACAAATCCTTTAAAAAAAAAAAACCTTGTAATGAACGTGCTTTGTTTTAAATAAATCACACACAGTAAACAAAACCTTAACAAAAAAAACTTTGCAATGAACTTTGCAATTTAGACGTGCAAACTGGGTGCCGGTGCGGTGAGACGTACATGCTCGGGCAGATTCGGCTTGAAGTCGTTCATCCTCGGATGCGGCGGCACGCCCGCCCGTTACAAAAAAAAGCCGTGCACACAGCCAAGCGAAATGAGGTCTTGTCGGTCTTGCGCACCCAACGCGACATTTTTGCCGCGCGCACCTTCGTGCTCGTGCAGACGCGTCGGGTATAAACAAAGCTTTACTCCGTGTCAGCGCGTATTTAAAAAATGTATGGTAATAAATGTTTGTAAAAAATATTTTAATAACACGGTTTTGGCGGATATAGAGTTCTAATGACGATGTTCAACTATAACCGTCTCACGGTTATATAAGCACTACTTTCTTTTCTTGTTCTCTCTTGCACTTTATTTTTGTGAGGCTGAACACTTAAACAGATTTAAGTTTTTATGTTTTTATGTTTTTTTTATAACTTCTTCACTTATAAGATTGATAATATCAGGGACATCAAAAGTACATAACTATAGAATCAACTCTTAATGCGCATGTGAACGCCGTCAGCGTTAATCACAGGTTCGCGTTTAAAGTCTGTTTAGAGAGAACGGCGTCGTCTTAGTGGCCCCTAATTTAATAACAAATGATCATTTCAATGGAGGTGAATCAATCACAACTAACTTTAGCTGGAAATAACATTATTCAAGAACCGCTATAAAGCCAAAACAATCTCTGTTACCTTAAATTATATGTTAATCTCTGTAAAGGTGCTTTGGAAAAACCCATTGTTAAAAGCGCTATATAAATGAAGATGACTTGACTTGACTATAAATACCGTCACACCCCTAATTGTCCCTTGAGAAGATACTAAAATGTTTGCTGAAATGTGAGGGGTGTACTCACTTTTGTGAGATACAGTACATTCTTATCTTTTGAGCAAATAACCTTCATGTTTTGAGGCCACATCTTCAATTGACCTCGGTAGAAGTAAACAGGGTTTGTATGACATCAGATTATGTGTACTGTCACTTTAAATGGACAATGGGCATTAAAACGCACAACTGTGCACCGACACTTTATTGGCTTTTGCTCTGGTCAAATTGCACTACTTACTGTCCATTGCACTTTTTTCTGTCTACTGGTGATTTGCATTATTTTACTGTTTACTGCGTATTGTTTACTGTTTGCTATTGTATTGTGTGTATCATGTGAATGGTTGAGGGCAGGGTTGCACTGTCTATTGTAGGATGTTGTGATCTGTTGTTGTTTATTCTTGCATTGGTTATGCACCTCGGTCCATATGAAACGAAATTTCGTTCAGCTGTACGTGTATACGGAAGAATGGCAATAAAGTTTGACTTGACTTGACATCACTTCCCTGTCGTTTTGTAAGAGCAGAGCCCTGTTAGCAGTGAGCATGACAATTGAGCTGTCCTCTATCAGAGAGCTATCAGCAAACCAAAGAGACAGCTGAGTTTTACCAGACCTGTCAGGAACAGTGTGACTATTCTTAAAAAAACAACAAAAAAAACCCCACCTTGTCGGCACCGTCTCCAAGAGAACCAACCACGCTGGGGTGTTACTGAGAAGACACAGAGGTCAACAACCGAGTGACGTCCTTGAGACCCAAATGGACAAGTCCCTTCTTATAAATTGTACAAAGAGATAGGAACATATAATGGAAATCAACTAAAATACCAAGAAAATAGTTCACCTCTAAAATAAGATAGTCTTCACAAGTGGTTGATAGTGGTTCACCATATGTGCACCTTTCAAATTAACATTCTTTAGAAGAATGAATGTTTTTATGACAGGCTGGGAATTGCTGAAGAGAGATGCTTCTGCTATAGTTAGTAAAACACAATGAGACCATACGGAGTGGTCATGTTTTCCAGCCAATTAGCTTAAGTGAACTACCATACCAGAGCAATCCATCTCTGCAAACTTGGTGAATTAGAGTTGGATAGAGGTTTTATTCGGTCATCGTCCTGATCTTATCGATAATAACAAGGGGAAAGATCTAATTGATCCAACAGTATTCTTGAGCATGTTTGTTCATTAAAAAGTTCATGAAAGTTGAACATCAAGTGGAGACATTAGGGACAGTTGAATCAGCACACGTCAAGCGAGCTCAAGAGACGAAATGAGGGGAAAATATACCCTTAGATATTCGAGGAAAGAGAAAGTTTTGCAAAGAAAATAGTAAAAAATAAAAATAAATAAAGTCAAGTTTGGAGTCAGAGAATGATATTTTTTAAAGTTTACTCACCAATAAGAAAGTCTATTATGCTAACCTAGCCTGCATTTATTTGAACACAAATAAAATAAAAACTGTAGTAATACTGTGAAATAATTACTACTTAAAATAACTGTTTTCTATTTTAATATATTTTTTTGTTTGCCAAAAAATTAGCTTTGGCATCAATGTCACATGATCCTTCAGATGTCATGCTAAAAGGCAGATTTGGTGCTACAGAAACATTTCTTATCATCAGTATTGAAAAAAAAATATTGTGTTGCTCAATATTGTTGTGGAAACTGGGATATAGGCCTGTATATATATATTTTAGGATTCCTTGATGACTAGAAAGGGCAAAAGAACAGCATTTTTTAGACAAATAAAAATTTGTGACATTATAAACATCCTTTACTGACACTTTTAAACAATTTACTGCATCCTTGACGAGGTATTTTTTAATTTTTTAAATGTACTGACCCCAAACTTCTGAGCGATACTGAACATTTTTTCTAGCTTTTCTCAATCCCAAACAAATGCCAGCATACTATTATGGTGCACATTATTCAAACTGAAGTCTGCTAGAAAATGTGTCTGGGGTTTAGTTCATACAAAGCTCTGTTTTGATCACAATTATCATAAAATATTACGGGTTGTACTACTGAACTCAGTTTCAGGTCAAGCAATCAAATCACTTACAATTTAGAAATCCAGCTCAAATACAACAAGCATTTCTGTGAAAAACATACGGATATCTAGCAGCATATAGGACGTACTAGACCTAATCAGCACACGGAAATCTAACACTTTCAGAAACCCAAACGGCAAAGGTTAGCAATTATGGCGCCAGAATCCCCAAAATGGTCTAAAGCAATCATCACAAGTTTTTTGAAGACTATTAAGGGACGGAAAATTAGCTCAACATCATTAGAAGAGGGAAGAATTGGAGAAAAAAAAAATATAACGGGAAGAGAAGGGAAAAAAATCACAATCATCATCAGGTTGGTAAAGATTTAATAGTGTTACACACGTCTTCAGGGTCTCCGCTTCCACAAGGGAATCGTTTCAAGCTTATTAGATAGTAACATGAAGTACGCCTTTTTAATTATGTTCAGCAAGTAATTAGTGGAAAAAAGGGTTTAAATCATCTCCACGATCCCAGAATTAGCCTCTGAAAAAAAAAAAAAAAAGATTTGCTGCAGTAAGTATCATTCAACGAAGTTGAAAGCGCGTGCGGCGTGTAGAAACAGCCAGAATTCTCCCATTGTGAGCAAATGCCTTTAAATGGGTTGTTGACTTATGCAGAAGCTCTCCTGGGAGCTTGTGAACAAATACCTGAGGGGAGGGCACTGCGCAGCGCTGTCACATGATGTCATGTGCTGACCAGATATTGCTACATGTACTTCCACAGCAGCTGACCTGCTACAACTCCATGCGCACAGTGACAACAACACAAAGGGAGAACAAAAGACCTAGTGCTGGGTTTCTGATGGGTACATTAAATAATAAGAGCGCTTTGGGCAGGTGTTTCTATAAATAATCATTTTTAAAAACACACAATTTCACTACAGTTACACAAGGGTGTACTGTAAGTGGCTTTAAAAATTCTAAATTGGAAACAGAGGAATCATGTGCAGTCTATGTAAAAAAAAAGTGCATTAAAATTAATCTAGCATAATAAAATCACTATTAATCATAAGTATATAAAGAGAGACAGTTCAGATGCGTTCTGAAAGGATTCATTTATCGTTTCATTGGTCAGGAGGGGAAGTTAAAGAAGAGTCTTTTCTGAGGCCGGATGAATTTCCCTCAGTTTCTTGTGTCACATGTTTGTTCTAGCCCACAGGAGATCTTAACCCGATTGGTCACTGTAGTTATGGGGTCCCTCAACCATGGGAATTCAGTCAACCGGCTGATTCAACTGTCAGATAGACACCAAAAGAGCCTTTTTGTTTTAGTGGAAATGTCTTTCAAATACCAGAAAGTCACAAGCTTTTTTGTGATCGTTTGATTTCAGTTGAGATATATCTGAAGCTACGGTCACATTTACAGAAACTACTAACCAGGTTCTCCAAAATAGCTGCTCCTTACTAATCAATAAACACTCCACACCAAAGTGTCAGGAAGATCTGACTGCGTGGACACACACACACACACAAACACAGATCTATTCCTAACAAACATACTGTGATAAGAGTGGGACAGCCTGCATTCTCTTCCCCTAGACCCACTATCTCTCTCCATCTGCAGTCTGGGTCAAAAGTTCATGTCAGTGTTACGGTTGTGTGTGTAACCTCACAGACCATATTCCCCATCCTCTCACCCACTGGCCACTATGAGGCTTAATATTACAGCACCATAGAAACGATCTGACACTTATTTTCCGTCATAATGTCACTTTAGATACACATTTCCCATTGGACCCAAGTAGAGAAATAGGGCCGTGCGATTAATAGAAATTGTAATAAAATTGTGATATGAGCATGCGCAATTTCTAAACTGCAGAAAGTATGTTTTTCTGCCAGCCCCATCAGAGTGCAATCTGAATACAGCGTGCCTAAATGTAGCGCGAGAACAGAACACAGCATGTTTACCGTTATGACATTGAAGAAAGTGCAGAAGCGGGGAAGGTGAATTCAGGGCAGGGCTTACAGGATAAGGACTTGTCGCCAAAAAGAATTTGGGAATATTTTGGATACAGGAAAGATGATGTATCATCAAGCCAGGTAATTTGCAAGAATTTGTCAAGGTTTCTTTGCTGCAAAACTAAGTAGGCGTAGAGTGGCCATTCACACAAAGCGTTTTTGCAGTTTAAAACACGAGATGCAGGTCTAAAGACGAGTCTTTTACCTTGAGTGCCGCATAGAATGACGTGTCATGAGATGCTGCAAGAGACATAGGAGTGCGATGGTTAAAGATGTCTGCCTAGTGCGTGTTTACATAAAAAAAACAATGGCACGTTCCGAACAAGGTGAACAAAAATATTATACAGGTGTACTGGTAAACACCCTTTTTTTTTTGTTTGTCCACCCTTGTACACTTTGTGGTGATGCTGATCTGTCTTGAATCGTCATAAGAATGAGATGCAGTCCATCGTTGAAAATATATAAAAGAAAACACAAATGTTAAGTCACACAAGCGCGTCATGCTGTCAAATGCTCATCCCCACTCATCTTGCGGTCATTGACTGTTACTCTGGTATCAAAACCCATTTTTGGACTAGAATTACAGCCTTTATAACAAGTTGTCTCCCATTGCTTGCAGGAGGAGCACAGACTAAGAAAACATATAATAACTAAACGGAAAAGTTTAATAAAAAAAGATTAAGAAACAAAAATTAACAGGCATTTGTGAACTGCACAAGAGTTCAAAAAGGCATTAAGAAATAATCGAATAGACATATAGATAATTTATAGACAAGTATGTGTGTAAGGAAATACCATTTAAATTTTTTTAATATTGATTAAAAAAAAAAACGGGATTCTATTTTTGGTCCATATTGCACAGCCCTAATCTCACCTCCACATGAGAAACTGAGAGAACATATCATAAGGAATCAAAAATGTCTTCATCTAAATGGGGGAAAGAGCCGGTGATGTTCTTGGTTGTGTGTAGCACCTGCTACCACTCTTCATATCCTTTTAAAACACCATAAAGTTCAGTGTTGCTTAACTAAATTATTAGGCGTATAACGGATCGTAGATGATCCGTGATCAGTACAGACCAGCCAGGCCCCCCGGCCCCCCAATGTGGTAATTGAAATAAATCTGAAATTAAATATTAGATGAAAAATTCCTAATAAAATCGATAAACTGAAATAAATACGTTAATGCTGAAGTACTAAAATGACTTAAATTAAGTAAACAAATTAAAGCTATATAGAAATATGAAAAAATACATAAAAAACGACAACAGCCCATATTAAAATCACTAAACTGTGAACCATAAATTAAATGAAAAGTGACAGAAGCTGATTCAAAATACAAGTAAAAAACTATAATAGTTGAATAGTAGATTGGCGTTTCAGATCTTAACGTGTCACTCACTTTTTTGCAATTATATTTAAATTTGACATGTATTCAATTATCAAAGTTGTCACAAATTAATAGAAGCGTTGCACAAGTGACTGTTGATGGATGGAACAGTTCATACTATACTGAACTCAAGAGCAAACCCACAACCCACACAAGCTGTTACTCATTTCACTAGACGACGCAATTTACAAAGAAGTCTTAAAAGACACAGTAACAAAAAAAAGCCAATTTAATTCTCACGGTTACAGAAAAGGGGAAAAAAACATCATTAAAATGACCTTGAAATAAAATAAAAGAGTATGATAGTCACAAAATAATGCCACTTAAAAAGGAGTCCAGAAGTTCAGATCTTATTTTAAAACCCTGCTGCTCCTCATACTTTTGAGAAGTCTCACGTATTCAGTCAAGTTCACTTAGCCGCTCTTTGACTAGATGTGAGCGGGATTGTCTAAACCCTATGTCTGAGGGTAAGTGATCCTGCTCTCTTCCCCATGATCCTCTCTGTTTCCTCCTGGCCTGAAGCAGGTGCAAGTCATCTCAGTGGGGATGTCACTAAAGGCTTATGTCAGGGGAAGGCAGTCAGCTAATCGTACCACTCAAGGGCTAAAGATTAGATTGGCCGTGCAGACTTTTTTTACTCACTCAAAACTGACCACAATGGGCCAGATGTGGAGGCCAAACACAAATTGAACCTTCCATGTCAACATTTTCATTGGCAATCCATCAATTTCTTGATTGTATTAGTCAGACAAAGATTTAATGCCTCAACTAAGTAAATAACATCAAAACACTGTACAGGGCACTGGGGACAATGCAATTATCTATACTTAACTAGATTTGACATTTTGTAAGAAAATGTATGTTGCATGCTTGTGCAAATCTCACTGCCACATGTAACCCCAAGATTAGCAATAGTAAAAGCGATGCTTCCCTTTACTAGCGTCACTAAATATTAAAACCCCTCATTTCAATATTTTTTTTGTAATCATGTGCATCACCTTTTTCTGCCTGTTCAATGAGGTAGCATGTGACCACATTCATTCACACATGTGAACCCATGATAAACCTCTTGAGGAGTAAAGAGAAAGCAAACTGAAAGAACTCCTTACAAATGGGAAAATCAATAAAGCTACTTTGGGGCTTAAAAGCGTTCAATAAAATTAAATAAAAATCAACAAAATAACAAAAGTCCGAAGTAGCTGTATTAAAGTGCCGCTATTACGCTATTTTAAAGGTTCCTAATTTTGTTTTGGATGTTTCCTAGAACAGGTACACATGCATTAAAGATCAAACAAACACTTTCATTTTCTCATAACATACATTGCACATCACCTCATTTTCTCAAAGAGTCTGAAAATGAGTCGTTCGAAGATTCCGTTTCTTTCCGAGAGCTACTCTGCTCTGATTGGTCAAATGGCCCAGTCTGTTGTGACTGGTCAACCACTTACAGCGCGTGTAAGGAAACCGAACCACCATTATCATAACTGAATTTCAGCCCCGGAGCCTTCCTAAATCCTCAGTGATTGTACTTACTGTAAAGACAGTAACGATAGCATCAATTTTACCATATTAATTTGAGTGCGAGTCCGATGACATAACATTGAAAGAACTAGTTATTCAACCCGAACCTCAATTGCAAGGAAAACTTGAGCAGGACATTTCTCAGTGGTAAGTTTTAACTCAGTTTGTCGTACATTATGAATTGTTGCAACTGTAATTCCTCTACATCAGCATTTTTTTTCTTTCTAGAGCTTATCTTAAAGGTGCACTGTGTAGTTTAAGAATTTTATTAGCTAAAATCAATGTCTTTATTCATAAATATGTCCTCATTGGTGTAAAATTACCTCTGCCAATGATCTGACTTACAGTATCCTCGTAAGCGAAGAATTTCTTATCTTTAATTACATTGGACGGGTAAGTCCATGGAGGCTTCCATGTCGTTCCGCCATCTTGAAAACCAGCTGAAACGGACAAGGAGATCAGTGAGATGCGCTTGTCACTGCCCCGGCAAATCTGAAAGGAGGCACTGCACAGTAGTTCATAATGCAGGATCATACTTATGCCGAGCCACAGGAGAAGGAATTCTCGTCGCCAAAAAAGCAAAACATTTAATTCAAAAGGAAACGTGACCAGCGAATTCAAAAAACGAGGGTAAATAACGGGATAGCTTTTCCCAGGTGTGGAGAGCTAATGAAGGAGAAAGTCTTTGAATGGGACGCTGAAGTTGCCTGCTTTCTTCTCGACAGGTAAGTCAATGTTACGGTCTAAATTACAAGCTTTTTTTTCATTTCTTGTTTGTGTAATTCATTATATAGGCAGCATAACATGTATAGTTAAACTCGATGAAGTGCTATTGGAAGATATGTTGTCATAGCTTCTTGGTACATAACGGCTACCGTAGTTGCAACATGCATTTGAAAAAGTGAGGCGCTAGAGAGCACTATTCGTTTGAATGTAAAATAAAAATGTTCACCGCTAGATGGGAGAAATTACTACACAGTGCACCTTTAAGGTTTTTTTTTCCCCATTGTTCTAATTTTAGTTTTAGTATAACATTATAATACCATGCATATTTTTACTTTGGTTTGGTCTCTTAAAAAAAAAAAAAAAATTATATTTGACATTTGAGGGTAAATGCTAGAGAAAAGCAATAAAAGTTTTTCAGGAAGAGTGTTTTCAGCTTGTTTATTTTGATATAACAATATGGCATGCAGTTGCTTCAAAAAAATGGCATAAAGCTATTCAAAACATCATTCAATGTAAATTGTGATAATCGTAATTAATAAATTGCAATTATAATGTCAAGGGAATAATTGACAATTCTGATCATTTGTCATAATCGTGCAGCCCTAGGTCCAAATAAACTGGGTACTGTCCCATCTTTAATGTATAAATGTTCGGCAAACCCGGGACCTCGCTGAGATTTGAGTCAGTAAGGCTATGCTGGCTATGGCTATGGCAAAAAGGCTATGCTGTTGTATCGCTGTGGTAATTTTAACCACCGACTATTCACATCCTCATCCTTTGGAAGTGTATACAAAGAGAATTTGCCTTTGCAGCGCAGAAAACACGTTTTCTTGACATGTACACAACACAAACCAACTACAGTCTTAGAGGGTGAGTCAAAGTAGACGTTTTCCGGGCAGCCAATGAAGAATATAGGCTGGCCTTATGCAAATTTGTTACATTGTTGTTACGTATAAATGTTACGGAAGTAAGACTGGATGGAATTACTGAAGACTTGTTTCGGCAGTTCAGAATCGGTTCTTTCTTTTGGGTGACAATAACTTTATTTATCGTGCACTTTGATCTTTAAAATTTTGCAGACCTTGTACATTTGCAAACAGCTATTATAAACTGCACGAAAGGTAATGTCTGAAAAAGCATAATAGGGGCACTTTGAACATTATGAAAATCAAGATCCATCAAATAATCGTTTTCAACTGTGATCAGTGTGAACAAAATATCCCATGAGGTAGCTTTCTCTAGTTGCTTAGGTACAGTCACAAACCAAAGCACTGCTGGCCACGTCTCAGTGAATTATGGAGGATTTTAACGTGAGCATTGCTGCAAGCCCCATTTTTCAAGTCAGAAAACAGAAATATCCTTGAGATAATGATCAAAATGAGATAACGATATTATGGGACTATTCTCCGCACATAGCATAGGTTCATCAAATACATTCGCTTCAGTCAAACCAGCTAAATCCCAGGCTCAGCCCATTCAGAAATACCGGTTTGTTGGCAGAAACATCTAAACGGCACTTCCCATTGCCAGCAAAAGCCTCTAAGTTTACAAAACCAATCAGAAGACGCAAATCGAATCATATGATTTGAAGATGAATGACAAGCGTGCATATGAGCCGGCTTTAAATTGTCGAGCTGCAAGTTTAAAATGTCATGGCCCATTTAAATGGGTGTTATATAATAACAAAGGTAATCTAAATGTGAAATTGGAATATTGCCAATATATCATTTATCCCTTAAGATGTCTAGAACCACATCATGGTACCACATTCTTCTAATGAAGTCAATGGCACATGCTACTGTCAGGACATTTGGCCGATCGCTTTCATTTTCTAGAGGTATCTAGCCTGGCACTCTTCCTACTCTGCCTCTAGAAAAACCTCAGATATCAATGATCGGTTTCAGTTTAGTGAATGTGTGGTCAGCTCCAATTCCACATGTGATTATCATTCTCTCTTCTCTCCAGCTGGAAGCCCACGCGTACTCTTTTTTGGATATGAGCCATCTCCACAATGGCCAGACTCACTAAGGCGGCTTTGTGTTTTTCTAATTTGTGAGTACTGTAAATCTAACTGCTTTATTTAACATTTCAGTGACTCAGAAGTGGGTGGCGAGACTAGGGAGATCTATAATACCTAAAGAGAGCTCTGTGAGCATTCCCATTCATTTCAATGACGTCTTGAATTATGTCACTAATGCCTTTTAAATTGTTACCTGTAACAGAAAAATAACCAGATCTGTATTGTGAAATTAAACATTTCTTTGTGTTTTTAGTAAGCTTGTATTTTAAACACCAACTACTCAGCATTTTAGAAAAAGTTATTAGTAATATATATATATATATATATATATATATATATATATATATATTAGGGGTGTAACGATAACGTTACACGTATTCGTATTGAACCGTTCGGTACGAGGCTTTCGGTTCGGTTTTCGGTACGCATTTTTAAACCGAACGGTTCGTTGGACCATTTTTCCTGCCGACCAAATATTCGTTATTTCAAATGTAGGCGCATCGCGCGTGGCAAGCGCGCTCATAATGTAAGAGACGCTGGCGTGACCACAACCACAACATTACATCAAATGGCAAATGTAATGTAAGCGGAACGAAACTGAGCTACTCGTTATTGTGTGGTTGACGAACCGTTTATCAGACCAATGCAGCGCGAGCCGATCTTAATCAAGCAGCACTGTTACTATACAGCGAAATCATGTAAAGAAAAAAATTTAATTCGCCAGTGAAGTAATAACATCGCTGCGAGATCTAGTGAGAAACATTCACATTTCTCATTAACGGATTAAACAGCGCTGACGTGGAAACCAGGAAGAAACATTGTTCCATGAATGAACTCTTCAGTGTCCACAGATCAGCAACATTCACCATGTGTTTACTGTAGTAACACTACTAACTGTGACCATGGGAGTTTGCCAGGAATAGTAGGCTATAATGCTTTCAAGTAACATTACGTCGGTTTTATCAAATGTTAATCTGAACTAGGGCTGGGCGATAAAACGATAACGATAATTATCGCGATATAATTTTCCTCGATAAAACGATATCAAGAGGTCGATAAATGTTCGATAATGTGTATGCGTCAAAAGCGGAACGAAACTCATTTGAACCGCGCGCCACACGGACCATTTATCCGCTCGGCTCAAAGTCCAAACGGGAGCTCACTAGAGCACATGCGCGTTTACTCTGATTGTCTCGCTCACGACTCGATCCAGTGAGAAGCGCTTGAATTCAGCGAAGAACACAAATGTCAAGTTCAAACCAGTTTAAAGGTAGATGAAACAGCGCTGACAAACAGGAGAAACACTGTGCGGAACGATACAGTCAGAATCTGAATTGATACTGAATTCATTTAGCCTACCATGGATTTACTGTAACGTTAGCCTAGTAATATGAAATGTGAGATATACATATTGAATTGTATTATATTATTAATGTAGACAATGTATTAAATGACTAATGGAATTTAATTACAGTATTTAATAATGTATTTAACTGTTAGGCTACTGTTTTTCATACAAATACCATAGAAACCATAAAGTTACATTTTGCCATGATAGTGAGGTGCTAAGTTATAGGCTATGCCTGGTTTTATCTGTGGTTATCATGATCTAAATGCATGATACTAGATGACCAATGGTTAAATTGAATAAAACTCAAACAGTCAGAATATTACATTTTACCAAAATAAAAATGTGGTTGTTACATTTCTTTTTTTAAACAGATGTTACTGTTTTTGTTAATGAACATAAATTTAACATACCGGTAGTAGTATTAGCTTGAGTTAGGATGCAGATTTACTGTCAACTCGCTGTCAAATAAGCGTTTCGAGACAAAACATGTAATTTGAATATTGCAAACTGTGCTGAAGAAATATTTTTCTATTCAGATGTTTATTTTGTTAAAAATGTTTGCATGTTCTACCTCAGATTTGTGAAATGTTCACCTGTTTGGCAAGTGTTTGTCATGATATGTTCTGACAATAAAGAGTAGTTTAAAACCACAATTAACGCTCTGGTTTCTACAACTTTCACTTATAGGAGCAAAAATCTGCCTTTAAACTTAAAAGAAATAAAGATTTGATATTTATCGTGATAATTATCGATATCAACTGATATAAAAAAAATTATCGTGATAATTTTTTTTGGCCATATCGCCCAGCCCTAATCTGAACTAAAATAAACCTTTGTTTATAACTACTACAATATTACATTTCATTTTGTTCAAGGAGCTGTTTTGTTTTATATGCTCCTAAGAAAAGTCCAGTGTAGCTCCATCATTGCTCAAAGTAAAAAAAAAAATCATACTTTATGATGTTAGTTTTAATAAAAATATAATTAAAAAAATTAAATCAAGGAAATTTCTCTGCCATTTTTTTCTTTTTGCTGTATCGAAAACGTACCGAACCGAACCGTGACACAAGTGTATCGTATCGAACCGAACCGTGAATTTTGTGAACCGTTACACCCCTAATATATATATTAATAACACACACATACAAAGAAAACAATTGGTGTAGAAGACACCAATAGATATTGCTACTAAGTTGAAAATGCCAAGTAACACATTGAATGAAATGTGAAATTTAAGTAGAAAGACTATTTTGTGAAACACTAAAACATACAAAAAAAAAAAGTTACGAAAGTTACAAAGTTACAGAGTCTATCAAGAGGGCCAAACAGGATCATGC